>OV656819.1:10015000-11215000 GCA_927399485.1 Calamotropha paludella
CAACGCCGGTGGCCTTGCGTTTGACAACAGCTGAGTACCTCGTACCACAAACCTGTGTGCGCGTGGGGTCAAGCGACGCCGGTCATACATATTGCGATAATTAAGTAACAGCCACTGCGAGATGTTTTCATTATATATATTTATCAACTCTCGGCAAGCAGCCTTCAAAAACAGAATTAACTTCCTGTTCTAAGCAAGTTGGAAAAGAAACAGAAGGTTAATTTTTGTGTATTATGCATTTTATAATAAGGCGCCACACCATGCCTATACACGGTTTTTGAGAAAAATTAAAAAAGTTGTGAAAAGAACACTTGGAAAACCTTGGAGTTTTGAACTTATCTGTTGCATTTTCATCGATAGAAAAGTTTTTCTAAAACGAAAAAATAATATCATTTAAAGGGAGAAAAAGCGGCCCTGCCCGACTTACTTATGGCCTTTTCTCGGTATAAGCTTTGCCGACAAAGGACTTATAATGCCATGGAATGGTTGGTGACTTTCAATGAATACATTGTAAACGCTCATATTGAATATTATTTTATCTATATAGCGTACATCGCTATAAAGTGAAGTAAGTAGTAAGTAAGTAATAAATAGCATTGCCATAGTCTTTAACCATTGTTTGTACAAGTGCAACCAAAGTAGTATCTCTATGTTAAATTTCTAAATTATTCATTCTTAAACTGAGTAAAATAATTTTGACGTAAAACCAGACAGTAAAATTGACGAATTTTTAAATACAACATGCACTTCTTTGTCGTCTAAACAAGTGCACTCAGATTTACAGACTAGCATCTCAAACTTTCCGGCGCTTTGAAACTCATATGAATATTGCATGAAATGTTAAGATAAAATATTCATTTAATTTTTAATATTTTCAAAAGTCAAGGGGTAGTTGAGTTCGTAGACAGGAATCTAATGCCACAGTTTATAATTTTGACATAAATCTCTATATATAGGTGATTCGTTACTTGGAATAAGATCTATGCAGAAAATCATCATAATATTCTACTACAAGGTGTTATGATTAGAACCTGAAAACACTTTATTATTGTACTACATGTATAATTAAATATTATTATCGTAAAACTTTATAACCTCTTTTTTATTGCTATGAGCTCACGTTTTTACGGTTATACTCATCAGCCTGACAGCGAATGCGATATTCATATAAGACGGTTATTTTCTGAGAAAAACGATTCGACTGAGCTACGAGTTTATTTCTTTTCATCCATCCAGACGTAACCAAATTAACAGTTCAAAAACCCAATCTGAATAAATCAAAGACTGTACTTATGGTTAGATCAAAATTACTTAGTCCTGAACTCAAAGCATGTCGAAATCCATGATTTTAGGAACAAGAAATATGATTAGTAAGATTTTAAATCACAATCCATCAGTATCGATTAAGGAAGACCTTTTGAAATCAGTATCGTATGCCCACAATTTAATTCTTCTGTTGGACCG
Source organism: Calamotropha paludella (assembly GCA_927399485.1). Classification (NCBI taxonomy): domain Eukaryota; kingdom Metazoa; phylum Arthropoda; class Insecta; order Lepidoptera; family Crambidae; genus Calamotropha; species Calamotropha paludella. Next base: position 10,016,465 of record OV656819.1, read on the forward strand.
AAGGTTGAAGTTTGAGGATTACATATTCAAATTGAGTGATTTGTTCTTATACAATAAAAGTGTGGTATAAAATTCGTCTATTTTAACTCTTGAAATGCGGGTTAAATTTTGTGAATCGCATTTTCTCTTGAAGCTTAATTAAGCTGAAACAGTTTTGTAAGGTTCAAAATGTTCTTTTTTCGATACTGAGTCTACACGATCTCATATAACTGTATTTGAAATAATAAGTGCTTTCCTAATATAGGCTCTCGCCAAACAACAAGAGTGATTTGTGACTTGTTTTTGTTATCATATAAAATAAGAATCCATTATATTTGTTTGACAAATTTAACTTTCTATATTTTATACTAGAACTACACCTCGGTTGTAATGCCAACAACACAAAACGGCGACTTTTACTGCAGTAACGTGCTAAAATACCTTGTCACCGAACATTCGAAATTGTACCTATATCGATACATACATATGTGCAAACAAAAGTTAAAAAAGCATTTTAAGATTTACAAATATCTAATATGTAAAAGTTCATTATGTTGTTATATACGACATAATGACTGCCTACATTTTATTATAAATCAAGTATAGTTTATTTGTAGTTTTATAAAATTTATTGAGACATATAGGTAATTAAGATATTTTGTTGTGATATGAAGAATTGAAATATATTGTCAACGATGACTTTTAAATAAAGCGATAATGTGGCTCTTTTTAGTAACATATTCAAGAAAGAGCAATTTGAATATATTGCGGTAAAAAACGTTCATATTTCTATGCTACGGCATTTTGCTAAGTATGTATCATTTAGCTTAGTGATAGGTACAATTAAAAGCCATGCCATAACCTTACAAATTACTGTTATTAAACTATGTTCTTATACTTATTAGCTATATAATACGTAAGATGAGTGCCTTGTTTATACACTATTTTTGTTTTACAATTATATTGTTGCCAATAAAGTATTTTTTCCAAATATGATTTAAAGTGTCGCCACGAGAAAATCTTATGAAAGAAATTAATTTAAAACATTTGCAAATTTAATTCAGCAAGTGTAGTGCAGTCATTGAAGCATTATTGCTCCGAATTTTTTTACTGTGAACCGAATTGCATACAATTTTGGAATTAGGTTCATCTTACCCTTAACTTCAAAAGTGAAAATGATTTGAACTCCGCAACCACCCTGGGGGCGGTTGCCACCCCTTCTCGGGGGTGAATTTTTTTTCTTGCAAAATAACCTCGGATATCGAATATAGAAGGCCTAATTTTAAGCAAAAAATCATCTATAAAGTTTTTCAAAAAATCCAATAGTTTTTGAGTTATTGGCAATTGAAAATTCGCAATTTTTTCACGTTTTTCATCGTTTTTTTGCAAATATCTCCAAAAATATACATTTTATCGAAAATTTTATAAAGAATAAAGTTGTAGCAGGTAAAACAATGAACAATTTGGTTTTTTATAAAGTATTCTAAGTGCAATATTAAGCTACATATTAAAGATCAAAGCCGTTTTTTATTTTGTCTGAAATTTAATAGATGTGGTCAATGCCATCTAGCGGCGAGCAGATGCATTTTATGCATTCTAATACAAACGAGTTTTATAGTGCTTGAAATAAGCTTTAAAATGAGCACTATTAAAAGTCTTTTGCACGTAAAATAAGTGAGCTGTATTGCAAATAAGGGGAGCATCTAATGTTTTTTCTTTTAAATCAATGGGTTTCATAAGTACCATTTCCACCAAAATTAAAATTAATCGTATTCCGCCTAGAATTAACTTTATTATAAGGAGTTTGATAGATAGTATCAGTTTGGCTGCTTCAGGATACATATTTTTCAAAAAGGTTACGATTAAAACAAAAAACAAAATTTAAAATTTTTAGAAAACCCAATTTTTTTTCATAATATCTCAAAAATGACGACAGATACGTATAAAAATGTGTAGATTAAAAATTTAGGTATTTTTCTGACAAACAATTTGGTTTTTTGTTTTTTCTGTAAAACAAAAATTATGGAGATATGATTGTTTAAAGAGCGCGTGGCAGCGCAATCACAGCCTCTCTTAAGCCCTTTAACCCTTCACCGTTTTGAAAAAAGGTTTTTTACTATATATTGCAATGAAGGATGTTGTAGCTCTCTTAATTACCTTTACAATGGTTTTTTAAAAATTGTGATAGCATAAAAATTGTAGGAGTTATGGTCCAAAAACTTAACATATTTTTTTCTACTTAGTAACTGAAAATTTCGGAGTGTGAATATTTGGAGCAATGTGAAAGTACACAGTATAATAGAGACCCACAACTATTGTCGCGACATTGAGTCATGAATAATAATATTATATTTTAATAATAATAGTACAATTTTATATTATTTGTGAATATTTTATTCAATAAGTGGCAATTTTTTACTCTAAATTAAATTATTTTTAAATATGTGATCATATATATTTACTGTTTAAATTTAGGGGTAGTTTTAAGGGTAGAAAAGCTTAAGATTATGATAATCATTTTCGAGAGTGTGGAATAATATTTAAATCCTTTTCATTTTATCAAAAAAAAAATTAACAATTTTTTATCAAGGGGTAGTTTTCAAGGGTTGAAAGGGGGTTAAAAATTTGATAATTATTATAGAGAATATAAAATATTACTTACTCTATACTTACATCTTTTTATATCATACCAAAGTATTTTTTTGTATTTTTTTCAATTTAGGGGTTGTTTGCAAGGGTTGTAAGATTTTCAAGGGGTTGACAATAATTTTAATATGAGGTAATTATGTTAGAAAATACTTTACAATTTCACCACTTACTATTAGCCATGTTTTCTAGCGATAAAATGGATCAATATCAATTTTTCCATTAAGGGGTTGTTTAGACCCCTTAAAAGTAATAGGCGGAGCTCAGATCATTTTCACTTTTGAAGTTAAGGGTAAGACGAGCATAATTCCAAAATTTGATGCAAATCGGTTCACAGTAAAAAAATTCGGAGGTAAGACCCTATTTTTCGCTTCAATGACTGCACTAGTGGTATTTTGGTAGGTCGTAAAGTATACTTGTCATTATTGTATATTGGAAGTTACTCTTTTTTAATTTTATACGGAGATAAATTGTTAATAAAAGTTGAAATTTTGTAAAAAAAAAAAAGAACGTAACATTTTACAAACCGAGAGAATGCTAATTCATTTGAGTTATGGAGTTGAATTATTCCTAGGTAAAAATTGCTTTACATATAAAATCTAGCAATTGAATGAAAACATTATTAAAATTTAAAAAAGGAAAATACCGTTTCTCAATTTATTTTAATACAATATTTAAAAACTTGAGAAATTTGAACGTGAAATATGCAACTAAGTGTGATCGTCCTTTTACGGGTAAAATTAATTCTGGATAAAGTTGTGAGAAATTAGAGCATGATCGACAGTAGTAACGACATGACTGCTAGTTTGTTATTAAATCAACCGAGTACTGAATAGCAAACAGTTAATTCATTCGAGACTAGAGGCATTGGACGTCACTGAAAAAAACCTGGTAAACCGTGTAATCGTTTATTGTGAGTTGTTACCGCCGGTACCACTGTTACGTTGTCAGTAATACCGTCAATTTTCATTAATTTATTTTCTTTTTTATCGAGTGCGACCCTTTAAATTCTTTTCACGTATTTTTAGTTATTTAACTCTTACTTAAAACGAATATTGACCTTTAAAGCATCGCTTGTTATACTTTAAACCTATCTAAATAAAATTTCTCATTTAAAATGGTGCTTAATTTTATACTTTTAACACCCTTAATCCACTGAGGTATATTTCTAAAAAAGCCAAGATAAGCCGGATGATCTTGGCCTGTCAGTTCATCAATTTTTTTTTACCAACTCAGTTCCTTTTTTGGCGAATGCAATAAATCATATTCTGGGACAGGAGCTTGATGGCGCAGTAATTAGGTGAGGTGCTTGGCTTACGATGGTAGAAGTAAAGCAACTATTACAACGGCCACCCATTAGATGGGTAACCAAAAAAAAATATATTCATCTCCTCCGTGCTTCAGAAGGCACTTTTCGGCTCTAGTTGGGTGCGTAGTGGGCAAGTGCTTACGGTGTTTTCTTTTCTAGAGGGGGCTGTGCCCCAGCAATTGGGGCCCTAATAAACTTAAGATAATGATTAAGACATTTGCGCCTATACTGATTTTCGAATACGCAAAGCATTCGTCACAGTCGTGTTTTAATCTACACGCATCACCACCAACTATTCAATTTGCATTTTTGCATTAAGCCTTTACTACCCATGACACAACCGCGTGTGATTACCAATAGTGCCTTGAGAAATTGCTTTTCCCTTATGAACTACCAGTTGTGCCAAAGAGAAATATGTTATGCCAATAACATGACCAAACGATATCAGTAGTGCCCTGGGGGACTGCTAATTACCTCATGCACTACCAGTTGTGTAAAAGGGAAATATTTTATTCCAATAACACAACCAAGGGTTGATAGTAATAAGTTACATAATTTCATATTCATATTTATTTGTACCTGAGTCATGGGTGTTTATATATATTTCTATGATTATTACATACTTATGTATCATATATGTATGTCTATCCATTACCCTAGTATCCATAACACAAGCTTTACAGTGCTTACTTTATTAGCTTATTGGTGTGAGTGTAAGAAATATTTATTTATTATTATTTATTATATCTCATTAATAATTACAATTTGCAATATGTTGACTGGACTTAAATCGGTGGTTTAGCCATGACATTTTTTTTTGTTTATATTTTCAATCTCTTATTCTGTTTCTGAGTTAACGTATCTAATTTGAATCTTTCACTTTGGCCTTTAATCATAATAAATCAATCAATCCTAAGTAACACTCTGTCCAATTTAATAAATGGTGGTCCCGAATTGTCTATCTAATATTTGATAAAATTGAGGTTATTCAGTTAATAGCTAAATGTTGTTGTTACTATCTAATATCATGATAAAACCACGCAAGACATACATTTATAACTTGTCAGAAAAAAAATGGCAGTGCTGCATTGGGCAACGTATCTTATCTAATCCAGGCATCCATCGGCATGCTTCGGACTTTTAGTATTTTATTTGCAAGCTTTGGGGTATGCGGCGTAAATGAACATATTTTATTTATTTTATTAATATAAAAGCTAGATATTTTTCTGTGGCTCCAAGATCTATGACAAGACAATCTATCCAAGACACACAGATGGTTAACCAAGGGAGTAGAAGGGTCTATTTTTTCATGTTGAGGTTTCAAACCATGAAAGTGCAGACGTATTTTTTTAATGATAATTATACAATAAATGTGGTTTCTCGGAATGCAACTATTTTAAACTGTTAAATTAGCACGTTTTTTTGTAATATTTAACTCAGACTTCGGTTCGACTTTTCCTGGCCCAATTTTTTTTCTGGGGACGCAAATAAAACAAAAGTCAATAAGCTTTCTCTGTAACAAGTTATTTGCAAATAAATATGTGGTGAGAAAACGAGCCGCTGTTAAATGGAAGGGAAATATTAGTTTTCTTTTTCTTTATTACCAGAACGTGACAGCCGAAAATATCAAACGCCTTTAACGGAGCCGTAATAGAGTTGCTAAGAATAAAAAAAATGCTTTAGAAATGAACCTGTTTTATTTTTATATATTACTAGCTGACCCGGCCACGCGTTGCTGAGTTATAAATTAAAATACAACCTATCCTAGGTCCTAAGTTGGAACAAATCCAGCAAAATGAAAAAAAAAACATCTAAATTGGTTGAGTAGTTTCAGAGTTCATCGCAGTCAAACACTGTGACACGAAATTTCTATAGGTATATATATACTTAGAGGTTTCATTATGTATTAGTAATCGCTACAGAAACATTTTCCGGTGTTTTTGGTGCTTTAATTATTCTTTTCTGTTACTGCTCTTCTAACTTAACCACAACAACAAACGAATTAGTATTTTCACACCCTGGTCTTGTCTGTGCATGCACTACGTCTTCACTCTGCGGCGTTCGGACAAGGAATCCTCGACCTTATTACTTGCCTTTTAGTACCTACATCATTCGATACCTGTATTATAATATAGATATTAGTGAAAAGACGCTACACACTCAAATATTCTTACTAATTAGAAAGATGGCTCAGATCAGACCTCCGCCCCGATAAAGCGTACGCAATGTAGTTCACAGAAAGTAACAGTGCTTGATGCTATTATGACCTGTATCGGTAAAATATATTTTAAACAATTTTGAAAATACAACCTCTATCATGAATATAACAACAATTAGTTACATGATGAAAAATCATTAAACGTTAAAGTTTTAATACATACTTGGAAATAATCAACGTACCTCAATCGGAAGAGCAATGGCGCAGATAGCGAGAGATCAGGGATACGAGTCCTGTCTGGTACCTGAGATGAGTTGACGTTTTTCTAGTAAACTTTCGTTATGTATAAAAGTCTAGGAGTTAAATGTTTAAATAACAAAGAACAAAATTATATTGGAGTATATCTCATAATTAATCATGCTAAAGTTTTTGTACCTTTTTATTCCCAAGACTGCACTGGCAGACAGAGATGATTCATTGAAATATACGCAGTAGTGTAAATTAGAATAATTTATTCGTGCAATGTGAGCTTTTGTAACAATTTGAATTGCAAAGAATGCTTGATTTCTTGCATTTACAACGTACTGATCTTGATTAATTCAGTATATACTTATAATAATATGATACGGACCTGCCAAAGTAAGAAAATTATAAATTTGACCGATGGTCTTAGATATGATTTATAACTATCCCGCGTTACTTATTTATATTTAATTATTATTAATACTGCCCGGATAATAAAGTAGCCCGTAACATTTATAACAACTTGAAATTTATCATTCAGACACATCCATATAAGAAAGTAAGTCATCAAACTGTAATATCTTAATTTCGGTAACCAATACACTATTTACCATTACTCATCTCCGTATTTTCACTATTTTCACAATAAGCGCCAATTATTTCTTGATTTCTAATAAATAATTCAAATAATTCAAAATTATGGTATTTGTTTTGCAACTAGAGCAATAAATATGTCCACATTTCGTCGATCTTTTTTGAATATGGTATTCTTTATTTATATGGAAGTCTTCATTCACAACCAGGGAAGTGTTATACAATGCACATTGCTGCCAAAAAAATTACAACATAAAAAAGTACCAAAATTCTTGTCGGTATTAAATAATTACAAAATCAATTATAAAATGTATAGTTACCAATTTACCTTTTAATATATTTTTCTTTCCCGTCTTTCGGAAAGATATTAACATCGATTACCACCTTTTTTTATATTAGTAATTTTCATATATTTTTCCGTGGTCCACACTTAAAACGGAGAGAGAAAATTTTACACTTACTCAAAGTAGGCATGCGCCTGACGCCGACTGATGGGGTAGCAAGCGATTCGGCGTAGCGTGTTGTCCAACGCTCAAAAAGATTAATGTATAGGGATAAATATGAATTTAATCAATTACAGAAGTTTAATTAAAAATCTAAATTTAACGGGTTAACTGCAGTACTCAATAAGAAATATCATATATAAAATAAAATAATATATTTAATTACCTGCTAAATAATTCGACTTTTTAACTTACTTTTGGGATTTTACATTGTCAAGTAAAGTATGTCTAATCATGGAATATTTATTTAAAAAATATAGTTTCAAACTGAATATCTTCTGTTGACTCGCCGTAAATAAAAGGACTTATAAACAATCATTTTAATCGTTACCATTGTATTCCCATGTTTGGGATCCAGCTTTGGTTACTGGATACTCAAATTTTGAAAACGTTTTAATCTGCATTGCTGCGTAAATTGAGTTTTAAGTAATATAATGAACTGACTGACTGTAGTTTGTGTTATGATCGTAGCCTTCATTCTTGGACATTAATTTCAAACTGGCATTTGCACTAGAAATGAACGAAATATTCATAATAAATGCGATCATGCTCCGAGGAGCTATCGAGTTCACTAAATCGTGCATTGAGGGCACATTAACGTCCTGTGACGCTCGTATTTCACATAGACCTCGTGCCTTGGGAATATTTATTTAACTTAACTGCTCGGCTAGACAGATAGCGGAAACTGCATATATCCACCACTTGGAATCCTCCTTAAAACGATATTTATGCACTTGAAATATATTGCTGTAGTTTAATTTTACAAGCCTTTTTATAACCTCGTTAAACTTAATTCCAGTAAGCAATATAGCTCTTGCCAGCTGTAATAGCAATTTTAATAATATAACATTTTGACAAGTTCAACTGTAATGGACGAAACAAATTTTATTATTAATAAATTCAAAGAAAACAGCTTGGTAGGAACGAGTATAATTGGACATTTGACATATAATTTGGATCAATAAGCCACTATCCGTATAGGGGCTTACGAATTTTCTGATTACATAAACACTTAGAAGAGATTTTGTTTCTGTAAATGTAGCTCAGATACTACTCATGTTTTGAATATTATCACTTAAAGTTAATAAGTGATTGCGAAGATCGTAATAGAGAATATAAGACATTTTATCCACAAATAAAGGTCATTAAACAACTTTTCTTCTATAAGGGTGGCTATTTATCGGGAGCATTCGCAAATAAATTAGATTATCGCACATTATAAAATCGGATAGTAATATATAATTTTTTACGTTAACACTGATTAGCCTAGCCCAAAGTAAGCTTTGTAAGGCTAGTGTTATGGATGCTGGAGTAAAGGATAGGCATAAAAAGTAATATGATTATTATCAATCAGTACTACCAATCAGTACATACATATGATCCATTTGTATCATTACAGTGTAAACTATAACGTTCTTTAAATGCTCTAATCTGAATCAGAACATTATCCGATTATGCTCTTGGTGAATTAATAATTAAACGGGTCATTTGAAGTTAATTTCAAGACTATAAACGAAGGAAAGTTAATCTTTATATATATAATTCTTCTGTGAGTGTGTATGTCACTGAACTCCTCCTAAACGGCTGGACCGATTTGAATGAATTTTTTTGTGTGTGTTCAAGGGGATCTGAGAATGGTTTAGATTCACAAATCAGTCCGGCAGATGACGCTGCAGTCGGCACAGCAACGCGTGGCCGGGTCAACTAGTATCATATTAAAAGCTTACGCACTTTCTATATGCATAAGTGATTATGGTAAAACAACCGCTTCGGACATTTTGCTTATTAGATTTAAATAATACTAAAACTATTTTACATTACAGTATACATCACAGTATTCTTTCAATGTCTACAATTGTTATTTGTATCCTCTTTATGAAAAAGATTCGACATGGTCTCAACTATCAAATAAAAACTTTATTTTATTTTTACTCACATTTTCCTTAAGTTGACGACGACGCATCATCCCTTTAGTATGATGTTACATGGTAAATGGATAAGGTTTTGAATTTCTGTGTTTTTACGCCTACCTTTTAACATATCCATTGTATGAATTATTTTCTTATATTTTTATTTACCTTTATTTTATTTTTATATTTTTAATTTAGAAAATCAACTTTACTACAAAGCCAATTTATTAGCACAGTAAAATGTTCCCTTAGATATGAACAATATCAAATTATTACGACAAACAATTATCATTATAAATACGTATCATTATAATAAGTAAGATGTGACACAAGGTTTGCGATACAATCACAAAGGCACAATATTGTTTTAGAGGTTCTATAGGTAACTGTGTATTTCAAATATTAAAATATTTAAAATCGTCTTATTTATTTTAGTTTTAAATGCAATTTTAGCATTTTGTACAGCTTAGAATCAATAATGTCTATTTATTTGATTTTTCCGGTCAATAAAAGTTTGTCGTAAACGAAAACCATCGGACTTAGTTCAACCGCAAACAGTACGTGCTTCGAATAATGTAACAACTACTGGCATGACAAGTCATATACAAATTTTGTAACAAACCTTTACGGACTGATTTATATGTAATCTTTGTATAGTAGTCTACCTAAACTAGGGTTTTGCCGAATTACAAATCTGAATAAGTACCATTGATCAATAATTCAATTAGTATTTCTATATAGACTGTTCAGTAATATGTTTATTTAGTTAATTCTTTATCTAGAATTCACTTTTCACTGTTAGAGAATGCTTTCAGTATGTATTCCGCCTATGTATCAATGTTACAATGTGTTCAATAAAGTTTTATAAATAAATAAAAAGACTTTGTTACGAGTCTTCTTGTTGCTTTGAGTATTGTGAGGAAATTGAAACGAATGTTCTAGCCTGTTAGGACTATATTCTTGACGCGACATATTTGAATTTAGTTGTGTGGTGTTTATTTTTTAGTCTCTCAAGCACTTTCCTATCGCCCTTAGGGAGTGAGGAAATATTTTTTGATGCTCGCGATATTTCTGAAACGTCACGCAACAAGGAGCCACGCACAATTTGCTTTGTTCTTCGGGGCTTTGTTGAATTTAAGACAATGTCTTGTATTTCTGCTTGAGTTGCCCTCTTTAATGAGATACTTTGTAAAATATATGCCAAGTGTAATAATAAGATATGGTTTTTTTATATTTCTCAAAGTAGAAAATATTTAATATAAGATCCGCTTATGTTTGTTTACAATTGTGATATTATGATTGTGATAAAGGTGAAAGTTTTATAGTAAAAGCATATGTTTTGAAACTATTTTGATCAAATAGAAAAAAAAGTGAATAATTACTTACGATATAATAAATTTTAATAATACAAAATCAAATTGAGTAATTAGTTAATGACAGATTTGTATTTTGCTTAGAAAAGCACATTGGTATGCCGACACCGATACAGATGGTGGAGCATTCCTCATCAGTATTCGATAGCACTCAGGGAGGCAGTTGACAGTACATTGTGGTCATCAAAGACAACCATTCCAATTTACGATAAACGTGATCTCCCCAAAGCTAATAACTTATTTTATTGAGCACAACTAGTGAAATTTGTTTTTATTGCTTTGGCGTAAATCCAACACACGTAATATGTACATTCTGTAATATATCTTTCCTCTCGGTTAGCTGACATTTAGTTTACTATTCATACATTTGAAATAGCATTTTTATTGAAAATTTGGTCGTCAATAAGCGTAAAGGCGTTTAAGTTAAGTTAAGTTTAAGTGTTTCAATGTTCCATTCAAAAAACAACTTCTGTTTCTTTTCTACGTACATTATTTTGCTGAAGCATTGTTTGTCAAAGTGCAATGTCAGAGCAGATTTTTGTGGGTTACATCGTATGTAAAATATAACAATTCCCTTAAAATAATCTTGCCTTATCTCAAGGAGTAAACAACTGTTTGTTTACATAACAACATAACTGTTTAATACAAAACAGTTATGTATACGTGAATTATATTTTATTATTTAATACTTGTCATAAGCCTATATGAATTAACTTTTTGCAAATTTTTGTACAAAAATTGCTGCGATTTTATTTATAAAAATCATAATAGTGAAACATTCCTTTTTCAGTAGTTTTGTATAAACGTTGGTGTGTTAATAATAATTATTGTTGTATAGACAAAAAAGAATGTCTTCTATTTGTATCAATGTAATTTATAAAAATATTGTCATAATTGTCAATACAGTGCGGCTCGGTACCGCCAATGCTCGACAACGCGTGTTCATTTCGCACCGTTGTATGAAAACAAACGACCGTGCGCAATACGACAAACGCACCGATTCGGTACCGCAGCGGTCCGACACGAAACGTCTAAATTGAAAGAGCCCTAAAAGTATATGTTAAGTTATTTTCACTGCCTTTGCTTTAATGTCACACTGAATTGAAAGGTATAAATACCTTTTAATTGTACACTCTTTGGAAAAAGTTAATATGCTATTCCATAAAATTTAATTAAACTCTTCACAAGGAACAACGACAAAAGCACGATATTAAATTCATCGGTTCCATTGCAGTAAATACCTACGGTACTATAAAAAATAATAGCTGTCATCGGAAAGGAAAAATGCAGTGGCAATTTTTGCCACGACACTCATACAAAATACTCAGCGTTGAAAGATATGAAGCCATGAACATTTTAAAACCATAGATCTAAATAAATTCAAGGAATTACTGATGAAAATAAAGTTGTATAGTTTACATTCTAACTTTGTGTTGGTACCCAGAAGGCGTTTATTTTCTACTTTTATGACAAGATTTGTCGTGAGATTTTTGCACTCTCGTGTATGTCATACTTTTAGACACATGATGGAACTAGACTATGATCACGCCATTTCTCAAGGCATTAAACAATTTTAATATTTTTTTTGTGCACTTATTATTCATGACATTCAACCAGCGCATTTTATTGAAGATGTTTGTTGGCGATCCCATCCGTTGAATTCAAAGGTTTCGAGTGTCGACACGTTAGGAATGCGTTTTCGATTTCCGTATATTTTTTTAATTTTATGAAAAGTTGTCTTGGGTTTGACTACCAAGTAACCCTGCAACCAATAAACTTTCTACGGTGTCTATAATCGATGGCGTTAAATATAAAAAAAAAAACTGGTTGGTTGCCTGTAAAGTCGGTATACGGGCGAAAGTTTTACGTGACAACGACTTTGAGTGGTAAAATAATTTTAATGTGAATATTCATTCGTATAGTAGGAAGAAGGATGAAATAATAGTAACAATTTAAAACATTTATTTATACAAAGAATTATATTTAAAACATTAATTTATAGGCACGCGTCCCTTCCACTTTTTATGTCTGTCTCTCTCGCTCTTAGGCGGGCTAACCATGCCCGAGTGGAAGGGACGCGTGCCTCTCACTCGCTCTCATTGTAAGCGCATATATAGTTGAGTGGGAGAGAGACGCAAGGCATTCGGCGGGCCTCTCTCTCGTTCGGTGACTCATCGTAACGTTACCGAGCGTTACACTTTTTCATAAGTGACTCCCAGCCGCAACCTAATTTAAGACGTTGTCACGTCAAAAACTAGAAGCTTTTAATAACTATTAATATTTGTAACGATAACGTCATAACGATACTGTTTTATTATTTATAAACACAAACGATATATACAAAAAAATCTTCGTAAATATTAAATGAAAACATTCTTGACATAAGTCTATGACAGAGACAAAGTCGTTTCAAGTCGACTGTTATTATACACTGAAACGATATCGGAATTCCATCCAAATTCAAAAGGGAGAAAACAAAAGATTTCAGCTGTGAACCAAAACTGCGGACAACCCCAGTAAACTTTTCAACTTGCGACAATATCGAAAAATGTAATGGTAGTATTGGGAGAAATTATTATATTAAGCTCTGTAATACCGTGTCTCCAGCTGGGACTAAAAACTTAATGGTCTGAGGAAATTCCGTTATTGAAATTTCAGCTCTGCAGAGCGATTGTGTATATAAGTGGTTGACTTTCTTTATAAGCTTGCCATTTCAAAGAATTTAATTTTGTAATATATTGTGAAAAGTATACGAATTTTCATTCGTCTTTATTAAAAAATCATTTAATAAAAACGAGGAAAATGTCATACCAAATGTCAAGTTCCTTTTCTACTCATGTTTCCTTTTTTTTCAGTAATGATTAAGATAAAACAGACGACCTTGTGAATCATTTTTGCCTCTTAATTTGTGATGCCTGTCGGCAACCCTGGTTGCTGTCTTGATTAAAGATTTTCCAAGTTCTATTAATTTCCACTTAAAATTATTCAATTCTAATTTTACAATATTATGAATGTTCCACATTATTATTTATATATAAAAATTAAAGATTCCCATGTCTGTATATAACATATAAGCCTGACAAGTACCTACGCCATCGTGCTAACCGGCGGCATCTTTTATTTGCTACACCTACATGCCGCACCATAGCGCGTGCACAATTCCCACTCTGCCGAATGCATACGGTCTTCAATGCTTTATTAATGAAGTTTCCTGAACTGGACTTGTTTGCTGACGAGCGGAAGCCAATAATAAATGCGGCTTTGAAATTTATGGAGAATGAATGATTTTATTTCATTATATTATGTTTAATTGGTTTGTATAATTCTATGATTGTAGAAACGAAAACGTTAGATGAAAACATAAAAAATATTTGAATTTTTTTAACATTTTCCAATCTAAATCGTTAAACCTTAATAGCGTTTACAAAGTTGCATTTGCCTAATGAAAAGCAAGTTATTTGATTTGTCACTAGGATAATTATAATTAGGATTAGGTCTGCACGACATATTGCTATTTTCCGACATCGAAGTAATTGAAGTCGCGAGCACAGCTAGCAAGTAATAAATAAACAAAAAAGACTGAACGACTTGGGTCTGAGGGAGGTGTAACAAAATAAAAGTTTTACTTGATTATATTATAAATTGTAATTCTTGAAAATTTACCTGATTTGGGTTTTTAAGAACTGAGAAAAATCGAAGAAGTGAAAGGTGCTTATTTCTTTTAAGGATTAAAAACACACACACACACACATACAAACAAACATACACACACACACGCACTCAACATGAAAAATGTCACTACACAAATTATACGAAAGAGAGTGACAGTATTTATCATCAAGCGAATGTGAGATAAATTACTAACTTAATATTTTTATCTCGACCGATATGATGCAACACGGTAAAATCGTTTAAACTTTAATGAATTAAGGCTGAATTCATTATGAATTTTAAAAAGCTTTCAAAATCTGCAGAGCTAAAAAAATAATGATGCAAAAATTGAAAATATAGATGATTTATTAAAATGTCAAATACGATTTAAATTCGGACTATGTTTTAAAAAGTTACGTTTATTTAGATAAATATTATGCATTTTTTATTCGTAGAAATATTAAATGCAAAAGTTCTTTTATCTGTTGATTAATTTATATTATGTACTTATTCGCTAAATTCAGAACTTTTACAAACTATGTTTATAACAATCAAATAAACGGAATATTCAGATTTTGGAATAATTATATATAGTAAGCTTTGGTAGCTGTAACTTAGATTAGAAAAGTAAAATACGGAGAACCTGGAATTAGAAACTCTTCTAAGACAGAATGTGACCTGTATGTGGATCACGGCTTAATTGTGTAACAATAGCGATTTTGTATATGCGCCAAAAGTACAGAGTAAGAATCCTGCTAGAGGCATATTATTGTGTGAACATTTCCTTCCGAGTCATGGTAGTGTATACTATACATTTATTTATGTGTTATATCCACTATTTGGTATTCATACTACAACTGCTACTATTACTGCTCAGTTTTGGGTTAAAGAATTTGTGTGAGTTATTCGAATAAATTTCAAAGAACTCAAACCAATTTATTTTATGTATCTTATATAAAAGTAATCGCCTCTCTCGCCAAAAATCTTTTGACAAGCAAAATAATTTCTTTTTACTGATTTCTTTGTATTCAGCAGTTGGTGAACTGTGAAACTCGTGTAAAAATAATTTGTCACGTAGGGGAAGGCCGGGAAAAAGTGGACACCTTAACTTTGATGAGGTATGGGGAGGGACCCATTACAGATAAATAAAAAACAATGAGTTTTAAATAGTATTTATTAAAGGCAAAGTGAAGACATGGTTAATTTAGAAAGAATTACCGAAAAATATAAACAAAACAGCTAAATAAAGAAATCAAGAATGTCGAATATAATTAATCAGTCATTAATGCAGTTATCACAAAGAATATCTCTCATATGCTGTGCATATCTCATGACTCCAATTCTTGCAAGAATAACACTAAATCCAGTCATCAACCGGATTGATATAGTCGAAATTTTAAAAATATTTAAATGTTCGCAAAAAATCCAATGTAGAAAAAAAAATAAAATTAAAAAGAAAATTACAGAAATAAGCAAATAAATTATTATGATTATGAAAAAAATAAAAAAGTAATTTTTGGGAAGGGGTCAATTTGGAAAAAAAATAAGTGAATATTTTCAAAACAATTCACAACAAATATATTGAAAAAATAATTTTGAAAATCAATAGGTGAAAGCAAAAGTGCACACCCCGTGAGTGTGTATTTTTTAAATAAATACCATTGATTGAAAAATAACTTTCTATAACTTCTTTCAAAAAAAGGTTTTCAAATGTCCGTGCTGCGACCAAGATTACACCGTTGACGAGGATTGGTGGCGCTACTGAATATAAACATACGATGATTGTTTAGTTTAAGTTTAGCATGTAAGTTTATGTATAAATTAGTTTATAACAATTAAAAACTTTATTAATCGCGATTTTGTGGATTGATATGTGTAGGAAAATGGATGACGATTAATTGAAAAAAAAAATTGATTATAGTGCAATAGTTTCAAGAGTTGAATAAACGAAAACTGTATTTTTACAACTATTTTGCGTCTCCGTTCATAAAACAGCTGAGAAAAAATTATCAACTGAATTAATCAACAAGTTAATGACTGGGGTACGGGAAGCACCTCGCGACGGAACGACAGCGCACTCTGGCGCGTTATTTTGGAATTATAAGACGTATCTGCTTTGCCTGGCTGTTCACTATGCCCGGCCTTCCCCTAGGATGTAACGCGCAATTACCATTTTGTACAACTTTATAATTGTATAGAGAGATATATTGCTTCATTTAGTACGTACTAAAATAGTTTATCCTTGATAAGAGCAATTTGTTAAGGCACTATTTAGCATTACTTTGTTGTAGTATACGTTATTATGAGTATTATATTCGTCAAGTCTACAGTATTATTTGCTCAAAATCTCCGTATTAAAATGAATTCACTGTATTCGTATTACAGGCACACAGCCGTATGAAACGATGCCAACTCATGAATACGGATGCATAGAATACGCACGTATTTGCTTACACTGAATCCTATTGTTATTATTTATGGGAGTTTCGACCTCTGGAGACGAGTTAAGTGTATACAATCTAAGAAACATTACACAATGAACACGATATTGGACTTAACCAAGGCCAAGGACATTACAAGCGGTGGGATCAATATAAAGGGGAAGAACTTAGTTCCTCTGTAGTTATATACGTTTTTGTCAGATGGACTCCAGTGGCAGTATTAAAAGTAATTCAGAAAATATAATTGACAGCTGGGTTGCGATTCTTTTGGTGTGACTTTTGCACGCCTGTTCTGGATTCGAATCTTGATATGAGCATTTGTTTGTGTGATGAGCATAAGTATTTATTCTCGAGGCATGGTTGTTATATACTTATTTATATGTTATTTCCGTTATTAAGTTATATAGGGCAAGGTCTGTTTAGTTCGGAAATAAATAATTGGTGTGAATTTTAGCAATAGTAAGCGATTATGCCTCTTGCTGCTACTTAGCCAAGTTATTTGCCACTCGCTCTGTATTTATATTGCCTCATGCCATATAGTTCTTGAAAATGTGGTTCCCCGTCACCGCGACCGCAAGTGTGTTAAGAAATTTGGTTCAATTTTTTTGAACTTCGTAATAGTATGTAGAGGTAGGTAGAGAGGTTAACTGCGTATGGAAAGTACGTTATAAATTTTTGTGCAACACCATATATGACGGTAAATATCTATCAGTTATAAAAGTGTTCTTACTGTGTGATGTGAGTAAATTCATTTAAGTACGGCTGGGCATTGTTCCCGACATGTCCAAAATACCGCAATGTCTCAAGACTAAAGTCTTGACCATTGTGTGTTGCCAGTGCTGTCGCACGAAATGGAGACGTGAGCCCTTACTATGGGCCTAATAAGAAGGCACAAGGTCACCTAAAGGGCGATGGAGCGTGCTGTGCTTGGAGATTCCCGACGTGATCTAATCATAAATGAGGAAATCCGAAGGAGAACCAAACTAACCGACATAGTCCCCAGATTTGCCAAACTGAAGTGGCAGTGGGCGGTTCACACAACTAGTAGAACTGATGGCTGTTGGGGGAGAAAAGTTCTCGAGTGGACGGACCGAAGTCGAAGTGAAGGTTCCCACTCGGTGGACCGACGATCTGGTGAAGGTCGCGGAAAGCAACTGGATACGGGCAGAAAAGAGCCGGTCATTGTGGAGATCCTTGGGGGAGGCCTCTGCCCAGAAATGGACGTCATTTGGCTGAGAAGACCTAGACTGGCACCAATATATAAAAAATCGTATTCTACATTTCTCCGGCCGGGGATCGAACCTAGGACCTTGGAGTGACGTTACCATAAAAATACCGGCATGCCAACCACTCGACCACAGAGGCCGTCGATTCTGTTCTTTCATCGTCTTGTAGGATAATTCAGATTCAGATAATTGTGAAAATAAAGACAAGGCTTCAGAGGCTTATAGTTCCGTGTATTTTGACCAAGTGTGAAATAAAAGGATCGCAAGCTTCGGCTTCGGCCACAGCGGCGTGCATGGTTCATTGTAATTACCTACGAATCGCACCGTGGTAGGTATACCTCCTTTTAGAACACTCAGTTTATTTTTTAAATTAATGAGTTGACAACTTATTGTGTTAAAAAAAACTTGTACTTATACTGATTAGAAACTACATAAAATTTGTTAATTATAGTTTGTAAAAAGATATTTTACAAAAAAATAAACCTCTTTGTAGGTATAATGTATTGGATACAACCACCCCATACAGTGTAACAAGCCAGTGTTATTTAATTTCATCATATGTAGGAAGCGAATATAACAATAGAGCAGCTAAATTTTGAACATAGCTTCAATAATAATATTTGTTCATGTTTCTTTATAAATAAAATATATGGTACTTTATTATAGCCCTGCAAGAAAAAATCTTTTAAGCTTTACAAATTAAACAGCTTTAAAAGTATCTCGTTATGTTTACTTTCCTCTTAATTCCCATACCCTGCTCTGTAAATGCAAGTGCCTATATTATCTCTGTTGAGCAACATAATTCCGGAACACAGCAGACAATTTGTTTGATAATGCTAGCAATGTAAAGGGTCATGGCGAAAATCTGGAAGCACTGTAATCTGGTACCGTGTTGTGCTAATATTGAACATGTTAAAAATATTATTTATTTTTCCACATAATTTCGTGGATTTGGGAACATTATGAGGATTATTATATAAGAAAAACTTTAAAGTGGAAACATACTGACGAGTATAGTCAGTAATCAAACGATTAAAATTTCTGATCTAAGTAATTTCACTATGCCAAGAATGTCTTATAGTTATCATTAGCGGATCGCTTTATTTGCTCCTCAATCGGTAATCTAGAAGGAAAGTTAACGAAGATGCGACAAGCAACTTCACTCATTTTGTCAAGAATGTCCTATCTTACGGAAATGTAGAACTATTTATGCAAAAAAAATGTTTTTCGTTACAATTGTTAAAACTGTATTAGTACTACTTAAAAAGTAAATTGAACTGCTCGTCACTCAATAGTTGGAAAAATTAACGAAAAAAAATATTTATTAAAAATTTATCCAAAAGAACGGTAATGTAACTTTAAATATTTATATCTTTTGAACCCCATATATTTTAATAGTGTTATTTAAACTTATACTTATTATCTTTATTTTAATCGATTGAAATATATTAATAATTTTTATATTCACACCAACCAACCTCGTCCAATGTAAGTACTGTAAGGCTTGTGTTGTGTATACTAGGGTAACAAATTAATAAAAATCTTATTTTTTCGTAATCTTAACACAAACATCGGTCCCTTCCGGGACTGAGACCCGGAACCGTTTGGTTTGAAAGGGAGGGTCACTTCCGCTTGGTTAATCCAGTCATTAAACTTTATAAGAGACGAACTTTCTGACTAGACTGCTTAACTAGTATTTTTATCTAAAAATTGTAATCTGGGATTAGTCATTATAAATTATTATAAATAGCATTGGATTTTGACTCAGTAGCCGTGTTATGAAAAGTAAATTTGCTCAGTAAAAAATAAATAATTTTAATGATTAATTTGTGTTTAATGAAAAATTCTGTACTTAGATCTCGAAACCATGAATAAATAAGTTTTATGTAAATTTGTTTTTGTATTCGTCGGAATGTTGTGGCAGTCGTATCGACGCGGTTTAGGTTTTGGGCAGATGGAAGGGCGAAATCGGGGGAATCATAACGAAATGAAAGGATCCCGAGGGTGCGAGAAGTTTGAATTGAGTTGGAGTGCCCTCCGATAGCTGCTCACGTCACTTGACAACCGCCCTAGTAAGTGGTCCCGATGATTAAGCTAATGAATTACTTTTAGATTGCTTGAGAGCGTTTTTGGCAATTACTCAACTACCCAGTTATATGTTTTTTCGAATTAGAATTGAAATGATGTTGTGAATAGGTACTATAACGATAATTTACATATAATATCGTCAATTGAAATGACTTTGATGAACAACTTTAAGTGTTATACCCAGGTTTTTAAGCATGTATTTCTTGTTATGTGTATTTTTATTTCTGTAATTTCAATAAAAGTTATATTGGTAATTGATTTAGCTTGCAAGCATGTCTAGACGTACTATTTCCATGTTAGCGCTTAAACGAAGTTAGAACATGTGTAGCCGCCACTTAAGCCTTCTCGGCTGAGAGATTTTATTGAATTTCAGGGAGCTCTTAGAGGAAGAGCCCCGTGGAGTCCAAGGAAGCTTTATGTTTTCTTAAAGATATGCATCAATTCTTTTACTCGTAAAATCATTGTTAGTCGGACAGCCTTTGTTTATTCTAATAGGGAAACGAAATAGGCGTATAATGCCCATTTCGAGAAATACCTACCGATAGCGGAACGCCTCTTTCTCATGTTGTCACTTTTGCATAATGTTTCTTTTGTTGAATGCGATAAAATGAGAGTAGCGTTTTTCTATCAGTAGACATTTTCCGAAACGGACGTTCTGCACCTGGTTGACAAAAAATTGTCTTAGAAATTCCAAGTGTATAGGTAAGGTAACCGATAACATATCATTTTTGAACACGTTTGAAACCTCTCAATATTTAGAGCTTTTTAAAAAATGCGTATTTCTACCTTTATTTCATTTTTCAGTTTTTTCGTTTTTATTCGTAATAAACTGATGGTATGACGTTTGAAGTAATAAAAAAATGCTTATCATAAGTTTATAAGACACATTGACTTGAAACGTTGCTTTGTAAAGTTTGACTTGACCTTCTTCGGTAGGCATATGGATATTACAATTCTGTCTTGAGTGTTATTGAAAGTGAATGTTTTATTTTTTTACATAAACACTATTTGAAACATCTAATCGAAGAAGGAGTCTTTTTGGTTTTCTTAGGGTTCCGTATTTCTTCAGGAAAAACAAAACCCTTATAAGATCTTATTCGTCTGTCTGTCAAGACGCTTTTTCTCGTGCGTGTATGTATCAAATTGAAATTAATTAAAAGTACCAGGTATGCAATCCCTTGTAGCAGTACAAAAAATAAAACATCTGTGTCAACGCAATCAAAGGTTACGGCCGTTTATGCCACATATTTTGACACTCGCAAGGGAATCAAAATATATATATTTATCGTTGACCTAGGATCGTGAAATTTAGCAAGAAGCAATGTCATGTAAAACTCTATAAACCGTAAATGTATAGTTATAAAAAGCAATCAAATCAATAAAAAAGTGTTTAAAAAATGAGGTAATTTTTTTTTCTGCAAATATTACAAATATTAAGATTAGATGTGCCTAATATATTTTGCGGTTGGCCGCTTTAACTAAAACAACTTAATTGTGTTGGATATATTTGTTATAGTGACAAACTAATTACGAGTGAATGCACTTATTGAAATGAAAGATTTCATATAGAGGACGTATATTTATTAAAAAGAAACTGATCTCCGGTAACACAGCTATAGAATTAGTTGAATTGGCAGTCGACACCTTAGCATTTTATATATGTTGTAGATGAAAATTTTGTTTGATGTTCAAAGAAATAAATTCTCGGCTCGGCTCAGGCCCAACGTGACACGCAACGAATTTTGATGCGGTTTTTTTTAATAGATAGATTGATAAAAGAGGAAGGGTTATATGTATATAGTAGAGCATTGCATCCGTGCCAAGCCGGGGCGGATGGCTAGTCAATTTATAAGACGTTATCTCAGCTAAAATAAAATCAGAAATTGTATTGGCCCGAAGGCAAAATTCTTGAATCAATTCAACTTACTTTTTGTTAAAACCAAAAACTCGTCCAACTTTAGTTCATGCTAGTATTTTTATTTAGCTCAGGTTAGAACATTGAATAAATAGTATGTGACCCGAATATGTCTACTTACAGGGATATGTTTGCCCTGCAAATTTGAATAATAATAAATCCACGGGTATCGTACGTGATTGAAATGGGAACCTCGGCTGAGAAAATTCTTATTACTGTATGATTACGCATGTAACTCTGATAAATGGTCTGTTATTTTCAATTCATCCTACACAAGTTGTAAAAACATGTTTGTAAACCTAAAACACCATGATTTTACGGTTTATGACCGCTTCTTTGATGTTATTCACGATAATAAACTATAAATATTGCAGTCCTACAGATTTTTTTTGATGCTATTTTCAAACCGAATCTGAATCCAAATTTAAGTTGAATACATAAACTGCGTTAACTAGGTACTTACCTACTTTAATTTTCGTAATCCGTATATGAATCTTATGTGTATTTGATACTTGTAGATTCCTCGATGAAGAAATAGGCAACTCTTTCTACCGGTTGTTGCGGAGGTTAAGCAATATTTGTGGGGGCTCGAACATACGATGAGACAACCAAAAACATATTATCTTGAGTTGTTTTTGGCTTCGGAGGGCACAGCGTTGGTGAAGTGGGATAGGTCTTTTCATGTGCTTACTTTGGGCTAGGTTAATTGGTGTAAATGTTGGGAATATTTATTTATTTACTACTTGCAATTTGGAGCCGAATTTTAAAAGGGTAAAAACTTTTCTACGAAATAATTTTGGAAAATTCTATCCTTAAGGGGATGAAATAGTGGAGAACTGTTGTATTTAGATCTTTTATTTTCAGAGTAGAAGGCACGAAGGTGCCTTCTAGTAAAAAATAAGTATACATCGGCATCAGCGTTTTAAAAAAATAAGTCCCCGAAGTAGGTGAAAAAGGAGTTGAATACAAATATGTATGAAAACTCCAAATTTTTTTAAGTTGGATGTGTCACAATACGTATTGAAGCTTTTGATAAAAATTAACGTTCGTGTTTTACGTAGTGTCTTGAAAAAGTGGGTGAAATAAGAAAGACATTGTATGTTCGTATTTTTTTTTTAAATTACTCTCCTGTAATTTTAAAAACAAAGTACCTATCCAAAGATACTTAGTACGGAAACAATGTTCACTATAATGCGGAAACGCAATTTGTAGCATCCCACGAGAAACCAATACTATTAAAGTTCAGAGTTGACAATCGATGTGATCGCAACTTAGCGACATATTGAGATGTTCATTCCCAAATACTTTATCTACTGGAATGTTTCATTAAATGAATTCCTAAGAATTAGTATCAAATTCAGTTTAAATTTGGCAACCGCTGAGATTCACGTAGGCTCCTACGTACTTTTAAAACTTAAATATTGTATAGTTCTTGAAATCGTTTCTATATTGATAGATTCTTAAATAAAGTGTTGTGATTGCCTTAAAAAAATAAATCATTGTATATTATGTTGTATTCATTTTAAACTAGCTATGGTGAGAGTTTTTACTTACTAGGAATTTACGTAGTGTAAACACTACAGTCATAGAATATTGCGAAACTAGGTTGTTATAGATTCTGACTATAACCACATATTGCATCAGATGTTTTACCATTTGCATCTGTGGTTTGCAGCGCATCTAAATTGTTCTGACGATTATGTTAATGGATGATCTTTTCTAAGCAGATTTTTTAAAACACATTATTGCATTTATTTGCTAACCAGCCGATCCTAGACGTAGAGTGGCTCGTTTTATTAAACGAATTCTTCCTACTTGCCTGTCGATTGGAAAATTCCCCGGGCGGCCAGCGAATTCGATTATGCCTGTCCTGTGGCTGTCTCGTTTGCTTGTTGGCTTGTAATGAAATGTGGCCGTTTTTACAATTTGTTTTTCCTGAGATGAGGAGATTACGCCACTTAAAGTTCTAGAGAATTGGCTATTCAGTGAACATGATTCATCAAGGCTAACGCTGGTCATTGTTGGTATGAGAAATAATTGCTCTCGCCATTATAAACTTTAATATTTATGTAAAATAACGATGTGTATTTATAGTAGGCAGGATTTAGATCGAGTTCGTTAGTATAAGATAGATTTATATACATACTCAAATTCAACACCATTCCTGCGTCATTATTTTGAGAAAAGTTTTTGTTTATCCTGTAGAATAGATATAGACTGTCCATGCAGTTTCATAAAAATCAGTTCAGCGTTGAAGACGGAAAGCAACAAAGCATTTAAACACATTTTTACTTAGTGTCACAAAAGGATAGTGAGCACTTACGTAACTATACTAAATTGTTTTTCTCTATTGTCCTCAGATGTTTGGTATCAAAACTGTTCGACGTCTGCTCTAAATCCACTCCAGAACAAATGGAACATCTAGAAGAGATCAGAATTCCATGGGGTAGCGGTATCGTTGGCTACGTGGCTGAAAGTGGTGAACCAGTAAACATTCCTGATGCATATAAAGTGAGTACATTTAGAATGAGTTTACCGATTTGAAACTTTTTCTAGTACCTATAGATAATTTGGTAGTATACATTGTCTTCCATAAAACGGCAACAAAAGATGTTAATAGTTAAATTGGCATTAATATACAATACAATTATGCAGTTCTGGTTGCATATATGTACGTCTTAGTTTTGAATTCATAGAACCCTTATTCTGATGAATATGTTAAAGAAGATTGGTCACTTTTACGTCGTACTTCGAATCAAACTATTATTCAGTTTATTCAATGTATCACTGTAATAAACTTAATTATAAAAATAAATAATTATTTATGAGTGTGTTTAACTACGTTGATAGTTTAATTCAATATTGTCGCACAGAAATTACTTCACATGAGTGTTTTGATAAAATTTTCTCCTTCAATAGTTTCGATCGTATTGAAAACTACCAACTTCAATCTTATTGAAAACTACCAATACCTTTAATTAAATTAACATTAAATTTCAAGACTTTGATAGTCTTTGATCAGTTTGTTAAATTGAAATCAAAGAGCAATCAATTCGTAACTTGTATAGAATTTAGACCATGTGTTCATATAGGCCGTTCATATGCATATAGTGTTGATTATGATAGAAACTCTATTATAAAGAACAATGGGTATATTGGAGTTTTTGAACGGACTGACAAGCAATAAACGACTGGCTTACTGTTAAAGACTTAATCTATGTAATAATTAAAGTGAAATTGACACTATTCTCACATAATGAGAGTGTATTTATGGTTCATTATTGCTTCAAGGTCATCCTTGAAGCAAAAAAAAAACACATTATATTGAAATCTAAAATAATTTTTCGTTTTGAATTTGCAAATACATTCAAAACGAAAAAGACATCGCAAATATTTAAAAAAACTTTAAATTTATTTCTGATAGGATATACTGCACTTTTTATCTATAGGAAAACAGGAAGAGGAAAAATTATTCCGAAGGTAATATAAGTATAACACTTTTATTTCGAAGTTTTGAGTATTTTAAATCGTTCCGAGTAGTTAAATTTTTTTTATAAATAATACTAATCGATTTCATTTAACAATCATGTAATCAATCATTCTAATATATATAATATAAAATTTTTGATATCAAATCTAGCAGTTAAAATGCTTAAATATATTACATAATATATTACATATTTCTCTTCTTTATCGATTATCTGATACTTGTAAAAGTACTACATTCGATGTTATATTTATGTAGTTATATAGAATATGTAGAGATGAAGCTAATATTCGACTAAGAACAGTTAGAAAATTTTAAATGGTCAAAGTCGCGGTAGCTTAATTGGAAGAATATTCGCTCAGATAGCGAGAGGATGTGGGTTCGAGTCCCGACTGACCCTTGAGAAAAGTTGTTTTTTTTTTGTAAAAAGTATTTTTTTAATAATTTATATACTTAATGATATAATATTTTTTTATTTTCTTCTCCACACAATCTCTTTACAAATAAAAGTAATTGCTACTGCGATCCCCAAGTACTTAACCGTCTTGGTCATCACAAGATGAGGACATGAACAACCTGGGAGACTGTTTGTGTGGGAATGCGTAATAAGATATTAGTTCTGTAGAGTATCTGGCGTGACTCCAAATTTGGATATATATGTTCTGAGTTTTTGGATGTTAAGTGACAGTTGATTTACTCTAAGCCAGTCAAATACCATATCGAGACCCCGTTGAGCACGTCTAAACGCCCCAGCTATAGTGCTCGCAGTAAAGACCAGTGCGGTGTCGTCTGCATAAGATATAATTTTACAGTGGGGGATCATGAGAGATGACAGTTCTTTTATTTTATACACTAAAATAGTGTAGGACCCAAATTGCTGCCCCGTGGTACGCCATATTCAACAGGAAGATCACAGCTTACGACTCCATTAATCACTAAACTTTGTATACGATCTGTGAGGAAACTCTGAAACAACGCTAGTTGTTTAGCTCTCACGCCAAGTCGTTGAAGCATGTCTATTATAGCCGGCACAGATACGGTATCGAAGGCCTTTGCAAGATCAAGGAACAATGATAGACACTTGTGGTCTTTGTCAAAGGATTTGATTATATGGTTCCTAAGTTCGTGAACTGCATCAGCAGCCGATTAACCAACTCTAAAGCCAAATTGTTCAAGCGATAGAAGCGATGACTTTTCAAGATAATCCGACAAACGATTTGACTGTAGCGGTCAGTAGCGGTGTTGGTCAGAAGATTCAAGCACTGGTGAAAAATCCATCTCATTCATAATTTTAACAAGCCGTTGATATTTGGTTTTGTGCATGATTTTTATTTTAGACTTTGGTTTATTTATTTTGAGTGATGTAAGAACCGTATCATGATCTGTCACAAATTCATTAATGACGAAAGTTTGCGACTAATATCTAGGCATGCGGTAGCATGTCAAGCCAAGTTCAAGAACAGAAATGGCGAGCAGCACCGTGTGAAATATTACACGAACGATTTGGAGCCACTATTGACCACCTCCTAACTCACAAACTATTTCACATAAACGTGTCAAATTTGCGAGATACACATGTGCTCCATATTTCATAAACACATATCAAACGGTTATTTAGATATTAACGTCCAAAAATCGTCATTTTTATCTCTGACTGACCTATAGATCAAAACTCTAACCCAGTTCCAGATGACCTAGAAAGTTCAAATTTGGCATGCAAATAGGTAATTAGGTGAATACAAAGGAATAAATCAGAAACTGATAATTTTTTATCATTTTATTATAATTTTCACTTGATTCTATTAGAAACACTTAACTTATATAGTGCCTAACAAAAAAAAAGACAATTATACCCCGTAAACGTAGGAAAATATAGTAGTTTAACAAAAACCATTTGGTATTAATTTTGTTATAATATATATGGACCTACAAATAATTTATATACAAAAAGTAATGATATCCCATCAAAAACATAAATGTGAAATGAGAGCCAAGTTCAATATTATGATATATGTCTTTGTTGTTGACTTCAACGACAAAAGAAGTGAGATCTAAATTTGTGCCAAGTTCAATGGTCAGTCATGAAATTTATTTATAACAACAAAATATCCTTTCTTCTTATAACTTAGGTTAATATATTGTAGCGTAACGTCTGACTTGGCTAGTTTCGCCAATAAAGATTATTCGGTGAGAGTCGTCATAGCCTAGAATTAAGGTATTTAGCTTGCTAGAGGATTGTCGATTATAAGCTTTGTAAGATTTCAGCATGTTATTTTTAACGATCACCGAATTCAGGGTAACTAAAATGGTTTTGATTTCGGACTTTGATGGCAATATTCGTATATCATATAAATCCGAGGTGCAAATCGCAGTGCAAGGTTAATAAGGCTCACATGATCTAATCGTTGCTTCAATATTAAGTTTCTAATTCCAGGGTACTAAAACGGGAGTTCGTGTCCATGCCTTCTAGATTTGAAATACGTTCATCGAACGCCTTTGTTTTGAACTGAAAATCGAGTCTCAAGTTATCATATTTTGGAGATAAGATATCAATAGACCTTTCAATTTCCTCGTTTGAGGCTAGCAATTCTCCGTTCTGTTTCCTAATTTCGAAAAAAACATGCCTGTATATTAGATAGTTTTTCGTCGATGTTCTGTCTCCATACCGTAAGTATCAATAAAAGAGTCGAGTTTGGATTCATTTGCGGTTTCGCACTCACATTGACGTGTTTTACTGGATCTCAAAGTAATATTTAAATCATCAGAAAATATTGAGTCCGAGTTTAAATGTAAGTTCGGAGCTATGCAATTGTTCTTGTGTTTGGGGCGGAGATCGTAATATTATGCAAATAAATAAAATTAACAAAATTGTAAGCCTAAATGTTCCGGCGGCCGTCGGCACTCGTATTCACCTGCGACCCGTCGGTAAAGACTCGTGGTCACATGTGACGTCAAATTAGACTCCTCCTCAAAAAAATACTGCTCTAGCGCATGCATGGGGGCTTCGCCGCATATTGACCAATTAAGGGGCGGGACGGTGTTGGAGGGCGGACAGTTGTCACAGTGAAAGCCCTTGTGAAATATGGTGGTTCTATTCACACAGTGGGTATCCTTGTTTTATTGCTGCTAGGGGTGCTCCAGTTTCTGCAATCCTGGTAACGCTCACTTTAATTCTTTACTTTCCGGTATTCTTCTTCTAAATAAAATAAAATTATATTATAATAATTTAAAATTAAAAAGACAAAATAATGCAGCGTCTTATAACATGTCTATACTGCCAGACATCCGAGATGGGAGAGTATATTTGTTGTATTATTGATAAACATAATAAATAAATATTTTCTTGTTAATATTTTATATAACAAAGTATCATTATCATAAATGACACTGTATACCTATATCGACTAAAATCATATAGTTAAAAGTTTGTGAGAACCCTTACTCGAAAAATTACTAATGTTAGGATAAATTTAACAGATTAACAAAAAAGAGAAGGATGGGCAGCTATTTAAAGGCTCTCGCAAATACATTAAAACATTACTTAGGCTACATGGGGAAAGCGGAACGTTTAAAAACTAGGTACTATCGAAAACAAACACAATAACACATATGGCGCTGTTAGATATTTCTCTATAGCACACGTTAAGAAGATTAAAGAAGATTTTATATTAGCTTTGTTGACCTCTTTTATACATTTCCTTCACAAATGATAAAAGTGAAAATAAAAGAGCACAAAAACCCAAAAATCTAGCTATAAGTAAGCTTAAAAACTTAAACCATGTCATGATAAAAATCCACAGGTAATAAGCTTTTTGAACGCGCGGAGTCTACAAGAGCAATTTACTTTGTGGGTCTAAATTTCTAGATTCTTCCTTGGCATGAAAATGGCGACACTTAATTCAAATGAGGTGTCTGAC
The DNA here is from genome assembly GCA_927399485.1 of Calamotropha paludella. Classification (NCBI taxonomy): domain Eukaryota; kingdom Metazoa; phylum Arthropoda; class Insecta; order Lepidoptera; family Crambidae; genus Calamotropha; species Calamotropha paludella. The sequence continues at coordinate 10,045,905 of OV656819.1, forward strand.
TGACTGGGACAGTGGAGTCTGCCAACGTTTTTGCGCCCCGTCGTGAAAGTAATCTTGCAGTTTTTACAGTCTCCTTTGATGTTTTAGATGGAAATGGACATATGTTTAATTTTTCTTGTTAATTAAAATGATACACTTAAGAGGATCACTAAATTATATTTTCAATTTTTAACCTGACATTTCGATTCAGTTTAAGGATCACAGGATGACAGGATAACATTTTTAATTAATTCTGTTTTCTTAAACCTTATAATAAACGTTAAAGTTTTATGACTTTATATGGCAAAATCAATTAAATAATAACAAAATTTTTGCTATATGGAAATAATGATATTATAATAGACATGTTTATTTTTGTTTCCAAATATGCTAAACATACTAATTTTCAAACTCAACGTTCTCAATGAACGTACGAAGATATGCAATTACCTTACGTTTCACTGAACAGAAAACAATTATCCTGTGACTCCATTAATAGCTTTCTTTCAGTACTAGCCCCTTTCTTTACCAGTCTCTTTTTAGCGCTGCCAGGACCTGTGAACTGTCAAATTAATCACATTATACCTCTGAGCCACAAAACATTGGCTGTAACCCTCCCCAAGCAACGCAATAATTTTGTCGTTTTTATTATATTTTATTTTATGAAAAGGATTAAGTAATAATTGTTTAATAATTTTCTGAAATTCGCGTCTTAAAATGTAGTATAAAAATTTAAAATCAAATGCAGTCTAAAATTTTAATTTAGTATGTTACAAATTATTAAAACCTATTTCGTATTGTTTTTTGAGAAAAAAAAAACTTAATGCCGCCTTTTTTGCCTTTAATTACATTTCATCATCATCATCATATCAGCCGTACGACGCCCACTGCTGGACATAGGCCTCCCCCAAGGATCTCCACAACGATCGGTCCTGTGCTGCCCGCATCCAGCGTTTTCCCGCGACCTTGACCAGATCGTCGGTCCACCTCGTAGCGGGCCTACCCACTGAGCGTCGTCCGGCACGCGGTCGCCATTCGAGAACCTTTCCGCCCCAACGGCCATCAGTTCTCCTTGCTATGTGTCCTGCCCATTGCCACTTCAGCTTCGCAATTCTTTGAGCTATGTCGGCGGTTTTTGTTCTCCTACGGATCTCCTCATTTCTGATTCGATCGCGTAGGGAAACACCAAGCATAGCTCTCTCCATTGCCCGCTGGGCGACCTTGAGCCTTCTTACAAGACCCATAGTGAACGACCACGTTTCACTGCCATAAGTCATCACTGGCAACACACACTGGTTAAAGACTTTCGTCTTAAGGCACTGAGGTAATTTGGACGCGAAAATGTATCGCAGCTTCCCGAACGCTGCCCACCCGAGTTGGATTCGACGAGAGATCTCTTTCTCGAAGTTGGACTTACCTAACTGTATTATATGTCCTAGGTAAACATAGTGGTCAACAACTTCGAGTGTTACTAATTACATTTAATGATCGTCAATGCCGAGCTGGAGTTAGGGTCACTCCCGCTCCGCCTGTGCCGGCGGCCTTGCGGATTCAAAATCCGTAACGATAATCCATAACACAACCCATAACAAACCCGGTTTTAGTAAATTTTGTTATTTATTTTCCCTTTATTAAAGGGAATACATGTGTATCAAATAGGTATTAAGTTCTCACTTGGATATCGTACGCCTTTTTACCATCTGAACTTCCACAACTTCTAGTCAAATAATATTAAATACTACATGATAAACGTTCACTGGGGTCCCACATACTGCTGATTTTAAGTTTTCCTTTAAATTATTTACGATCAATGAAGTTTATTCAAGATGTAATTACCTTAACCATCGGCGGTATGCATACTATTTTTATGTCATAAATAAGTAAAATTATTGTCAAGTAATTTTACCTTCTTATGAGTTCACCCTGAAATATACTTTAAACGTAATATTTTTGTTCAACGACAACATAAATAAATGACTTTTTTGTTATTTCAATGCATCTTTGTCGCCTATTTGAACACGTTTGTTTTTACCATTTAATATGATAGACATGCATATTAGGGGTGGATTGCATTTTGTTTGTTTGATTTTACTTTTAACTTCAGTAGTCAATGCATATCGGAAAACAGAAAAATTTACATAATCTTAAAACTAATAACGATTTTACAACACATTGTGTTGTCATATCATAAAAAAATTAAACCGTACGTCAGTATTTCGTTTTTAACTCATAACCTAACATTTACTCAATATTTGGAACATTTTGTTTTTCTACTATATGTCAATCACAATTTTATTTTATGCGTAATAACGATGTATTTGTTTTGTTTTTATTTTTAACCTTAAAAATATTCAATGTCGTGTCTAAAAAATAAAGACATTTTTTTTTACAAATTTTGAATCTTTGTTTAATTCTATAATGGTGGCGGTAAAGAAAAAGATGTCAATTTTTGGAACACACCAGTGTTAGTTACGTTTATTAAGTAAATTTCTTTATAACTCTTTATAACATGAAGAGCATTTAATTATTTGATTTTGTTTGGCCATCTTTCGAGACGTGAAAATGCAAAAAAAGGAAAGATAATCCCTTTTACGACATGTCATTAAACAATGACAGTGCCACGCTCAACCCTCCCCAGCTATTATTATGAGAACCGTTTGCAATGTCCTCATCCTCGTAGTCTTTTACATAAACTTTTTACAGGCATCTTGTGTTATATTCTAATGGACTCATAATAATACCCCAAAGCGAGATTACTCAGCAATCTCCTGTTATCTCTTATAGGGGGCGGTTTTAAATGACGCATATTTTTTAAAGCGTTTGCTACACGTCCCTGTTGTGAAGCTCATTTCTTTAATGCCAGTAAATGAATGTCTGCTATTACGCTAAAGCCATAAAGCTAATCTCGTAGATCTAAGTAAATGTGGAATATACTGATTGCGCTAAAAGGGGAACAATACACATTAAACCCTACACTTTTTTTAAAAAGTGAGATCTAGGGTTACCACAAAACAGGTTTTAAAAATGAAACACAAAGGAATCACTCTGAGGCTTATAACAATATTCCTGGATTTTATATAATGTTTTTATGTACCATTAGTGTAAGATAGAAGTGTGAGTAATTACTAATTACAATGGTGGGTGAATTAACCTTAAATGAAACCTCTTACCTACCAATAGGTGATCTCATTGCATTACTGTGAAAAATAAGTTCACTATAGAATAAAAATTTCATTTCTTTTTGTCGACATGTAGTGGTTCATAGATTCAGTTGTTGAATATAAGTCAGAATCAACCAGTTGCCATGAAATATAATATAAGGGAAGAGATGATACATCGTTTTGTAGTTAGTAGACGCGTGTCCATGGCTGCAAAATGGCGGCAGCAATAACTTAATCTACATAAATTCAAATCGGATAAAATTCCGATATACACTCGAGAGCAATGAATCCGGGTCACTTAAAGAATCCTAAAAATCTCGGAAACTAAAAATGCTAGGTTAATGCAATAAATTGTATTTAATAGACAATGTAATACTCCTTAAATGAAGGTATTAAAACTTCTTAGTTATTGTAAAGTTATATCATAAAAAAATCAAATTTGAAAAAGGGCCACTTTCGAAGATGGAACTACGAAATAACAGCATTTGGTTTTGCTTTTGTTTGTAATCTGTCATTTATGTGGGTACATAAACCATGTTGATAGTGCTCTATATTCATTATTCAAGCTGAAATTATGTCGCTTACGCCTGAAGAATGCACCAGAATACTTACAATGCTGGAAACCGGCCGGAGTCAGCGCGATACAGCCAGGACTGTCGGTGCGTCGCTGTCAACAGTACAAAGAGTTCTCCGACGTTACGAAGAAACTGGTTCTAACCTACGCAGACCAGGAACGGGCAGAACCTGGTGTACCACAGCACGAGAAGACCGATTCTTGGTGAACACCATGCTTCGAAATCGCTTTCTCACAGGAACTGAACTCACCAATCAGTTTCGACGCCTCGGAGGAAGTAACCCAAGTGCATGGACAGTAAGACGTCGGCTTGCTGAATCTAACTTAAAACCCCTTAGACCTGCAAACGGCCCTAAACTGGAGCGTGGGCATCGTATTTCAAGACTAAGATATGCCCAGAGCCACGTAAATTGGAGTATTGAAGATTGGTCAAAAGTTATGTTCTCCGACGAATCAAAATTTATGCTCTACAAGCACGATGGAAGACACAGAGTGTATCGAAGACCAGGGGAAAGATTCAAGCAAGCATGCATCGAAGAAAAAGTAGCCTACGGTGGTGGGTCTGTACTTGTGTGGGCCGGAATTTCTTGTGAAAGTCGCACAGAGCTGGTGATCATAGAAAACGGCTCTTTAACTAGCGTAAGATATGTGGAAGAAATCCTCAATGATCACGTTGGTCCATTTATGGTCAATTTAGGTGAGGATGCTATATTTATGCATGACAATGCCCGACCTCATACAGGTATGATTGTGAATGACTACCTTCAAGAGATGAAAATTACTCGTATGGAGTGGCCAGCGCGCAGCCCGGATATCAACCCGATCGAGCATGCTTGGGACGAGCTAGGCAGATGCGTAAAACAACGAAACCCTCCCCCAATCACGCTTCGTGAGCTCAAAATTGCTCTCACAGAGGAATGGGAGAATATTCCCCAAAATCGTATAAGGAACTTGGTGTACAGCATGCCAAACCGCGTAAACGCAGTAATGGAAGCACGAGGAGGCAATACGAAGTATTAAAATTCAAGAAAATCGATATAAAGTTCAAACATTTCATGTTTCCTATTTTTGTTTTAAGGAGAGATCAGCAGTTTTTTTCTTTATGTAATTTTGTGTTAATAAAATGTATGGTGACTCTTATTTTTTTTACTTTCATTTAAGGAGTATTACATTGTCTATTAAATACAATTTATTGCATTAACCTATCATTTTTAGTTTCCGAGATTTTTAACATTCTTTAAGTGACCCGGATTCATTGCTCTCGAGTGTATTACCCGACGATCAAACTACGACGGAACCCAGAAGAGATCATAAATAATTAAAACCAAAAAAGGGGATTACGTTAGAGATCGTAAATAAAATTAAAAAACGGTTTTGTTACGAAATCTTTAAGTATCTATTTCAAAGATACTTAAAACGATTGATAATGGTCTTTCTTACTTATAATGGCATTCGTTGTTTGAGAAGTTAGACTGAAGCCATTTGTTTCCTTATTAAAATACACCATTAAACCTCATTTCATGCGCATCAGCGAAGGCAGTTTATGATACTAAATCTGTGAAGTTATTTCAGAATTGCCTATATCAAGAAAATATTTCACTATTAATATAAAGATTGGGTTATATTCCCTTCGCATATTATCGCGTGATCTTTACTCCGTCTTGTTTTTATGATCCAACTTATCGTAAATTTTTGGACGTTTCTTTGTGGTAAAACTCACTCGACTTTGCATTTGAGTCGGTTTTTATGCCTCATCCAAGGGCAAGAATTGCCTCGATTGGAGCAGATTGGAGATTGGATATTGTTTATGTCAACCAATTCACCATGATGTTTCAGTATAAAGCTATGTCAAATTCATTTTACGTTAAAGATTCTACTAAGTGTAGATTTGTAACTGTTTGACACAAAAGTGCCTGGTTGCGTGGTTAAAGTATGCAAAGATTACGATTCAAGCTTTAAAAGAAACATGAAATATCATATCATCGGTAAGTAGTTTTATATTGTGGTTGTTACATGTTTAACTTTATAATAAATAAAATTTTAAAGCGAATAAAAATTTTAAATTAAATTTTTATAGTCTCCCAATTTGCAATTTTTTTCTGTATATTTTTGCCTTGGAAAGTTACTTTATGAAATATGAATAAGTAGAATAATGTCAGTTCATGAGATCGCGTAGGAGTGATTAACATTCAGATAGTCCAAGATAGTCTTCTCTGCTAGCAATCATACTCAGGATCCTGTTGGTGTTGCACCGCAATGCCAACACACCACCACCGCACCACGAACGCGTATCTCTTTCGAAATATTACATAAAAATAACCCACTCGTGCTTTGGCGTACATCACTGATGCTTAACAGAAACTAGAAGAACCCTAAATTAATACCTATGCATATTTTTTTCTCAGACGTTGGTATACTCATTTAGATTTTTTCCTTTTGAAAAACACTGACCACTATAACAATTATCTAACACCAATTTGCATTAGAAATCAAACCTATCAAATTAATATCTTTAAATGTCTTTAGTTCCACGCACATTACACATTTGAATAAAACAGTTTTTTACGAATTTTGTATGGGTTGCCGAAAATACACAAACAAGACGTACCGTCCCATTGTTAGCCAAATTGACTCACCAACCTACCGTTTGGCTAAATACGTAGCTAAGATACTATCACCATTAATGAGTAAAACAACTGCCTTTGTAAAGGATTCCTACCATTATGTTGGTGAGATCCAACACCTACATCCCACTGATGATGAAACTATGGTTAGCTTCGATGTTCAGTCTTTATTTACGAACTTACCTGTACAAGACTGCATTGATATCACTAGGAAGAGACTATAAGAACATAATATGCCAAGTGAATATTCAAAATTACTGGAACACTGCCTAACATCGGGCTATCTGTTGTGGAATGATAAATTCTATTTGAAAGGGCCCTAGCAACGGCATCGGTGTGTCCACGCTTTTACAAAAGGTACGTAGATGACACATTTACACTACCAAGAGATAAAGTTTCTGTCTTTTAAAGTCACCTCAATTCCATACATTTCAACATACAATTTACCATCGAATTGGAGACAGACAATAAAATAGCCTTTCTAGATATTCAAATCAGCAGGAATCCAAATCAAGTAGAAAGAAAGGCATCTCATACAAATAGATATCTAAATGGTACACTGTAGAACGTCATCCTGCGGTCCTTCCCTACATGAAGGGGGTAACTGACAAGATTGGAAACATTCTGAAGCGGGTTTCCATTAATACTCACTTTAAACAAGCCAGGAAGATTAATCAATTCTTACGACCTGTCAAGTGCAATATACCCCTCCAGAAAGCAGGTGTCTACAAAATTGATTGTGACTGTGGTCTCTCATACATCGGGCAAACAAAGAGAAAGATGGGGACGCGCATTAAAGAACACGTAGCCTACATAAAACATAGGTGTGATAATAGGCCTGCAGTGCGTGAGCATGCTTTTGAAGGGCCAAAACACTACATTCGTTTCGTAGTTATTACGCTAGTAATTTAAGTCAATGGTGAAAAGTCGTTGATATTCTAGAAAAAAAAAGTCAAATTGTGAGTATGTCAGTTGCGCTGACAAACAGCTGATATTCTGTTTGGTGTGACATTGATATGATAACAATAATTAAAATCCTTTGTCCAATAACTATAGTTATTTATGTATATTATTGTTATATTCATGCTTGTGTATATTAAACAATGTAATATTGGTTCTGTTTATTGTCTGAAATAAATGAGTAATATTTCTTTGAACGATGATGAAATCGTTTGACATGACATTCAAATTACTCTATGAACATTTCAGATTCAGACGTGTTTCGTCTGTACGTAAAAATATTTGCTTGCTATTAGGCTTGCCTTTCTTCTTTATTAATTACTTGATAAGGCATACTAATCTGTAAATAGTATAAAGCTAAGACGCCGGTTCCGTCTGCCTCTTTCTCCGCTATCTTCATCTAAACTATGCTACCACCTAAAGATAACCATTTTTGTCTTTTACATATTACTAAAGTATTTAATACTTATACAATTAAATACAAAAGATACGCTGTGCATCTATTGTAGGTAGATCAAAACTAGATTTAAAATTAATAATCGCTATGATAAAATGACATTGCAGTTACATTTTCAGAATGCCCAACCCCACACGCGAAATTTAAACTCCCGCTCGAAATTGCTATCTATATATTTAAAAAAAACTTTCGTGGGAACATAGTAAAATCCGCAATTTTCCCAATCCTAAATCACTTATGGGTATGGGTATAGATGTACAATTTTGTTTACAGGCGACTTTCGTCAAATCTTACTAACTTAATTTGTAAGGAGATCACGATACATCTCCCTTAGATCATGATCATGCTCCCTGAGGGCAGCAGCCTTTGCCTAATAATGATATTTTACTGCGACTCCAACATGCCTGCCAAGCGTGAAGATTATGGCGAAACCCCTCCATATTTGGGAAAGGCCTTCGTCCAGCAGTGGTCGTCTTTCGGCTGATATGATAACTATGCATTGTATTAATAAGACAAAAATGTTGACTTAGGTTAACTTTACTAAATACTCAAGACACTTGATTGACTGGTCCCAAAAGAAAATTGTCTATACCTACTTTTCCTTTTATAATTTTCTAGGATAAATCACCAGAGATAATATATAAACAAGGCCAAATAGGAAATTGTTTTTGCCATCTTCGTGGCCAGCACTTTATTATTCCGTACACTTACTGTATTTCTAACACACCCATATATCAAATCACGCTACATTACCCATTTTAATACAAAGGCAAGCAATAAAAACTGTGGGCAACTTACCGCCGGAGTTACGTATTATTGTCATTACGCGAAGTTTGCTTGCTTTTAAATCTTAGTTGTTGGGTTTAAACTTTGTTGTACGTATATTACCAACGTATAGTCCGCTTTATTACGCTGTTTTCATTCTATTGTACTGGTTTTATTCTATTGCGAACATTTAGATGAATACATGTAGTCAATATGGTAAGTCACGAGTAAATAAGTATCTTCTAGGCAACGGGCAACTTAAGTATATTAAATTTATTTGAAACATTTGCTCATGCAAACTGTAACGTGTTATAATTATGACACTTAAAATATAAACCAATTTTGCTTTAACTCTTTCGCGACTACTCATTAAAATAATTTTTTTGTGATACATCATACGTCAGGATGGAGTAAAACATGAAAAAAAAAACAAAGCTTTCAGTGTCATTAAAAGTTTGATTTCAAGAGAAGGGATCAAAAATCTTTGCAAAGAACGAATTATAGGTTCTGTACGTGTTGACTGTTCTTAGCCTAACAATTTTAATAAAGGAGCACTCAAACCATACGCAGATCCTCAAATTTGAGGAGATTTTGCCAAAATTCTCACGCTTGGCAGGCGAATTGGAAAAAGCAATAAAATACCATAAATTCGAAAACGCTGTTGAGACATTTCGTGATCTATGAGAAGTGTAGGGTGATTTCCTAAAAGTGTCATTCGTCGCCTTGAATGACAGTGTTAATTTACACTTAATTTTCTATTAAGTGTTGGTGCTATTCTAGTCTATCATCAGCACACTAGCGGTTATTCCGTTAAAAATAACATGTACATTTACTTACTAGCGAGTTTTGAATGTTTAAACTCACGGTGAATGTACTGACCTTTTCTTCTCTGATTTACAACACTTTTTACATTCCTGGCTGAACTATTTATAAATGCAAAATTCTGTAGTTATCTTGTCCTTTTTTCAGGCAACAACAGATTTTATTTTAACATTATAAATCGCGATGGTTGGCGTAAATAAAGTTTATGAACCAAAGAAAGGAATACGCTATACGAAGACCAATTGGTGTAATGATACAATCTTGCCTGCTGTACCAACAGCCCTGGGTTCATATCCTGGCAGGAGCGTATTTTAGGGTGACGAGCATAATCTTTTGTTCCCGAGTAATAGTTTCTATAAATATACTTTACGTTGATAATAAAATATCTTTCATTCACGCCAAGTAGCCTAGCCCATAAGCACACTGTTATGGATGCTATGGTAACGGATAGACATACATATTTAATATATGGATATTATGTGATATTCATAGAAACATCTAAACACCTATGACTTAGGTACTAATGCTCGTTCATCTCATAAACATCGATCCTGCCGGGACTCGATCCCAGGACCGTCTATATGAAAGACAGGATCGCTACCGTGGCAACATACGGTCGCCGACGTATATATTATTGCTTTACTAAGGGTGTTTTCGTATCCAGTAAAGTATTTTAAGATAAATAATATAATAATAATTATAATACATAAATATGGATTTAAAGAAGGAAGTTTCTACAATATGGAAATAGAATAATGTTTTTATAGTTCCAATAATGCTATTGACTATCGGGATTATACCAAACCACCAGCTGCACCATAGCCTTAAATTATTAATTTACTACATATATAATTATAAAAATGTATAATAAACAAATGCCTATACATGCACCCTGTAAGGGTATAGCAAAATTGTATCTAACAATACTAATAATATTAGAGCCAATACGATGATATTATTATAATCTAATACAATATACATGAAACGACAAATGTAACAACAATACGAAATATTATAATGAAATTCATTAGCTCGTTCCATTGTGAATTCTGTCTTGGCCCCTGGGCTTGATTGGGATCAAGAATGAACCCATCCTAAATAAAAAAAAAGTATAATATAAAATATAAATCATAATTTATACATTAAATTACATAAAGCAGCCATATTGACAGCCATAATGTCACATAGTTCGGATTTTTTTTTAAATGATTGAAAATCCGGCAAATTAACTATAATACAGTCCAATACCGGGAAAAATTGTCATTACTTCTAGACCCGTAGTGATTATCAATGCTAGCATTAAAGGCTGAGTTAAAATACCCATAAAAATAATAATAAAAATATGTATATAATTAAAAATAATTTCTTACTAGTATGTTAACAAACTAGAGGCCAGATTTACGCCGCCTGTGTCAATTTTGCATCACAGTGTCTATCAACCAACTCTAGGTGACGCAAAATATCAGGACGGCATGCAGCTGCTATTTAAATTAACATGACGTCGAAATTCTTATTACGTCCTATTTTCAACCTTTACCTCACATTTATATAACGTTCAAAAATGTTCAGTTTCTTTTATGTAAAGAGAATGTGAATTCACTAAACAACTAGACTTTATCAGTACACTTTCAGTTCGTAACAGATCTACAAGTATTTTTATAGAAAACAAGTGAATAAAATATATAGAATAGAAGATGATTTTAATATACACCTGTTCCAAAAGTCTGATCGAGCTTCCTGTGTTACGAGGCATGTTTTTTAAGTAAGTACCGTTTTGAAATTTAAAAAAGACGTGCTAAGATATCTCAATAATTTTATTTTTACATGGAAGCCTGTACCTTTATCTATATACTACATAATTTTCGTCAATATTAAGGCACTTATCATAACGTTGTACCAGTTTTTGAATGCCCTCCTCATAGAAGTCTGCCGCCGATGGATTATTGCGTGTGGAATTTCTGCCTCGTAATGAGACAATCAATGCAGCAGCTTATTGTAAGACATTGCACAATCTGCGTCGTTCAATCGAGAACAAAAGACGTGGCAAGTTGGGCAAGGGCATCGTTTTGCTGCATGATAAAGATCTCATCACATCTTTTCGATGGGAAACTCTAGATGATCCTCCGTACAGCCCTGATTTGGCGCCCAGTGACTACCATCTGTTCCTGCACTTGTAGAAACACCTTGGCGGTCAGCGTCTTGAAGACGATGACGAAGTCAAAACATTTGTGATGCAGTTTTTAAAAAGTCAGGCGGCAGACTTCTATGAGGAGGGCATTCAAAAACCTGTACAACGTTATGATAAGTGCCTCAATATTGACGAAAATTATGTAGTATATGGATAAAGGTACAGGCTTCCATGTAAAAATAAAATTATTGTGATATCTTAGCACATCTTTTTTAAATTTCAAAACGGTACTTACTTAAAAAACATGCCTCGTATTTTTAGGATACATTATGTTTTAATAATATAGAAAGAACTATTGTTCTTTCTATATTATCCCATTTAAAGCTTCTACACTATTGTGTAGAAGCTTTAAACGGGATGCAAATTAAATCCAAATGCTGTAGTTGAAAAGTCATAATAGAACATGATCACCTATTTATTATTTACACAAAATTAACCGTTTCCAAACTACTGTTAAGCTGCTAAATAAATGTTACGACACCAAGTAAACATATCTTAATTCTGCTAGTTGGAAGTCAATAGGCTATGTAATATGTAAATGAGCAATGCCTCTTGAGTTTATACGCACTTATTGATTTATAAGAAAAGAGATGATGTGATATTGACAAGACTTGATGGGACTTATATGTCATTTAAATTTATATTATACATTTTCTTGTAACATTCAATAACACTAAAGTACCGACGTTAGACGGTTAAAAAGTTTAAGAAAATGTCGATCGCGCAATATGTCATAACTCAAATCTCATTGAATCCATCACCGACCGCCTTTTTTTAAAGATAGTTAGAAAAAGCTACTTTCTCGATGCCTTGCAGATAAATGGGTGCAAATGACTCAGCTTGAACTGTTCTATGGAAAACAAGTAAAACCGTTAATCCATTTAACTGAAACTGATTTGAGCTAAAATATGGACAAAAACCTCGTGCCAAACACAGCTGGCTGACAGGATGGTTTAACCATAAATGTTACTCATATTGTAAATGAGGGTTACAAATACATATTTGAGTACAGAACGCTGACCTACATTTTATTCTATCTTATTCGGTTCGTCGAGCGTTCGTTAGTGAACCGTGAGGTTTTTGCATAGACGGCACTCATTTTTCATAGCGTGTGGCGTGCGATCGAGAAATCATTCGTCAAACGAAGTGAAATCACGGTTGTAAGCAGTTTTTCTAAAAACATAGTATAAATTTATTGAAAGAACATTTTATACAGGTTTTGGCAAAAACTATTTCACAATAATTATGATTATTGATATTTAATAATAATGCAATCAAATCTAATGGCAATACTACTGGCTATTTACATACGTATGTAGTTAATAATTTATCTAATTACAATTGATTAATTATAATTTTTTGGTTATTTATTTTTACATTACACAAAGAGTAAATTCGATTAGTGATTTCGATTAGCCAAATTAATTGATATTATTAAATATGTTAGCTTAACGTGAAACAAAACAAAACTAACACTGATCAAATACTTAGTAATATAACGTAATCGATCGCTACGGAAATTATATCGAGTGTTAAAAATCGCATTCTAAATGTCAGTGTCACTCATGAACTTATTTTTTTTATTTTCTATTCTGTCATCTTACGTGATTTGTCTGGTGTGTTAGACATATCAGTAATGTTTTTTGTTTATTGTTTCGAAAGTAATTTTTATTCAGTGCTATTTGATTTTAAATTGACTGGCTTGCAAATATTACTGCAATTGTAAAGCTAGCCGAAAAACATGGTGTTGCTGAGCTTATTTTATTGTGATTAATTTAAAAAATGTTTGTTTTATAGCACGCACTTTATTTAGACTTAGTTCATATGTTCAACATGCAATACGACTTTGTAAAGAGTTCAGATGATAAGCGCTAACGCGCGTTGCTATTGATCGTCAGTCTGCTTGGAGTCTAGAAAATGGACATAAAAGAGGGCCTTATTTTGTGATTTTATTAGAAAAAAATTAAAAACACTATGAGTTCACTCAATTTTGGGAAAATAGACTTAGCTATTTTACGGCATTATTCCGAATCTGAGATAATATTATTTAATTACATCAGAATATCTATTACATTATACGTCAGTCCAGGATAACATTATACAAATTACGGAAATAACGACAAAAATCCTCGCTATCGCGATGAACGCGCGCCCGTTAACACGCGTTAACGATGTCCTTTCGTATCGAATTATCTGGAGAAAAGCGACGGAAATTTTCAACTGTTCAATAATTTCATTTAACATCAACGGAGGAATTTCATCGTGTTATCCACAAAACACCCGGGTTCCGGAGCACATGACCTGCTTAATCACTCTGCGGCAACGTTTTTGTGCGCAGAAATACTGCTTCTCCTTAAAATTTTACAACCTGGAAAAATCTCAATTTGTACTTTTATTTGCGTTTTACGTTGTTAATAAAGTAACACGTGGCTTTAATTAGGGAATGGCTGTAGTTCACAAACTGTTTTGGAATTATTAATTTAGGTATTCATATACTTTTTGACCGACTGCCATGTTAATTATTTTTTAATTATTTTTAAATTAAGTGGCAAATTACCCAACGGATCTTCAGCAAGAGGGAAACTGATTTGAATGCTTCACGATACCTAAAAGTGGAGTAAGTACTACAATGCAAATGCACATTTACAAAATGGAGGTAAGCCGTTCGTGAGCTCCATCCTCGGCGTGGCCGAGATTCGTCAGTGCAAGTGAACATAAATTATTCCTGGCCACTCCGCCCGCAGGATAAATGGTGTGCTTAAAAATGCTATCCCTCTTTAGTCACCTCATGAATCCGCTGATGTCGGCTAGATTTATTAGTTCCATTCGGCTGATTCAGATTGCTTTCATAATAATCTCCCATAAAAGTCAGCTGTATTTATATTTAGGTATTTGTTAAATTAAGGATTATTAAGCATGTGAAATAGCTTTGGCCTAACATGTGACAGGTATACAACGGAAATTTATAATAAAAATACTATGGGAGAATTTGAACTGACTTCTGCAGCAGACGTCTTAAGTCAGTTTGCTTCAAATATGGCTATATAGATATGTGGTTATTCAGTTTGAATAATGTTGATCGAGTTCACACTTCGCCGATGTATTATGGACGTGTCCACAAACGATTGGCTTTACAAGACGAACAGAACATAAGAAGAGTTGACAAGAACATTAATAACGTTTTTAATGTATTATATATATTATTAATAAAAGATATGTAAGAAAGAAAAAGTCCATTAATTTCTTAGATTTTTTAAACAATTATACCTACTTGTTTTGCTTCAGATTAGTTTACATGTTGACTGCGAAGCTCAAAAATTGTAAGGCCCCTTTGAACCATGAATTTTGCAATGAGAACTCGGCTTTCTTATCTCAGTTTAAATTATGTAGGTGATTTATTTGACTTAAGTGTTTTTGCCTCCCACTCTCTCACATTGAACATTTTCAGTTTTCTTTTATATGACATAGCTTTACTTTATATTAATTTCAGATTCCCATAGCTAATCTATCGCTGAATCGAGACAGCAGTCACAATACATTCTGGCTTAACTCCAAAACAGTGACCTTGTCAAGATTGGTAGTTGATGCGTGTTCGTGTATTAAATTTATGCGTGTTCGGTTTCTGAAAGTGATTTGCATACATACGCCTGAAGGCACGTTCTACACTTCTAGTGCACAGAGGATCTTAAGTTTTACTAAAACATCAATATCGTTTTGAACGCTATGTTTTAGAACATACGGGAGAAATTTTTATTTCTTTGTATATAGTTTGTTCAGTAGGGTGCCGCTAAACATTCCGATTGGTTCGCGTTATGCGAAGCCACTTGACTGGAAAATTGACATTTGCGTGTCAAACGTGGTCTTTCCCTATTTCACCAGCAATTTATAAATGTGTGCCGAAATATATGTACTAATGTTTGGTAACAAGAAATGTTAGGGGGTTTTATTTATTGTCATATATTACAGAATTAACAATATTTTACAGTAAAACTAAATATTCGTAAAATCAAATACTTATGGAATAAAATTTTATATCGAAGAAATATAATGTTAAAACTAGAAGGCTGCCTTTTAATTTTCTGGAAAATTACAAAACAGAAACGGAAAATCATTCCAGTCACAAGGAAAATTTACAACCAAACTTGCCGTTTGTGTATTAAACAAGTATTAATGTAATTTTAACTTTTTAATTGCCTTATTACTTTGATAATAATGGTAATATGAAGTAATATCGTAATATGAAGACTTTTTCATATTACGATATTACTTTATATTAGCCTTGTTACATATTTTTTTATTGCTACGTATGAGAATATGCTTTTAAATGTTTGATTTTATGGAAAAAGAAAATACACATTGCACGACTTGCTACTCAGCAATATACAATTCTAAAAGCTCCACTGTTCTAACCTTTACACGAAAAGATACATATAGTAAGAAAATAGGACAAAATCTCTGAACTTAACTCTTTATATCAGTTGCCCGGGGTGCTTTTGCTTCTGTTAATATATTATTACGCCTGCTTTTTCTATGTAACAAATACATTTAAGTTTCTATCTTTCCTTTTCTGTATTTCTCTTTGTCAGTTCTCAAAGTGACTAGTTAAAGTGATCATTTTATGTACCTACACATTCTTAAAATGCTTCACTTGATCGAAGAAATCTCTAACATTTGCAAAAACACAAATTTATAATACTTTTTCAATGCGTTTTCTTGAAAACTTTATACATTACTTTTATGTCGCTTATTTTGGTGGGATCGCAAACTTTTCAAGATCGACATTCGACAATCGTAAATGAAAGTTGGTCAGAGTCGGTGCAAAACTCATTTCGGTTTCCCGATTTTCAATTCCGAAACTAGATTTCAAAGTAAACTTATTTCACTAGAATTATTTTCCCTGCAAAGAAATAAAAATTTTATACTAATGCACACCTTTTTATTACGGCTATTATTTAAAAGCGACCCGTACCACATTAAAAAGGATTCATTTAACGATCACTTCGTTATCTGTCTATGTATGTACCAAGATTTTATTTCTGGAGAACTCCTGTGGAGGTATCAAGTTGAAATGATTATCAAATATTTAGGTCTTCAATCTCATATAACTTTAAAAATCTCAAGCTTATAAGTTAATGCAATAATTTTTTGTTAACTTAACGACTATTTATGCCACATAGTTTGTGACCGGTTGGTACAACGGTAGGGATCCTGCTTATGCGCCCGCGGTCTCAGGTTCGAATCCTGGTATTAGCATACGTTATGGTTGTAAATATATTCTTATTAATGTATTATATCCATGAATGAGTATCGGTATAGTAGTACCTACAAGTTCTTCTTTGTTTGGGACTAAGTAATTGGTGATAGTTGCCCGGAATATTGCAGTATGTACACATACTATTATATTTTTTGTTATTGATGCACTCGCGTTGTATATTTACTATCTAAAGAAATATTTTAAAGAAAAAATTCAACTTGTCACTTGTAATAATTTATTTACCTACAGAGTATCCCCTGTTCATAAAATCGTGTCAACCCTGAAATCTGAACATAATTTATTTATGATTTTATGACATACAATAATATTTTTTGAATTTACCGTTGCGTCCGCGCGACTAGACTCTGACGGCAGAGTGGTCCAATGGTAGTCATACCACATATCCATATGTTAAAGTTTCCGGGTTCGAATCCTCGAAGCGGCTTAAAATCATGTGATGAGCCTAAGAATTCTTTCCCCATTTGGTTGTTAAATATTTTTTATATTTTTTACAATTAGGACAAGTTCTGTTTAGTTTGAAATCATGCAAGTAATTGACGTGAGCTATCAGGATTTACGTATATGAGATATTTTCAATTGTAACTACGTTCAATGTCGCCTTGTAAATAGACGTGAAATGCTTGATGTTTCCAAGTTGCATACTTCTGAACAATGGAAAATGGATTTATAACAATAAAAATATAAAAAATGAAAAATACTGCAATGTTTATTTTTACGATTTCGGCACAGTGTAGCAAATTTCAGCAACGTTGCATTCCACGGTTTCAATTCACAGTGTAAATAATAAATATCATTTAGCGAGTGTATATTTCGACTAGTGGATTTAACGTATTTATCGATATGGTTGAGCGAACTTTAAAAGACCTCAGAAGTGTTTTACGTCTGGTGGAATATGACTCTTAAATTCACACAGAGTATACATATATTTGCAATGAAAAGCTTTTAAAAGTGTGTAGAGTTTGAGTGTTTGCAGTCATATTCACCACTATATCCATTGTTTTTTAATAATAACAGCAGATAAAAAATCCTTATATAATTCTTTTTTTTCAATAAGTCGTGCCAACGTAAGTCAGTTGCATTTGCTGCTTGTAAAATGTATTATTCATGCAAATTTCATCAATATGTTGAAATGTTCATTTTGTAAAATCTCGTTTAAGTATTAATAAACCGGGAAGAAACACCTTTGCAATCTTAGAATCGCATCTAGATTTCATACAAATTATACACGTGAGAAAAACTAAGTATCGAAAACAGAAAAACGTGTCGCAGTCGTGAGAAGATTTGAAGTCGACGACTGGATAACTAATCTTACCAGTTGTCAGTGAAACGTTAGGAACGGTACCCCTTTGGTATCGTTCTTGGCGTATGGCCATTATAATGTCTGACTGCGCTCTCTATTGAATTAATACGTGATGTCAAGAGCAGAGCAACTATCCATTCCTAAACTCTTGATATATCTGACATACACTATACGATGCATTCCGTGAATTGTTTTCTTTGTACGCGAAATATTGGCGCCAGACTTATGTGATCGGTGCGACAGCTTCAAAGTTTCACCATAATGAATATTGCATATCGCTTCAGAAATTGAACAACGCTTGCACAGTGTGATTTCGAAGATAATTAAATTTCTGGGTAAAATGTGTAGTGATATTAAGAAGAAACTATTGCATGTATCATATTTTGATGGAATAATAAACATTTATTAAAATGTATGATAATTGGCGTCTAATATATAAATTAAATTAAATTAAATACGAATAGCTTATTTAAATCCCACGTTTTATAAGCTAAGTCACGTAAGCAAATGAGTGAAATGATTATTTTTCTCATATTTTTGGATACATTATGATGTATTTCTAAATATTCAATGAAGACCACAAATTTTTGCTTGCAATTGAGTTGATAAAAAACTTTTTCAAATTTTCTATAGAAGAATGGGCTCGAAAGTGAAAAAATAACTCTCAAATATATAGAAAATACGGTCAAATGATACTTAATAACGAATATATTAAATACATTGAAGAAATTCTTGCACGGGAGCAGCCACACGACTTATAAATAAACTCATTCCCATAAAACCGTATGCCTCTTGAAACGAGCAGAGCGTGCCGTTGAAGTAGCAATTGGGATACATGAGAGGTCTCCAAAGGCGAGGACAGCCGCGGTTTGCGGTCAGCTCCGCAAGACTATTATTACGCTCTTAGTCCAGTTCCTATTATGCGACTTCGTTTAGTACTTGCTGAACACATTATAATAGCTCAATTAGAGTTAGTGGGTGAGTTGGCGCGCATTGCAGAAAAAAATTGTTACAAATTAGTATTTACTGCTGTACGAAATAAAATTGCTCTGTTATTTAAACTTTTAATTTTAATCCATGTTATTGTGGCACGTATGGTGCTTGTAGATTTGTTTTTAATTTATTTATAAAATAAGGTATTCAGCAAGTATTTTCAATTTGAAAACCTGGTGAAGAAGTAAATGTCTGTAAAAAATATATGTTTTGTGTTTTGCTATAGCAATATAAACAATATTTAATGGATATACCCAAAATCTTCTCTTTATGTTCTCCGCCAAATGAATTAATGTTTATTGTTACAGGATGAGCGGTTCAACCACGACATTGACCAACAAACGGGTTATAAAACGAGGTCGCTTCTCTGCATGCCAATTAAGGACATCAACGGAGAAGTCATCGGCGTAGCGCAGGTAATTAAGATTAAGTATATTTTGTATGACAATCACGTTATACTCTAGAAAACGCACCCAAGTATCAGACTTACTATAGGGGCATTTCACGTGAAGTGGACAGGAAAAAAAAAGTGAGGTTCTGAAAATCGATCATATTCGGTCCATTTATACTTCTAGCAGGTATGAATGTGAACACAAAATATTTTTTTTGTATAATGTGTATTTTACAAGTTTTAGGTTTCTAAGGAATTGTCGTAATTGTAATATTAATTTTTATGAAAGTATTTTTTCGAACTTAATAAATTTACTATAAAGTATTTATCATAGTGATATATATAGGAAAAAGACTATTGTTTTTAACAATAAAATAAATTTTTAAAAATAAAATCTTTTTCATGTCCAAAACCGGAAGTAAACTTTTCAAACCCAAATTTCAGTCACTTCGACCAATTTTTTTTAATTTTTTTTTCTTTCTAAATATAGCTTAAAGTTTATCAAAAATACCCTATAAATATCAAAATGGGATCTCTATTAGTTTAGGAGTTAGATTGATTTATGTACACACACGTCGCGATGGGCGTGATATCTGACGCTTGCATAGGTCGAGTAGTTTGCGCAATATTGCATTAAAACTCGCAACTTTATTAATATTTTATCTCGTTTAAGCGTATTTAAGCTCTTTCAAGGATGTGGAATAAGTATTATTAATACGAGTATAATAAACTAGCTTTCACCCGCCCGGTATGTCCAATCTTAATAAATTATAGCCTATGTTCCATTTTGAAACGACAGACACGTTTCGGAAATAATAAAACTTTTCTACTGCTTCCTAAAAATGTTATTGTTCTTTAAAATATTTTATTAATTTATATTTGGGTTAAGTATTATTAATATATATATCCTACTAATATTATAAACGCGAAAATTTGTAAGAATGTATGGATGTATATATGTATGTTTGCTACTCTTTCACGCAAAAACTACTGAATGGATTTTGATGAAAATTTGCAGTAATGTAGCTAAGACATCAAAATGAAACATAGGCTATAATTTATTAAGATTGGACATACCGGGCGGGTGAAAACTAGTTTATTATATTAATAACTAGCTTTCCGCCCGCGGCCTTGCCCGCGTGGAATTCGGTTATATTGCGGTATAAAGCGCGGTATAAACTATAAGAAAACTTCTCATTCCCACGGAAAAATCTAAGAAGCGCGATGTAACGCTGGATACAAAATTCATATAATTCATTCCACTTCTTACGTATCTTAAAAAAACACTTCGTTACCACGTTTTAAAAAACACCCAGCGCCATCTTTCGCATACCTCAAGAACTAAATAACGTAACTAATACTTATACCAATTAGTAATTCGTTGACTTTAGTGATTTCAGGATAAGTAGATGTAAAAAAAACAATTTAGACGATAAAACAAATTGTACGTCATCCCTCGAGAATCCCTCATTTTCGAGGATTCATTTTCGTATCATTTAGCTTCAAAATTTACATGTTCATATTCGTTTGCAACATATAAGTAGATGTAAAAAAAAAACAGTTTAGACGATAAAACAAATTGTACGTCATCCCTCGGGAATTCCTCATTTTCGGGGATTCATTATCGTATCATTTAGCTTCTAAATTTACATGTTTATATTTGTTTGCAATATTTTACGTTGTTTTAAACAACACACAGCGCCATCTACAATCCATCCATCAAGCAAACAATATTTTTGTTTTTCCTCGGGAATATCAATTTTTTCTTTACGACTTCAATCTTTACGTCTGCAAAATTTCAAAGCAATCGGTTCAGTAGTTACGGCGTGAAAGCGGAATAAACAAACAAACTCACTTTCCGATTTATAATATTAGTAAGGATACTTATTCCACATCCTTGAAAGGGCTTAAATACGCTTAAACGAGATAAAATATTAATAAAGTTGCGAGTTTTAATGCAATATTGCGCAAACTACTCGACCTATGCAAGCGTCAGATATCACGCCCATTGCGACGTGTGTGTACATAAATGAATCTAACTCCTAAACTAATAGAGATCCCATTTTGATATTTATAGGGTATTTTTGATAAACTTTAAGCTATATTTAGAAAGAAAAATAAATAAAAAAAAATTGGTCGAAGTGACTGAAATTTGGGTTTGAAAAGTTTACTTCCGGTTTTGGACATGAAAAAGATTTTATTTTTAAAATTTTATTTTATTGTTAAAAACAACAGTCTTTTCCGATATATATCACTATGATAAATACTTTATAGTAAATTTATTAAGTTCGAAAAAATACTTTCATAAAAATTAATATTACAATTACGACAATTCCTTAGAAACCCAAAACTTGTGAAATACACATTATACAAAAAAAATATTTTGTGTTCACATTCATACCTGCTAGAAGTATAAATGGACCGAATATGATCGATTTTCAGAACCTCACTTTTTTTTTCCTGTCCACTTCACGTGAAATGCCCCTATATGTATATTATATATTTAACATATTGTTATGCGACAGTGCTGCCCGCTTTGTCTGTATATTACTATGTCAATCGTGGATAAGGAATAAAGGAGACACATAGCAATAACATAAATGGGATCTTATCGCTTTGTATCATTATTAATAATAATATTGACAATCACACCAATTAGCCTTGCCCAAAGTAAACACTGTAAGATTTGTGTTATGGATACTAGGGTAACGGATAGATGTACATATATGATACATAAATATGTAATATTAATAGAAATGCATATAAATACCCATGGTTCGGGTACAAATGCTCGTATTCGTGCTTCGTTTCCGGGATTCGAACCCAAAACCATCGGTGTGGAAGCCAGGATCGCTACCGTTGCACCAAAATTAAATACTATACCTACTTTCTATTTAAAGGTATATTAAATTAAAATTTAGTGTCATTGTTATCTACTAAGATTTTCCAGAATTAGTTCAAAATGATTTTTTTTTTTAATTTTAAATACCTATTAAATTTAATATTAGACGATTGTAAATTACTCCCTAATAATGTGCGTTTAAAAGTTTATATTTAGCCTCCGTTACACATTGCTACACATGAATGTTTAAAATGATTATAGATTTTTCGGTTTCATTTCATTTTTAGCTCGCACATTAGCTCTTGTAAGAATAAGGCTAGCTAACGAAGAATCCTTATAATATGTACTAATAACTAACATAATTTTATAAATGATAAGAAGCTTCGTAGAACATAAAGTATGTTGAAATTTTATTTCACATATAAAAACCTCTTTAAAAGTTACGTAATAGCATATTTATTTTTTTTAGGTTGCAAAAATTACAATTTATTTAGGGTTATTTCCTATTATCTATTTAAATGACTAGTTATAGACTAGACTATATTATTGCTAGTCAATGTTAATAAAATTATTATATGAAAGTTTGTAGTTGCAATTTATAGATATCAATATATTGTATCTTCTACCTTAAGACAACTGATGCTGCATCCTATTATTTTGTCCCTTAGTGTGTTGTCGAAAATTCCTAAAGTATTGTATTGTACCGAAATGAAAAGTTGCAGTAAGAGTGCTTATAAAATTCTTTGATAGGTATACATATTCCATAATATAAGGTCGCTAATTAATTTTTTTGCCTATTACAAGGCTAAAGTAAACATTCTGGGAAACAGATTCCAATTTCTGCCATTTACACTGATAGTAATCAAATGCTATTTTAGCAGAGTAATGTAGGCATCAATTAACGCCCGGATTATTAAGTGAATCTCCAATTTAATGTGAAGAGCGAATGGGAATAAATTTGATTGTTCATAGTTCAGCTAACATCTGTGCTCACTAAAACTATAGCTATCATCATTTATTGAGGGGTTTTGAGAATAAACTAATACGTGTATGTCATTAAAAAGTCACTAATTATTAATTAAAAAACTGACTCTAAAAATATATTGCACGTTTCGTGAAAATATATTGTTAAATGATGTTAAATTCCTCTAAAGAAGTCTTAAAAGAGCGAAAATTGTGAGTAAACTAAACCAAGTAAGGCTACCAAAAATAAATTATGAGGAACTAGGTACTTATGTATTTGTGTATTATATAGTTATGTTTGTCACGCAACGCATATTCAATGCATACGTGCGTTGATCTTTTTGAACACACGGTGCTGTTATTAATTTATTAAATACACTAATTGTGTAATTTCAAACAAAGTTATCAGTCAAAACATTTTCAAGAAGTCTGAAAAAATATCGATTAGTTGATGGATATGATCCCATAATAAATATTCATAATAATGAGAACAACGTTGGATGGGTATGAGAAGATTTTGGATCCTTAGTGTATATATAAGATGGAATCAAATTAACTGCCAGGACTTCGTGGAGTGGTTGGGTCAAGTGTAAAGAATATGCTTAATTAGGATTTTATATTGTAAAAAAATAAAAGCTTTTTTTCGTTTTTTTCGAACTATGACTTCCTTTTTATCACTTTCACTGTCATTTCCTATACTTAATCGTTTTTTTCAGTTCACCTATTAACTATAAAATTAACCAAACTATCTTCAATTAAAAGTAGGCATAATTGCGCACAGCTGATCCGCGCGGTACAATGAACCGCAGCGCGGCGATCGCAGCGCGCGCTCCTTTTATTACAACACTTAAAAAAACGTCAACCTTAAGAATTTCCGAATTGCTGCTTCATTTAATAACTATCTATACTCTGATCGAACTATTAGGTAAAGCCTATACTGTAGTAAAACCTGTACCTAATAGTTCGATTGTAGGCAAGTTCAATGACAATGGCGTGGAAAATTAAATAAATATCTAATTTATTATGCTCTATAGGAATCACTTACGAGGTTGGTGAATTTGGTGTAAGGTCTTGGTAGCCGATACACTTACATCACATCACAGCACAAAGAACTTAGTTTATGGTAATATAACTTTCTATCACCTCTGACGGCTCCCGCTTGTTAATATGGTATTATGTACACAAAAACCGATACCGTACCTACCAAGATAATAAGCCTTACTGATATTATAAATTATTACCTTCAGGCGTTCAAAAGTTCATTGCTTTTTTACAAATGTTATTGGATACCGTAAGTATTTTAAATACTTAAAGTTGGAAGTATGTCTTAACGAGTTATCACAAAACATCACAAAATTTGCATTTTCTATCTAGGTTGTTAATACCGTACACAAAATACACTACACGCAGAAATCGAGATAGTATTCCTTTTTCATTTGACACAATTACAAAGTTTTATAATATCAAACTACTATTTTTAAGTCATTCACAGACACAACATTATGGTTTGTTATGATTATTATATTATTTACACACTGCGTGCGCTAGTGTTGCCAGTAGCCGATAGTCAAAACTAACATGAGACGTCTTAAAAATGTAACATCTTATTTAGAAAAAAAAAACTAATACTTAAAACTCGCTAAATTTTACTAGTAGTAAAGAGAATGCAAAACAAAACCAAATTCTACCACTGTGCTGGATGGTACATAGCTTGGACTTGTATTTATTTATTAGCATTCACAATGCCATAATTCTATGAAATAAAATACGACTATAAAAAACAACATCGCCGAGTCCTCAAGTGGATTTCGAACTCACGACCTCTCACTATCCAGGCGACCGCTGAGCTACCGTGACGCTGGTAGACGCGTCGAAATTTACAAGTGCATTTTACAATGAGCCAATTTATAAATTAATATCTGCAAAGACATACACTGCGAGACCTAGTGATATAGTTAGCTCTTTTTGTTAATGATATAAGTAAGATGGAGTTCGGTCCCTCATGTTCCAGTTTCTTTCGCCAGTTATTCTAAGAAGGGCCTCCCAATTGCGGATTTGGTGGTTAACTCATTAGTTTTATAGTAATCGATATAATAAGAAAAATAAAAAATGCAATACAAATATTTTTTTTTTGTATAAACTGATCAGTTATGAAGCACATGCAGGACGACCATTACCTTAGTCATCCTGTAATCACGGCTCCTGTAAAGGAGTCGAAACATGAATATTAAATATTGAAGAAAAAAATTTAAATGCGCAATTAATCTGGTAAAAGTGTTTTTATTTAAATTGTGTAGCTTGTTTTTTTTCAATTTTAGTAGTTAATTCTTACTTGTTAGTAAAAGTACCATTTAGAATCGTGAAACATAGAAGTAACATGTAACGGTCAAAAATAACTAAAACTGTTCAAAAATTACATTCTGGCAATACTGGCGTATTCACACAAACACACAGTGAGCGGAGAATGACTGAACTACATGCTGGGTGTGGGACAGAGAGAGCGCTAGATCAAAGATGCCGATGCCGATGCCGATGCCGACACACGAGGTTCTCGGAAGCACATACATAAGGCTGACTACACTTTATAAACATAGTCGATTTTTGGATGTTGCTTTTTCACTTCATAGAAACTTAATCTTTAAATATGAATGTAAATTTTACACGCATTCTATGAGTCGAACTCAATAAATGACTTAGAAATAGAGCAAATTATTTAGTTAAATTAGGTGCTGTCATTCAATCAAACTTACATATTCACTTCTTGTATAGTGAGTTGATAGGTGCTTTGTAGATAACTAGCAGTTGTACATAACTAGTAGAGTGTAGGCAACTGAGGTGGTGGTGTTTTCACGATAATTTTCTATAAATATTGGATAGTTCTAAAAACGAATTCTCAACCTATTTGCATTCTTTTTTTTGCTTAGTGCGAAATTACAATTACGAAAGAAGACTTCTAAAAAATTAAAATTAGTGAAAATAATATTCCGCAGTTGATCTAAAATAATAAACTCGAATATGATTTGTGTTTCCGAACTCAATTTTACTTGTTTTTATAGTAAAGAAAAATCTGTATTTACCTTTTTAAATCAAATCTAATTGAAAATCGAAGCCTAAAAAGACTTATAGTCATATGTTTAATCAACATGTTTTTAAGGTGTAACGACGCCCTAAACAATCACTCAGCCATGCTTTACAAGTAGGTATACATCAGTGCTTCAAGCAATAATTTTTCGAATCGCAGTCGCTTTCTAGTCAGCGTCCACGTATTTTGTTGTGTGTTATCGTAAGTGAACCGATGTTAATCATGCTTCGTCATAATAACCAGGAGTCCATGTACTCCTGGAAAAGGTGTTTTGCTACCGTGAATGTAATGAGGTGTTCAGTACTGCCGTAAGACGACATGAAGAAAGGTTTGAGAGGATAAGAGGTAGCCACAACGCTTTGTATCGATTCCGAAAACATGGCCGCTTCGACCCACCGACCGCCGACCGACGCTGGTAGACCTCGCGGTCCTGCCGCATTGGAAAGGAATATGATAGATTACTAATATTACTATCGGCTACCAAGACCTACTCGGAACTCGTAAGTGTTTACTATACAGTATAATAAATTAGATATTTCCAACTTCTTTAATTTCCACGCCAGTGTCATTGAATGTAGTACTTAGAGTTTTGATGGTTTGTTTCTTTGCTTAAACTGCTTACATTTATTATACAAGTATTATTGAACTTGCCTACAATCGAACTATTAGGTACCTAGGTAATCCGTTATAACTATCATAGTATAGATAATTATTGAAGGAAGCGGCAATTCAGTATTTAATGTATTTTTAAGTATTGTAATGAAAGGAGCGCGCGCTGCGCTCCCCGCTCTGCGGTTCATTGTACCGCGCGATCAGCTGTGCGTGATTATGCCTACTTTTAATTGGAGATAGTTTGGTTAATTTTATAGTTAATAGGTGAACTGAAAAAAACGATTAAGTATAGGAAATGACAGTGAAAGTGATAAAATGAAGTCATAGTTCGAAAAAAACGAAAAAAAGCTTTTATTTTTTTACAATATAAAATCCTAATTAAGCATATTCTTTACACTTGACCCAACCACTCCACGAAGTCCTGGCAGTTAATTTGATTCCACCTTATATAGACATGTAGTCCATCCTGAAATTTTGCTCATGTCTCTAAGATGTGTGAACCAGTGTGTGCTGCCTGTAATGAGATGACGTACGGAACAGAGACGTGGTCCCTTAGTATGGGCCCCATAAGAAGACACCCAAAGGGCGATGTAGCGTGCTATGCTCGAAGTTTTTCTGTGTGATCGAATCAGAAATGAAGAGATCCATAGGAGAACCAAAGTAACTGACATAGCCCGCAGAAATACCAAACGTAAGAGGCGATGGCACAAACCTCATAGAACTGAGGGCCGTTTTGACAGAAAAATTCTCATGTGGCGACCACGCACTGGAAAATGACGCGTAAGCAGGTCTCCCACTCGGTGGATTGACAATCTGGTGAAAGTCGCGGGAAGAACATGGATTGTGGAAATCCTCAGGGAGGCCTTTATCCAGCAGTGGACGACGTTTTGCTAAGACGACGATGACGATATTTTTAATATGTAAAAAGGGCAACTACCTTTAAGCCTAACTGATGTCATAAATCTGTCCCAAATCTGTATCATAATATTGGGTCCATATTTATTATGGTCGTGAAAATAAAAATCCCAAGACATCATTGTTGTTGCTCTTCAACACTTATCACTTTTGATCGATGTCCTAAGGCATCTTCTCGAAAAAAATGAGGGTGGAAATAATCCGAAAAACTTGGGCACCCTTATCACGTCAACTTCTGAATATTATGGCGTGTTATTGAAATAACTGTGAAATGATAGGTTATATCTATATGTTACAGTTCATTCAATTGAGCGATACTCTTAGAAATTTAACAGCTTCCTTAAATTTAAGAAGGAAGTTACACTTCTTAAATTAATAAACAGTTTTAGTATGCGTATATAAAACTTAAAATAACTTAATAATAGTGTAATAACATACAAAAAATTCAAGACCGTATTTTAAAGAAAATGAATCTTAATTACACGATAGTTGTACTTATTATTATTATAGGCGAGTCTGATAGCCTACTATGAAGAATTTCTTAGTAGTTTTTCGACTAGCGTTTAGTTAATAAATGGGTGAGGACATATCGCGTCGCAGTCTATGTACCATAAAAACTAGAAAAAGAAAACTGCGGCCGCAACGCAACGGACCTATCCGCAAAAAATTATAATGTTATTTAATCAGTGTGTCGTGTTTAATACTATAAGACATTGGAAGGAAAAAATAATTGATAATGCTTTCGTTTTCTCTTAATATATATGATTAAAAATAAAGGACACAAAAAATATTTGCAATAATATTTAATTAGGTATTTTAATATAATATAATTTTTAGGAAGATTTTGCTAAATGCTTGCATGCTTTCAGTTTTCTTGACAAAGGGATTCTTAAATGATTTTTATCTTTATGTGTTCACTTTAAACTAAAAATCGAATTCAGAAATTTGATAGTTAGATAATGAGATAAACGAACGTTTTATCGATAGATCTATTTTCTAAATAAATCGATGTTTTTGTAAAGATATCTTTTTTTTATTATTAAAAACAATGTATGTCACAAGTAATACATATTATATTAAATTAGATTGTTTAAAGCGATTGCCAAGTCAATCTATTTATTGAAAACATAAAAGATTTTTGATATTGATATGGTCACTATAAGATGTTGTTAGGTTAGCTAATTACGTAATAACTTAAGCTAGAAGGACCCTTAAGTAGGGACTGAATAAATTATCTGACTTGGCATTATATGGATCTCAAAATTTTTACAATAACTAAGTTGCGAGACTTGGTTTTTTAACAAGTTATGTTTTTCAGGGCTAGCTTTTGTTATTTCAGAATTTAATTGTATTATTTTATATTTTTATATCAAAAGATTTTTTTACTAGAAATAAAATCTGTTTGTCTCAGATGTTAGGGTTTATGCAAAGTATTTGGGCAAGTGCTCTTCAAATTGAGCTACCGAGACTTTGCCAGACTCGTTGGAATTTATCCAAGTATTTTTTTGTTTGTTCAGCTGACTCCAGCTCCATCTATTCATGTTTTACAAAATCGATTAATTTTAAAAGTATCGAAAAGTCCATTCTGATACCCGAGATTTGTAAAAAAAATATTTCAAGTGAAAAATTCTTTGGATAAAAAACATCTAGAAGCAATTTTAGATAGCAAAACTCTTTTTTGGCATTAAATTGTTTCACAAATAATTACTTGGAGATTTTTCATTCTACCAAGTATTTTTAGACAAATACCTATATCGTTTGCCATAACATACTCTTCCCATAATCAGCATTAAAGAAAAGTTAAAAAATCCGAGTCTAAAATCTAGGAACAGAGGCTAGGGCGACTACTTTTTTGGGAAATAGAATTTGACGAAAACTATTTTACCCAAAGGGCAGTACAACAATTAGTTTAGTTTGAGATTTTGCAGAATAGCAAAATTAACACATTTTCTAGGTATTATAAACTATACTCATATGTGATATATACGTAAAAGATTACAATTTTAATCAGCGAAGTTTGTATGATAGTTTTCCATTGTTCTTTCTTCACAGGTTCGCTAATTTCTCGCTAAAATACAAAGGCTTTAAAGTCATTTGGACATTTTCACATATCCCATTAACAATTAAAGAAAATATTTTATAAAAGATACCTAATTCTCAGTTAACAAAATACTCACACAACGTAACTACAGGAGTTCTCAATTACAGGTGATCAACAAGCAGAACGATGGACCATTCACCGCGAACGACGAAAAGGTGTTCGCGTCCTACCTGCAGTTCTGCGGAATCGGTCTTAGAAACGCGCAGCTGTACGAACGGTCGCAGCTGGAAGTTAAAAGGAACCAGGTGTTGCTGGACTTGGCAAGGATGGTCTTTGAGGAGCAGAGCACGATAGAACACATGGTGCTTAGGATACTAACGCACACTCAAAGCCTCATCTGTTGTCAGCGAGTACAGGTTAGTCACAGACGTTGTTTTTTTTTTGTTTTGTGAGATAGTACTAAAGAAGTAACCTACTTTCGAGACTGACCTTACTTACACGCTTTTTTATCGTATTACTAAGTATGATGAAAGAATTGATCTGATTGTCCTGAATTATGTATTTATTTTCTGATTGAACGTTCATCATGAAATCAGTTTTTAATTGAGGTTGCGGCGACATTGTATTTCACACCTTCATAAGTTTAGCTCCTGCATGCAAGATAAAATAGTCGTTTATCGTGCATCTGTCCAATTCTACAATTAAAAGCTCAATCCAGTTGCTCCAATATTATTTTCTTTCTCTGACTGAACTGAAAGGATGTTGCTATTTGTTGCCTTCGAAATTTTTGACACTTAATGAGAAACTATTGACTACGGTTCCAAGTGAAGACGTAGAAAAACGTAGACTTTCGTGGTGTTGCAGTATTAGCCGTATCTACATAAACAAGTCTGAAAAGACCACTGCGGATGAACTCGGCTGCTCGGAAGAGCGGGTTCTGTGGGTTTTTTTATAGGTGGAGAAATCAATCAATGTGTTAAAAAAATAACTATCAGAAAATTATAATTTTACAGATGAACAAAGGCTATAATATCAGTTTGACTGAAACGAAATTGGGATAATAATAATAAATAATGATATCTCTTACAATTGCAGCAATTAGCCTAGCACAAAGAAGCACTGTAAGGCCTAAGTAAGGCTTGTGATGGATACTAGGGAAACGGATAGACATCATATATAAAACATGAATTCGTGATGTTCATAGAAATATATATAAATCCCCATAACTCAAATGTTCGTATTCATCACACAAACACATTCCCTTCCGGGACTCGAACCCAGGACAGTCGGTGCGAAAGTAGGATCGCTACCGTTGCACCAAACCGTGATCAATATGATGGTTGATACATGGTTTTTAAATGATACCCGCCTGGAGTTTATAATTTTGGACGAAATGCAGTCTCTTAATTAAGTATAATTGCTTGTAAGTTTTAAAGCCCATGTGGATCGTAGGTAGCTTTAGTTTTCGCGTTTTCTCTTACTTATAAAGTTATAATGTTAGCAATTCGCTCTAAAACGATCACGCTCTGCTAATTGATTCCGTGTTAAATCGACCACGTTTGTACAACAAAAGGTTTCAGTCGGTCGTGTTAATTGAATATCCTTTCGAATGTAAACGCTTTATGTACGAGTGGGAATTAATCCTATTCCAATGGATTGGACTGCTTTGAATAAATGTCGGAGGTGTTGAATCTACATAATAACGGTATCAAAGGATTCCTGATTGACTTAAATGCCCACAGTTGATAATTTGGGTTTTGGTTATGGATGGATGGATGGTGGTTATTGCTCCTTGAAGTAAGAGCTGCTAAAGAATTTGGTTTTCGTTAAAATTGTGTATTATACTGAATTTATACTGGAAATTTGACATTATGCTTAAACGCGATAATATGGCTTAGATGCCACGATATTTGACGCGTTAACGCAGAATTACCTTAAACAGTAGTCACATAACTTAAGTTTTTTTGTCTTACATAAAAAGAAAAGATTTACATAAAGAGAAAGTGTCATGAACATAAGTATTGATTACTTCGTGATATATTACATATCTATGCATCCCATTTCAGATCTAAGACGTTGAAAGAAGCAATAGAATATAAATAATATGTGGATCAGGTTTCAAATTCTATTTCCTTTCGAGTTACGTAAACTAAACTTTCTTTTTAATACTAGTCAGCTTAACAAATTTCAGTTTTTACAAGATTCACTAGTAAAATAAATGAAGAAGAAGAAGAATCTAGAATAGGTACCTAATAAAGAATGATAACTTTAAAGAAGATCAAAGTACATTATACCCCTAAGTTCACAACTATGCAAGTATGGAAACAAATCCATTTTTGTAGATATCCCACATCAAATTGTCCTAAAACTGATATTTTTTGGCTATCGAACTAATCCTATTTTAATTTTTGTAAATTTTGTTGCACACGAATACCATGTACAAATAGCGGAATTAATGCCAATAGTCAATTCTCTAACAGTCATACGGAGAGTCAAACACAGACAACGTTCTGCCTGAGTATTGACAAATAGAAAATTACAAGTAGATATACTAAAAAATGTCAGATCAGGACCCAGTGGCAGATCCCAAAAGGAGATCGTAAACCAGCACTTTGAATTCCAGTATGTTAGGTGTTTAACCGACTACAAAAAAGGAGGTTATCAATTTGACCAGTTTGTATGTAATATTATCAAAATAGCACAGATTTGTATTTGTTTATCTTCTAAAAATGGGGCCAAATTTCATAAGTGTATGTGTGTATATCTCCGTATGGTTCAAGAACTGAGGATACAACTACGGATTCCAGAAGCATAAATCTACTACTTTAGCTATATACAAAAAAAATTAGATGCAATAAATAATAAAAATAAATTACAATAAATAATAAACTTGTTACTTGGTAGTCGTGATATGCGCGGTAGATTTGTTCTCCATCATGAAAAAAAAAATAGGAATAAAATAAAAAAGAAACGGAAACGACTGTTTTGGTGGTCTGTCGAAATGACAACGTAACCTGATAACAAACTTGTCATTTCATATAATAATGTAAATGTTGTATTTACTTGTACGTATGACTGCCAGGACAAATGTTTGATCTTTCGACGAAGCGCGCGTGTCTATTACAGACCATAAATAGCGTATTATTAAACAAATTTGAATTTGAATTATGTTGCAGTAAAACGTTTAATACGTTATTTATTAAAAAAATTATTATAATAGAAAAATACTAGAAAAAATCGACTCGGGTCACAAGTGAATCTCAGGCGGGAATCGAACCCGCAACCTTTGGAAATCCGGTCCAATGCTCTCCCAATTGAGCTACCGAGCCCTGCGAACACTCGTCGAAATTTTCTAGTATATTCCTGATTTTACGCTGTAGGCCAGCGTTGTTTCATCAATGAGAGGAACATCCTCTCGTATTCGAAAGAAACATTTTTACAAATGTTTGATCAATCGATTAAGATGAAACAGCCATTGTTAGATTTATAATTTTTGTATATTTTATGCATTTTCAATGCGATCTTATAAGATAAATTATTATAATAGAAAAATACTAGAAAAAATCGACTCGGGTCACAAGTGAATCTCAGGCGGGAATCGAACCCGCAACCTTTGGAAATCCGGTCCAATGCTCTCCCAATTGAGCTACCGAGCCCTGCGAACACTCGTCGAAATTTTCTAGTATATTCCTGATTTTACGCTGTAGGCCAGCGTTGTTTCATCAATGAGAGGAACATCCTCTCGTATTCGAAAGAAACATTTTTACAAATGTTTGATCAATCGATTAAGATGAAACAGCCATTGTTAGATTTATAATTTTTGTATATTTTATGCATTTTCAATGCGATCTTATAAGATAAATTATTATAATAGAAAAATACTAGAAAAAATCGACTCGGGTCACAAGTGAATCTCAGGCGGGAATCGAACCCGCAACCTTTGGAAATCCGGTCCAATGCTCTCCCAATTGAGCTACCGAGCCCTGCGAACACTCGTCGAAATTTTCTAGTATATTCCTGATTTTACGCTGTAGGCCAGCGTTGTTTCATCAATGAGAGGAACATCCTCTCGTATTCGAAAGAAACATTTTTACAAATGTTTGATCAATCGATTAAGATGAAACAGCCATTGTTAGATTTATAATTTTTGTATATTTTATGCATTTTCAATGCGATCTTATAAGATAAATTATTATAATAGAAAAATACTAGAAAAAATCGACTCGGGTCACAAGTGAATCTCAGGCGGGAATCGAACCCGTTATTTATTTTAAATTTATATTTTATATATTTAAGCTTTATCATAAAGCAATGTAAAATAAAACAACTTAATATCTGTGTTGATCTAATAAGATCAACACAGCTACTTATTAAAAGGTTACTATTTTAAAGTTTAAAATAAACATAACAGTTAAGGTATAAATGTAAATTATGGGCCATCTGAATTGCACTACTCTGCGGCTTGATGGTGTCGATTAAATGGAGATTACTGGCGACGGATAGGCGACAGACCGCCCCTATAAATCAACACTGCGTGGATTCTTTAAGAAAAACGGGAACAGTACCGCCTGAATCATTATCAACCACCTCTAGGACCGACAGATTTAAAACCGCTTTATTTTGTTCGGATAAGATAAAATGGTACCTAATAATAATTCCACAGATATAAAGTGTAATTTAAAACAAATAAAAGTCTACCTTTTCGTCAGTTACATAGTTTAACAAATCTGTTTACTTTTGAAAATGTCTTGCAAGTTATTTGAGTTATATAAATATAATTAAGGAAATTGTTCGAAAACTCCTACAACTTTATATAAGTACTTCTTATTAGTTCACGCAAACTTTGAAAAGAAAAGAAAATTGGGTTTCTTCGAAACTTAATTTGTACCGGAATAAAACAAATTTAATTATTGATATCACTCACTTTCAGCCAATCCCTATTTATTTTGAATAAACAAATAGATACTCACCTACAATAAGACGTACATATAGTCTACCGGCTTTCATTAAAATAGTCTTGTGCGAAGTTAATTACACAAAATATAAACTTTAATAAACTCGATTCATATGAAGTAACCAGCCTCGGTAACATCTCTCTATACTATAATAAAACTGCTAAAAGTGAATGTCGTGTCGGCACGTTAAAGATATTCTAGAAATAACATTAGGACGTTAACATTCCTAAATTATATATTTTAGGTATTGTCTGATTGACTGTCTGCATATTTTTGCGTGTATCGCTCAGAGACCGCTGAACAGATATTGATCAGTTTTAAGTTTCGTAGCATGGGGTCCAACTTGAACACTAAGGTACGTTTCATGTCATTCGGATGGATAGTACTTGACTTTACTACTTAGTACTAACCCTCATACAATGATAAGGTCATTTAAAATAGTCGCCGCGTGCATAGGTTATCTTTATCCCGATTATTCCCTTCAGCATATCCATATGCTTATATCCATAAAAGTTGGGACTGCCTCCACGCGATGATGGCAGTGAATGTGTAAACTTGCTAAAATTCCAATCCATGGAGAAGCGCGATAAAGATGTATTGTGAAAACCGAATAATACGCGGCTGAAATCGCGGGCGGAATCTAGTAATCATTAAAATTATATCGCGCTTTTGTTATAAAATACTTTAAAAACCAATTAATTTGCCGAACCACATAGTAAGCGCCGTTGTGGAACTCCTTTGATACGTAATTAATTTACCAGCAGTGACACCACTGAATTTCAATTAATAATAAGCTTCCAGGGCTTCTAGTAACAACGTTTCGCGATCAAACTGTCGACGTTATTGCCCGATAAAGCCGTGTTTATACATACTATAATTTCTTACTTGAAATCGACACATACAGCAAAATTATATTTTTAGCGTACACAATTATGAGATTTATATTCCGGCTAAACAATTAAGCCATACTTACTGTTTGCCATTATAGAAATATTATACAACGAGGACCAAACGTTTAAGAGTCTTTTCACACGATGTTTTTTAAACGCGCCGGCGACGCGTTCTTGTATAAATATAAACGCGATAATCATGCGAATCAAACGCAGCTTGACTATGAATTCAAGTAAGTAGTAAGTTTTCAAAGTTCTATCTTTGAATACCTGCATAAATTTAGTCTCGCACTTGTGTCGGTATCTGTATCGATATTGCATCGCATTAGAACAAACGCATTAGACATGTAAAAAATTGCTCATAATAAAATGAAACGCGCTGCCATTGCGCGTCGATAGCATTCAAAAAACGCAATGTGAATGTTGTTTTAATTCTAGATAAATATTTTTCATCCCCGTTTTAATTATCGATGAACGCTTAAAGATACATATGTATTAGGGATGTATTCTTGGATTTATTTAATATATATAACACATGTAAAATATTAAAAGGTTGGTATTGAATAATCAGTAAATTTCATATTTTGAGAGTGATATTATTATTTAATTAATAGTTCTGTGACGTAACATAATATTACTAATTCAATTGTTATAAAATATTGCGTTTTCTTATGTTCTACTACCATTTTTTCTTACTCATACTTATCAGTTTACAGATAAATTTAGTATTAATTTACTATCTCGATATGTAGTACAGTCGTACTTGTTTATCGAACATGTAATTATATAATTACATTCGTAAGGCTTAATTCAACACTACGGTACACGCATACTAGAAATATTATAAAGGTCCTACCGTTTGTCGTATCATAGCGACTCATCTTACAGAGAACCGATTACCAGGGGTAAGTTTCACAAATAATGGGTTTGTTACTAAAAAAGACGACAACGGAAAAGAATATTTTGAGTCCATATTATATTAAGTGACAGGTAAATAAGTTCATGGAAAACGTACATGGCATTTGAAACTTAGTAATTACCTAACCTCTTTTTTTATTCCACATAGAGATTATTCTTTTTTGTTGACAGCTCAATTAGAGGCACATAACCTCCAATGAGATTATGTTCAATAGGATACCTGCAACCAATTTTATTGCTATATAAGCTTTAAAATTTTTTCCTGTTAACAATTCTTAAACTTCATCAATGTAGCATTTATGATGGGTAAGTGACAATATCGTACAGAACAAATGTAAAGTATTTCTACTATTACAATATATACTATATAGCTCAAATTGGAGCAGCCGAACTCTTGAAATACCTCCACCTTACAAAAGACTGCAGCCAAACAAAAATCACTTATATGTTGTTGTGTTCCTGTGAGTGAGTAAGGTTTCCAGAGCTGCTGGGGGGGTGCTGCGTTAATATTAGAGGTCAGGCCTTCAAGGTGACGGTGACAAGCCTATTTTCGCAAGCAAGCGCGTTACATACTAGATCGAACCGTCGCTTACCATCAGGCGAGATAACGGTCAAGCGCCAATGCCTATTTAGTATAAAAAAACTACTCTTTTGTTGTTTTTTTTTTTCATTTTGCGGGATTTCTTTCGACCTAGTTCATTTATAACGGAGCAACGCGTGGGGGTGATTCAGCCACTATTCTAAAAAACAATAGAAATGTTTGTGTATTAAAACATGAACGCAATAATTATTATAACATATTTTAATAACGATAGTGATGTTGCACTTGTCCGTGATAAAATAAAAGAAATCGTTATTTATTGGTGAGAAGATATTGGTATTCATAAAAAATGGAAAATATATTGAATTTAAGGAGTTTCACTCACCTTCACAAACCAATTTAAGAAAGAATTACAAATGAAATTAACTATCTCGATCACTGTTTGCAATAATAAAAAGAATCTTATACAGAATTGTCGGAGGGAAAAATTGCCCTTTACGTGACCAACGTAGTGCGAGGAGAGATAACGAAAATATTTATAAGTAAATCCTCTTGGCAGTAATCCTTTTCGACATTTTGGCTAGAATTTGTTAAGATGAACAATGTGTCAGGATTGAATCTCGTTGCTGAAATATTGCCAGTTGTATAGCCTATATGCTTATAATATCTGATAGATACTTTAATTTGCACTTGTAAACTTTATTAGTTGCCATTTTTGCCATTTTTGTCATTCTTGTAGATTTTTATTTTTATGAAATCTTTTCTCAACCGAATATTTGATATCGAGTGCATTTTTTTTCAATCCTCCAATATTTTTATTCTACAATATCAACAATCTTATGACAGCAACTGTAAAACATACCACATAATAGTATCATTCAATTAAATGGGGTGACGAAATTTATAATAGTACAAACTGCAGTGGTTTCTCTGTTACCGCTTTAATTTATATTTATCATCTATATAATGAAAGGGGTAATGAGGAAATAGTGTTAAAACATTGACGTGACACCATGCCACAAAACATACATAACTTCTAGCCATATTCGAAATGCTTTTATATTCAGACGGGAGTGCCTAAGAACATGTTTATGATCCACAAAATCTCTATTTTTCTGTTTAATATTAAGTCGTTAAATATCTTTATATGTTATAATTTTTATAGGGGTTTATAGGGGATTATCTGACAGAGGTGTGATTTTTTTAATTTGCATGAATAAAACAATTTCTATTTTAACATTTTTCTATAATTTTGTCAGTTTTCCGATGAACTATGTATTCATAAACTTTGGTTCATGGTTTTACAAGGTGTACGGCGACTATCTGCAATATCATAAGCCGCATTTTACGACACTCTTAGTGTGAAGGGTCGATGCTACACTGTCGTATACCACATGACAATGTTTGTTATTGGTAAAAGTTAAAATCACTTGTGTGTGATTTCTCTCAATTTTAATATTTACAAATCCGATTTGTAACCGAATGCTGATGAGATATCGATGAAACGGACTTCATATTTTCGGGAAAATTCAGTTAATAACTATCAAATTCATAACTGCGTTGATTTGTCGGTTTTTTATTATAAGAGTTGGGATATGATTTCAGTTTCTTGCCATGAATAACGTCATACTGGAGTCGCATTCTTAATTTATATGCTACCATAAAAATTCACATTCAACAGATAAAGCTTGCATTTAAATGATTTTTATTGTGATTCAAGTAAAATTTTTAATACTAACCCAATAACTATATTCTAAATTAAAAATGATTTATAGGATAACACTCTTTGCAACTGCAATGCTTCAGTTTCGAAAGTCTGCATTGGGTGGCCAAAAATGAGTGATCTCTTGCAGGCAAGGTGATCTTAACCCGGATTAAACCCGGATCTGGCTCTATATATTGTTGCTTAGCTTTTAGAAAGTTCGACATTGTGTTACATCGCCATCATATTCAGTAACCATATAAAATTAGCTCTTTTTTTCATAATATTGTGTGGCATTTTTCTCTCGAAGTTTTCCAAAAAGAATGCAGCGTGGGCTTTACTTGGTTATGGATGAAATAGATCAGGGTGTATATACAGTATAGTTCCCGGCATATAAGTTGAACCTGGTTTTGAAATTGTCACGTGATTTCAAAACCAGGTTCAACTTATATGCCAACTTATATGGACTATACCTGTTAATAGCTTACCATCTGTGGTCTTGGTTTATCATTTCAGCCAATAAAACGTCCATTAGTCTTCCCCAAAAAATGGAGGAGATTGCAGTAAAAGACTAAAATTTTGAAAACCTCTCAGCCCTTAAAGGGGGTGTACGGTAATCAGCTCTTGTGTTATGACTCGCTTTTCACAATACCTTTGAATGTGAAGGGTTGGCTCTTTTCTAGTCTGTCGGATACCTCTCGGTAAAGTAATCTTGATTACAATTATTAAATTAAATCGTGGTTAAATAAAATAACATCAATACTAATGAGACTTGAACGAACGACAGCGATCATCATCAATATAATGAGATACATAGTAATCAGACAAGTTTTTATCATTAGCATCACAAATTTTATTAATAAAATGTACTAAACAAGTCATTAAAGTTTATTTATTATCGTAATACCATACTAGCGTTACAAAGTGAGCTCCTATTAATTATATTGAAATAAATCGTCTTTCACAATGCCTGTCACAGATAATCAGACAGCGATCCGTAGTATCATATGTCTTGATCAATCGTCTCCATCTTTCAAACGGGGATTGAAAATATAAGACGTCTGAGGAAAAATTATAACCATTTGTCTTTTATAGGTATATCAATATAATTTCCTAATGCCTGACCATTTTCTTTGAACATTGTTTTAACCTTTTTAAAATAAATGTTCGGTGTTCTATAAGATTAATAGCAAAATGGGGCCCTATATATAAATTATTTGCTTTAGTGATTTTATGATTAATCTTGACAAATAGGCGCACAAGGACTGATTAAAATATATATATTAATATTATCAGTCTAATCAGTCCTTTTAGTTATTTGCGCACGCTAATTTCTACGATGGCTGAACTAATTGTTATATAGTTTTTGAACTGATTGTAATAAAGCTTATTATATGTAAATTGGTCGATAAATAAAATTGGCAACTTTAATGGTGGACAGCACGTCTAGCTAACACTTGAAAGAGGAAATGATATAAGCTAGATCGAAGCGTCAAAAGTGGATAGCTTGATGAACAATCGAATTAATAATGAAATTGCGGGGAAATGTGTACTATACCTACGTTCTAAATAAAAGATTTTGATATAATTTTGTAAAATAACATTATAAAATTCTTGTGCTTTATTCCTATCTGAGGTTTAATTAATTGGCTTTCACCGAAAATCTGTTATGGCCTTGCAACCCAAATATATGCGAGCATAATAAGTAAACGATTTATTTACCAAACTTCGGTTGAAAAGTTAAATTAACATTAAAAGCATGCTGACCGATGCGATGTTCGTTTTTAATTTCGTAGTTAACGTGTACGTTATGCAAACATTGCGATATGAAAATATCTGACTGAATATTAAAATAAATTTTGTGGACGTCATTCGGATGAAGAATTATTGAATTCAAACGAATTCCGAATATTTAATTGAACTGTAATAACTAAATCTTATCAGACGTAATCTTTCTCATTATCCTAATTTGAATACACTAAGAGATTGCAATCAACTGTACCATTAAAAGTTCAAGTGTACAGATTTCTGTAGTATTAAATGATGAACGTTGCATCTTGTAACACTTTTTCAATTCTTTGTTACTTGTCTTGTTTTTTCAAGTCTATTATAAATGTTCTATAAAGTTGTTCTATAGATAAGCAGTCTTCTACAAATTTTACTGTCGAATTGATTGAATTAGTATATATACCGTGATAACAAAATATGCTGTTATTTTTGTCTTATGTCGTTATTTAGTTAAATTCTTTTATTTTTTTTTAATTCATTTATTTTACTAATTATATCTTAAATATAATATATCTTAAATAGATCTCTTAGTGTATTCAAATTAGGATAATGAGAAAGATCATCTTGATTACTGTAACGAATGCTTAAGCGATTAACTGCTTATTCGCTGAAGGTTCTTTTCTTATCTAATGTATTTATTTACTATAAATGTTTATTTAAGGTGACTTTAAAAAGCATCGCAATAGTGTACAAGGGGCCTATTTCTATTTTGCATGACCTTGGATACTTAACCTGTGTTACGAGGTACGAGAAAAGAATGAGGCGCTTTACGAGGCGAGAGTCTATATAAGGCATATAGTACAGCTGAACTGATAAAATATGAAATCTTTAACTAAAAGATGAAGTTTGCCAAAAACTTATTTTGAAACGACAGTCCTTGATGTCATCGCTTACCAGATATCTTTCATAACAAAAGATAAGACCGTGGAATCCCTTTGAACTTGGCTTTTGGAGGCCGTCCAAGTAAACCTCAATTACAGTGAGGCCATGCGTATATAGAAAGACGATTGAAGTCCTTAACGGTATTCTGTTTGTTTTTGCGTCATGCGTCTTAATTTCTTAATTATTACTTAATGAATTATTTTCGCTTGACAGCTGGATGGATGTGTTGCAAGTTCAAATAATTTTCTGAAACAGGATTCAGGTAGAATTCCCCATCCAAAGTTATTGGGAACTATAAAACCCTAAATTGCAAAAATGTCCCGAAATTGAGCAGTTTGAAACCAGGAATATATGCCACAAAAACTATTAATTTTTATGTTTTGATTTGGTCAACTGGAGTATGCTTTGCTAGTATCATTAATGTATATAGTACTTGAAGTTTTGTGGTATCTCGACATTCAATTTTTATATTGGTCACAGAGAATTCGATTATCAAAATAAAAACTATTTTTTTCTACACTACACCTTTAATAGGTAAATTGAGTTCATAAAACATTTTGCAGAAGCAAATACATTGACAGTTAAGTAAGATACCATTACCCGACAAAAAAACGTTTAAACTTTATCGTTAGTAATCTTCTTTATATCGAGAGCAATAACAAAAAATTTACGGAAGAATTATTTTCAAATACTTTAAAATCTTTTAAAATTATGCATCTATCTTTATGGAATCATAGTTAAATTTTGATTGCCAACAACATGAAAATTCCTTAAAATGTATTTTGAAAGATAGAGGTTAACAACAGTTTGGCCTTAACTTGTATTCTGGGATGTTGAGCGGACATTCAAACTATCCGATCAGTCAAATGTAGAGAGACATCTATGTCTCTCTTGCAATTTTAACATGAGATTAAAAGAGAGTTTAAATAAATGTCAACTTGTTAAAGTGGCGTAACATCATGTTTCAAAGCGACGGCGCTCAAAACCACTATGCGAGGATCGTCAGAATATATTAAAATGAAAAGTTTGGAGACAAGTGGACCAGTCGGGGTGATCCTTTAGCGTGTGGCCACCACGTTCAATTGCCTTAGACCAAATCGATTTCTGAGTCTGCTGTAACCTCAAAGAATTAGTTTACGATAAAGAAGTAAGAAACATGTCAGAATTACTAGGGATGAATTTAAGACAGTTCGAGGAAATAATAAAAAACAAGAATCGCATTCATAAAACTTAAGAAAAATGATCCTAAAGGTTGGCATGTCGAAAACTTGTTATCGAAACATAATTAACAAAAATAAAGTCTTATATTTCGTTTTATATTACCTAACATTCCTATTTTTTTTTCGGATGATTATGCTTTAAGAAATTCCTTTTGTAACCTTTTTTTAAACAACTAAATTTTTTTGTTAAATTATAACTATAATCAACATTTTCGCGGCGATATGGTAACTTAACCATAACATTTGGTGTTTATGCAAGTCGCATGGTATGTTATTCACCTAATTACATAAAGCTAACCAAGTCGTTATCTTAATAATTGAGATTCACACTGGAACCTTGATTTATAATGTTGTTGTACCTTCACTCAAGCCCAACTTCAGTAATAAACACTGCAACCCATTTACTACTGGAGATGTATCGTGATCACCTACCTCCAGTCCCATTAGTTGCTTTCGAAGACACTCCTAAAGTGTAAATGTATGTTTCTAATCTACTCTGCCGGTAACCGTAATATTTCTAAGTTTTAATTAAAAACTTTTCTCTTTACTTTAATTAGCTGACCCGTGCCAACTTCGCTGAGTTTCTAATATATGATATATAACCATCTAATATATATGGTTGTATAGATAGTCCAGAGTTGCTATCAAAAATTTCCTTTAACACAAATTTACTTAAGTTTCGTGCGCGCTCGGTTTTAAGCGTACCCATTGCAAATACCAACTACAAGCAGAATACTTTCTTAACTCGCAGTTGCCGTAGCCTTTCCAAACTTTCAATTGATATTGACCTATTCTTTACCAGTATTGCCTCGATCAAACGACTTATGACTAAATCATACTTTGAGATTCTCGAACTTTAATAATACGATTTATTGATATCACGTTACTTTTGTGGATACCGATTGTAGTTGCCGCATTTGGACTTTTTGTTTTTCCTATCTGATTACTCAAAGGTGGAGATTTGTAATTGGTATTGTTATTATTTTATTGTTGCTACCTAACCTGATTGTTAAAACTGTAAATCTTCCTAAAA
Organism: Calamotropha paludella; assembly: GCA_927399485.1. Lineage (NCBI taxonomy): Eukaryota > Metazoa > Arthropoda > Insecta > Lepidoptera > Crambidae > Calamotropha > Calamotropha paludella. The sequence goes on from OV656819.1 coordinate 10,089,778, forward strand.
TAAATAAATAAATAAATAAATAAAATAATTAAAAATAGCCTATGCCACTCGGAAATAATGTAGCTTACTACTGGTTAAAAAAAAATCATAATCAGTTTAGAAATAGTGTAGATAACAGCTAGAAATGTTTGCATAGGCTAGATGACAAAAATTTTTTTTTGCTTTAATAGAAGCTCATTTCTATAATAAACAGACAGAAAAAAATCGGTTTTCGAATAACTTAAAAAACAAGCAAGATATAAGGTATTGAATATTTTGCTCCATCTCTCTCTAGCAAAACGGAAATTTACATGGAGTTTATATGGCCGTACTAAAGTGTAACGTCACTGTTGATGTCGGATCTCTCTGTCTAATCGTTTCTAAATGAACAACTTAAAATGCTTGTATCTAATGTATTTCTAAGCCGATTTCAATTCTGATTTCACAGGATTGTATCTTTTTCTACTGTATTTTAATATATTATGACGAGACGTGAAAATTAAAATTCAGTCATCATCCCAATTCCACCACAAATCTGCAAGACCATTTTACGCGAACGCTTTCTCGCTTTCAGGTACTGCTTACAACTATATTTTTGGCGGGACAATATTTACTTTGTTAATTGTTTCCGACGATACGATTTACAATAAAATTTGCATGCAAATCGGCTTGGAAAGTGAGATTAAATCGGTAGGTCGGTCAAAGTAAACCTAGTCCAAACGAAAATTTGTTACGCATCTATAAAATTACCGTTTAGGAGCTGCCCATGTTAAAAGCGAATATTATTTGCTTTTGTGTTATAGGTTTTTTCCAAATAGCGTTTTGGCAAGTGTCAAACAAAATTTATGACGGTAAGCTCGATATTTATGAAGGATCGTGTAACTCTCAAGGTGAATTTTTTGTAATCATTTGTATTAATGTTTGAAGTAAATTCTCAGGCGATCCATATGACTTATGTTAAATAAGTAGCAAAACTATCAGAAGATGACATTAAGAAAAATACTCTTCGTTGTAATTTTTCTGGCTATAATAATACAAGTAATAAAATATGTAAAGATTTGAAATATAATACAAGAAATAAAAAAAATAAGATTGGACGAAAGCTATTTAGGCGACGATATTGCACACATTTAGCTCTAAAAGTGTCCGAATAAAGAGTATTGAATGTTAATATCAGTCAGCTACAAAAGCGATAGTATTTTTACGGTGAACTTTATGTTAGTAATGATCAGACAATAGGCGAATATTACAGCCCTGCGGGCGACAATTTTATTTCAAGCTTTGCTTTTTGTTAGAAAAACGTCTTTCTTATCTTCGCTCTTTTTCTTAACCTTTTTTCATTGCATTTTCTTAAATTATTGTTATTTGTAACAACTTGCTCTTAAGCCTAAAGTTTTCTTAATAATATATCAGATGGATAGTTGGCTTTAGAGAGGTGTGTAATGTATTAAACGTACCCTATGTCTTTGGACTTTATGGTACAGATATAAGAATGATTAAACTTAATTTGTTAAATCTTTCTTTATTATAGTAATATAAGTTATTTACGGGATTGTTACCATGTACCTTGTTTTAGCCAGTTTCCGATATTTCGGCACTGTTGCAAGCGTCATGATCACGACGAAACTTACAAGGTACAAGGTAACAATTCCGTAAATAACTAATATAACTATAATGTTAGTGACCAGGAATGTTTAAAACTATATATCTTCCTTTATTTTTCTCAATTAATATTGAAAAACAAGTTGAAGCTGAAAATTTAATGAAGAAAATTAACGGATTCACGTTGGTTGGTCTGCTGTTTAATGTATAATAGTAAGATACTTATTAAATGTTAGAAGTTTTCAGTCCGAAATAAATTACACTTTTATTCATTTATATAAATGAATTTTGAGCATACTGCTGAAATATCAATAAAAACTACATAAGCAAGGTTTTCGGGGTTATCTCTGTTATTAATTATTACTTACCAGGAAAGATTTTAATATCTCAAATTTTAATACAATTATCCATATGGAAAAGTTGTTCTATAAGTTGATCGATTACCTAACAAGTGAGTGACGAACTTTTGATTTTATTAAGTCGAGATTCACATATTTGATTAAATTATTCTTATTAATCTTTATGAATTGTGATGATGAAATTGTCAAAAAGTAATAAACATTTAAATAGAGGGCGGGTACTCATACAATTTAACTGAAACGAAACATAATTTAAGAAAAATAAATATTTACAAATGTAATTGTTCTTTCTATAATATAAATAAGTTGAACAAATCCAGAAAAACGAAAAAACTAAATCGGTTTTGTAGTTTCGAAGTTCATTGCAGTTAAACACTGTGACGTCAGGGAGTTTTTTTACAATAGATTACTGTTTTTGTGACGTTTGTAAACATTTGTTCTTAAGTTATGGTTGTTTATGTATTAACGAATATAATACTAATAAATAACAGAAACATAGAAGTTCATATACAACAGTGTTCGATAATAGACGAATAAGTATACAAAACTGTATCTGTTAGTCTCTCCTTTGTTTCGAACATCTTAGACTTACAGTAAGTTCGGTCAAATGCCTGCCTCTTCCGAATAAAATAAGTAATAATAAGTAAGTAGTTATGCTGTGTCTTTGACCGAAGCCTGAAACTACCAACTGCTTAGTTGTGAACTTAAGAGGGTTGCAGATTAGCTGCTTAGCTAAGTAAGTTTAGTTTAGTTGTATATAAGGTCTCAGAAATGTTGACTTTAGCTATACTGTGCGTTAGAACTCGAATCCTTTGTACTTTTTTACTTAAACCATGATTACTTGAGCAGTTTAATCAATGGCAATTTTTTCACTCTGCAGGTGCTTCTGGTTCACGAAGCTTCTAAAGGCAGTTTCTCCCGGGTCTTCGATCTTGAGGCAGGTGATGAAGCGGAGCCCGGCACACCTAGAACTTCGCCCTATGAGAGCCGGTTTCCAATCAACATTGGTATTACTGGATATGTTGCCACGACCGGCGAGGTAAATCTCTTATGTTTTATATGTAGACCGTTCAAATCTCCACTGTAACTAATAGAAATGCTTTATTTTATAACTTAGACTTTTTGTAAACGCAAGGATGTAAAAACATTTCACGGTTTTTCAAACAATAACTCGCTGCCAAAGGGTATTCAATGTTTTTTGAGAAAATTTAGTTGATTTTCATCAGATCAATAATTCTAGTGCTTTTCTATACGTAACTTTTGTTGAAATATGTTTCGTTTTGGTACTCGTTAATAAAATCTTAAACTACTTTTAACAAATTATGTTAAATAAGAATTTAAATTATTTTTTTTAGACCGTGAATATTGCTGACGCTTACTTAGACCCACGGTTTGACCCCTCTGTTGACGAAGGCACTGGGTTTAAGCACAACACTATACTCTGCATGGCCATTAAGAACTCAGAGGGAAGGATCATTGGAGTTATTCAGGTATCTACCAAATTCATTATATTTTATTTTAAGAGTGAGCGGGCGAGACCAATGGCCTCCGTACCTTAGTGATTTTTAAGTTTACAAGTGGTTAAAAAGATTTACTGTACCTTATTTCTATATTTTTTTAATATTTTGTGCATTTTTTCAATACTATCTTAAATATAGATATATATCTTAATAGAAAAAGATGTAATTTGCTAATTAATTCACACGTGGTCTTACATTCGCATTGACGTGGTAATACTAACCCTGGTGAATGTTTTGAAAAATTATATTGTTGATTAATGATTGTACGACGATCGGTTAGTCTGTTAGTCTATAAAAGGCCTGTTTCAATGTAATGAGTAAATGGTCTATCTAAAGAATTCTGTATTAGAATAGCTAAAGCAACTTTATTGTTCATGATTTTCCCGCAAAGCTCATTTCTCAATGAATTTACACCATATTGCCTATTATTCTTATGATACTCGTACGTAGCAACCAAATCGTGAGTAATAGCGTTTCGACGTTTGAGTTATAAAGGTCATTTGTAATCTCTGCAAGCGAGTTCAACGTTAGCCTGAGATTTATCGATATCTCCACGATATATCGACCTTTGCCAGTTCTTAAACTATTTTCTTATAGTCAGATGCGTCGAGTTGGTAAAGTTATATTACGATAATATTGCCATTTATTTTATTACAGATGTGAAATTATTGCCTTCCAGGTCTAATTAACGGTTTCTTATCATTTTCTATTCTTATTGGATATTGTTATTTAATAATATAACTAGATAAATTTATTGAATGAACAAATGATCTCATGACGACGTGTCTGTAATTTCCAGTAAAACATAAAATATGTTTTCATTCAATGTCCGGACGTATGTTACTCATGCGGCATATAAATGGAATCAACTCATATGTACACATGACTGGCTTCAATAAAGTTATTTGTTATAAAAAATTGCGATACGCATTGCGGTAGTATGCGACAGCAAAGAGTGTTGGCGCGTTGTTTTAACCCAAATAAAACAAGAAATTATTAACACACTATACAAACGATTTCATTAAGGCACAACTGCAACTGAAAATAACGTTGGATATTCGCATTGCCTTTACCGTCACTGCAGGTGAGGGAAAATTATTTTAATGTTGAAAATATAGTCATCTGAAAAACTAACTTTCATAAAAAATAATGGTTGGAGTTTCCAGGTCTCTTTTTTAATTACATTCATTATGTAGCACTGTAACACATGTATATTAGAGATATTTATGAAATGGCGTACGGCTCGATTGTCGGTGTAAAATGAAGTGGAATGTTAAAATATAAAAAGTTGAAAAATTCTTTTGCTCCTGCCTAATTTTATTTTTACTAAGTTATTTGTGACCTTTTTGGGAATTTTGCGCATTGCGACACTCATCTAGTGCACAACATTCGAAGTTAATTTATTCCTGGAGTAAAACTGCAGTGATCTCTTGTTTTCCGCTTTAAAGCCATTTGTTCTTGAAAAAGCTACCAATAGGCTATTTACGCTGCTCAAGGCTTAGAGCTTTATTTAAAGTCTTAAAGTTTAAGTTTTAAAGCACTTATTTTTTGTTAGCATATTATAATCATGTTTACATTCAAATGTATTAATAAATTTAGTGTTTTGATTTTGGTTTTAGACGGGAATATGAGAAGTCAATCTAGTAGTTAATTTAATTGTCGAAGTTGAAAACCTGCGGAGGTATGAGTAATATTCACTTCTTTTGTGAAATCCTAAGTATTGGGGGAATATAACTTTTAATTAATAATTCACCGATCAACAATAAATAATGCACTCGCCTGCAAAAGTATGGAATCACTTACTTGAATTTAATTCTGCGCGATCTTGAGTACTATATCACTAGTTACGAATAATAAAAATGACATCATTTTAAAGGTTAATCTGTTAACTTTTAATTGATACAAATTCATTTGAATCCCACTAGTATTTAAGGAGCTATCCCGGATTAAGTGAAGGAGTTAGGAAAACAAACAAAAATAATGAATGAATAAAACAACAAAAATTAATTTATAAATACTTTGTTTGGCCCTCAAATTAAGTTACAATATTTTGTGTTCGCTCCTCTACCACTAATAACCGCTCGAAGACGGTTCTTCTATTAACTAATCAGCTTATGAATCGATACCTTCCCTCTCCTCTATCAAAGCCGATTTCAGCTCATTAGCACTTGAGGGAGCAGGATTTCTGAAACAAACCCACCTCTTCGGAAATGTAGCGGTCTGAAGTAAGACGGCCTCTTCTTCCCCCCTGCCAGGCATGAAAACAAGCTCCGATTTACCGTCGAAAGGAAAAACCCGCCCACATCATACTAGTGATTTACCCGAGATTGTGGATTATGGGTTTGCCCCCATAATCCACAATCTCGGCGAAACAGCACTGCTCAAAATCGCTCCCCATGTCGCCTGTAGACGCGACCTCTTCGGTAGCTGCCGTGCAAACACATTCTGTAGTCGTCGGAGAACAGGACTCGCCTCCGTTGCTCGACTTCCCAATCAAGATGGCTGCGAACAAATTAAAGGCGTGCCTGTCAGTAATCTGCAGTCAGTTTCAGGCCTGTGGGAGGCCGTTTTGTAGTCAAATTCGATTGCTTGTATCTTTGACGAACTTTTCACTCGCTGGCAGCTACCCCACGAACATTTCTGATCATGCTACCTGCTGGATGTCGACACCAGTCAATTAACGATTTCGAAGAGAGGTTGACACGATAAAGTCATCCATCTCCAATGTGCACCGGCGACGTCCAGATCTTGGTCTCGAGAACAAGCTACCAGTCTCCCGAAATATTATATTGTTATATATTTATAAACTTTAGAAAGGCAGGACTGGCTTATGTGGAGCTAACGTGCCACAGCCCGCTGGCTGAGCCCTTCTTGCAATAGGGCGACGATTTGTACTGCTTCAGTAGCTGTAGTATCAATTTTCGTCCAAGGTCAAGGGTCAAAAGTAGCGGCGATGTGTTTGTGAAAGCCGACTGATAGACAAAATCTTTTTTTTTATGCTAAATGCACCCTCCGGACACGGGGGAGGGAGTTGGTGAATCCTCAATGGTTACTTCGGGCCGGCCCGAGAGTTATGTCAGACTCTTACTGACTAAACACCACCTGAGATTGGCTTGTACCCGGAGAAGGTCATAAGTCGTCATCTGAGGCGACCGCCCCTCTAGTGAGGGAAGGCGCAATAGACAAAATCTGATAACGCTTGCTTTTATAGGGCGTCAATACACCGCAACTTGGGGCGTATCAAACAATTAAAATGTCTTTTTTCTTACTTCTTCACGTAATCCGGAATAGCTTCTTAAATACTGGCGTGATTTTAATAAATTTGATGTCAATTTAAAGTTAATTGATAAACTTTCAAATTTTTATTATTATAAACTAATTATCTAGTATTCAAGATCGCGCGGAACCAATTTCAAGTAAGTGATTCCATTCTTCTGCTCGTGAGTGTATTAATAATACAAAAGCGAGTTTTTAGTTACACTTTCACGCCTTAGCTACTAAATAAACACTTAGTCAGGGGTACAGAAAAGTACATACAGTACCTTTCATCCTGAAAAAAGTACTTATAATTCTCAAGGGATAGAAATGTAACTTTTAATTTATATTGTCTACCATAACGCGAGCGTTTAATGTTGTTTTGTTGTTGTCGTAACTCATCGTCGTCGAAAAATTACTTAACCGATTCGTTGCTGATGGCACGTCTGGCGTGCCATCACTTTCTTTTGCGTGTGGCGCTAGCCACTGGAGCCGTGTCATTTTTAAATCGATGATAACTTCTAATTAAATTTTAGGGAAATCTACCCCGAATAAAACTATCTTCATTCTTCTTTACGTAAATCAAGCTCGTAGCCTTCGTTTCTGGTAATTGTATGTAGCAACGAATCGGTTAATAGGTGCAGAAATAAAACTTCTCAGGTGACAATTGCAATCCCAAAAATTGTTTTGATTACATTAACCATGATACGACGATAGAATTGCACAATCTTGTCTTTTTTTATTCCATGAACAGTGTAGTAGTTTTAAAAGTATTGTTAATAGTATATTTTTAGAAATAGGAATCCACTTCTAATTATAATTTCTGTCAGTGCAAAGTTTTACAAGTGCAGTTCTCCTTGATAGTAGATGACGACAGCTGATTTAATATTGCTGACGTATGATGGATGAACGGAAAATTATATTCTTTGCTCTATTAGCTTTCAAAAAGGATATGGGATATGGGTGACACTTTTAATACCATTATAATACAAAAAAAAGACGATGCTACACGTTTTTGGCAAAAAAGTAGTGTTAAATAAAAAAACAGACTTAGGGATATCGAAGGTCACTTGTAATAGTGATTTCAAATTTACTAGTGAATAAATATTTGTAAAATATGGGAATCGCTGACCATTAGGGCTATATTTCACCGGGACGCCATGGCGGCGCAACCACTCGCCGCTACCAACAAAATGTATACAGCTCTATAGAGAGTTACTCGCCTGGTGTCCGTTTGGTTGCGCAACCATTTTGGCAGCGCGACCAGCTCGGACGCGTATACAGAATGTTACTGGTCGCGCCGCTGCGCTGGTCGCGCGACCACTAATTACTATAGCGCTGTATGGCATCTCACTCACTCGGCCGCCAGTCCGGCCGCCAGTGACGCCCCCATCTCATTGCATGCAACACGTGTGCACTGTTATTTTGTCTTTTAATTGTTTATTTTAATAGTTTAATTGCTTGTTTATTGCATACGATGGATATTCAAAGTAGACCATCAATTTGGGATAATTCCTCATCAGATTATTCCGATAGAAATTTCTTACAGCGATCGGCTAAATAAGGATGAACCCACCCCTGTTTCTTTTTTCTCTTGAGCTGTCTTTTCCTACGTACATACAGCAGTAGTGCTATCTCCTATAGGTCCATTTTGATACTATCTCATGTGGTGTGGCGACTCTGGTGTCTGTATGGTGTCTAGTTTGGTAGCTTACGGACACCACGGTGGCGCGACTGGTTAAGCCGCCATGGCGTCCCGGTGAAATATAGCCCTTAGTGAGCGGAGACTGGTCTTTTCGAGAAAATTATTGAAAAATACACAACACCTTTATTATAAAAGATTGCACATTTTATTTTACTTGAGGACATCAAAAGAATGTTGTACAATAAATTGCTCTCACGTTTTGCTAGAAATTAAATATTTCCAGTATTTTCCTTTTCTAAACAGAACTCTCTTCGGGCGCTAGTAATAAAGTTCAATATTGACCGTCGTAACAGAGCGAAAGGTAAACCGAGATAATGTCCATACCATTAAAAATTAATTCAAATAAGAATGGAACGAAATAACATTAGATAAGTACATTGCTTAGTATTAGGCTTCATGCTCTGTGGGCTATTAAGCTCTTATCGTAAAATTTTATTTCATTATAGGTATGGCTGTTATTTTTCCTCCTAATCAAAAATCTTTTCTGAGTTTTAACGACAATAACTCTGACGAAAACAATATAATTTTGTAGACGTTCTCATTTATTTTAGGATATTTTTTTACAATAGGTAAGTAATATCATTTAAAAGTAACAAAATCTGACCAAGTTTGTTTTTAGTTAACTGCCAATCAGCGACAATCACTTAAAGCATATAAAACAATGTGCTGTCGAATCGAGAAACTTTTCCATTTTGGTCATTGACAAGTACTTATTTTATAGCGATGGAATATTTTAGCAATATCATCTTAATTAGAAAAACGATTATTTACCTATTACTCATGACGTGAGATTATTGATCGGTTTATATTTATTACAAATTTACCTACATACATTGATTATTGAGTTGATTGACTAATGATGTTAGAATTAGACTACCTACCTACCTACCAGTTAGCTTATAGAAGCTTGATCAATATGTAATAGCCTCGAATTAACTTTCGAGCAATCTATTACTATAGCAAAAGTAAATAAATTTCATAAATCAGAGTTACATCACGAACATAAATAGAGGCACGTTAAAAAAGAAATTACTCTTACTAAGAAATTATTTTAACGACAAATTGATATAAGTTAAAGTAATTGTGTTATATAGATTGAAAATAACAAAGTTGCTATGATTAGCCCAAATCAATATAGGTAAATTCGAATTTTCACATTGTCCTGGCTGACAAACTTATCCAGGATTTCAGAGATGCGAGGTTTATATAAGGGAATGTTTAAAAATTCGCTTTCAGTCTTTTTCGTTAATATATGACCAAAGCAAAAATTAATAACGAATAAAAGCAATTATTATATTCAATAACTCCATATCCGCTTCCTATAAATGTCTCATTTGAGATAATCGTCGTAATTAAGGGCAGATAACTCGTAACAGTATTTTCGTTTCATAATGATCTGTTCACACATAAGATTGTAGCATAAACTTTAAATATTTTTATTTTATTTTATTTATTTATTCACCAACGTCTTGTACATTTTTACATGAGCAATTAAAGTAAAAAAATATACCATCAATAAATGCAAAGACACTTATAGGTAAATACAGCATGCCATGCCATATTGTTATAATTATTTATTCTCAGTGCTATCAGTGGATAGCACTGAGAATAAATACGAGTATAACAACACTTAGATAAATATAAGTAGATATTCTTTTATTTATTTCTTCTTCTTCTTCTTGCGGTGCCTCTCCACTACTGATGGTTGGCCGTCAGCTCCGCATATCTCTTCTTATCCCTCGCCAGACGAAACAGTTCTTCTACGTTGGCGATTCCGGTCCATTGCCTAACGTTTCGGAGCCAAGACATTTTCCTTCTTCCGACGCGTTTTTTCCCCTCAATCTTTCCCATCATTGTAGTCTGGAGAAGATGGTAGCGCTCATGTCTTAATACATGCCCCAGATAGGCTACTTTTCTTCTCTTGATAGTTTTCATGAGTTCTCGGGATTTCTTGACACGCCGAAGTACTTCTTCATTCCTGACTCTTTGGACCCAGCTTATTTGAAGCATACGCCGGTAAAACCACATTTCTAAGGCCTTTTTCTATTTATTTGGAGTTTATTAATTTAAGATCTCTTGATTATTTATAGTATCAAACTATAATCAAACTTTCATAGTGATGATGAAGGGATTATTTGGCGATGGCGACACAATGAAGACATAATAGCGCGAGCTTATGGGCCCGAGGGATCAAGAAACCTTTGCTTTCTTAATTTTGTTATTATAACTCTTGGTAGGGCTGATTATTATATAAAGAAATGGAAATAATTTGCTTACTGTGTTGCTGTAGAATCCTGTCTTTTGAGATGTCACGGTAGAACCTTAAGTTTGCCGTGTAATTGACGTCGCGATCTGATGGGATTATAATTGAATGTGTATTCATACAAATTATATACCAATCCAAAGGCTATAATTTATAGTTGTGGTATACCGTTAACGTAATTTGTGTGACTGGACGCTACAGTGTAAGAGATACTTGTACTTAATTAATACTTGGAAATATTCGACTGGACTGTCAAGGTCTCGGTAACTTAATTCGTACTCGCCCGAATAGCAAGGGGATAACGCGATTTCTTTTCTAGTAATAATTTTTAAATATTTATTTTATTTGTACTTCATAAATACAACAAAAGATTCGATTAATGCCTTACGGCAATTTTTACCAGTCGACTGCTAACGGTAAAGCAAACGAGGCATGACCAAAAGGGAAAAAAAATTAAATAACATCAAATTAAATATATTATTAACTCCTGATTAGATTTTACGTCATCTTCATTATCATCATAAAACATGAACTTCACGAAACAGGTCATGTGTAATACGAATATTCTCTTACCGGGGTTCAGGTGGGTTCTAAAACGGTATTCAAATATGTAGGAACCTATAAATATTACCCAATTGATGTTATCAATTGCATTTCCTTAATGGCAAAACTTGGACTTGTCAGAGAGACAAGGTATTACTTGAACAGATGGCAACCCTTATTGCGAGTAACTTTAGCAGTTCTTAGTAACGCGGTGTGGGACGCATTAGCAGCCCTACCGACGGCTGTTCCTTCACAAATTGCTTGACTTTGTTAAACTTTGCTTATTCTTCTTAGCATCATAATAACGCTGTTACTGAAACTCTTATTAAATGTTCCCTGGTATGCTGAAGTTTGGTCGACAAAGACAGAATAGAAGCAATGTTTTTTTGTACACCTTTTCAAGTGAAAAAAATAAATTAAATCAATATTCTTGACAAGTTACAATCAATATTTGGTTCTTAATTAAACAGAGCTTGTAGTGAAGGTACTAAATAAGGTATCTTTGTAGTATATAATGAAGAACCATGATCCGAACTCGAGATCTTTGGCACGGAAAGTAGCATTAGAAAAATAGTAATATTTCAAATTCGTCTTTCTACGATGTGGATAATATGCAATGTGGTAATTATTCGGAACTAATCATTTTGCGATCTTGTCATTAAGCTAACTAAGTAATAAAAGTACTTATTAGTCCAATTTAAGCAATGCTTTATAAATCATCTTTTAAAATGTTTGGTAACATTTTGTAAAATACTTAATCAAAACAAAGTAAGAATAAATATCTATTGGATTAAAAAAATAAACATCACAATCATTCGACCCCAGTCTGCTATACTTAAAAATTCTACTTTTTAACCAGTTTTTAGTGATTTATATCATTAGGCTGCCTAATTATAAAGTGTAATTACATTTTCTTTATAGTAAAATATAGTCTAAAATTCATCTTACAGTTGGTGAACAAATTTGACGAATTGCTGTTCACGAAGAACGATGAGAACTTCGTGGAGGCCTTCGCCATTTTCTGTGGGATGGGCATCCATAATACGCATATGTATGAGAAAGCAATCACAGCGATGGCCAAGCAAAGCGTCACGTTAGATGTAAGTGTTTGTGTTTTTTATTTATTTCATATTAATTATTACGATAATTGTATATTCCGATTCTCAAAATACGATAATATAATCAATAAAACTATCAAGATTATTTACTCTTTCTGCCAGATTCTATTAATGAAAGAGAACTTTTTAAGAGGTAACTTTACTGTTTATCCTTTCTTATATGATAAAAAAAGCTCCAGAAAAATATGAGACATAAACTGACCCAAGCATACGCCACAAAATAATTTAAATATTGGCGTTAGTTAAATATTAAAAGTTTAGTTTTAAGTAACTTTAACCTATATTACTTGCATCGTTACAGGTCTTAAGTTACCATGCTTCTGCATCTATAGATGACGCTCAACGGCTAAGGGTGAGTACATTATAACCATGTTGATATCTTGAGGTGTTCACAAAGCTCGGTAGCTCAATACTCAGAGCATTGGATCAAATATCCAAAGGTTGTGGTTTCGATTTCCGCCTGAGAATTTACTTGTTAGCCGAGTCGATATTTTTAGTATTTTTCTTTTAAAATAACTTTAAAATAATTGTTATAATCTCCACGCTAAGCAGGTTGGTTGAAATTCTTAATGAAAGACCATTACGTGAAAAATTCAGCTGCCCATTTGGTGGTCTACGGGGAGATCCTTATGTGTGAAGGGTTGTTGCTTTTCTACTCTGTCGAACATCACACGGCATGTTCAACATATTTACTTGAGTTAATTTAATTGGTATTTTTTTGCTGATACATGGTATTCATCCAATGCTCATAAGCAGCCTTCCATACTCAACGACGATAGTTAATAACTAATTTTTCTTTTTTTTTTGATAAATCTATATCGGTGAGATAAATGATTAACCAGTTTAAAGAAAACTGATTCTATAGAAAAACTTTTAACTATATTTTTTTGTGTCAATATAAAGCGACATTTAGTAAAAAACATTTTTGGGAAGTTAGAAAAATCCAGCTATTGTAAATGCATCACAAAGTTACTATTGGTCACTATTAGTAAGTTCTACGCTTGTAACACAAGTATTAAAAAGCAATTATTATATATTATATTTCTACTGAAACCTACCTACTCGTATACCTAAACCAGGCCCATTGAATTTTCTCATGTATTTCTTAAGCCAGCAATCTCTTCATGTGTAGGTAAAACATCGATAAAATGTAATAATTTAAATGCTAAATTACATAGTTATTGCTTCGTTGTTGATTGTTGGATACTTGTAAAAGTGAAAGAATATTTTTTGTTTCATAAAATAAAACATAACATTTACAATGAATTTATAATACTCGAAACTTCAGCCCGTAATTTATCGCATTTTCGACCGTTGAATAAAGGTTTTAATTAAACATGATCCTATTTAAATATTCAAATAAATAACTCTGATTATGCAAAATAGACAAAGTTTTATACAAACTTTTATCTCTTGAATGGGTACCATTGATGGATGGATGGATAATAGATTCATTTACAAATCTCATTACAAGACTTATTGTTATCCATGTATTAGGTTGTTGTTCACTTAGTATTTATTACGGATTCCGAAGCAATTGGTCTGTTGTATTTAGGTCGTGTTCCTTTGTATTTGTAATCGTGCTTCGGGTTAGGATGTCTAACCTTTAACTTTAAACATCTTTATTTATGATTTCTGTTCAAATGTTCTTAGTATGAATTCATTATATTATTAAAACTTCATCAAATCAACATTGATGCAAATCAAATCAGTACATTGTACTTGTACTTTATTGCATAAAACAGTACAAATGGCGGACTTACTGCCTTTAGGAATTCTCTAGAAGTCAACCGAGCTGAGTTCAGAAACAGTTAAAAGCGTAAGCGTAAGAGTAATGTAAGTTACGGGATTGTTACCATTTACCTTGTTTTTAGTAGTGATGTGCCGAGTCGTTGTTTTTTAGGATCGAGTCGACTCGAGTCAGTTTGTACGGTATTCGAATCATGACTCGATTCCGCGATTCGAGTCCAGTACTCGAGTTCTATGTTTGGTATTCGAATGTTGACTCGAGTCTTGGACTCGAATCCTGGACTCGAGTCTAGAACCTTAGTCTGGAAATTCGAGTCCAGAACTCGAGTCTATTACCGATTTAAGTACAAAAGGCAAAATTGGAAAGGAGTAAACTTCAAACAGTATCTAGGTTTAGCATAATAACACTACGAACATTTTAATGAAAAATATTTTTAAACATGAAACAACAAATAAAAATAGAATACTAAGGAGATATCTAGGAACCAGATAATTTCTGTTAATGAGATCAAGTTCTATTTGTTTTATTAACAAAAAGAGATCATTTAAGAAGCTAGGTATTTAAGAACTTCAGGTATTTGTTCTATTAGGTAGTTAATATGTACTTTTATTTTAGGCGTAAATTCATTGCTTAATTAAACAGAAATCGAGTACGAGCGAGTCAAGCTAACTCGAATACTAGACTCGAGTCAGTTGGACTCGCATAATGGTTTCGAGACAGCGAGTACAAGATCGATTCTTCCTGACTCGAGTACCGGAATCGAGTCCGGCGTACTCGAATCAAAATAAATTGGTATTCGAATAGGCGAGTCCAAAGCAGGAATCGAGTCTGACTCGAGTCAAGCCGTACTCGGCACATCGCTAGTTTTTAGCGAGCGAGAGCCGATATCGGAAACTCGCTTAAAACAAGGTACATGCTAACAATCCCGTAAATAACTTATATTACTATGGATATATACTTGTACAAATAGGACATCTTTTATTACTACAACTATGTACATAAATACATACATACTAGGTCGATGCAGTCGCCAAGCATAAAGCTTCGCTAGCACCATATGTTGGAGCGGAGCGGATTGGTGGTTTCAAAAATATAAGCTCTAGAGAGTTCGGTGTATAGGTGCTGAATATATCCCATAGAGACAATGTTTTTTGGTCATAACTTTTTTAATTTTGTGAATAAATTTTTGCGAAAAAATATTTTATGATCTAGTCCTAAACCTGTTGTTTCGAATACAAGAAATATGGAAATCGGCTAAGACCTCAGAGTTATGACGTCACACACATTTCGTTATTGAAGCTGATCCATAGGAGCTTCGCTCGCTGCGCTTCAATAAATACAAGTGTACATAAATATATGTAATAATTATATAATAATTATTTCTAAAACACCTCAACCGCATCTTTTCAAAAAACGGTAGTTGCGCACCAAACAATAGCCCGGCAATGCGTAGGTAGTGGAATTATGGCAAGGAGTAAACTAACTCTCTGAGATCAGCACCGCATGCGTCGTGTTCGGAGAAAAAGTGTCGAGCAGCTCTGAGTTATGTCTTGGTATGCTTTGCGCATTTAAGTGACAGATATTAAATTAAAAGAGAAAGGTCTTAACACATTAGAGGGTTCAACACCTAAAGTCCCAACCCTAGCCGGAGAGAATTCTAAAGAGACAAACGACTGATTCGAATGAAAATTTACACAATTTTCTAAGTGTGACATATATAAGATAAATAAATATAATATATACGAATATTAAAAGTAGCTTATATAATTACAAGTATTTTTTCTATTTGCGCTCGTGTATAGCCCGGCCAGCCAACTGTTACAACAAGAGATTTTGATAAACATTTAAAAGCTATTTTTGGTAAGCTATTATATAGTTACCGGAAATACAAATACATGAGGTGGGTGTACCATGGAAGGCCACTCTAACAAATAAACAGGTATTATTCGTTTATTAACTGGATAAAGGAAACTAACAAATATTTAAGTTATACTTTATTTTATTACGTAACATATAAACCACTTTTTTAAATTGCAGATTTAATCAATATTGATTGAACTTAAATTTCATTGAACTCTTACAAATGGCCTTGCTAGGAACAAGGCTCCTTAGAAAGCCATTATAATAAATCAGTCATTTAACACTAAAAGTTAATAAATAGCGATTAAATCTACAATAAAAAGAAGTGATTTATATGTTACTCATTAAAACAAAGTATTACTTAAATATTTGTTAGTTTCATTTATCCAGTAAATGAACGAATAATAACTGTTTATTTGTTAGGGTGGCCTTCCATGGAACACCCACCTTATTTTAACGTCGTCGATTCCCGATATCAATGAAGCGAGAGACCCTAGTGCCAATATAGTAGCGCGAGCGATTCGCCGCCACGTCTGTGATTTCCAGTTCGATGGGTGTTTGTGTAAATAGAAGGAATTTGTCATCACATGGCAATAACTACGAAATTTTAATAATTGGCCTTCGAAGCAGCATGGCCTTCCATGGTCCACCCACCTTACACACATACACTTATAAAATGTAATATAGAATCAAATAAAACTTATTTCTAAAGATCGAAATTATTTAGACTAAAGCACTTCTTATTATATTTTTGGTTATTTCAGTATTTTTATATCTACATTAAGGATTACTAGAAAAATTTTAAGATCAGGTCTATCAAGGTCTCGATAGCTCAAATGGAAGAGTTCTTCCTGATAGCAAGTTAGGTTTGAAGATGATTTATTCTCATAAGAAACAAAAAATACATTTCACTTACATGAGAATATAAATTAAACAATTTTAACATTACAAATTTTAACGCGCGAGCGAACAATATTAACATGTAAAATTAAAATCCTAAAGTGGGTTGTTTGTTTGTATCATTCATAATAAGACGAACACTGCAGTCAGTTATTGTGCGCGTGAAGCGACCGGGCTCGCGATAGAAAGAAACTGGTTTCGGCCGGAACACGGATAAGCGCAACTAGATGTGGCACGCAGAACTAAGTGTTAGAACTAAGATAGTTTTATTATGAGATTGATTTGTTGTATATAATTTATATTGATATTTTAGTCGGATTTATATTTTATTTTATTGCTGATGTTATAATCGGATTTACTTTATTTCATTTTATTATTATTATTTTAATTGTTTTTTTATGTTAGGTACCTATTATATTATTTTTATTATTATTTTTTAATTTCCACTTATTAAGTATAATTTTGTCCCAACAAATGTTTTTTTAAAAGGTTTTTGAATTTCGTTATATTTTTAACGTATTTAATACTATTTGGCAATTTATTATACATCTGTGCACTTTCATATGTGATATTCTTTTTTCCGTAATTAGTTCGAGGGGGGCGCAATATCAAATTATTCGCACTCCTTAGCCGCTTAAGGTGGGCATACTCATTTTTAGTTTTGAAATTAATATTAGAATGTATATCCTTTGAAATAATTTTTCTTATTAAAATGCAGGAATAATATTTGAAAGTAGTTTCAATATTCATTAGTCTCACTTCTTTATATAGTTTTAGTGTCGGTGTAAGGTAGTCGTATTGGAATAGTGTTTTGATTAATTTGTTCTGTGATATTTGAACATCTTTGATGTGTGTCGTAGCAGCTGAGCCCCAAATCTCAATAAGATAGTCTATGTGCGGCTTGACCATAGAATTGTAAATAGTGTAACGTATACTAAGTGGTAGACATCGGGTTATTCCGCGGAGAGCGCCACTAAGAGATAGTAATTTAGCTTTTATTTTTTCAATATGCGGCCTCCATGTCAGACGGTTATCCAGAACTAGACCCAAATATTTCTCGCTATCTGATTTACTTATGGTAATATTATTGATCTTGAGAGGCTCCAAAATCAGGTATATTTTTATTTTTGGCTGTAAATATTACATAATGTGTTTTTGCAACGTTAATTGTTAATAAATTGTACTGAAACCAATTATCAAGCAGATCAAGGTCACTTTGGGCATCCTGAATGATTGAGTAAATATTGGACCCAAAGTAGAATAAGCATGTGTCATCCGCATAGAGTGACAAGTCGCCTTTTAGTTCGAGATTACTAATACCGTTTATATATATAAGAAATAATAGGGGGCCCAGAATTGATCCCTGCGGGACACCAAAAGTTACAGCCGCAGGTGAACTTTGAAAATTGGGAATTTCCACCACTTGTGACCTTGCCGTGAGGTAGGACTCTAGGATTTTATGAGCATTGCCTTCGATACCAATATCCCGAAGTTTGTTTAGAAGGATTGCATGGCTTACGGTATCGAATGCTTTTTTTAGATCTATAAATATCCCCAGACAGATTTTTTTTTCATCAATGCTATTTTTGATTTTAGTGACTAAGTCAACTGTTGCCGAAAGGGTACTTGACTTAGATCTGAAACCGTATTGTTGAGAATAGAGGTAATTTATCGAGTCTAGATATATTACAAGGCGATTGTAGATAACCCTTTCAAAAATTTTGGATAACACTGGGAGTACCGATATCGGCCGATAGTTATTCGGATCCAAACGAGAGCCCGATTTGAAAATCGGTGTGACTTTGGCAGTTTTCAGACTTGTCGGAAATTCACCTGCATCGAGACATAGATTTATACATTTGCTTAATTCGCGAGCAATGTGTTCACCGACGCATTTAATTGATTTTGTATTATAATTGATAAGTTAAATGCTTGAACAACGTAAATTTAAAAATTACAAAGCAGTTTCTTCTTTGTCGATTGTTTGAAACTTAAGAAATAGCTTAAGAAATACTTGGATCAATTCAATGGGTCTGTTAAGGTCTCGATAGCTCAAGGGGAAGAGTTGTCACCCGGATAGCAAGGTGATGTAGGTTCGAGTCTCGCCTGACTCACAAGATATGTCGATTTTTTTCTAATAAGAATTTCTTTAGATAAGCTCTATTATGATTAATACGTTTTATATTACAAGAAGTTAATAAATAATAACTAGTCCACTGTCTTATGTTATGCTGTTAATTGTAATGCGTTAGAATTACCAGCATTGGGCTGGGATACATTTTGCGTTTAGAAACTTATTACCTATATACATTCTCTTTACTTAGTTGACCTTCATATTTCTTTGTTATACAGACCCTAAGGATACCGTCATCAGTTCACTTCAGTCTTCACGAGCTTGACTTCGATGACATCGACCTATCTGACGATGATACCCTGACTGCTTGTCTTCGCATGTTCCTTGACTTGGACTTCGTTGAACGATTCCACATAGACTACGGCGTGCTCTGCAGGTGGCTGCTCAGCGTTAAGAAAAACTATCGAAATGTGACATACCATAATTGGAGGCACGCTTTCAATGTAGCGCAAATGATGTTCGCTATACTGACGGTAAGTTGAATAGTTTCTTGGCTATTAGTTTCTGCTTTAATGCCGATTACAAAAACTTATATATAATAAAGTATAAACCTTTAATTGGAACTAAAGAAGTCACAGTTATTCCCTATTTAAGAAATGGAAAGTTACGGCCTTGTTGAAGATCTATATAAAAAAACAGCATAGTCCACTATCCACAGCGGTTTTTTTCTAAGTACATTGCCATTCATAATACTGTGTATTGATAAAACTTAGCCATTTACCAGTAATTAGTTTTGGTGATATATTTCAGTTGTACACTATTCATATGTTGACTTACTAAAGAAGCTTTTATACATTTATGTGCATCAATATATATTAAAATGGGTTCGTTTTAATATAGTGAAAAATTGCTGTATTTTCTACAGTATTTTGGCAAATCAAATTATACGCGCTTTTTTATCTCTTCATTGTCTACGTTTTAGTAATTTATACACCGGTCGATATGAAAACTTATTTCCATCCGAGACCTACTGGGTTCTTAACAGTTGAAGTTAAAGTGGTTACCTCTGAGAATGATAAATTAAATAAGATTAATTCGCGCCTCTTTCATGTTATAATCTGGTTATTCTACGATCTATGTTTTTTGAAGGTTGAACCAACTTGAGAAACAATAGGTGCTATAGTTTTCCAATAATACGAATACCTTTATTATTAAAACGTAACGTAATTATATTATACTTAATTTGTTATATTTTCTTTTTATTATGTTTTTTATTCACATTTTAAAGTCATAAAAGTCTGTTGAAAAATTCCAGGAGACGCAGTGGTGGAAAATATTTGGGGAGCTCGAGTGCCTGGCGCTGATCATCGGATGCCTGTGCCATGACCTTGATCACCGGGGGACCAACAACTCATTTCAGATCAAGTTAGTATTTGTATTGTTTCTATGTATTTAAGTGGCTGAGACGCCTTATAAGATGAAGTTCTTAGGTAAAGCAATTCTTTCAAATTCATAGAAAAAGATATGCTAGGTTAGTACTATATTGTGATATTGTTATATTGTCATACAAATATGCGGGAAGTAAACTTGTTTGAAAATTCATTCCTGCTAGCGTGGGAGGT
This sequence comes from Calamotropha paludella, assembly GCA_927399485.1. Taxonomy (NCBI): domain Eukaryota; kingdom Metazoa; phylum Arthropoda; class Insecta; order Lepidoptera; family Crambidae; genus Calamotropha; species Calamotropha paludella. The sequence goes on from OV656819.1 coordinate 10,110,328, forward strand.
AAATTGCAGCACATCTGCCTATGGTAATATTATAAATAACTTTACTTTTAAAAATTGTATATTTAGATGTAGAAAGTAATCTTTGCAGCATGTTATCCGATTTCAAAAATTATATGTTATAAAAGGTCTTATAGTAGTGACATTTTTACAACCAGAATCGACGAAAAAATAGTCAAGTGATGAGTTTTTCACAAACGTTCTTATCAATAACAATTTTGTTAAATATGTATATCATGTAATAATTTCCGATTATTAACTATTAAGTGTTATCAACGTGCATAATTATTATTATTAAGTGATTAAAAATGGCGAGTGATATAGTTTGAAAGCAGAATTAATATATGTATATTACTATAATTATTTATTGATTCACAATGATTGCAATGGTGGACTAGTCTCTTCCAACCTAAAAGATCTCTTCGAATCAACACAGACTGTACGTTATTGGTCGTAGTGCAAAGAAGTAGTCTATTACAATAGTTATAGAAATCGTAATAATCAGGTCTAATAACTCAAGAAATAATTAGGTAGCCATTGTTTTCTGTCAAGGTATGTGAACTCTTTTTTCGAATTTCAACGAAAATCTTATCTCCATAAGTATTTTATTTATTATAACATTTTATTAATATTCTTTATATATCTACTAAAACAGATAATGGTTTACGACCCTACCACTAAAAAGTATTTCTGTTCGATAAAAAGTTTTGAGAAGCAGTACTTTACTTATGAATTAGTCACTAAAAAAGCGCTAAATGCGCCTAAACGCTATAAGATTATATCCGTTTATCCTTGAATTCCAGGGCATCGTCACCCCTAGCGCAGCTGTATTCCACGTCAACAATGGAACACCATCATTTCGACCAGTGTCTGATGATCCTCAACTCGCCCGGGAATCAGATCCTGGCGAATCTCTCGTCCGACGACTACGAGAGGGTGGTCAAAGTGCTCGAAGATGCTATACTCTCCACTGATCTAGCTGTTTACTTTAGGTATTTTTTTCAATAATACAAAGAACATTCTTTCAGATTTTAATTTATCATAAATGGTATAACTCGAGACGCTTTCAAAATTAGGGATATCTATTCTAGATTGGAAATGTGATGATAAGCTTCAATACGAGGAAATCTGGAACCGTTGTATAACTACAAGACAAATAAAAAATACTACTTTTAATAAGCTTATAGATTATGTAACGGGAAGATTCTTATTCCGCTGAAAAATCTGTTTGATCCTATTTCTTTTATTCGCTTTCTGTATATACTACAATATATTTTACAGGAATCTAAAATACCACTTACATATACGTCACATACACTTGTCACGGTAATTTTTTTTCACTTGCGTCTGGGTACATAGAGATGTACGTACGATAGAGGTGTGAGCACATAGCAACGTGACGGCTTAGTGATTAAATATATTTCCACAAAGTAACAAAATAATAGAGACAAAAGCGCAAATATTTAGATTCTTATAATTTCGATTTGCGTTAGATATCAAAAAAACTATGTTGTAATTACTGAAATAAATAATTATTTTAGACCATACAATATATTAAATAAGAAGTTACAATCTCAGTAACACATTTAAAAATTAATGTAGACGTAAATGTGAAGAATATGTTAACCTAGGAAGTAAAAAATCTATTTTTCAGTAAACGCAAACCCTTCATTGAATTAGTAAGCAGAGAGCGTGCTGTGACGGCCTCTTGGGGCGAGTGTGAAGACAGGCGTGGCCTCTTACGAGCGATGCTCATGACAGCCTGTGACTTGGCCGCCATCACTAAACCTTGGCCCGTCGAGAGGAGGGTTGCTGCCTTAGTCGCTGGAGAGTTCTTCAGGCAGGGTGACTTGGAGAGGCAGAACTTGAATCTGACACCTATAGTGAGTACTTGTCTGGTGATTTGGTGACGACTCAGAACTCCATCTTGTACTGTACCCTAATCAAAAGCAAGTAAAGAGTTTTCTACTTTATTCTTTAGTAGAACAGATCTTATTGAGCTACCGAGACTAAGAACCTTTTATCGTAAGAGTACTCGCCCGGATAGCGAGAGGATGTGGGTTCGACTCCCGCCTGAGACAAGTTTATTTTTCGTGTAATAATTTCTTCAGATATAAAAATATAGCAGTAAAATGCCTGAATAACAAAAATACAATTGCCAGAGTATTGCTAAAGCAACGTGTGCAAAGTAAACAAGAAACTGTTTGAAATTTGCGGAGCAATAAAAAGGAATAGGTCCTTACGTCAGAAATTGACATTAAGTGTGGGAGGAATAAAAAGTCGATTTTCTTGTAAAATATATTTCATTAATCAAAGTATAGGTAGTTCATTGATGCCTTTACTAATCAAAGTATAGGGGCAAAAATCAATAAACTCTCTGAAGGCGGTTTGGACTGTCACATCGCAGTTGAAAAACCAATTTGATATGTAAGGACCTAATACTTAAAATTACATATTTTATTGACAACACACTTACTAAGCAGAAAATGTCTGTAAAAAAATACTATACATTCTGAAATACAAATAAATAAAAAGATTTTATATTGATGTTCTCTTTTTTTCAGGACATTATGAACAGAGACAAGGAAGATGAACTCCCTGCTATGCAAGTCAAGTTCATAGACACAATATGCCTGCCTATTTATGAGGTGAGTTGTTTTTGACTATTATTATTATATTCAGAAAATAATTTTAAATTTGATTCTATTAGACAATATTTCTCTCGCAATTCACTTTTTACTGTGTTCTTAACATCGGTAATTACAGTTACTGTAACTTTAACAATAACAATAAATTTTATTACATCCAAAGATTTGTTTCACTTTTGAAAGTTCCAGTGCTAATCGATAATAAATTATATGCGTTATAGTATACATCAGAGCAATCTTATAGAGGGTTTTTAACAAATAATTTCCACTTCACAATTTTTTAATTTCATTAATTCATCTGGGATTTACAGCGCTTCGAAATTGACTTTGAAGAATAAGTAGAGGGGGAAAAAAGCTGTACCTTCTAGGGCAAATTATAAAAATAAAATAGATGTTCATTTGTTCCTGAGTAATAACTTGTGCCTTCTCTTCCTACATAGGGTGCTCGTAAATGTTCACTCTGATTAGAAATTATTGTTAAAACCAATGATATTTTTAGTTTTGTGATAGAGAAAAGGATTTATAATCATTGAATAATAACATAAGAATGTTAGGAAAATGGCGAATATAAAATATGTAACAGAAAAATAAGCCTAATGGTTCATTCTTATCGTATTCTTAGAAGTACTGAAGAACCCGGGCAAATTCGGAGCGCTGTAGAACCAAGATAAATGATAAAATAAAAAAAAATGTAGTGGAAATTATTTGTTAAAAACCCTCTATCAGATTGCTCTGATGTTATTTTACTGTCACAAATGACAATGTGTTTATATTTTTTTTTAATTTCCCATTTTATGATAAAAAGTTATAGGATCAAAGTAATAGACAATTCAAATTGCAAATAATGTCGTGTAAAATTTCTTGAAGGATTTAGATTTTTTTATTTTGAATGGGTTCACTCTTGAACCAAATCAAGCCCAGGGGCCAAGGGTGGCGACCCCACAAAATGTAACATTTTAATTGACTATTACCGATCGAATGCTACTCTCGACTTAAATTATGATGAAGAACGCATTTACATTGATAAATATACAATATGACATCAATATAAAAAGGTTTTAATCTGTAACTTTTTTTTCAGGCATTTGCAGTATTGTCTTCAGCTTTACAACCAATGCTCGATAGAGTGAAGAGTAATCGCGCACATTGGATCGAGTTAGCAAATAATGATAAGAACACCAACGAGAAAATCGAATACAGCCTCGATAAAAATCATATCAATGAGAGGGCTGACAAGTCCAGTATAAGTTCACAAAACGTTGACGACACAGAGAATACTTACGAAGGTGACAGCAGCGGTGCTGTAAGCCTTTCCTCAGAAACTAACTCCAAGTACGATAATCTAGAGAACCCCGTAGTTGGATTACTCGCTAACAATGTCCTCGCTTTACCAAGGGACCCCAAGTTCTGTCAGATGAACGACTTAAATTAAAACGTCTCCAAACATGAGAACTATTGTGATATAGTGAAACGCGACTTTACGTCCAAAACCTTATTTCGAAGGCCAATAGAAGCCAAATCGTCCTGGTTTTGTAAGTTTTAGATTAATTAGTATCAGTAACATAATTTTGAAAACTGTTCTACTTGCGAGTAGCGGTTTTTGGCATTTTAGACATATTTTTTAGATTTACGGATGCTCCTACATGTAACGACTAATGACGCATCTTTTTTCTTCCGAGACTGTATCCCACCCGCCATATGGTTTCACATCTTTGTTCCTATTGGTCCGTTTGAAATCAAGGTCGGTTACGGTGTGAACGATAACGTGCGTTGCAAACTGAGAGTTGTGTGATATTCGTGTAGTAATTTTATGATTTAGTCGAATTTGAAATTCATCTTACGCAAGGCGTGTATTCGGTAAGTTGTGGATTCTCGCACTATTTTTGTAAACATTATTTTAGCTTTACAGTAAGTACCTACTTGTAGGTTTTTAAAGTATGTAAATGTTTTGATTTACCTCATTGTGTCTATTCCTACGTATAACATGAAGTCATTCGTGTTGCTAGTTTTTTGTATCATTGAAGATACTTATGATACAATCATATATATCATAATAAAGATTAATAGAAAAGAACAGGGCCTAATTGTCGTGTCTAACTTAGTTTTATTGAAGTAAATGACCAAAATACCAAAAATTTGAATAGTTATTTGTGCTAAACTGTTAATCTTGTCTAATCATTACTTATTGAAAATATAATACATTCAAGCTTCGAGTATTATGGTATATCATGACTTGATAATGATAGAAGTTGACATTAAGTTCTTATAAAAGTTTATTGCGTAGCGTATATTTAAATGTCCATCGAGCACCATAATATAATATTGCGTATTATGGTATTGCATATCGAGAATTATATGGATAAGCGTATACATACTTCTTTGTAGTATGTATCTATAATAGTAGCTTTTGAAAAGTATGGATTGAGAAAGAAAGAGTATTAGCACACATTTCGACATTATAACTGACAAAAAAATAATTATCACAAATTGTGTGATTTTTACATCTCTAATACATGGATGCCCTCTCTCTGTCTATACTCTTCTTATTTGAATCGCACAATATTGTATAAATATAATATTTAAATTATTAACAATTTGTAATTATTTGGTAAGTACTTATTATGAATTCGGGTTCAGAAAAATATTTACTATCATTTCACTAATTTTAGTCTCTTATCTACGGAACCTCGCCTCGCAGTAATTATTTTACAACTGGCAGTTATGGCAGATTATCCATTCCAGTTAGATTCTATAAATAAAAATTAACTATTTGTTGGTGTCGTCCATTGACTTATATTATTATGTAATAAATCATAAAACTTATCATGTCAATTAACAAGCCATGAACGCTTTTTGTAGTAACAGTGATAAATTGATAATACTAAAACGCTATAAATCTCTATCTATCAAATTTGCAACAAATCTATTAATAATGTAACATCTTTATTTCTGTCTTATTGGAACTTTACTTTTACTAAGTATAGTTTATTTTTTTCCTAAAATTGTTGCGATTTGATAGTAATAAAGTCTAGTTTTGACAAAAATACCTTAACATTACAAATTGATAACTGACATACATGAATGCTTATATATTTATATAAACTGAAATAAGGTGACATTTTGAGTTTTAAAATAAATCACGTTCATTTCTATCCCTTTTAGCTTTTATACTTACTTCGTATTTTTAAAAGTTTCAATTTATCTTTTAATAGCTCGCTTCATTCAAAATGTCACTGAACAAACCTAAATTTCAAAAAGTAACTAAATAACTATTTTTCAAATAAAAACGTTTTGACCAATTCTTCATAAAAGTACACTTACATGATATAATATTTTCTAATCGGAAAATTATTCTCTCTATAAGCATTAGCTATTTACTTGAAAAAAAATCTCAAATTAATTGTGGTATAAAATATGTACAACATTATTGTTAAGATCGCTGTAAGTATTATTAGAAAGTAATTAGAGAAATAATTGTAATTCACTAAATGACGAGTGGTATGGTGTGTGAATAGATATGGAGGTTGTTTTGTTCCAAACAAAAAATGTTATTTATTTATGATTAAACAAATTTTTAAGTAATTATATTTCATTTCTGCTTGCTTTCTGTCTGCTACCCAAGAAGTGTGAGGTCCGAATTTTTAAAGTGTATTTATATTTTTGAATAGCGATATTGCTTAAACGGCGGAGATACCTCGATTAGAATTTTGAAAAGGGTGTTTGTGTGATGAGCATAATTATTTGTTCTCGTATATTTGTGGAGATCCTTGGGGGAGGCCTATGTCCAGCAGTGGGCGTCGTACGGCTGATATGAGGTATAGTATTCACGAATACGTAAACGACGTTTTGATCTCCGTTTAGGTCTCCGTACAACTCATTAGACTGTCGCTTGATTTCACTTTAATTATTCTGTTGATATTTTTTTAGAAAAACCAGAAAACGAGGCTCGTATGTTTGCTATATTATGGTATTGAAGAAGCAGAAAATAAGGCCCTTCGTAAAAATTCCCTTCGATTTCGAATGGATTATTTGCTGATTGTACGCATGATTCTTGTCCAAGGCACTTAGGTTCTCTCTGAAAGTTGTTAGAAGAAGTTGTTATTTATTTTATATACCTCCACAAAAAATCTTGACTTTTAGATGTACGGACAACAGGTTTAACGACCTCAAACTAAAATTTTCTCAATTGATATTAACCTCTGTATAGCTCTGTATACCATAAGCTGAAAGTTGAGTAGAGTAGTTCAGCAGTTTTGTATAAGTTGAGAATGACGGTGATACGACAAGATAGTGCTACAGCGAAGTGATTCTACCCTTCTTCCTACTAGCCAGTTAAGCAAAAGTTAAGTTATAAGTTTTTACTCACTAATCCACCTACTAATTCATATGTATTATCGATTAGGTTTCAAACTTGTAAATAATAATAAAATTCGGACAACTTACTTATTATTAAGTTCCAAACTAGGCAGAACTTGTACTATGGAAACTAAAGAAAGTATAGAATTCGTCAATAAGTATAAAACAACTATGATTCGGGAATAAATGCTTATGTTCGTCACAAAAATGTATTCCTTTACCAGAATTTAACCCCGGACTGATTGGTATCCTTGCGACGTCCTGTCATAAAATGGTAAGAAAATTTTCTCTACTTCCCAGGCAATTCACTAGTGACTTTTTTTCTCGTTTGTTCAGTTTACAATCTACTGAACAAACGAGAAAAAAAAAATACAAAAATCTTACTTAAGTTACATGGTTAATGTAATTGGTGGTTTCGATAATTATTCCACTCATGATAAATTTTGAATGGTATGGAACTTGGGAATGGTATAATTCAAAAAGTAATTTACAAGTACTTATATACGAGGAGAGGTCAAAAAGTTCGCGGAATGGGTGGGAAGAAGGTTGAAATTATTTTTCTTTTAACCCTAACTCTTAACCCTTATACATTTCTCAGATTGTTCAAATAATTTGTTAATACCATCATCAAAAATGATTTGTCATAGGTTGAAAAAAAGGCCTGTTCATTGCGACATAAATGCGGAAATAAAAATCCAGGTTTCTTGACAGTCGATGTAATCTTGTTTTACACCAAATAACAATATAATAACTTTGTAAAAAATATTTTAAACAGCAAATATATCAGAGACAGACGTTCTCGTAGATGAGTCTATAAAAGGAGTGACGGTAGGGACATAATACAAAAAATGTTATTGCTGCGCAAATTGATAAAGCATATGAATTGCTATTAAAAAGACGTCAGGCGGGCCGTAACATCCTCCCGGCCGTTGAAAGTCTCCGGCTTTCAACACTGGAAATCCTCAGAATTTGGCAATGGGCAGAGGCGCACCAGTGGTCGACGTACACATCCTCGATTTGTGATGACGTCGGCTACTCTTGTGATACCATCCGGTCCAGGGAATAGGCGAGACATCCTGCCGAGACGCCATGAAAGCGGTGGGACGTTGTCCTCTTGCAGCAACACCATGTCTCCAATTTGTAAGCTGGTCTTATTGGTTTTCCATTTCAACCTCTGCTGTAATTCGCCGATATACTCCCGCTGCCATCGCTTCCAAAAGTGCTGATGTACTTGTTCTAGCCGAGCGTAGCGGTTCAGTTGTGATTCCTTGTATTTGGTAAAATCAGGCACTGGCAATGACGTCAATTTTCTTCCTATTAGAAAGTGCCCAGGGGAAAGTGCTAAAAGGTCATCAGGGGACGAGGACAAGGGACAAAGTGGACGGCTGTTTAAAATTGATTCGACCTGAGCGAAAAGAGTGCTTAGCTCTTCAAAGGTAAAATGTAAGTTGCCCATTACGCGCTTGACATGATATTTTGCAGATTTCACGCCAGCCTCCCAAATGCCGCCGAAGTGAGGAGCGTACGTAGGAGTAAAAATAAATTTAAAACCTTCTTGATTTGCGAAGTCAGATAGGGCGAAATTATTTGATTTAATGAATTCACCTAATTCTCGTGCTGCTGCCACAAAATTGCGACCATTGTCGCAGAAAATCTCCATCGGTTTACCCCTTCGCGAAATGAATCGTTTAAGCGTTTGTATAAATGAGTCTTTACTCAAATCGCTGACAGCTTCGAGGTGGACACACTTGTATCTCAGGCAAACAAATAAACATAAATATGACTTTTGTAACTTAGCCCCGCGGCCTTTGCGGCTTAATGTATAAAAAGGTCCGGCAAAATCGACCCCTACGGAAACAAAAGGAAAATCAACGTTAAGTCGTTGGGATGGTAGGTCACCCATCCTTGGGCAGAGAGTTTTGCCTTGCAAACGTCGGCAAAGCACGCATCTGTGAACCGTGTTTCGAGCAACACGTCTGCCGTTTACCGGCTATACTACCTCTCTTATGACCGATAAAAGCAACTGAGGACCGGCATGTAAATAGCGTTTGTGTTCACGTTGGAATAATAATTGTGCTAAATGATGGGATCCATCCAAAAGTATTGGATGTTTCTTGTCATATTTGTACGAACCAGCATTTATCCGACCGCCTACACGTATTATATTCTTCTGATCTAAAAATGGAGAGAGGGAGAGAATTTTTGATTTTGGATGTAAGGGCATTTTCTTTATTAACCTATCGTAATCTTGGGGAAAACATTGTTTTTGTGCCATTAGACAAAGTAAATTAAATGAGTCGTTTAATTCTTCTAGCTTGTAATATTCTGATTTCCTTTGCTTTGGATTTCTTAAATTATATATAAATCTGCGGACATATGCGAATGTTCTTTGAATTTTAGTGAAGCTGGAATAGTTTTCAAAGGTTAATAATAAATCTGATTTTTTATTAGAATCGTTTGAGTTGAAATTAACGGAAACATTGCTAGCCTTTGTTTCAGGCAAGTCCTTTATATCCAACTTTAAACTAGGCCAATCAGACTCAGGTTGATTTAAAAATTTAAGACCTGACCACCACAAATCCAGATTTGACAGATTATTAGGACTTACACCTCTGGATATGAAATCTGCTGGGTTTGATTTGGTTGGGATATACCGCCAATTTTTAGATGTAGATTTCACTGGAGGGAGACTCTGTACCAGGGTCGTCTGCTTAGGTACCTCCGTCTTACCTATTTCTGCCGCAAAGCAGCAGTGCTTGCATTGCTGTGTTCCGGTTTGAAGGGTAAGATATGGCAGTGAAATTACTGGGTACAGTGACTTTACATCTTGTGTCACAAGTTGGCAACGTACACTGTGGGTCTTGTGGGGGTTGCAGTTTTGCTGCGGATCTAACAAGAGCCACATGTATTATAGGTGACTGTTACCACTTACCATCAGGTGGGCAGTTTGCTTGTTTGCCAACTTTCAGCAATAAAAAAAAAAAAAGAAATGTAGTTCTCTCCAATATTTCACAGACTCTATTTGAGACAAATGTTTTCAATTTTGAAGGATCGCCACTTAACCATGCTAACACCACTTGAGAATCACTCTAATAAATGTGTTTAGAGGGTTTAATTCGGAGCGATTCGCTAACTGCCTTACAAAGTTTAGCTGAAAGCAAAGCAGCACATAACCCTAAACGAGGTATAGTACTCTGGATTCAGAGGAGCGACCTTTGACTTTGAGCACAGGAGTTTCACCGTAGCCTCGCCCTGATTATTAATGGATCTCAAGTAAATGCATGCACCATAAGCTAACTGAGAAGCGTCACAAAAACTTTGTAATTGTATTTCAATTTGAGAGTCACAGAGAACTCGACGAGGTATTGAAAGAGAAGAGAGCAGTGGTAGGCTCTGGCTAAATTCATTCCACTGATTCTGTATATCCTCTGGGACAAAATCATCCCAATTTTTTTTCTCCACAATCTTTGCAAGATTATTTTAGTCTGTATAATGCAGGGACTGAGTAAACCCAAAGGATCAGATATTTTAAAGGACAATGACAAAATATTTCTTTTGGACGCTTGGCTAGTTTGGGGTAGAATTTCAATTGGAAAAAAGAAACAATCTTCTAAAGGATTCCAACCCAGTCCAAGTGTGCTCTGCGACTCTTTAAAAGTTAAAGTTTGATTATCATTAAAGTTGACGTTACTTTGAATTGCAGCCGAGTTAGATTTAAATTTACGTAATTTGAAACAGGCCAATTTAAGTGCCTCAGTGACAGAATTTTGAATGTATTGCAATGTTTGTTCATCGTCAGCTCCTGTGATTAAGTCATCCACGTAAAAATCCTTCTGGATGATTGTTTTTATAGTTTCATCGCCACACTCTTCTCCGACTTGCGAAAGACATTTTGTGCTCAAATAACTGGCACTTGCGGTACCGTAAGTGACCGTATTTAATTGCATTTTCTTCAGTGGCTGAGGCTCGTCTTCTCTCCATAATATTACTTGAAGATGGCGATTATCACTATTTACTTCGACCTGGCGGTACATCTTCTCGATGTCGCCAGTCAAAAGGTATTTATATAATCGAACACGCAATAAAATGGAGAAAAGGGAGCTTTGTAAGTTTGGGCCAACCATCAGAATGTCATTAACAGAGAAACCTGAAGAGGTGGGGGCGGAGCCGTCAAACACAACTCGAAGTTTTGTGGACTCACTCTTTTGTTTAAAAACCGGGTGATGACACAAAAAATATGTATTCGGGTTAGTTTTTTGAACTGCAGAAAGATGACCAAGTTCTTCATACTCACGTATAAAATCGACATATTGAGCCTTCAAGTTTGAATTTTTGCGAAAACGATTTGAAAAATCGCCTCTTTGCCATAGCATAAGAATCACCAAGACACATAGGTGATTCTTTTAGAGGCAGTCTCACACAAAACCTTCCAGTAGGAAGACGAGTAGTATTAGATAAAAAATGTTTTTCAGCAGCTTGTTCGATGGCACTTAATTTAGAGCTCTGGGGTACCGCTTCGAGTTCCCAAAACCTTGTAACCAAATTGTCAACTCTTAGTTCTGGTATTGAAGTAAGTGAATGATTACAAAAAATATGTTGGGTATTATTAATTTTAATTGGCCCTGCAACAAGCCATCCCAAATGGGAGCTTCTGAAAACAGGTTTGCCAGTTCCTAGGCTTTTCTGCTCACACTTGACAATATCCCAAAATAGGTCAGCGCCAATTAACACATCAATGTTTGACGGTTGATAAAAATGTGGATCGGCTAAAACAATGTTTTTCGGAATACTTAACATGTGGACGTCTATTGGATGCTTAGGTAACTTCCCGGTCAATTCATCCATGACTAAACACGAAAGAGTTACATTAAACTCTGAACACGCAGATTGAAGTTGAACAGTGCAACACTCTGTGATATTAGTAACGCAGTTATTCCCAACGCCTATAACGTTTCTTTTGATCGGACGAGTTCGAATAGATAACGCGTCACGCAGAGAAGTACTTAAAAAGGACGATTGACTGGCGCAGTCAAGTAAACCACGCACTAACATTGATTCATTAGTCTCAGGATTTATTAGATGTATCATTGCCGTACACAATAATATTTGACTATTTTCATTACAGTAAGTGACTAAAGATTCAGGCTGAATGTTTCTAGTTTTATTTGTTTCATTGTCTATAGGTTTATGAAGCAAAGGAATTATGTTTTTTATTGCATATGCGACACAGGCCTAAAACACAGTTCTCAGGCGCGTGTCCTTGTCTTAAGCAATTACCGCAAAGCTTATATTTCGTAACCTCGGCTAATCGTTCATTAACACCTTTGGATTTAAAATCTGGACAATCATAAATTTTATGAAATTTATCGCATATTATGCATGTATAAGTTAATGATGATTTATGATTTGTAGCGGAAAATGACTTGATTTGTTGTGAAGAATTCTTAAATTGTTTGTTATTGTTGTTTAATCAAGTGGAGGGAACAATTTGATTATTTTGATATTTTGTATGAATATTGTTAACTTTATTGTTGTTTAAAGATTCAAGAACGTCTGCCCTATTGCTTAAAAATTTAAAGAACTGAACTAACTTCGGTAGATCATCAAAATGTTCTCTCTGCTCCTCCCATTTTAACAATGTATGATTATCCAATTTTGATGTTATCATGTAAATTAAAATAAGATCCCGCTTATCAGTGGGCTGCCCCAAATTTGACAAAGCTCTTAAATTTTTAGTCACATGATCTATAAGAAAGCGTAAAGCCTTATCTGATTCCCGAGACACTGGTTGTATATTGAATAAAGACTTTAAATGATGATTTACTAGCAGTCGCTTGTTGTCATATCTAGCACACAATAAACCCCAGGCTTCCTGGTAATTTTTGGATGAAATTTCGAGATTTGAAACTATTCGAGCCGACTCGCCCTCTAAATAGGATATTAAATAATGATATTTCTGAATTTCAGGTAAACGCTTATTATTGTGAATAAGGTTAATAAAAGTATCTCGAAATTCCAGCCATCGGAAGTACGAACCGTCAAATTTTGATATATGGATTTGTGGCAGCTTCACGCCAAAATCTTGATCATCGGGAAGACCTTGAGCTGGTGGACATAAGGATTCGCGTCGCGATTCGTCCGCGGAACTGTAGCTAGTCATGATGGTTTTAGTTGCAGCAATTGCCATAATGATATCCTGCTCGATACACTCCCGTTCATCAAGCTCGGAATCCAGACTTTCAGAATTAAGCACCTCTATCTGACTTTGCAATTCGTCGAATTTTAATGACAAACCCTCAAACCTATTTAGTCTAAGAGACAGCTCGGCCATTTCTATATTGGTAGGAAAACTTGACTTTGATAGTCTATCTAAATAATTTTTATATTTTGTTATTTGGCCCTTTATTGAGCTACGTTTAACTAATAAGTCCCTCAATAAAGCCCTATTGGAATCACCCTTATCTGTCGCTATTATATTACGTATATGTATTTAAAGTGTAAAAAACTTGCCTTTAATCAATTAAGATAAAGTCGATTCCAAAGGAAAATATTGCAAGTCACTGTAAAAGCGTATAATGAATAAGTTTCGCTTATCTGTTATTCTCACTCGGCGGCACGGACAGCTGACGTTCAACAATAAGAAACCGGTTTTTCGTACGCAACTCAGCGCTGCGTCGTGCGAAATGCAATGGGCTGCTTGAAACCTCTTTAATTTGGTTGAAATGCAAAACGCAATTTCAATCGTTCTGATTATATCTGAAAATTTTGGCAAATTATACTTTAGAGACTTATACGATTAATATTCAAAACAAACAAGTAACAAGTAATGTTGCTAGTATTAGTTTTTATAGATTTATAATTTTATCTCAAGTTGTATTTTAATTACAGTTCACTAATATTTTATTAAGTCAAAATGTGCAATAAACTTAAGGCTTGAAATTTATTAATTGTTTTAGGGTAAATGCAAATTTAACTTTGATCTTAAAGTAAAAACGAAATATACCTTGAATAATTAGTATTTTTGCAAGTAAATAGACAGTAAAACCGTCCTTGTATTTGGAGATAAGGAATGTTTGATGGAGTTTGGAATGGAAAAATTGAGTTTTAGTTAATGGATTTGGAATATTTAGAGTAGTTGGATATTATAGGTATGGAATAAAAGGGCACTTATCTTTGATTCTCGTCACTGCAGGGTGATGATTTAGAACATCACTGGCCTGGGTGGAAATATTTGTGGAATAATGGTGATGATGATTGACAACGTGGTGGCTAAGAAATTTTTCTCAATTGCACTTTCTGAATTGCACTCTTTGATGATGCACCTCCAGTAATGAACTTTGCCTTTCTGCTCAGGAAAGGTCTTTTCAAATATGATGTGAAATTTCGGCTTCTTAGCTGTTGTAAAATCTGATGAAACACGTGTCCTGTCACGGTCGCCAAATTTTATGTTCGTTGCGACATAAATGCGGAAATAAAAATCCAGGTTTCTTGACAGTCGATGTAATCCTGATTTATACCGAATAACAATAAAATAACTTGTAAAAAATAATTTTAACAGCAAATATATCAGAGACAGACGTTCTCGTAGATGAGTCTATAAAAAGAGTGACGGTAGGGATATAATAAAAAAAATGTTATTGCTGCGCATATTGATAAAGCACATGAATTGCTATTAGGAAGACGTCAGGCGGGCCGTAACAAGGCCGAAATTGCCGACTTCACCTGCCATCGTCGTCAAATTTGTTACCACGCAGCTCTTTTTTCATTTTTGGAAATAAATAATAATCACTGGGGGCCAGGCGTCGCATCATGACGCGTGTGCACAGGTGCATTGTCATGCAAAAGGAGCACGCCTTTGGTCAATTTTCCTCTTTTTTTTCTTTAATGGCCTCCTTTAACTGTTCTAATATTGAAGCGTAGTATTGTCCCGTTATATTAACACCGCGTTCTTTATAATCGATCAGTAAAATACCTTCTGTGTCCCAAAATATAGTCGCCATGATCTTTCCGGCCGATTGTGAAACTCGGTACTTCTTGGCCTTTTTTATGCCACTGCATCGACTCCTGCTTCGACACGGGTTCATAGTGGCGAACCCAGGTGTCATCTCCACTAACAATCCGGGCTATAACTTCTTCCCTGTTATCGCCACAGAGCTCCAAAAACTGACAAGAACATTCGACACGTTGTCGTTTTTAAAGGGAACAAAGCATTTTCGGAACACACCGTGCGCTGACCTTTGTCATCCCAAGATGATGATGTAGGATGTTCAAAATGGTTGCATCGGATACTTCAACCATTGTTGCTAGCTGCGTCTTCTTCAGACGGGAATCTTCCAATACAATTGCTTCTACTTTCTCGATGATTTTGGGTGTGGTGGCCTTAATTAGCCGTCCAGAACGTGGGTCGTCTTCAAATGAGTCTCTTCCTTGCTTGAAAAGGCCATGCCACTTAAAAACTATGGTTTTACCGGGGGCAGAGTCCTCGTAAACCGCTAACATCGCTTGAAAAATTGTTTTAGCGGAATTTAATAATGGCGGGATATTCTATTTTCTCCATACTTGTTTGCACGTTGATAACTCAGAGGTTAAGGACCCGAGTAAGTTCGAATGTTGAATATATGTGAATGTGAGATGCTCAATTAGTATCTACATGCATATATGAACCTACCTTCATCATCCCCTCCATTCTGCGAACTTCTTGACCTCCCTCGTAGCTTTGAATACGAAGTCATTTATTTAGATAAGGATTAATACCCAGGTACGAATAATGTGGCCTAGTTTGTACAGGCCTTGCTATTGCATAAAATAACATAAATAAACATTGGAGCCAAACGCCTGAAAACGAATTCACCAAGTGAATTTGAATCAGTTATGCCTGAAAACGGGCGGTTTAGTCACATTACATCATAGTATTTACTTGAACATATATCTTTGAAATTTTTAATATACCCGGAAAATAATTTTCCCTCACAATTCGGGGATAAAAATTTTATTCTTCTTTTTAGTCCGCTTATAAAAACGTGGTTTTAAAATTCTTTTTTACTTATATTTTTTTTTACTTAAAAAACTAAAAAGTACCTACCTACTTACTATAAAATTTCGACAGGTGCTCAGAAGCTCGGTAGCTTAAATAGGAGAGCAGTCGACCGGATAACCAATCGTTTTGGTTTTCCGCCTAAGAATAACTTATGAACAGAGTAGATTTCCTTGTATTTTTGTATTAAAATTTATTATTTAAAAAACATGAATGCTTATCTTTTGATAATTTTGTTTGAAATGGACTTTAGGTTCTTCGCACGTTCGAAAATAAGGTACACAGATAAAATCAATTCAATATAATGCTTCTGTGTAAATCAAAGAGGTGTAAATAGTCCCGAGTTGATTTGAGGATGTTTTTTTTATATCCTCTTTGACGTTTTATTTGTACGTCACTAGATTGCGTTTTACTTTTTATAATTTCTATCGATTGTTTGCTTATTTTGCTCAGTAAAATGCCTTTGCTGGACATAACTAATCCAGCTGTAATAATCTTCCTTAAAGAGAACTATGAAAAAGAAAATCGCGTACGATTGAACTGGATTAACAAACACCGTGCAGCAATACAACATGCAGCTACCTTGACGAGAGAGCCTACAGATTACTATGAAACGGATGTTATAGCACATAACATGAAGGAAGGTATGGCCACTATTACGAGAGATCATATAGTCGCTGGTTATAATAGGAGAAAAGTACCAATTCGCGACGGAACTTTTATACCTGGTATTGCACACTTGCGCCACGGGCATTCCATTGCAGATATAAAGCTTGGTGATCCAAAAGAAGATCCAAGGCTAGCGCGTCCACCTACAGACCTAAAAACAGATCCTCTAATGAGACCGGTAAATCCAGAACTTGAAGGGGTTATCTATAAATCAAAACCCGAGTACGGGAGAGTAGAATATTTGACTAGACGTTCAAAAATGTGGCCCGAAAAGAGGTATTACTTTGCTGAATGTAGCAATTGGGAGTATGGCTGGCGAATGGGCGATAGTGTTTTACGCCAGAAGCCTATGTACGGTAGGTGTTGGCATTTAACCAGGACTTTGAGGAGTCGTGTTGGCCCACAGCCTGATCCACCGCATTACAAGTCTTCAGATTTCCCTGGCCCCTCTAAATGTGTCGCCATGTAACAACTGCAATTGAGAAATTCTATTGTTTTATTATACATTCGAATTTCCAGGTTGAAATTGGTAAAAATAGTTTAGGGCGGTTGAATACTACTTCGCATATTTTAAAAGGCATAGTTTTATATAGCTTGCTAGTTTGTAATACATAAAAAAACTGTCGAACATAACCTAACCTGTAATGTATATAAATTTATACCTTTTGTTTAGTACGTGTAAGCTTGGTTCTAGATACTGTAAGTAATGGCGGATGACTGATCGAATTTCAATGAATGACCAAAACGGAAAAAAACCATGACTACTTGTTTGGTGTAGTAAGTTTATATTTTTAACGATTGGAATTAGATATAAGTCCAGGTGGATTCTGCTTAAAAAGGAGGCTTGCAGAGCTGGGGTGACTGGATAGCCCACAAGATGTCGAGTTAAGGAAACCACACGTAGGTATAACAAGAGCAATAAGGGAAGGAATAAAGAGCCAAATTAACGATGGATTTACGGTTTTTTAATCTAATTTTAAAATATCTAATAACCAATAGTTGTTTTCAAATTAGACCTTCAACTATTATGACTAAAGGTATATCAAATATAGGGATTATAATATGAAATCTTACAAACCTATCGCTCATATTAATATTTACAATTCATTTATAAAGTATCTGAACCAACTTATTAAAATTGATATAAATCACAGTTGTTTTATTTTAAATTTTATATGGTTATTGTTTTATTCACTTTGACTGCGGTGTACCTATACTATACTGAGTCTACCACCAGTTCGGAAATTGGGAGACCTTTCAAGAAGAACTGGCGAAAGAAACTCGGGCAGGGGGACTGACTTCCCTCTTACTTTTATTATTTGAAAAAGTTCATATCACAATCACTAGGTCTTGCAGTGTGTGTCTTTGGATATTATTTTTTTTTCAATTATGGGTTCCACCTGATTGGGAATCCTTTTGTGAATGTAAAAATTAAATTAATATACCTTTACTTAACTTTTTATTTTTTATAACTCAGACCAAAATAAAAGATGGATGGCAGAATTTACAAAGTGATACTGAATTAAAGAATACACTAACAGTATACAGTACACATACCAATAGATATAAAGGCGAACCCTCGCCTTTATTAGGGTCGGCCATAGTGATGTATGTGGGTATATGGATAAGCAACAGTAACCGAGAAATCGAACCACAAATTACTTTATTATCACAAATTATTTAAATCACAGAAATATCCTCGAAATAATTGCACTGCTAATTAGATAATCACTTATTATACTATCTCAAATTAAATCCGTTAAGAAAAGGCACAAGATTACGCGGAACTAAAGCGATTCGTCAGATGCGTGGTGCGCTTGCCGTTGACGTCCCAAACGAAGTGACGTTCAACATGCCCGCGGCGACCATAGACACGACGCTCCGCTAGACTGACAGCTGTCAAATCTTGTTCCGACGTAATTCTAAAGATGGCGCCAGCAATGCGCCGTCACGGCCGGACTGACCAGCTACCGTCCTCGGTCGCTTCGGATTGCGGTCCTATAACAAACAACCAAAAGAAAACCCTATATCAGCAGTTCCGTTTAAGCAACCCGCTCGTCCAATCCCGACAAGCATTTACCATCACTGTATCACATGACCTCTCGTTTCTCACAGTAATATAAGTGTCCCTTCGACCACGCATGGACCGGACGTCAGCCTCAACGAACCAATGCGTTGAACCCGTATGTCCCTTCGACCAACCCTTTGGTATGGCCCGGACGATACCATCAACCAACCAATGCTTTGAACTCGTATGTCCCTTCGACCAACCCTCTGGTATGGCCCGGACGATACCATTAAGCAACCAATGCGTTGAACCCGTATGTACCTTCGACCAACCCTTTGGTATGGCCCGGACGACACTATCTTCTAGATAACTTTTAAGATTAAACCGGACAAGTGTGTCCCTACGACCAGTCGCATAAAGCTACATGGCCCGGACGACACTTCCCGTTTGAACATTTGCACATTACATCAAAACTTCTCACTAAATTTATACTCGGATAAGCAACTCATGCGTATAAATAACACATACCTATCAGTTATGGACAGTCTTGCTCTGCGTGAATCTGGACATCGTGCTCAAATATTTCATGATCTGTGGTATCGCTTAAAACATCTGACTCGGCTGTTAGTGTGTCTGATTCTGCGGTAAGGGTATCGGAGCCCGCAGTCAATGTATCACAACTACTTAGTCTGTCGAAGTGATCGCCATTGATTTCCACGTTCTCCGGCGCCGTCATGGCTTCCTCTTCAGCCATTAAACTAGTAGATACTTCAACTAACCCGTCGTGACCCCGAGGTACTAGTCGCAAGTTCTCGTGCGCGTATTTAAAACTTTGATTGGAACCATTAATACTCCTTAACTCGTAACGGTCATTATCTAACACTGCAGTAATTATGTAGGGGCCCTTGAATTTCCTATCTAATTTAGTTTGGTTGCGTTCACTGCTTTTGATAAAAACAAAATCACCCTTCGAAAATGGTTTGATAATTGCACGACCCTTGTTAAATCTCCGGGTATCCAATGCGGCTGCTTTTTGAATGTTACTAGACGCGTCTTGCCTAGCGGACTCTAAATCGATTCGCTGTTCATTCTCAATATCAGAAAAACTAATTTGCGATAATCCTAAAGATTGCGAACGTATTCCAAACATTAGTTCAGTTGGGGTAAATTTTGTGACTGTGGACTTAGTAGTATTGAGTGCTAACTGGACATTTCCTATCTCATCTCGCCAATTTTTGTTAGAGTCATTTTCGATAATCGTTAGCAAGCTTTTCAAAGTGCGCATGACCCTTTCTACCTGACCATTTGCCCTGCTGGAGCCCGTTGCTATAAAATGCAGTTCAATATTAAATTCAGAACAAAAGCTCTTGAATTCTTGGCTAATGTAACATCTGCCCTGATCGGCAATAATGCGCTTAGGTGCTCCAAAAAGGCAAACGGCGTTTCTGAGAGCTCGAACCGCACTAGTTGCATCCAACGATAATGTATGTTCCAACAACACATATTTAGTGAACGCGTCTATAATCACCGAACAATATTCTTTACGATCACTTTTGCCACTTAACTTCCCAGTGAAGTCTATATGAATCGTGTGCCATGGTGTAGAAACTTTTGGAATGGAGTGAAGCTGCATAGGCTGAGCTCCCGATGAACCTTTCGATGCCTTGCAGACAATGCAAGAATCAATGAACTTTCTAACACACTTAGACATCTGAGGGAACCAGTATTGTTCGTACAGTTTGTCCAATGTTTTATCACTGCCTAAGTGCTGTAGCTCAGTATGAACGTGGTTGATTAGAGTCCAAATTAAGGAACGAGGGACAACCGGTAACCACGAAACTATTTTGTTCCTCACAACCTTCCTATAAAGAATGCCATTTCTGACGTCATATGTCTGACCAACTGTGTTAGGGAAATCATCATTATGGTGTTTGTTAATTAAATCTTGAATCTCCGAATCGCGCTTTTGTTCTACAACAAGCCAACCTTGATGCAGTTCCACAAAGTTTACAGCCTTAGCTACCTGCTTAAGGGAAGTTTGCGAAGTGGAAGCTGAATTATTATTACTGGGGTTTGGTAAAGGATTTCTAGAGAAGTAATCCGCATGTTCCATGCCACGCCCTTCGCGATAAACAATATCAAAATCGTAGGCTTGCAAAAATGCCCACCAGCGATGAACACGTGATGAACATGTGGAAGATTGTTTTTCTTTTGTATTAGAATTGCTCCATACCCTTCAGAGCTGGCGTCGCAATGTAATTCAACGGGCAAATCTGGGTCAAAGATCGTTAAAACTGGTGAGGATGTAAGTATTCCTATGATAGTACTGCGGATCCTTTCATGCTTTTCCTCCCATTTTATAGAACCTTTCAATTTTGTTAAGGGATACAGTGGTCCAACAATGTTTGTGAATCCGGGAATAAATTTTCTAAAATATGACGCAAGGCCTAAAAATTGTCGGACTTGTGTCGCTGTTTTGGGTTGGGCTGAGTCTACAAGAGCCTGTATTTTGCGAGAGTTTGGTCATACCTCACCGCATTGGAGGGAATATCCCAAAAAATCAATTTTATTTTTCATAAACTTACACTTTTTTAGATTTAGTGAGAAACCAGCAGAAGTCAATGCATTTAAGACATCATCAAGGCGCTTAAGGCCCTCAGTTATGTTATTAGAATAACATAAAACGTCATCCATGTAAATTAAGGGCTTATCCTTAATATGTTGAACGGCTTTTGTAATACATCTTTGGTAAACCGAGGGCGCATTACGTAACCCGAAGGGCATCGCGAGATATTCATATTGCCCCTCGGGCGTAACGAATGCTGTCTTACGTATAGATTCTGGGTGAATAGGAATTTGGTGAAAACCTGATGCCATATCTAAAGATGTAAAATGGCATGCTCCACTGAGCTGATCTATCTGTTCGTCTATACGTGGGAGAGGATAATGTTCCGGTTTCGTATTGGAGTTAAGCTCCCGATAATCAATACACATTCTTTCAGTGTTGTCCTTTTTCTTGACCAAGAGAATGGGGCTCGCGAAAGGTGAAGAGCTTTCTCGAATAATACCTGCATCGAGGAGCTCCTGGACCTTTTCCCTAACAATTTGTTTTTCTATTGGTGCTAACCTGTAAGGGCGTCTCTGTACTATTTTGTGTGGGTCTACCAGTTCGATTTCTAGCTCTCCTGTTTTGACTCGCCTATCAGGGACCCCATCAATAAAGCAATCCGCGTATCGATCCAACAATTTAACGAGGGCCTCCTTATCATTACCTGTCAGATCCGTATCTACCCGGGTAAAATCTGATTTGGAAAAACTAGAGTTGCAAATATTAGTCTGTTCGTTGTAATGAAATATCAGGTCCTGTTTATTAATTTTAACACTAACACCGTTTTCTAATATATCGCGTCCTATTATAACAGGGTCCGTAAGACAAGTGTCCGGTACTACATGAAATGTCAGAGTTCCCGAAAATTCTCCAATATTGATCTTACTTAAAATTTGAGAGGAGCATTTTATGTCATCGCCTCCAATACCGGTGAGATAAACGAGATCTTTGCGCATAGTACCCGGGAATTTATTAGAAAAACTTTCTTTAATTAAAGAGCAAGACGATCCACTATCAAATAGAAAAGTGACTGGCTCACCGGATGACGTCTTCAAAGTACCCCTTGACAGTCGTTGCTCGCAAAGATTGACTACTTTATTAGCAGCAGCTCCATTACCGCTCTTCTTTTCTGGACAATTCGTTGCTATGTGTCCTATATTGCTGCATATGTAGCAGCTTACAGTCGAAGTCCTCTCGGAAGCACGCGTCGCAATCGAAGCATCTTGTTGTTTGGACATCGTCGCAAAAGAATCTTCTCGCCGTTTTCTGCATTCAGCTACTCGATGCCCAGAAATTCCACACCAACGACATTTACCGGGAAATCTAGTATCTGCCATTCGAGGTCGTTTAAAATCAGGTTCTTGAAATTCAGAAGCATCCGCGCGCCGCTTTAATGAAATGCCATTTAAGATTCTAAAAAGCTGATCTTTGGTAGTAATAGAACACGCGTTCAACTCGCGGCGCAACAGACTATCTTTTTGGCACAAGACTGATATTACAAAGCCGGTTAAAACATCTTCCGACATCTGAGTTTTTGGTATATATTCGATCAAATTCCACAAGCGTAGCCCAGCTTCAGATGCGGTTTCCTTGGCACCAATTTGGAAGCGTAAAACTTCATCGAAGTAGTCTTGAAATAATTTAGGGCGATAGAATCTTGCCATCAAACTTTGTTTAACAGTATCCCATGTCAGCTCGTTCAAATTCAACTTAGTCAGACACGAAGCTGCACGTCCTTTAAGTGCAGCCGTGAGGGCTATAAGCAAATCAACGCCCTCAAGGCGTTTACTCTTAACAATGAGCTCGGTAACCTTGCACCAACCTGTTATATCGGCGTCAGTCTCATCCGGATTAAACACTATTAGTTGCACTGCATTGGAATGGATGCTAGCACCTGGCACCGGTGTCTGTGACGACGTTACCATACGAGTAAGTAGCGCTCCCATGCTATTCAATAATTTCAATGTCGTATTTTCCTCAGCCAGTTGTTCCTCCTTTTGCAACGGCTCGTGGTATCCCACTTCTGATAAAGGCGAACCCTCGCCTTTATTAGGGTCGGCCATAGTGATGTATGTGGGTATATGGATAAGCAACAGTAACCGAGAAATCGAACCACAAATTACTTTATTATCACAAATTATTTAAATCACAGAAATATCCTCGAAATAATTGCACTGCTAATTAGATAATCACTTATTATACTATCTCAAATTAAATCCGTTAAGAAAAGGCACAAGATTACGCGGAACTAAAGCGATTCGTCGGATGCGTGGTGCGCTTGCCGTTGACGTCCCAAACGAAGTGACGTTCAACATGCCCGCGCCGACCATAGACACGACGCTCCACTAGACTGACAGCTGTCAAATCTTGTTCCAACGTAATTCTAAAGATGGCGCCAGCAATGCGCCGTCAGATACATATCTCATAAGTTTAGGAAACAACAAAAAATATTGCATACGTTGAAAGATTTATAATTTATTGGTGCATGTGTGTAGGTATATGATACGCATTATCAAAGCGACCATACCTATTTTTGGTGTTTGTGGCGTTCCTTGTTACTTTTTATTTCTTCAAATTTATAAATATCAATGAATGGGCGATAAAAATTAAATAAGAAAAACAAATTACATTAAAAACATTAGTTGTTCAATATCTGAAGCATTGCCTTCTTGTTCAGCATCAATTAAATGATCAATTTGGTATATCTTATTATTTTATTAATGTTGTCACTTTTAATTATGATAAATATAACCAAATGTTGTTAACATAGGTGGCATATACAGTATCTTAAAAAATCTTTTATTAAAACTGTTCTCAAATTATGATTTCCTATAAACTTACCACTGTTATTCCTGGGAATTCATTGATTTAGAATATTAATTAAATTTAAAAATGTATATGTCACTGGAAAATAACAAGATCCGCAAGTTTATAAATTTCCTAGGAAAATTATCAACTTTCGTAGGATTCTAAACGAGAGAAAAAATGTATTATTTCACGCCCATATTTTCGTAAATTTATTAATTTGCGACGTCTCGTCTCTCGACGTCTCGATTTATAACACAAGCCAACAAAATTTGACAAAGTTTCTTACCCAGACACCTTAGTATATTTTCCCGAAGGATTTTGGTGTGCTGAATCCAAATCCGGTAGCAGAATTGCTCTATCACGTCACTGAAACTGATCTAAACTAAACTGATGACAGTATAGGTAGCATGAAGCAAAATTGAGAAAAATGAACTTCAAAATACGATATCTCAGCAAAAAAAAAAGAAGAATTTGTAAACAAACTTAACGCCATTTGAAAGTTCACGACTTGTACTTTAAGAAGACTCCTGTAGTTTTTTAGGTATACTAAAAACTGAAGGATCACATAACCTCAAAAATGGGCGAAAACGGCCTTTTAGGTTAGAATATCTCAAAAACCTGACGTGATAGAGCAATTCTGCTACCGGATTTGGGTTCAGCACACCAAAATCCTTCGGAAAAGTATACTCACGTCTCTGGGTAAAATTTTTGTTGACCAGTGTAAACTAACAGATATCCATTTGTAAGATTCTAAACGGTTTGACCAATCACAAAATAGCTTTTAATTTTTCGTTTTTTTTTAAATACGGCAAATAACACACTGCTCTCTAATTGGTCGATGTTGACAGTAGCAATGCTTGTGTCTACTATCAGACTTGCCAAACTATAAATTTATCAGTTTCGATTACCTACCCAACTGTATAATAATTTACTAACCTAACCTAACCTAACTGTATTTTTACTTTAAAACTAGGTAGGTACCTATAATACAGAATTACTTTTTTACATAATATGCTTATGACTCCTACTTCACTCTACCAAAGTAAAACAACAGATATCGTGTTCTACGATATTAAAGAAGTTTATTAAAAAAGAAAAAACAATCATAAAACATAAAACCGGCCTTCTACCAAAAAAAGGTTAGGTAAGGTTAGGTTATAGGTATTGACTGCTTGCTTGCTTGCTGAGATTTCCTTTTCACTATCAAGACTTTTTCGTCACTAAAAGTCATAATATCATACTTTTTGGCGTGATAGTATTCTTTGTCTGTGGGCCGACGTCCCAAAACTTTAGCTTTATAATAATCTTCTTTCATTTTAATGATATTTTTAATTTTTTCCACTTTCCATTCCAACTTCTTACTATTTTGATCATGGCCACTATAAAACTTTCGTAGCTCTGTGGTAAATTTGCTTACTTATTATTTTACGCGTGAGTTCGGTAAGGTTATCAATTTGCGAAAATATGAGCGTAAAATAATACAATATATCTCGCGTTTAGAATCCTACGAAAGTTCATAATTTTTCTAGGAAATTAATAAATTAGCGGTTCTTGTTATTTTCCGGTGACATATGTAATTTCTTTATTCGAATAGCTCATTTTCTAAGAACGAAAACGGTATGTCAAATGAAAAATAGTGGGAGGAAAAAAATTCCTAATTTGAAATGTCACATTTTTATTGTCATGAAAACCAGCCAGATACAAACAGTACAGCCAAAGATATCTTACTAGGCGATGCAGTCGCTACGCTAGCACCACATATTGGAGCTGAGCGTAATACCTAAAAAAATTTTTTTTTTGTTTCGTTGGGAATTCATGCGAATTTCAAAATTCGACCGTTACAATCTGGTCTTAAACCTGTTGATTCGATTCCACACAAAAAATATAATAATTTGTTAAGAACTCGGGAAGTTATGGCGTATTTGCGCATTTGCGCAGACATTGCGCCATTGAAGCTGATTGAAGCTGATCCATGGGAGCTTCGCTCGCTCCGCTCCAACTATATGCGAAAAGACTTTTTCCCGACCTACCTTCACAATAGGCACGTTTCTAATTGTTAAAATTTTATATCAATCAAATTGTTTTATTACACATTTTATTTAGTTATAAAATTCTCACTACGATTACAGTGTATACTACTAAGTCTGCTACCAGTTCGGAAATCGGGAGGCCCTTCCGAAAAGTACATTTTTTTTAATTATTAGAAAAATTAGATTAATTGTGCTAATCATGTTCAATTGGTATTTTAATTTTTTACTAAGCGGTTTGGGTTTAAAACTTGTCATTTACTATACTAATTAACTGGACAAATCTTATTCGTAATGAGAAGCTTTAAAATACATATACAATTTAGATAAGTTAACCTCTTTACTTGACGTTGATTTTAGAAATAATAATAGTAGGTACAACTTGAGTGTTAATTTGCAAAAGCACATTCATGAAATCAAATCAACAGTTCATACATAAAATTTGTTTAAAAACATTATTTAATTAGTTGATAAATAAAAACGTTAATAACAGTAAAAATATATGTTAACGACCCTATTCACAGACTAGCTAGGATGTGAAGTAAAAATAATTAATTATGTAATTTAATGGATTTATTCGGGATAATTAAAACCTGCACTCTAAATTTAACTTATAATTCCAATACAATATCTCATCATGTAAATAACTTTAAATCTTTACATTAGTTTACATCAACTTAGTAAGACTTACAATGCTCACCAGAATATTTATATACAAAGAGTTACATACCTTCACGATGTGCTCAAGGCGACGTTCACACAACGAATGACGCTCGGACGGCTGTTGCGCCATTTATATACTCTCAAAGCAGACGTAAACAACAAGATGGCGGCCGTACGAGAGTCATCGTTTAACAACTTTTAATGGATCAATCTTAAACAATTTAATTAAGCCGAACAGCTAATTTATAATTTTAAAACAATAAAATGTTAACAATAAAGTATTCCAGTGTAGTTGCTAACAGATTCGGCCATCCAAGATAAGATAAGTGTCCTCACACTTAACATTATAATTGTTAATAACAAAATATCTTTGCAAAATAAAAGTGGACCTTATTGTCCCCAAACACTTTATAAAGGTTAACATAATTGTTAATAACAAAAATCTCTGAAAATAAAAGTGGGCCTCATTGTCCCCAAAACAATTTATAATAGTAATAGATACCACAGACCTCTTTGTTCTGGGTTTAAAATATTTTGCTGTAAAAGAAAAAAAAGGTTAACATTTCTCTGAAAAATAAAAGTGGGCCTCATTGTCCCCAAAATACTTTAGTAATTGATACCACAGACCTCTTTGTTCTGGGTTCAATGAATATATTTGTAAACCACAGGCCTCATTGTCCTGTTTCATATATTAATAGACTTACAGACCTCTTTGTTCTGTGTCTAAAATATTTTGCTGTAAAAGAAAAGGTTATTAACCTATTAATCAATAGTTACGCTATATATATATATATATATATATATATATATACATTTGTCTTTATAATAAAGCATGCAAACTAATCAGTTTTAATTAACAAAGAATATTCACTGCCTAGGTTGATAAAACTTTCCATAGGTATTTTGTTGACCAGTGTGGTTTCTAGGGATTTTATCCCTAGAGACTTTCTCTTTTCAAGCCTCAAATGTACCTTGGTAAAAGTAATTTGAAAATATTCAATTAGATTTTTGGAAAGACAATATAACACTAAAAAATATACACTAAATCACAACCGCGTAGAAAGACACTATCAGTGCGGTGTTGACGGGACAGACTGACATAAAAAAAAAAACAGTGACAGTTGTCTCTAGGGATTCAAAAACACCTTTATAAGGATACACTTTCGTAGGGGTTAGACATTAAATCTGTTACAGAATTATTCCTGTATCACTTATTTGGGTGTTTTGAACCTGTTTTGCGTCGAACACTTATAAAAGTGTAACAGATATAACGCTTTCTGTTACCAATCTGTTAGAAACTATTTTACTTTTAACTATCTATGTGTATACACAGTACACCAACATAGGCATTTCAAAGTACCCAAATCATTAGTGAGCTGTCGCATAGTTATGCCAATGTGAACCTTATTGACTGTAACAGATATGAACTTATGAACCGGTATTTTCTAAAACAGATTCAAAGTGTAACAGTTTCTTTCAGTTTTAATTTTAAAACAGAAATGAAAAACAGTGTTCATAACACTATTCGGATACCGTAACAGTCCCTGGTTGTCACGCCGATTGATGTTTTGTTTTAGATTTGTATATTATTAATAATCAGAAATTATATTTTATAAGGCTGAATGTTAATAGTACTCGACCATAACCTTGACATTTACTTTAATTGCTTTTTTGGCTAGTTTTCATTGCAACACTCAATTTACCATTTACGTTTAAGTAACTTTTGTTGACATCAGACTTACCCATTAATTATTAGAGAGTGATATTATTCTGAACCATAATAAATAGTATAATTATCTGTTAAAAGTAGATTGTTATTCTTAGCTACACTTACATAGAGTTATTGAATAACAATAAAGATTTTGTAATAAAACCATACATATAATACTTTTTTATTCAATTACTTCGTTTCCTACATCTTATGGGTCTTACACAATTCTTATAAAATAATATTGAATCAGAATCTAGTAGGTAGGTAAGCACAAGTTGTCGAGAATTATTAACAGTAGTCAAATCACCAAAGTGTACGAATCCAAGTTAATATAGCCAGGTCATTAGAGTAAGTGAAACGAAAATCCAGAAAGAACAACCGATTTTAAATGAAATAAACACCACGAACAAATAGCACTCCCAGAGATAGCAAAATACCTAAAAGTGAATTATACTGAACGGAATGTATAAATAAATAAAAGGCTTTCTTTTTACTGTGACAGTCGGTCAGGTTTTAAGTTTTTCACGGGTCCATATTGGCTCGCCTAAAGTTATTTGCCCGAAATTGTTCCTCCCAATGATCCGCAATCCGAACGATCACTCTTCCCAAAATCTTTCATCCCAAAGTTTTCATTCATACTATTTGTAGTGCTACCGGCGATGTTCATAACACTCACGTCTCCGAAAATCGTAATTAATAATATCATTAATGTAAATATATTTAAACTCTTACTGTTTTTTATCATAATATTTTCACTCATACTAAGAAAGAAACGTTTACCAAGTGTAATAAAAAATGTGGGTAGAAAAAGATATTTATAGTTTTGATAGTATAATTATTATTTGGGGGTATTCTTTACATTACGTACTGAGTATCTATTGCTCTATGTATTCTATATATCTATTGTATCTATTGCTAAGTTCATGTCGGTGTATTATCATAACGTGCATGTTTGTGTTAATGCTTTATTAATATGGAGAGAATTTATTTAAAAATCATTCAAAACAAGTCGTGGAGGATTAAAATTAGATGTACATGGATTTATATATGAAAAAAAAACCCGAATAACAGTGGATAAACAATATTGGGCGTGTGAATTAAGAAGCAACAAAAAGTATAAGTGTAAGGCGAGATTAATCACCACTTTCGATAAGGAAGTCAATAAGTATGAATTACTGGAAGGAACGCACCAAGAACATAACCATGAACCAGATGCTTTGAAGGAAAGGGCTTGTTTTTAAACTATTTCTTGTGATTACTAAACAACTTTTCACATTTTTACATTTGGCCATTTTATATTTGGTTATGGATGTTACATACATAATACTATAACTATTCCTGAGATAATTATGTCAAAAAAAACCAGCTGCTTAGAATGAATAGAGGTCGTTTCACTGATCTTTGTCTTAAATGAATAAAATTCATAAAACACGACTTATCCACGGTTATGTTTATGGCCTGGGAGTTTATACCGCAGTTTTAACTGTACCTAAACCAATAACTATAGAACCGATTCGGTTCTGGCACTTCGCCGGCCGCTGCTGCGGCACGCTCGCTACGCTCGCTCGGCTCGTGCGTTGTGGTCAGAGTTCTAACCTAACCTAACCAAAATTAATGTATATAATACTGATTATTATGAATAAAAAGAAATCTAAACAAAAAAGATATGACTTTGAATAATAGTTTAAAAGATGGTTATGTTGAGTAAATATAGGATAACAACAAAGTATAATAAATGTTTATTGCTAATGACATTATGAAGTTGAATGCTTCGGAATCATGAACATCAAAGACAGAGTAGTTAGGAATTGTGATCGCTAGGATAGAAAATTTTAGGAAGAACACCCTCGGATTGCCAATTATCGGAGTTGAAAATTTAGGTGAACTTTGGCGCACCTGTAGTTTGTTGTTCGCTGGATGATTGTTGCGGATTTATTTCACACCTGCACTACGTGGCTTGAACGCCGATACCAGTGCAGTGCCCGCACAACCAAGGGCGGATCCAGCTTTGGCGCCAGGGGGGGGTCAAATAGTCGTGGTCAAGTCACAAGCAGTAATCATTAAATTTAGATATTAATTGATACAGGTAAAAAGTAGGTATTTTATTAATGTCAGTAAGTACTGTACCTACCTACCTAAATTTTTAAGAACACCTCCTTATATTAGAATTTTAAACCTGTGTGAACTTGGCATCCGACTTTGGAAAATTGTTTTTTTTTATTTTTTTTCGAAAGATTTTGATTAGTAGTGGATAGTAGTGAAGTTATTACTTACTCAACTAAAGTATTTCTAGTAATTTTTTTCTTTACTACTATCAAAAAATCTTTCACTACTAACGTCTACGAACCTCCCCCTGTCTATCTACCGTTAGTAGTAATCGTATAAGCCTTGAAATAGTATTAACGTAATAAAATCTTTTTTAAAAAATACTCCGAATCATTTTTACTTTTTTATTTTTCCTATTTTTATTTTTTTGGCATTACAAGGTACTAACGAAATTAACTTCACTACTATCCACTACTAATAAAAATCTTTCGAAAAAAAATAAAAAAACCAAATTTTCCAAAGTCGGGTGCCAAGTTCACGTGATTTTGAAAGCTTTTTAACTTAGTACTTTATTAACTTTATAATGATGATTGAAGTAAGTTTAATCGCTCCGATTGAGGTTAGGTAGGTCTTGCTATAACTAAGTCGAAACCTCAGACTAAGTATACCAATGGACTCGCAATAATCGCAACTATGGCACAAATAAATTTTCGTCCAGTCTGCCATTACAAAGCACCGTGTGATCGCGCTAAAATATTAGTCAGTGAGCATTTTTTGTGAATACATTTTACAGTTCTATGTTTTTCATTGAATTTTTTAATGAATTGTATAAAAAAAACATAATAAGTGTGGAATCTTGGATGCGGTGTCCCTAGTTTTTGCCGCTATCTTAGAGCACCAACACATATTTTTCGCAGTATTTCATGTCCTCTGCTTTCCATAGTCTAAGGTCGAAACACAGCGCGCGCAAGTGTCACACGAAGATGAAAGGTGGGGTGGTAAAATTAAAATTTTAAATTCTTTCGTTTCCGAATAATGCAGTCGCCATCATACAAAGTATTATATTAAATTAATTAAATATTAAAGGTACTTACATTAAATCTAATAATATCTTGTGGTCTACCTAAAGTCTGTTTTTTTAGCATTATAAAGAACAAAATTTGGGTACTTTATTGTACACATATAATGTAACAAGCAAAACGTAACATTGTGAAAAGTTTACACTAAAAATACCTTAAGAAGGAGAAGTTACAAACTTGTGGAACGAAACGTTGGTCAGTTTGACACGACAAAATTCAAAGTACATGCCGATGTTGTAATACGTCCCATTTTAGGTGATTTTTAAAATGGTCGCTAACATGGCCACCATTTGCAACAATAGCGGCAAATGTCAACGTCTGAATTTATCAGTTTTGACAATTTTTTTGGTTTATTGTTAAGTTTCTATTGTTTTCGGTGAAGTTTTTTGTTAAAAGTTTTTGTTGTTATTTGTTATTTAATCTGTTCAAAGTGGACTCCAGCACAAGGTTAGCCACCACTGCTTCTTTGTTTACATAATTTCTAATGCTAAAAAAATGGACTATAGGTCCTGGACCCCGCCCAGGGGGGGGGTCATGACCCCCATGACCCTCCCCCTGGATCCGCCCTTGCGCACAAGAGACACGATGACAGCACTCGTGCCCTGGATCCTGGATATCGCTAGCGCACAGGCGCAACGACAGCACTCGAAGACCCGCGCGACGGTAGCACTCGAGGATCCGCGCGATGGCAGCACTCGAGGATCCATGCGATGGCAGCACTCGAGGATCCGCGCGATGGCAGCACTAGAGGATCCGCGCGATGGCAGCACTAGAGGATCCATGTGATGGCAGCACTCGAGGATCCGCGCGATGGCAGCACTCGCGCACAGGCGCGACGACAGCTCAGTTTCTCTCACCGGTCGCGCCACCCCACGACTAGGCGTCTGCCAGCAACGCTCGTCGATATTGGGTTGGCGTGGATATTAGAGAAAGAAAAATGTTAATACAGTGTTAATGACGATTTAAATTTTCAAAGGTTTTTTTCTTTGTCCCTTTTTAACCTCAAAAACATTTTTTTTTGAAGATAATATCATTCGTATTTGCGTAATCTGTTAACCCAGAGGGTTGTGAAATGTTTTACATTTCACAAAACAATAAATGTGCTTTTGGCGCGCTGAACGTAGCAGCTTTCATTTTTTGATAATTAATGAAGGTTCCTCAATATTTAACTAGATGGCGTCTTAATGCGCAAGGTTTAATAAAAGTTGACTTATACTTATTGTCAGTATTATTACAATTTACACTGTGCAATTGTTTGCATAAACCTTTATTTAATATCACCAGTAACATCAATGTGTCAATAATGCAATTTCAGTTATTAACAATAAGCTTCATGCTGCTAATGAAATTTAGGAAATAAATCATGATAAAAACTAGCAATATTGATACTCTTATTCAATCACGCTCGTCACAGAGATTTAGCGAGTATTGTCTATACCTTTACTTTGTATATGACGTTGATCAAATTCATTATGTTTCTATTATAAACTACCTTTAAAAAAAAATAGACGGTTTTTCTTTTTACGTGGGCTTGAAGTTGATCCCGCTTCTGATATGTTAACGACCCTATTCACAGACTAGCTAGGATGTGAAGTAAAAATAATTAATTATGTAATTTAATGGATTTATTCGGGATAATTAAAACCTGCACTCTAAATTTAACTTATAATTCCAATACAATATCTCATCATGTAAATAACTTTAAATCTTTAACATCAACTTAGTAAGACTTACAATGCTCACCAGAATATTTATATACAAAGAGTTACATACCTTCACGATGTGCTCAAGGCGACGTTCACACAACGAATGACGCTCGGACGGCTGTTGCGCCATTTATATACTCTCAAAGCAGACGTAAACAACAAGATGGCGGCCGTACGAGAGTCATCGTTTAACAACTTTTAATGGATCAATCTTAAACAATTTAATCAAGCCGAACAGCTAATTTATAATTTTAAAACAATAAAATGTTAACAATAAAGTATTCCAGTGTAGTTGCTAACATATAAGACAAGATTTATGACTTTTATTTTTATCATATGCTAGCTGACCCGGCCACGCATGCTGTGGGTCAGATATTATATTCTGCATTTTTTTGAGTTATAAATTAAAATGAGACATCTTATATCCTAAGTTGGAACAAATCTAGCAAAATTAAAAAGAAATCATTAAAATCAGTTGAGTAGTTTTGGATTTCATCGCGGTCAAACACTATGACAGGGAATTTATATAAATAACGAGCTGACACGGCCACGCGTTGCTGTGTTTTGAATAAAACCTATAGTATCTTTTAAGTTAGATCAAATAACAAATAGTTACGAAGTTTGATCAAAATCGGTTGAGTAGTTTAGGAGTCCATCGCGGACAAACAACGTGTCACGTAATTTATATATATTAAGAGTAAGATTACGGTTAATTTTAATAGAAAAATCTTAAAAAATTGACTCGGCACACAAGTTACTCTCAGGCGGAACTTTTCTAAAACAAATTATCATAATCGATGTATTGAAAATGAAAAAAAAAATGAAAAAATCATAAATCAAATAGCTGCTTCATTTTAATCGATTGTCAAAACATTTCTAAAAATGTTTCTTTCGAATGCGAGGGAATATCACAGGAGTGATTGATGAAGCGATAGCCTACAGCGTACAAAAATTAAAAGTAACTACCTACTTACTAGAAAATTTCGACAGGTGCTCAGAAGCTCGATAACTTAAATAAGAGAGCAGTCGAACGGATAGCCAGTCGTTTTGGTTTCCCGCCTAAGAATAACTTATGATTAGAGTAGATTTTTTTGTATTTTTCTACTAAAATTTATAATATAAAACATGATTGCTTATCTTTTGATAATTTTGTTTGAAATGGACTTTAAGTTCTTCGCACGTTCGAAAATAAGGTACACAGATAAAATCAATTCAATATAATGCTTCTGTGTAAACCTCAGAACAATAACTAAAGCGTTAGAAGCCGTGCTAAAATAACAACACAATACGTTAGTTCGTACTATTTTGACTGATACAGTTGTAAATGTGTAAGAAAGAAATAAGTATACTGATTTTGTTTCGTAATTTATAAGGTTGCCACTAGTTTCCCTTACGTCAGTGATGTAACGACATCGATATAACTATCGATAAAAAAAATGTTATGCTGTTGGTATGTCAATGATACTAGAACGGACGGTAATGTGTCATAATAAACACGTGTAGAATCTGCAATATAAACATTTTATAATGCAGTATTCATGGGTAGAATTTTGGACCCGAACCCATTTATTTATTAGATTTGCTGTCTATAGGTATGATAGGTATATCATATTAGGCTACATGTTTCTATTTTAAGTTAGAACTCTAGCAGTACATTGGTGG
The DNA here is from genome assembly GCA_927399485.1 of Calamotropha paludella. Classification (NCBI taxonomy): domain Eukaryota; kingdom Metazoa; phylum Arthropoda; class Insecta; order Lepidoptera; family Crambidae; genus Calamotropha; species Calamotropha paludella. The sequence goes on from OV656819.1 coordinate 10,145,350, forward strand.
ACACTGCATTCAACATTATATTTTTTATAGGTATAGATTAAAAGAGGGAAATTTTTTAAAGAAAATTAATCGATTATTTAAATTAAATTAACCAACTATTATTTTACACATATTTACTTATTATTTCATATTTTTATATACCACTCTGTCAAGAAAGTACCGCGAAAAGATCAATAATATACAAAATGTTTGTTATTCATCCAAATTTATTTTATCACCTTCAAAGTATGCTCCTTCAGAAACGATACACTAACGCCAACTTTCTCTCTCTTTTTTTAATATTCCAATTTGGTTTTGATAATCTGCTACAATTTTCCTTAAATTAGATATCAGTTCAGAGATATCGGAATCAGTATTTGTTTCAACTGTGGTCATAGATTTGGGGCGTTAACTTGGTGGTTCATAATTCCTTCTGAATCCGATAGTGGTTTCTGAAACACAAAAATATTATTGTAAATAACCTATCATTATTATTTGGAATACACGGTGCCAAAATGTTAATTAAAAATCTGAATATTTATTGGTAGGATCGAAAAAAACATATGACAAAGCAAGACTAAGATAATGTTTGGGATAAAAAAGGAGCAATTTCATGTTCTGTAAATGTAATGTGGGTTTAGCATTTGCTTTCAGCCACCGAAGTTCAATGTTTTCATGTGGCTCAAATGACTGTAGTCTAAAATGTTTCGAACAGATGTGACTGTGCGCTTTCGGTGTCCAATTGATCCTGGATATACGGTGTATCCATTCATTTTTAATAGTTTCATCTTTGGGAAATCTAAAGCATAAAGTAAAAACCAAAAATGTTGACATCGATAACAAAAAACACATCACTATCAAATACATAACAGAAGGCATGAAAATAAGACAATTTAAACCAAAACTCATGGAGAAATCTATTTGAAATAATAATTTACTACAATTTTCTGAAAATACCGTTGTTATATTGTCAAAAATATGAGAATTTTGAAACAAAACTCACCGATGAAATGATAACACCTCATCCGTATTTTCTTTCCATCTGTATGCACACTTTCCTGTTGTTTTATCACCAAATTCCTTGTAAAACACTATAATTTCACGCTAGCCGCTAACAAAGCTGTTCGGCCACTATAATACGACCGCATTGAATTTGGTCTTACTTCAGAAACATCGTTCATCAAACACGTATTTTGAATTTGGTAGTATTAAATTACAACCAAATTAGAACCATTTGTACTTTGAGAGTTTGTGACAATGACGAGAAAATAAAACCTTGCAATTGTTGTCTATTTCGCTCTTACCCATGTATGTTAGATTACTTTGAGTGAAGACGAGTGCTGTTATACAGTTTTAATTTTAGCACGGCTTCTATAGCTTTAATTATAATTCTGATGTGTAAAAAGTCCCGAGTTGATTTGTGGATGTTTTGTTTATATCCTCTTTGACGTTTTATTTCTACGTCACTAGATTGTGTTTTACTTTCTACCATATTTTTTCTATCGATTGTTTGCTTATTTTGCTCAGTAAAATGCCTTTGCTGGACATTACTAATCCAGCTGTAATAATCTTCCTTAAAGAGAACTATGAAAAAGAAAATCGTTTACGATTGAACTGGATTAACAAACACCGTGCAGCAATACAACATGCAGCTACCTTGACGAGAGAGCCTACAGATTACTATGAAACGGATGTTATAGCACATAACATGAAGGAAGGTATGGCCACGATTACAAGAGATCATATAGTCTCTGGTTATAATAGGAGAAAAGTACCAATCCGCGACGGAACTTTTATACCTGGTATTGCACACTTGCGCCACGGGCATTCCATTGCAGATATAAAGCTTGGTGATCCAAAAGAAGATACAAGGCTTGCGCGTCCACCCACAGACCTAAAAACAGATCCTCTAATGAGACCGGTACATCCAGAACTTGAAGGGGTTATCTATAAATCAAAACCCGAGTACGGGAGAGTAGAATATTTGACTAGACGTTCGAAAATGTGGCCCGAAAAAAGGTATTACTTTGCTGAATGTAGCAATTGGGAGTATGGCTGGCGAATGGGCGATAGTAATTTACGCCAGAAGCCTTTGTACGGCAGGTGTTGGCATTTAACCAGGACTTTGAGGTGTCGTGTTGGCCCACAGCCTGATCCACCGCATTACAAGTCTTCAGATTTCCCTGGCCCCTCTAAATGTGTCGCCATGTAACAACTGCAATTGAGAAATTGCATTTATACTAAGCTTTTAAAATATTTAGTGCTTTGTTTTTGTTTTGTCGTTTTGTAAGTTTTGTAGCTTTAATTTTTAGTTTTATGTTTTATTATTAATGTTTTGTATTGAAATAAATCCATATTAATAATAAATAAATGAGTCATTTTATTACACATTCGAATTTCCAGGTTGAAATTGGTAACAATAGTTTAAAGCGGTTGACTACTACTTCGCATATTTTAAAAGGCATAATTTGATATAGCTTGCTAGTTTGTAATAGATAAAAAACTGTCTAACCTAACCTAACCTTCAATGTATATAAATTTATACCTTTTGTTTAGTATGTGTAAGCTTGGTTCTAGATACTGTAAGTAATGGCGAATGACTGATCGAATTTCAATGAATGACCAAAAGGGGAAAAAACCATGAGCTGCGGATTGGCATGAGGTACTTGCTGGGTGTAGTAAGTTTATATTTTTAACGATTGGAATTAGATATTAGTCCAGGTGGATTCTGTTTAAAAAGGAGGCTGCAGAGCTGGGGTGACTAGATAGCCCACAAGACGTCGAGTTAAGGAAACCACCCGTAGGTATCACAAGAACAATAAGGGGAAGGCTATGATAAAAAACCAAATGAATGAAGGACCTAACGGTTTTTTAACCTAATTGCAAAATATCTAATAACCAATAGTTGTTTTTAAATTAGGCCTTCAACTATTATAACTAAAGGTATATCAACTTTAAGGATTATAATATGAAATCTTACAATTCATAGTAATATTTACATTTCAGTTATAAAATATATATATTGTTTTATTTTACATTTTATTTAGTTATTAAATTTTCACTTTAACTACGGTGTATACTATACTGAGTCTACGAACAGTTCGGAAATTGGGAGACCCTTCCAAGAAGAACTGGCGAAAGAAACTCGGGCAGGGCATTTATTTCAATTATTGGTACCACCTAATTGGGATCCCATAATTAAAAAACGAATGTTGTATTGAAATTTATTTTTCACTTTTTCGTTCGGTTTGCCTCACTTTTTCGTATAGTTTTTTTAACTATGATTTATTATTATTTTTGGAATTAGCACACCGAATAATATTAGGATTAGTTTGACGACAATCGCGTGGTGCAATAATAGCGATCCTGCCTCTCGTGCCTACGGTCCTGGGGTTCGAGTCCTGGAGGGGCCACGTGCTTATGTGACGAATACGAGTATTTGTACTAGAGTCATGTTACAATAAGTTATCCTTTTTTTTCTTTTTTTTTTCGACGAGAAATGCGCCTTATACATACTCCGCTGCTTGGGTAGACAGCGGAGTTATGTGGGGCTCTCCTTCGGTCACCCACCCGACAACGACAACGACGAAGCTCAGTGGGTGATCGAAGGTATACCCACTAAAACTCGTCGATGTGCCTTCATACCGTCCTGCAGCCGGTAGCCAAATTTCTTAGAGAAACTAAGTTTCGAACTTAAGCTGCAAGTTTAACACAACGCAGTCCAGTCACACTCCGCATGCATGCACCAACTTGATGTTACATTCAGTTATCCTAGTAACTATAACACAAGCCTTACAGTGCTTAGGTTCTTTCGGCTAGGCTAATTGCTGTGCTGGTAGGATATATTGTTATATTTTTAAAATTTATTGTAATTGTTTTTCATCCTTGGTCTGTAATATTGAAACGAAAGACAGGAATAATTGAGTACTCAAACGAAGAAATGATTAAACCATTAGATTCAATTACAACCGAAAAAAAATATATAAAAAAGTTATGATTAAATTTTAAAGAAAAATACTAGAAAAAGTCAACTCAATTCACAAGTAGTTCTCAGACGGGACTCGAACCCATAACTTTTGGATGTGAGATTTGTTTGGAATACACAAAGGTTGCGAGTGCAGGTCTCGCATAATAACAACTTGTGAGCTAAGTCAATTTATTTTCTATTATAATTTTACATTGAAATGTTATATTAAAAGAAAACGAAAATTAAATATGGTAAGTATTTTTTTGAGATCTGTGCCTGTATATTTGAAATAAACGCAGTCACTTGGTACTTGTAGTCGTAGTATGTGACAAAAAATAATTATAATGTATAGTACCTAGTATGCTTCCATTTCACTTCTTTCTTTTGAGTTGTTAATTAAATATATAACACTTTCGAAGTTGGTTAAAAATTTTCAAATTACTTTTTTTATTACAGCAACAGATTAAAAATAGGTACTTAGGATCGATGTGTACTAATATTATATTAACCGCAATTATAATATGTATTTATAATATTCTAACAGTCATTTTTTTCATGTTGTAGCCTTTTAAGTTATTGATAGAATAGCTACTAGCTTTTTTTGCTTTCAAAACTATACGTTCAAAATTAACGTTATTTCATTAACTCTGTTATGAAATGGCCAAGTTAAGCTTGTTGTGTTAGCCTTGACCAATATCAGTTTATGTCTTTGGCTTAACCCATATAAATAAGTATTAATGAGTCTGTCTGTACCAATGTATCTGATTGCACAATGGCAAACTAACATTTCTGGTGCACCTTTAAACTAGTTCTCTGCAAAGTATAATTTTCGTGTTCTAGACAGCGTGGAAAATGTTTGCGGTTCTTCCACTTCATTATATTCTTACAATTACAGCTGACTCGGTCATACATACTTACTTCGATGTATGTACATGGTAAATACAAAACTTTGACTGCATGTTAAGACTTTTTTTCTTAACCGTACAAAATTACATTTATCCTATACAATAATATAGCATTTTCCTTTTTTTCGATTCTATTGCGCGAATGAACAATTGAGTCGAACAAAGTCACGTATACAAGGCGCAATGAACAGTTAGCTTGACGTATTATAATCCAACACTTTTCGTTCCCTGTTCCCGCCAACGATTTCATCAATAACACTGCGCATGTTACTTCCATTGTTGCCTGTCTCATTCTTTCGTAAGGCAGACAAAGAAGAGGTGAAATAACCTCAACTCTCACGGACATGCGCAAAATAAACATTGCGAGTAATGAAACCCCACGTTTTGTGCAGTGTGAATCGTATAAACCAAATCCAATGCAGTGGTTATACAAATAATAAACGCTAATTGTGTAATAATTCATGATCAACATTATAACAAACAATTACTTATTTAAACTATGGGACTTATCAACACTTACTTACGACTAAGATAAAATAGTGCAATGATATTTATTTTAAACAAAGTGATTTTCTTATTTATATACGCAATAACTACATATTGATATTGTTAAATAATGGTGCGGTGATATAACCAAACATACTGGCATACTACATTCCCGACAGTAAGTATTGTCCACAGACTTCTTAACAATATATAGCTGTCTCATTCAACGGACGGACATGAGGAAACTCGGTTTTTTACGATGAGTATAATAATAAAGTAACACCCGCAAATCGTTTATTTGCCGTGTATATATCTTCAAAAACCTATATTTTTGATACCTATATTGTCGAACCTTTCGGGGCACGTAAGCATTAAAATGTAAAAGTAAAAGTCAGTATTTAAAGCTACGTTCGTCCGTTATTATATAAACTCCTTATTTTACTGTGTTTACTGATGAATGAATAAATAAATAGAATGACTACTTAGCTGTTGCTATAAGACTTTCGTGACTATTATTATCCGCTAACTTATTAATGTATTCTCAGCATGTGTGTCCATGCTCAGCATTGGTCACTTTATTTTAGGTAAACTAAATTTGAATGTAAAATGTCGACAAACTTTTCAATTAGTTGAAATCGTACTTAGGTTAACATTTTTTACGAAACATAGATACCTTTTTCTGTATTATTCCCAAGTTCTTTCCACCTATTAATCTTTTTTTTACATAGGGTAATTCGCCTCCAGGGTCTACTTGATGTTAAAAACTGGTCAAGTTGTTGTGCTATTTACTAAAAAACAAAGTTTTATTGAGTTTAAGCTGGCTCAAAGAACAAAAATGCAAAGTACATAAGAACTGAGATCAAAAATTTAAATTTTTGGAAATACGTTTTTCCATAGCTATGGAAATAACTGATTACAGCATATGCGTAAATTCATAATCAGTTCCACTAATCGGAATATCATTGCCTATGAGGGATGAGGGTTAACTTTTCTTAGAACAAATCAGAACTTGCGTCACATGGCATAGGTAATATGTATAAAATGACTTATGTTTCACCATAACATAAAAACTTATTTGCCTTTGGTCAAATTCTCCTACATGGTTAATCTTGACCAGTCTCACCACACCTTAAACAGTTATTGTATTTACTTTGCTTTTTATTACTTAGAACTAGTTTAATTACTATTTAGAACATTAATACCGTAAGATTTATATGTACACTGAAAACGATTTCAGATTTAAAAAAAAAACTTTTTTATCTGTGACAAACTTTTTTATCTGAAACAAATTAAAAACTTTTTGGAAATAATTGTATCATTGAATGAGTGTACGGTTATGTCAATGACGATTATTTGGTAGACATAAAGATTATAATATTGGAGAGGCAGGCTTAAATACATAAAATGACTGAAAAAAGTTAAAATAATTTAACAAAGGTTAAATGTATAGATCAATGCTATTTAACGCAAGTATGCATGATCGAAATATAGGAAAATACCTTGTGTTTTTTATTTAATATTACGAACGACATGTAATGTCTTCCCATACCAACTTATGAAAAGGAGCAAGTTAGAAGAAAGAATAAAATGCTATGAAAACTAGTCTTTTGCTTTAGGTAAGGAAAGGAGGGATCGATTATAATGTATAATAAAACTAGAACGTAGAAGATAATTTAGGGTAAAAATATAACCTTTAAAGTTAACCTATTTGTAGTATGTAATGATATGACAATTTTGTATGAAATCAATATGCCTTCTCTCTTTTCACTTCTTGTTTTTTTAATTACTAATCACTTTTAGTTTTGCAATCTTAATACTTTGATAGGTCCCAAAACAATATTTTTCCATGGCTTAAAATTTGATGGTTTTCTATTTGGTAGTGGTCTTAGAATTAAATGATCTTTATTATAGTGACATAAGGTAGGTCGAAACAGCAAATCGTATCTATAGCTAGATGTGCTGACGGTTTTATATAAAAACGCAATTGCATGTTTGCGTTGTTATTAATACGACATAGAAAATATTTTTTACTTCCGACGCAAACAGAAGTAATCTACGTTTGACGTATGAATCAGACACACATATTATCTGTTTTATTGTGTTTCTGTGTATCTATATGGCTGTGCATCTGAGTTTCTGTCTGAGGTATTGCATATCATACAAGAGATGAACCGAGCGGCTTAGTCAATGTATAAACCTTGGTCCCGTATACGTATTTATTTGTATATTATTCTCTATTAAATCCTTAATAATAATGTTATAAATCGATTTAGAGTGATTTTATAATTGCTTCATTACTGCAGAAATGAGTTTGACCTTCCAAACTATACCATTAAATTTATATTTTCGGTCAGTTAGTTTTAAAGTAGGCAATGTAAACAAAAGCTAAATGCTCTTATCATAAACGCTTGTTTCGCAATACATTGCGGACGTCGGCACTTCGATATAAAAATAAGTGCTGTTCATGTTTAAAAAACTCTGCTGTGCACCTGTTATAAGTGTATATTTTGTTTTTTTTAAGGTTCCGATCCGAGCATACCTGAGTTTAAGCCGGTGGCAGAATGTCAAAATGTAAGTGCATTATATTTTCTATGTTTTATTTGAATACGTAATTGCTTTTATAATGAGCCAGTGATGCTTATTTGAAAGGTATTATTTGTTACTCTGAGATTGTATAGTGCTTTCATGGATGGCATTAAGTTTTTCTATAAATTGCACATTTCTTGCTAGCTGTATATTTTTGCCAAAGTTTCCAAAGTAAAGTTGCCCAAAGACGTCTTTATGTTACCTTATTGCCAGTTTTGCCATTTACCCTAAGTCAATTTTTCAATGGATGTTGAACTCTATCCAATTATCTATAGGTCATTAGTTGTATGAAGATTTTTGTCCATACATCAATATAAACATAGAAAACTATCACGTATTAATAATTAAGTTAGGTACAACAAAATAGTACCTAATAATATTTTTAAAGAAGTGACCCCATGTCCGAAAAACTTTTGACGCGCAAAGTAAAACTTTTTACATTTACAGTAAGAACATGGGCAAATCCATGTCCTTTACAAATGTTATACTATATTATAGGCATTATAAATTATAGATGTGCAAAATTAAAAGTATTTAATTTCGGGCAAGTCTTCGACAAAAAAATATTTACATTTAAATTTATTTCCTTTGAACAATAAAGTCTCAAGAACACCACAGCACGATTGATCTTGATTATGAAAATAATATTATTTCTAACAAAAATAACCCAGCCCAAAGTAAGCTCAGCGAGGATTTTTTATGGACACTGTGGTAATAGATATACATAGGTTTATACAGTGGCCATGTTATATTGTAATCAAACCATAATTTAGTTTAAAAAATCGGTTAAAACATATAAATTCTCGAATGTGTTTCTTCCTTGAAATAAAAAAAAAATAGTTTATTTTCTTTACAAATCTTTTCGTTTCTTTTTAACAAATATGCATACATAAAACTGGACAAATAATAAACAGCGATCAAAACAGTACATCAGACGAAACTTATATTAAAAAAAATACAAGAAAAAAAATTTAAGACTTGCTGCCTTAAATAATTTACATGTCAACTGAATGGTTTTAAGTATTAACTTAATACTTAGTGTCATATCCATGATTCTTCGTTAGTGCCTTACACCGAGAAAGCATTATTCTATGACTTTTTGTAATTTTCGAGATAAACAGTGTACCATTCTATATATATATCTTTCTAAATAACGTCGTTCAGTTTTCTTATATTGCCACACTCTGACACACTGTTCCTAACTTCGCATCACAAATGTTGACCTTAGTGACTTTTGGGCTTGAGGTCGAATGCATATTTCTAAGGGCGTCTAACGTACAACTGACCATTATGGAATATTTGAAGTAGTACGAATTCTCACGAAGTAAGAAAACGCGTGGAAAATATCCCACACTTTGAAAAATCATAATTTTCGAGCATTGCAAATAGCCTGCTATCTTTTTGTATGACCAGCCTGGCCAGCATACGCAACACGACAAAATTTTGTCGATCCGTTTTCTTGTGTATAATCTCGTGCATTTGTCGTCAATCATTTCTACCATGGTTGCGCTTAAAAGTCGACTACTTATGTCAAAAGAGTAGTTTTACTTAGCCGCAATTTTTGTCTGCAAACTCTAACATAGCAATAGCATTTTGTCGACATTTTGATCTATAAATTTGACATATTTCTCGTCCATGCTTTAGTTAGTACGTAGAGAAGAAGACGACAAGTGGTGTGTGTGCTATTTCGATTGAAGCGATGGCGGTGTCTTATTACAATTATGTACTCATAGTATATTAAGGAAGATAATATATTTTTTATACTTTTATTTTATTTATACTTATATAAATATATTCCTATAATTATAAGTATATGTTAAGGTATAGGTATAAGTATGGATATAGATATAAGTATAGGTATAGGCAAGTCGGGCCAGCGATAACATAATCTACGGCGAGCGTAGGGACCGCTGGCTACCCAGTTTCTCGACTTATAACGATCTGCCTACTGAATTAATTGTCATAGAAAATATTGTAATAATATTTTCTGTGACAATCGGATAACTAATAGTAATAATAGAAGCTGACTCATTAGCATTATTTACTAATCTTAATGCGCCAACTAAATGTAATTGTTTGTGCTTTCTAAAATTTTAGATATAAACAAATCGGTCCCATTCCCGGTTGCTTTTTACTGATCCCGTTGAGAAACGATAAATCGCCGGCCGCAAACATAGATATATAATGAGTAGCGTGTATATATATTTAGTGTAACATTCTTTCCGACAAATGTGTTTTAATTTGGTTTTCCATTATTACTTTCAAGTAATTTATTTAATGCTCTTTATTTGGTTTAAAGTATCAGCGGTTTCAAAAAAGAAAAAACACCGTAGACTTAGGAGAAACGATCAACCACAAATCATATGAGTCGTCAGTCAACGTCAAAATTAATGTTATCCACATTTCCAACAAGTAAATAAAGTAAAAAAAAAAATACACGACACTAATTGAATGAACGATACCGGTGGCAACATAAAATATAGGGTGCCAGCCAGACCCAACAGACGGGCCTGCCGAACTATTAATTAATTTGAAACATGTAAATCACGAATAAACGTAAGTAAAAGCTCACTAATGAATTACATTTATGACATCTTTTATAACAATATAATATATTTTCAACTAGCATTAGCTTATTTTAAAAATTAGTTATAAGTAATTTTGGACAGATAGGCACTACATTTATTAAAATTCGTTTTTTTTATAAAATACGTACATATTTGTTGCAAAATATATATCTGAACAGTATAAAATTTACCTGTGGTGAACAATGTCGGTTTAACAAATAGCAATTTACTTTATTAAGCCTGCTAAGGAGGATAAGTAGGTACTCTGCTGCAATAAATCTATTTTTTGGCTCTAAGCCCTTAAGTCCATCCACGATATCAATCGGTAAGCACTGAATCTATCTTTATCGATTTCGGGAGATCGTATCGCAATTTTATTCATTAGTAAAATAAAAATATGTAGCTTACTTCCGCAAAGTTCAATCAGTGTGCACCGCCCGCCCGCCTGCAAATAAATGCAGAAACCGCAGACACCGGCACCTTCACCAACTACTCTACACGTGTTTCGCCCCCACAGGGAGCATCATCAGGAGCTGTTAGACCGTGCAATACCGATTATTTGCAATTTTATAACGTAATAAAACGTATTTATTTTAGTGACAAATCGTGACATGGACGCAGATGATCATGGATTCTCATTCCAGTTGCCTTATGGAGTTTACAAACTCAATCTTTTATAAGATCGATATATTAGGCATTCCTAAAACGCTCTCTGTTTAAAGCTTCATTAAAAGTACAGGGACAGAAGGCCTGAAAATCAGAAGATAATCAAAGTGTTGATTTTTGAATTTGATTATTAGGTTGCTTGTTAAACTCTATACTGTTTGTCGATTGTAAGTTATAATATTGAAGAGTTTCTATTCACCTTGAGCACCTGCACGCAAATCCCATTTTTTCATAGTGCTAGACGTAATTTATCGTACATTACGTACCACCCATGTTTGTTTTTAATTTCTTAGAAACTATATATATATATATATATATATATATATATATGCAATAAAGTGGTGCGAGGGATTTCTTGTCCCCTGGATCTTATAGATTTTTTGTCATCCTTTTCGAGTTTATCGTTTTTAAACACTTTATTTAAGTTGTTATGTAAATGGTTTCTATGTAAATTTTATGGAATTCAAATGTCAGTAGTAGTGGACGCAGTTAGTGTGAACTGAATTAAAACTTTACAAATTAATACTCGAAATAAACCCACATCCGCTTGCTATCTACAGTCATCTACTGTTACCTATAACTTCTAACACCGCTAGCCACAAATGGTTTTACCTGTCTGGCTTTATAAATTAAACAAAGGGTGAATCAAATAGTTTTTATAATAGCCAATAAAACACAAAAAATCTTCGTAATTTACTAATTCTATACATTTAGTATAATATTTCTCCAGTTTTCGTATTCACCCGGACAAAATAAAAACACTTTTCACATATTGAAAAACTATTCTACGAGGGTTGTAAAAAACATTGGTTCTTTGAATTTGAGACCAAGTGAAAATTACTAGGGGCTAAGTCTAGTTACATTGTATTCATATATAATTTAATGTGAATCATTTTAACCAGTTGATGACCAGTGGATCAGTCTCTTGATGGTCCGCTGCTCTTGTCTGTTGCGTGAGTTAGGTACACCCAATGACACATTTAACATAATAATATGTGTTATATCTTTGAAGCATTTCTTGCCATCTATTTTATTACATTTTCTTGATACTCTGTCCTCTGCCTATGAGCACGCTGTTCTTGTATCTGAAAGTTCTCTAATGTCTAGAATGCGAAATCTCCTAAGTCAAAAATCAATTTCAAACAGATTTTGCTAGACCGGATATGGCGAAGCTGAGGCGTGATGCGATTGAAATTGACAAGCCTCCATTCCTAAGTGCAACTTAACCTGATGAGATGACACTTAAATTATTTAATACTCCACGAAAATGAGCAAAAGTTCAACAACCACCTGTATCTTAGATTATCCGGCTGTACCCCAGTGTTAACTCCTAAAAATATTAATCCCTAAATCAAATTCAAAATCCCCTAAAATTGCCCTAATTACTTGGAAATCCCTAAAAAATTAATTGTATAATATTATATTTTAGTTATTTTTTTATTTGTAATAAAAAAATAAATTTATTAAATCAAATATAATTTTATATTATTATTTTATATTATTTTATTTCTTCTGACTAATCAGATTTTATAAAGTCATACATGTTGACTTTCAATAAGACTAATTATTTAGGAGATGTGTTGAATATTGTACAAGATCCACCATTTCGATTTAAAATTCCAAGTTCTGTACTTGGATTATAAATATACTAGATGTCACTAAGTCCGAGGTCGCTAGGTAAAATATAAATTTCATTAGCTAGTTAAGACCGTCCCAGGGCATTACATCTTTATATTTCTCGATAAATTAAATATAAAAAAATTATGAAGGATCACAAAAATCCTAAAAATAATCCTAAACATATAACACCCCTCAAAAAATCCCATCACACTTATTTACCCCCTAAATATAGGGAAAAACCCCTAAAGTTGGGAACCCTGCTGTACCCATTGCTACGAGAAAACGAAACAAAGTTTTTCGTAACTTCAAAAGGTGACGATTCTGTTATTGTATGTAAGCCTTTATAAACGACTAGAAACTGTTATAACCAGATAAGGTAAGAATAACGTCGCTATATTCACAAACAAGTCTTCCAAATCACAAAGACTTTTAACTGCCAAGGTCTACTATCCAGTTTATGCAACCAGTCAGAATTAAAAGAAAAACACCACGGTAGTGTATTTGAAGAGACAGACCAGGCCGTTCTCGTATTACTACGTTTTAATGGTGAAGTACTTATGTATAACACCTAAATATGTATTTTAAAATATATTTTATATTATTTAAAATAATAAACAAAAAAATCTAAATGTTAAAAATTTGCAATAAAATGGTGCTTCCTGCCGTACTGCGATGACAATGAAGTCTTAACTCTAAATGAATTCCTACAATGTTATGGCCATCGAGCCGTCCGGACTTGGCTTCTATTGAGACCTTGTGGGGGAAGTTAAAAAATCGTTTTCAAAAGTGTCCATCATGGCCAAAATCTTTATAAGAATATAAACATTAAGATATTAAAAGTAAAGGAGACACAATAAAATGCGTACCCGATCTTTTATGCGTTTAAGTTGGTGGAAGATATCATTACTTTAAATATTTTTGTACTGTACATGATAAAAACCTAATTTAATTTGATAAACTTCTTTTTATTGACTGGACTCATAGAACTATATATCGTTTACTTTTTTGCATTAGGTAGTCTTTAACTACTATAGTTAAATGTTAAAAGTTTTTGCAATTTTATGCTAAGTACCAAAATATTATAATAATGATTATATGATGTTAAAATAAAATATTTCACAGTTAATAACAGTATCAAAAAGTATTTAAATTTTTGATCACTATTTAGAATTTCAAATGCCCAGTACTTTGTTCTTTAGTATAAGTTACATTTGCGTTTTTTAGAACTAAAAGAAATACAATATCTTTTAAAAATTTTCAGTTGAATACGCAGTTAAGTAAAAGAATGTTTTTATTGCATTTGGATTCATTCATAAAAATTATGTGAACTGAAGACCGTGACGGATAAAGGATTTCGTCATCACTCTGCAATATAAATCTCCAACTATACAGAATGGAGGCCGATGGCCGAACTGGGGTCACAGCTGCACTTATCCGCACGATTGACTGTTGATAATAACCAAATTTAAACCTAACATATTCAATACAAAGAATAAAGTGGTTTTATGTGTGTAGTATATGAATGATCATATCATTTAGTTATTTTTTTTTTGTTTTGTTTATTGCTCCCATACACGAGGGTTCATAGAAATCAGCTTAAAACTAACGTGGGCAAAATGGACCTTAACGCTAGAAGCAATAGAAGCAGAAGTATTTAAATATATGCATACAATTCACCAATAACTAATACTTTTAAATAGGATTAGTCCACCAATAAATCCGAAAATGATATGCGCCTGCTAGTTTCTGAGAGGGTGAGAGAAGTATGTTCAAATTAACATTTTTCTAAATAATTGTCATTATACTTTGCTAGCTATAGCTATTGTTATCTATATCAATAAAAATATAGTTTACTCGTCAGTATCATTATTTATATATAAACTTCGGTGCAAATGCAATAGGCTTTCTCAAACTACTACCTATTAGATATGTAACAAATTACTTAATCTGTTTCCACTTAATCATACGCCGATTTGAGTATATTGCTCTTTGACATAGCAATCCGCATAACAGTAAAGAAACAATTAAGTGATTGCCACTTCGGATAGAGTCTAGTTCTACAAAAAGACTACTAAAGACACGAGATGCGGTCATTAACCCAGGACTACCTCAAAAGAGATATGATTCGATAGATAACTGTACTAGTATTTTTTATAGCTGTAAAATGTAGGTTATACCTTTGATTCGTTATACATAGTGTAAATGAGGTGGAAGTGCGGTTATTGAAAAGCATTTCTTTTTTATCACTACTTTTACATCAATCCCTAGTAATCACGAGATAATTTCTGGTTATTAATATTTAGTTTTGTATATCTGATACGGTTTTTAATAAAACGTACTGTTTTTCGCCATTGAAGAATACATTTATTTTTGTATTTTAAGGTTATAAGATCAAGTCACGTAATGAAATGCACTTCTTCCTGCACATGCACGCAACCTCTATCCCAGATGCAGCAAATCAATTTACAGAAAACCAATTTGATTACTTAACTACTCAGGAACATTACATCTTATCTATCCAAAACGCTAACAGATATAACGGCATAAGTTTTCGTGTTTATAATAAAGTTTCAGAATGTTTCTGTTTATCTTTAACGATTTAATAATCGTAACATTGTATTACACCTGTTATTACTATTATTTCGTATACTTACAATAAATTACCGTGCATCATTATCAGATTTTATACAATTTCTTTGGGTGACAACTTATGAATGAAAATTGTGAAAATTCACAATAAGCAATTTTCAGTTAGGTTAAGAAGTTATTTAAAATCATACCTATCATTTAGTAAGTTTTTTGATATTTTCAAGTCGCAACATTTTATGTAGGTGTTTTTTCAGTCATTCTGATAACATGTTTTAGTTGGTTACTTGGCTCTATATACACTGTTCATGTACTATGTTAATCCCGACGGAATTCAAAAAATATAGGCATTTCGGAATGCGTAAAAATTGTGTCATTTTACATCTGAGTACATATTTAAGCGAAATTGTGTGATGAAAGGACACATTTGTTTTCAAATGACAGTTAATTAAAAAGATATTTTTTATATTTAGTTCTTACACTTCCGCGCACATTACACATCAGAATAAAACACTTTTTTACGGATTTTTGCTCATGTTTTATTTTATTTTATATTTAATCCTTACGTTTCGACTCCTTTACAGGAGCCGTGATCATCGTGATAGAATTTGAAAGATATTTTTTTTCAAATTCTATATTCAATAATAGATAAAGGGTTTGCGTTGTTCAGAATTAATTTGTAAATTCATTGTTTTTCTATAATGTACATCACTTTATTTGCAAAGCAACAAGGGAATAGAACTAACACAATTTGCATATTTTATCAACATATAAATGCACTTTTTGTCAACAAAAACGTGTGTTATCTTTTTTTTGTAATGACACTTTCCGCTATCTAAGTGTTACGACTGATGCATATCGATTTTCTAACAAACATGTTTCATTCGTTTCTATAGGCACATGCTACTATTTGTTGACTTCAGAATGTTAAATCTCTTTTTTTGAACGAGAAGAATTAATAAATCTGCCTACTTTTGACTTGAAATTATAATTTCATTTATTGGTATTTTATTTTTTATCTAATTTATTAGTTTATTTATTATTACATTTTCAGGGCGGAATTGATAGGATTGGGATTTAGATTAAGACCTTACACTTCTGTGTACTTTTTCCTGTTCTTAACTATGATATTTGAAAATAAAAGCTTCATTTATTTGGTCGTCTTTCCAGCTTTGAAAGTAATTACTTAAACACGTGATGTGTTAAAATATTAGCGCAATATAAACATTTCATCATGTACTGTGGTTGAAATTAGATAATTGTTCTTATTTTTGAATATCTATCGAGGAAAACTTTTGCACTTTTTCAAATACTTTTGAGTCGTGACAAGCATATATAATGTCTTTTTTAAGCATTATCATCTTTCCATTGCAAATGCCTCGAGATTTTCCCAGATAAAACAATCCGGTACTGTAAAATACAAAACCAAAAATAATAACGTATATCCATATTAAAAATAATAATCTTCAATTTATACAAAAACAGAAAAAGTACTGACAGATGTTATCGAATTCGCTTTAATTTTACGTCCATATTTTCCAATATTTTCTTTATCTCAAAAAACAATTTCAAACATGAAAATACATATAACAGCCAAATCGTTCTAACCTGTTGGAAATATTTTGCTCATCCATTGACATAAATAAATTTTATTTGTAGAGGGATTAAGGCTTTTCAATAAACTAAATCGAAATATTATACATATATCATATATGATAAAATCTTCGGCAAAATCTTTTACTAGTTGCCAGTAGAAAAAAGTTACGAACAATGGTCAATAATATTTTTTGTGCGATTACCAAAAAAGTGGGTCAGAGAAGTCGCGTAACTGCTTATGAGCATGACACAATACAACGCAAGTTCAACATGCATGTCAATGAATTTAGAAACAGAAGTGAATTTAGGTAGCAAATATCCTAATAATATCTGATACCAAATTATTTACTGGCGATATCTCATAGTTTTTGTTTTCTTTTTGTTCGTATTTGTAAATAATTATAAGTCACCTGTTTTCTATATCAGAAATTGAATAAAATAGAAATTAGGAAAAGAGCTCGGGACTAGTTAGTGTTATTTTATTGAATAATTTTTATTTTATATATTGCTGCCGTAAAACTAATTAGACCTTTAGGGAGTCGTTGATCACCGCAACTTAGGGTAAAGAGGAGGACTTGTTTTAGAACTGATCAATTATATTGTTATAATAACAAACCACCATTAACGGACAAATAAAGTGTCTATTATATATGACTTTCTATTTTATTTAATAAAAACATTCTTTCTTCAGGAATTTTCTTCGTAACATGTTCACATGACTCTTCTAATATTTTTCACATTTTAGTATGGCAAATAAAGATATTGCATTTTGTGTTACAGTTTAGCTTTTAATACAGGCTTCCTAGTTCGGATACGACTTTTATTGATCACCTTAAGGTATACTATAATTTAGTTTTAACTTTTGCTGTATGATACTTTGACCAATAACTATTAACAATATTAGTATTGTTACAGTAGCTTAATTGCGTTTAACACATAAACATTTTACAGGCTGTGGGCGTTTTTAAATTAAGGAATATTAAATTAATTTTGACCCCTAAAATTGTAAGTGGGATGTTAAAGTAGCTCAGCATATACTTAATCCAGTCTAAGTTGTATTTTGTTGTTAATAATATAAGCCATTGCTAACGTTTCTTTAGGTGTAACCATAAAACAGCTAATATATAGTTATTTTTTACCATTTGAAAGTGTTTTTCCAAAACAATTTAATTTCGTATGTTAACTTTAGTTTTTAATCATTAATGATCATTTTTATTTCAAATTTAGTTTTAGGTGTTACTTATTACGTGCTAGAACAATATAATAAGTAAAATTTTACTTCAGGTCAGTAGTGGGTCAACCACCTTTAAAAGTAACCTTTCTGACCTCTCGTATTTGTGATTACATATTCTGTGACAACGTGTAGGCGCGTGGCTCCATCTGCCGCGGTACCGTTAGTCGACACAGTAACCGCGAGCTGTAGATTAATGTAACCAGTCTTGTGCTTGTGCATAGAGGGCAGCTGCGGAGCCTGCCCGAGTAATGAAGAATTATTCAACAACACAATCAATTTGCCGGCGAAATAACTACTTATAAAGAATTGGTGACTGTAAAAAATTTACTCTCCGTAAGTCGAGAAGCTCAATGAGGTAGTAGATAAGAAGCTCGGTTAAGGATCGTGAATGTTAAGCAACATTCGGAAAGTAACATTCCGTTCATCTGATAGATGATGATAAAAAGTATTTAAATAATAACAACAACAATCCGAGTTCTCAAATTATTTCTAATTCACTCTTATTGATATGATTATACTGAATTAGTATCTTAAAGATGCTGAATGATATTAAGTGTATATTCAAATCGTTTTTTTAGGATTAGGTACGTATCTTAAAATGAACCCTTATAGAATTACTTTTTCACTGAAACTCATAAAAGAAACAACTCTCGATATTAATATTAAATATGTGAACATTTAGATCTTCTGGAGCTATAGAAACATCTAGATGCAAGTTCAGGCCACTGAAGAGAAAGTAGATTAGAAAATTTAAATTTCACAAAACAAAATCACTCACATTTTAGCATTTTGTCGTACTGGGCATTTTAATGTGAAATATCTCCTCCTTAGTTAAGAATTTAAAATTCATTTTCGTAAATTCATTTAGCTGATACACTTGAGTTTCGAAAACAGCCATTCATTTTTTTTTTTTTCTGATTATTTTTTTATTTGACATCGCTCATATTGCACAATAGAAAACATGAAGCAACGCTATATTTACGAATACGAGTTCTTCCGTGGCACCAGTCCTGCAGAAACAGCTCAAAAGATTAACGATATGAATGACAGTAGTGTCGCAAAAGAAAACACGGTACGTTTTTGGTACCAACGTTTTCGTTCTGGAAATTTCGACCTTCAGAACAAGCCCCGTTAGATGGAATGGAAGTCCAAAGTGAATAATCAAGAATTAAAAAAAGGCTATTGTGGAACGGGATCCATCGCAAACCACTTCCGAGTTAGCTGCAGACTTCGGTGAAGTGATTAAACTGTTTAAATCCACTTGAAGAAAATCGGGAAATTAAAAAAAAAATCCCATTCTCAAATAAAATATATTATTCTTTTGCGTGATGAAATATATTATTTTTTATCTTTGGAACATTCAATTTCACCCGATATTTTACCGATATCTAAACACACAATGCAAAGGTGATTGACGTCACGTACGCACACAATTCATTAAGCTGATTTTAAGTTAATACGATGATGGAGTCACGTAAATATTTTTCTAAGTTCATACATTTTACCTAATATAAGAATATTTTACATATTTTTTTTAGCTTCAAGACTTCGAATCCAAAGGCGATGTTTTGGATAAAAAAGTGGTAAATATCTTTTAAATAACAGCATGAGCACCCTAACAATTTACCAACCATACACTATAAGAAGTTTTAAACTTAACAATAAGTTCCTACATAACTGTTTTTATATATAACTAGCTGACTCGGCCACGCGTTGCTGTGACTCAGTTATTATAATTTGTATTTTTTTTATTATAAAGCAAAATAAAAAATTATTCAAAAAAATTGGTTGAGTAGTTTTGGAATTCATCGCGGTCAAACACTGTGACAGGGAATTATATTTAGATGTAAGGTTCTACTATTTTCATCGGTAAAGAGGCTATTTCTGTGCCTTTCACCTGCGTATCGTGACAGAAGGCATTTTGATAGATTTAGGGCATGTTCTTTATATCAACGATAAGCACCGAGCTTCAGGTCTTATTTTTTAATAGGCAACAGAGTCGTAGCGCGAAATTTCATTTCTCGCGATAAGATTTTTGCTTCCTAATGGGGTTTCGACGAATTCTGGCTTTAACAGCATTATCAGCCTTTGTAGTTCTAACAGCACGCGGCCGCCCCGATCTTTTATGGTCTTCGACAGAGGAAGTGTTGTTGTATCTATTGATAGTATGGCCAAGCTTTTGAAGTGTCTGGAATATGACCGACGGCTCCATACCCACTTTGTGCAAGGCGATCACTGCAAATCCAGGACCATAGGAAAAGCATATACATAGATTGTTCTAACACTGTGTACCTACGAAAAATTAGGATACCCATTTAGTATAAAAATTGTGTGAGAAACTGAAAAGCCCTGCTAGTGAAATGAATAATTTAGTTCTCCTTTTGATGTTTAGGGTCCATTTCTTATAAAATCCACGTCTCCTTTGATCTTCTTTTCTGGATTTGACCGCTTCTTGTTCTTACTTATGAATAAACATGATTGTTTCTCTATTTGGCCACTTTGTTTTTTGTCTACTTACAGAACCTACAGTGTGAAAAATTGTGAAACTTTAAATTGAAAATTTTAGTTTTATTTATTAATAATAAACCAAATAGTAATATGTAGTAATATGTATTATATACATCACATACATTACAACACAAGTTAAGTAACTTATTTTAATAGAAAAATACTAGAAAAAATTGACTCGGCTTACAAGGCTCAGGCAGGTCAATTTTTTTAGTATTTCTCTATTACAATAATTTATCTTATAAGATAGCATTGGATTATATAAATTGAAAAAAACAAGGTAGCTTAACAAAATTACCCCCTCTAACTCTTCTCTGCTAATATGATGAATATTTTAGTTGTTGATACCCACTGGGCCTGCATGTTGGGTTGTAGCTCATTATGCCTGAAGTGTTTATATTCGTAGGGAAGTCAACACATATATGTCAAACCAATTTAATGACTAGTCAACAGTTATTTCCTGCTTTTAAAAAAAATATATATTTTATAAAGCCGGTTGCATTTTAGCACTATATCATGTCTCGTCTATAAAGGCACAGTCGAGATTGCAGTTGGAAGTGTTTGCATAAATTATCCATGATTGCTACCGGTGACATTGGAATGCGTATGTCAATTTTTTGTTGCAGTAAAATATTGCTACCAGTGCACAATACGGAAGATTACTTTGTTTATTTTGTATTGCAATTATTCATCAAAGTTTAATCAGCCGGCTCATACCGAGAATAATATGCATTTTTATAATACATTAACTTCACCCATGTCACACGAGTTGGAAAAACTCTAAACAAAAAAATTTTTTCTTTATTTTTTAGTTTAGAGTTTTTCCATCATAATATATATTGGCCAACTCAACCACGTAGTGACAATAATACATATATATTTTATAAGACAATTTATTATCATCTATAAATGTATTAAAATTTGGGAACGCCCCATTTTTATAACCATTTCAATAGAAATTAAATTTTGTTCGTTAGCATAATTTCAAACGTGCCGATCTGGTATTTTTTCTGGTACTTTCATATTTTTAGAAAAGGAAATTTTAGAAAAGTTACCCTAAAAGACTTAAATATTGAAATGAAATTTATTTTGAATTTTTGTATGAGTTAGATCATACATAACTGACGATATAAACAACGAACCTGATTGATATTTTTTTTGCTTTTTTCATTGCGGCTCTGCAAAAGTTTTCAGAAAAGTTGTAAAATTTGCACAAATAGCTTTTCGATTATCTGGGAAAAATGTTTTTTTAAGTATTCTTTGTTGAAACGTTTTATTTTAAATAGATTAATATAATTTTTTAGCGTTTATCGAGTAATGTATCATGAATTTTGTCATAAATAAATACATCTCTAAGTCATAAATGAATTGCATTTATAACCTATTTAGTTATAAATTAAGAAGACCTCAACTGAAATCTAACTGAATTTAGCATTTAGCTAAATATAGCTCTTATTATAATTTAATGTTAAAAGATATTTTTTCTAACACCAAATTATAATAAGTGTATGTCATAAAATATATATTAATATATTTTATTATACAATAACGTTAATTATGTCAGTTCCCCTGCAAAACGCCAACAAGTATTGCAATGGCGTGACTATCAAAAGTGGGCCAAGTTTGCTCGCTTTGCCCGAAGCTTTAAGCCCGACCGGTTGCGGTCAATGCCCCGCACATTTCGCGAGCCTAGCAACTCAATACTAGAACATTTTTTATCGATGCAATTTATTAGATGTATACTATCTCTTTGCAGTACTTATACTCGTAGGAATACATATTATCATAAAAAAGTTATTAAATGGTCTTCTTTGCTTTTGATTTTTTTTTGTTTTTGTGCATATCTATACTAAACATTCTGGTTTAAGGTTAATGTTCTGAACAGTAGAATTTCTTGTTCTTTATCAATGCTTTGCACCTAACATGAATGGTGAAATCCAAATAGTGATGTTTAGGCATCAATAGATTATTATTATAATAACTTTTGAACATATGTGGTATTATATAAAAGCCGTGTAAACATACTAAACTATTTAGTTTATTTACACGTTCAAAGAACGGAACATTTTAACATACGAATTAAGGTTAACAATAAAAGAAAACAAAGACCAGAAATTGTTTATATTTAATTACGTTGTCTTATCCAATTGAGGTATCTTAAAAGTTTACATTGATCCCAAAGCAAGAAGTTTTTCCGGAATGATCAATGTATTATTCACTAAATCGAACACTACAAAGTAATTGATGTACCTAAATCAGTTGTAACGGTTAACGAAGTTAAAATGGCATAGAAAAAACAGAGACTATAAAAACAGTGACATATGACAACATAGCTAAAATATTTCAAATAAAACTAAGCTGTTCCTGAAAAGTTT
Source organism: Calamotropha paludella (assembly GCA_927399485.1). Classification (NCBI taxonomy): domain Eukaryota; kingdom Metazoa; phylum Arthropoda; class Insecta; order Lepidoptera; family Crambidae; genus Calamotropha; species Calamotropha paludella. The sequence continues at coordinate 10,168,425 of OV656819.1, forward strand.
TGCTCCAATTCACCCAGCTTTGACATAGCATGTTGGTTAAGATATGGCTCCTAGATGGCAGTCATAGGTCGAAATATTGATATTAATGTCTTCTAACAGAACGGAACACGTATAAAAGATTTGTGTTTTACTCTAAAGCTTTTGAAATTCGATAATATGTGCGTAGCCCATCAAAAACAAAATTTGCAATAAACAGACAGAAAAACTTTTAAATTATATCATGCATAGTTATGTATGCATAGTATGAATAATAGTTCTCACTTAATATTTGCCTTTAGGTTATTTTGAATTTCCACACTGATTATTTTTTTTATACATACATAATTTCATTTGAAAATTAAGAACTAATAAATACTACTAAGTAAGTTTACTGTTGGTAAGGTGAAATTGGTTTTTTCTTGTAATTTTATTTTTTCTTTATATTGCTAATGTACCGGACGCTGCGGTGCTACTTTGAAATTTGGTGTAACGGTATTTCGGCCGACAGCTTAATTACGAGCGAGAAAAAAATTAATTAACCTTACAAAGTTACGTCGGCACATTTCATTTAAATGAAATGACGTTATAGTTTTCACATAGTGATTGATCCTGGGCTCGAGTCCCGGAGGGGGGTTTATGTGATGAATACGAACTCTTGCCTCTGAGTCATGGGTATTTATATATATTTCCATGAATATTACATTATGAATGTATCATACATATCTATATCCGTTACCTTGTAAACCATAACCCAAGCTTTACTGGGCTAGCCTTAATTTGGGATAGGTTAATTAGTTTGAATGTATGAAAAATAATAAATAAGGCGTTTATTTAGTAAAAATTTAAATAAAACCATATATTGCAATCGTTCACATTATTTTGATTAGAAGTGCCAGAAGGTATTCTTTTAATAGACAAAGATAATAATTTTTGTTGGTTGGACGTTAGTTATACTAGGCATTTTTCCTTTTCTTTAAAAGTATATATCCTTATCCCAAGTGCCTTGTTCTTATTATAAGGTTAATAATGTTCATTGTATTGTATTAAATTTAAAAACAGAAAATTAAATCCAGTTTTTGATAATACTTCTTTTTTAAGGAAAACTAAATTTGAATGAAGATATTTTGTTTAATATTCGTTCTCATCAGCAGCCTATTAATATTTTCTCTGCTGGGGCAGGGATCCTCTCTACGGAAGATTATGTCGTATGGACAATTGACTATACTCACCAGTCTACTCTGGAGTGGTGGGGGCAAAGACTACAGGTGCATCCGGGACGAGCGGCTAAATAGTTTTCATTGGTCTCCCGTTCGACGACCTGGTCAATATTAGGATCAATTTGCCAACCACAGCGTCAGTGGGCTCCCTAATTTTATTTAATATATATAAAATTATATAAATATTTATATAATACAAATTGTCAGTTATAATATTTTTAATATATCGTGTCATATTAGAAATCTTTGATTTCCAAAGAAGTATTCAAGACCAAGCTCTGAGTGATAGACTGCACTATTAGATGAAAGTATGCCAAGCGAGTGCATAGTAGATACCAACGTTTTTGTATGTTAGTGGGACAGGATATACAATCACAATATTTGATATTATTTAGTACGAAAAGAGTTATTTTATGTGAAAAGTTATACAAAGTAATGCACGAATATTTTCAATGCATATGCAATGAATATCACTAAGCTAAAATCCATTATTTTCAAATTTACTACCCAATACTATATACATATGCCTGTTTTATCTTTCTCTTTCATTTAAAACTTGGGCCTAGCACAGATATTTATAAAGTAATTCACTGAGCAAGAAAATAAAAGTAGGCAAGTAGGTATCCTGTTTCCTTCTCTAAAGAGCAGTGTAATTTGCACTTGCATAACGGATATCGCAAGTAGAAATCTAATCTAAAATCGGATGAAATGTTTATTCACCTCAAACATGACGAGTTTACTAGAAATGGCGACTGCTTTCGCATTCATCGCCGCACGCGCATAGATGCAAGCAAGTTCAAGGCTGGTCATACCCCTTCCCACTGCATGTGCATGTATTAATTCCGCTCACAAACGCAACCACCGCCATTGTCTATCACTTGAATACGGGGGTCGGAGACCTCATAAAGTCATAATGAAACTATTGTAGGGAATTTCTTGTCCTTTTAGGAGTTCAAGTTGGGTGGGGATGCTTTCTGGTTGTTTTTTACCTGGTTTGTTAAATATAAAACTAAGCAACGTCAAATGATCACCATCATCAGTCTAACGTCCCCATTGCCGTCACGGACCTCACTTATGGATGTAAATAGCGTAGGAAGAATTAGCCTTGGTGCATTACGCGAACCCAATGCGAATTGGTGGGTGTTAACTTTACTATGTGTTAGCTTAACCTGGCTTGCGAAGCACAGTGGTCGAGGCAATGTTTTTGTTCACCTATCCGATGAGCAGCCCTCATTAAAGCAGCTTAACCTTTGCAATTAATGGCTGAACACCCTTATCTCTGCGCCATTGAGCTTCTCACATACGAAATAGAATGGACGGTACTCATGACAAAAAAGGGGAAACCTACATGGGAAACCTACATTAAAACATATAGGTATGGGGATGGTTCTGGCAGGCCTGGCTTGGCTCTACTTCTGAACCATTGCTTGACAGTTTTTCCTGGGACAACCTGTATGTAAAGTTAATTTGGAATAGCAATAGCAATTGTTTTGTTGTTTCTATTATAGGGATCAAAAAACAGTTTCTAATTTAATCTATATTTAATACTTTCACGCATGTATTTATAAGGTTTCTGAGTATAATAGTGTTAATTTGTTAACACTTGTTAACACCCTTTGTCGTTAAAATTGTCAGTAGTATAAGTGGTCATCGTTCATTTAATCTCGGGAGATTACATATTTTACAATTAGTTTATATATATATATATATAAACATTGAAAAATTCACTGCAGGTGTAGAATCACCGCAACCTAGCAGTTTATTTTCTTTGATTTTTTGTTTGGATTTTATGTTTTCGGTTGCCCTGATTTGCTATTTTTTCCAAATTTGGAACTTTTGGATTATTTGGATATATATCATTAGGTTCTGTCTATTTATTATTTTGAACAAATTTTATGATAAATTGTCGTTTTATGATTCACTGATACCTATTCTATTTTCTTTTAATTTTTGTCTGTCTGTCCATCTATAAGTTAAGAACAGGTTGACTGATATCGATGATGTTTGGTATATGGTAAGAACATGAGATTGCACAAATAATAGGTTTTAGCAGTTAATAGTCTTAACTGATATTATTATTACGATAGTGAGTTTGTTTGTTACACTTTCACGCCCTAACTATTAAATCAATCATCATGAAATTTTGCATACACTTTGCCAATGGTACAGAAAAGTATGTAGGTACCTTTTCTCCAGAAAAAACTGTTCTCGAGGAATAGAAATATAACTTTGAATCGATAGTCTACATTAAGGCGAGCGATGCCGCTGGTAAAAGCTAGTATAAAATACATATCGAAACAATTGGGATTTTTAATCCCTTCCTTGGAGCCGTAGGAAGCAAACAAATAGCAATAAACCTACACGCATGTTATATGTTGTATTTAATTATTATATATCACATACACTTACTTTTTAAAACCAGTTAAATGTTCACCTAGTATTATGAACCACTGAAATATGGTGTAAGTAATTCTTATGCGCAAGCACAATTTACTTCTTTTTAACCGCCACCTGCAGACTATTTCATGACTTATAATCGCTCGGTTATATCAACTAATAGCAGTCACTTACTACTAAAAAGTTCTTTTACAGTTTTAATTGTAACATAATTTACATTTTTTTAAATATTTTCATGTTGATTACGAGGAACGATAAACATTGAATAGCCACTAATATAAAACATAGGACTTTATAACATTATTTAAAATAATTTCTTATATTAAGCTCAAGATCTTTACAAGCAAACACACAGGACCTCTTCGCTCGAGTTGCGTTAAGTACCACAAATTTGCACAGTGCATTTGCTGATGACTATCCCGAGTAAATATTACCTTCGACAAACCGTGTCACTTGTTGCAACCAATAGTAAGACGACGTATCAGTTATGTATATTTAAAGCGAACGTACTAATCTATGCGTTCTTTATTTAATTTATCCTCCTTAAAACAACTAGTGTGAGTAATTAACTATGATATGATCGACCAATATAAAAAATGATTATCACAATTATATTCTTATTTCCACAGACATAGAAGCTTGAAGCATTAGTTTAAAGGAAAATATTAATTGAATTTTATAGTTACTATTTGCACCATAGATAGTCATAGGTATTTTCTTTTAGTATAAGGAACAACTTTAAATGTGGTATTTTTCAAATCGTAATAATATAATTGTACATTAAACATCGCATAATTGGAAGAAATTATTACTTGTAAAAGTTCAACTTATCTCAGGGGTCATTTGGAACTCGAAGCCACATCCGTTCGCTATCCAGTCTTCCAATTGAGCTTCCGAGACCCGACGAAATACTTCAAGTAACTCAATGCCTATGGTGTTTTGCAGATAACGTTTTTTTATTTATTTACCAACATTTGAGTACATTATTATATTAATAAACAATAAACCCTAAAATTTAACACTAAATGCATCATATAAGATAAATTGTTATAATAGGAAAATACTAGAAAAAATCGACTCGAGTCACAAGTGAATTCTCGGGCGGGAATCGAACCCGCAACCTTTGGAAAAATCTTATAAGATCGCATTGAAAATGCATAAAATATATAAAAAAAATATAAAAAACTAAATGCATCAAACAATTATAGGTAAATACCACATGCTCAAGTAGAAATTTAACAATTGATTTAATTTAAAAAAAAAAATAATTCACATTGGGAATTAAATTACATACATTTATGACGTTTTCCCCACTGTATTTTTATTCATAGAAAATGTTTGTTGCTATGCAGTGGTGACATCAATAAGCTGATGATGCTGATCATTCGGATTAAAATACACAACGAATGTATTTTAAACTAAATGAGCAAACCTAATGTCTTGTGATAAGAAAAAAAAATACTTTTAATTTAAATACGTAAGGATTATATTAGTGAATTGAGAACACCGCAGGAGTGGATTATCACCCCATAGTAAAACCCTAGGGCTTCCAGCGGCCGGCTATATACTATTGCGACTGCTCTTTCTGACTGTAACGTACTTACCGTGAAAATGTTTGTCAGTCGATACACAATATCGCCAGACAAACATTTTCGATGTCTTCTAACTCGCTGTTCCTGATACAATACAAATTTCGTGTGTAATGTGTGTACTATGTACTGTGATTTCACTACCTCCGTGGTCGAATAGCTTGCATACCGGTTTTCATGATAACGCCACGCCGAGGTCCTGGTTTTGATTCCCGGTCGGGGCAAACTTTTATGTATTGTCTCGGGCCTAGGTGTTCTGGTATCGTTATATTTTCTGAATTCTATAACACAAGTGTTTTTCTAGTTACCAACTTAATTTAAGGTTCACAACAAAGTCTGTGATGTTGTCTGAAATTTATTATTTTATCATTTATTTATTAAAAAAAAAGTAAAATGTCTTTTAACAAAATAATGTGTTTAAGACATGCTTCCTATAATTTCCTATTTTTAGTAGGTACACGACGTGCAATTATAGTAAAAAGACAGTTAATATAGTGTTAAAAAATATTCTTTAGCACATTACTTTTGTTTCACACATTATTGGATTATTGTTATTATTCTTGATATCAATTAATATTATAGATAGATAAGCCTATTAATGTAAATTTAATTAGTCTGGAATGAAAAGACTAATTTTGTTTTTTTCCTGTTGAGATATTCAATTCAAGTTGCTTGTTATTAAGGTTACAGCTATGATTTACACTTTGATATCATGTATAATACTGATGTTGAATCAAATATCAGACTGTTATTCGCTGTTCAAGTGTAATAGGTATGTTAGGTTTAGTGCATTGACACCAAACTCCATGATTGACATGCATAACGCATCCGCTAATACAAATTGTAAAGATATTTCGTAAGATTGCACATTCGTGTTACATTATATTACAAACAGTCATCAATAATGTCTATGGCTAGAATATAAATGGATAGGTAATTATTTGACGCTGGTTATTATTTGACGTTGCATAAAAGATCAATAACTTATAAATGTAAGTTTTATTTTGTTGTACGAAGTTTCGTACATTTAAAAGACCTTTCAAGGTCTTTATATAATTACCTCACATAATAAGAATAAACATACGTTTACAAATATTCGCATATATTGAGGTAGTATTGGAATACTTCAAGTTAGCAACTGAAAAAATCTTGTGAAATTCAACATTACAGAAAATTGACGATTTAAGCCCCTTAATTAGAAGTATTTTTAAAATATATTTTTAGAAGAGAATGGTAAAGCAGAATCCTTTTAGTGTTAAAAAAGAATAATAACTTTTAAGCTCGTGGAACACTACTTTCATAAGCCTTATTCTACTTCATAGCTTCTTAAAATATAGGATAAGATATAATCAAATGATGATACGACTTACCTGATGTCTATTAAAATTTGATATGTAGTAGTACGTCGTAGAGTTACGCTCACACATAAAGCGGCATTTCACGCGTGAACTGATACGATGTGGTGCAAATCTAAGGCTGTAGTGTAAGTATTAATAAGCATAGTGATCACGCTGTAATTTTAACTTTAAATACCATACAAGTAAGTTTAAAATATCGCAACGCCATCTCGATAGTTACCTTTGCACGCTGACGTGCATTACAGCTTGAAAATGATGCGATTATGATGCCTGTTTTGCGTTGTTGCTTTAACACCATAATTAAAAGGAAAACGCCTGGTTTGGCGGTATCGAACCTTCTTTTTGAAGCCTTATTTACAGCTAGTAAGTAAATTAGTGTACCACGGTCAACATTGTTGCGATTGACTTGCAAAACAATTGAATAAATTCTTAAAATTCCTGTAATTGAAAAAAGTTCCTATAAGCTAATGTGCGACTGGAGCGTTGCTGTATGCCTCAAAAGAGAGAGGTGGCGAGGCATTTGGGTACTGGGGGAGGCAAGCACAAGGCATCATGGCGGCGCATTGTCGCAGCGCACTGCCGCCGCACCGGCCGCGCGCACCTACCGAACTATCTGCGCTCGCGCGTCGACCGTCGATTAAAACAAGTGATAAACGTGCACGATCTAACGTAAACACGTCGGCTTTTTTGTGGTGCGACGCGTGTAAGTGAAGATCGTTAGTAGAGGACTCTTCAATGAACTGTTGGAGTGCATAACTCAAAAAAGGACAAAATACACTTGTGTCAAAATTTCTCGAAACGATCTAAACGAAACAGTGATCGCTTACGTAGGTTCGCGTATTGCTCGGTATTCGTTTTGCTTTTCGATAGTGTTTTATTGTTGCCAATTTTATAATTCATTTCTTTTTTCTGACTTAATTCATTATTTCTAACTGCTATATAATATTTTAAGAAGTTACGAAAAACAAATACACTATAAAACAAATGGGAAAGATATTAGACGATCATTTATAAAAGCTTGTTAGGCTAAATTGGATAAATGCAAAAAAAACTGTTATGTCGACTTCAATTCGCTCTTGATTCTGATTTCCGATTGCGATACAACTCTTTGTGTATCAACAGAGTTAACTGTACAATAAAGGCACAGCAACTATACAACAAACATTGATAACAGAATCAATACCATTCAATAGAAATGTTGTTTTAACGGTTGCCAATCAAACAAATGGGATATGTTTAAGATCTTGTATGTTATGTTAACCAACTATGGATTTTGCAGTGACCACGATAATCACAATTTTATAAATACAAATTTGAGATCTTTTCATAAAATATGGTAAAAATATTTTCTGGGCGAATTTTTTTTCGCTTCAGTGAGTAGACAATTGTGCCCCAAAAAATGGTCACGACACAACTCTATGGTAGAAATTTGATAGCCTTTGTGCGTTTCTAGGTCACAGCTTCAGATCTTGCTCTATTATAGAGATTCTTTGTTCTATTCAATGTATGAATTGAAAGGCCCCCTCAGAAACATTCAGCTCTCGTTTGTGTTATATCATCAAAGAAGAATTAGAAGCTTTGTATACAAGCTTGGTAAAAAAAAATGAATATAAAAAAACTCATTTGTTGCAAAATCAAAGTTCTTTTACAATTTCAAAAAATATTTTTTTGGAAATTTTAATGCTAGATTTTATTGTAACTCTCTAAGACCGTCACTGTCAAAATATATTTTATTATAAGAACCATGTTGACATATACTACGAATACTTAAGGATGAATATACATCCTTTTAAATTGCTAATCATGTACATAAAAAAAGATATTTTGTTATGCTCACTTTTGTTATTAAAACATTTTAACTGCTACATTTTTATATCAAAGAAATTATTAGGCGTGTCCCGCTCGACACCCAAGAGAAGTAGAATTTAGTCTAGTTATTATTTCTTTAGATATATCCTTTTTTAGAAAATCATGGATTTGATAAAGCAACATCAATTAATCTTACTAGATAGATTACCTACTGGATTTTCTCTACCTATTAATGTTTGAAGATTTCGTAATCAAAGTATATTTATTTCGTTGTTTTGTATGTATTTTGAACGCTACATTATTTGCAATCAAGTTTCGTTACATAAGTTTAGTCATCACATCATTTTATGTATTTCGTAGTTAGAAAAGTATTAATTACACTTTTGCCAAATCATCAGTATTGCACTGGAAATATTTATAAGAATACCTAAGGTACTTGCGCCTGATAGGGCCCTGTTCCTAAGATGGCCCACTTACAAAATTTCATAAACGCAAATGAGTTAAAATTTTTCGTCTAAGTTCGGTTAGTTCCGTAGACAAAACTGCAAGTTCATATCAAAGGAGGTGAACCGCCCTCTTTGCAGTAGTTCTCAGTTCATCAGTGACGTCGCAAATGGCTGACGTTTTATATCCACATATTGACAAACTTTTTAATATATCTTTAGAAAAACAAGCTATTCTCGTGTTTTTTTGTACTACTTATTTCGATTTATTGGTACTCCTGAAAAGGTAAAGACTGTTTCTATTATTTGTTGATTTTCACTTAAAATAAGTAGGTAGTTTTTATTACCGGGGTAAACCTCCTATAAAGGCCTACCACATGGGCTCCGAAGATGGCCCGAAAATGAGTCATTTTGGTTATTTTTCAGATAGATTAGATCATGTTTTGTTAATCCTAAGATGGCCCATACAATTTATGACTGAAAATATTATTATTATAGACTGAATTTATCTAAGTATCTCAAATATTAAGTTAGGTTTTGCAGAATACATATTTTTTGTTATGTCAGCGTTTATATTTAACGTTATTAATGTTAGGCAATGATAAGTAAGTATGTTCCTAAACAGGCCCACTTCAACTGTTTTTAAAAACAATTATTTTGCTTTTGTAGTTTTGTCAAATACGTTAAGTTGTACGTTATTTTTATTCTCAGACTAGCTGACCCAGCCACGCGTTGCTGTGGCACAGTAATTTTATTATAAATTAAAGAATTTTTCTGAAATAAAAGTAGCCTAAGTTACTCCTTATTACATCAGCTACCTGCCAATGAAAGTCCCGTCAAAATTGGCCCAGCCATTTCAGAGATTAGCTGAAACAAACAGACAGACAGACAGACAAAAATTGTAAAACATGTTATTTTGGTGTATGTACCGTATACATATTCATATGCATGTACTAAAAAACGGTTATTCCAATATTACAAACAGACACTCCAATTTTATTTATATGTATAGATAAATGAGTAAAGTTGCGATAAAGCTTGTTTTCTTATTTTTTTATTTTTGTTCTATTATTTAAATATTTACAAAAAATGGGCCTTACAAGACGCGAGTATGTTAATAAATTTAATATATACAAGCCAATGGATGTGAATAAGAGCTGAAATACGATCAAAAATAGTATTTCATACGCACTTGGTATACCCATTTGAAAGGAGTAGGTCTTTATGTCGAGACAATTCCGCCATGTTGAAGCCAACTGAACGCACACGTCTTAAACCTCGGAATGGCGGCAGTATGAGTTGATCAAAACCATTAAATAGTTATTAAGCATAATTCTATATGCAAAATTTGTTTTAGATTTAATTCATTATATCAATGGAATAGGGTTAAAAAGTAAAGGGTTTAAAATTAATAAGGAAGTTTATAGATAAATAGGTATCGTTTAAAATCTACACTCGCTGAGAACCTCAACTCAATGTTTTGATATACAACAGTACTTAATTGATTTAAATTTATGGCAGTTCACGATAGTTATAATAAATACGTAGGTCGTCCAACGTTGATGCGCCCCGACCACAGTAAACTTAACGTTCTGCGAAACTTGGAGACACTGCACGTCTTTGATATTGTCTTCAGTTTGAAAGGATCAAGGCTGCTCGATAAAGATCATTATTGCCTTTTGTTGATACATTCTTGGCAATGTAAGGTTATCATCTGCCATATATTTTCCAAAACATCTTCAAAAGTCGAAGAATACGATTAGTATTGTATAATTTAATTCTCCAAACTTTAATGTCACTTTATAACCTGATGAATATCAAATAAATAAATAAATCTTGGGAAGATAGGTAACCAATTTTCGGCGGTATAGAAGCAATTTATATATTTACCTGTATTTGACAGATGTGACAACCCTGCCAGTGAGTCACAATCACAATGCTGTGGGGGTCTTATTCGTGTGCGCATGCGCAATACCTAGGAAGTGCAGTCGTGTTTGTACAAAGATACATGCAAGTAAACCCGTGTGCGAAATCAATAAACGGTTATTTATTTTATTCGTCTTTCCCGACACTTAATTGAAATTGCCCTCACTTAAAACGGACAGTTGATTATTATTTTCATTAAATATGCTGCAGGCAACATTCGATTTAAGTATGTAGGCGAGAAAATATTGTGATAGTAAATCGGTTTCTTACTTCTGTTACCTTTAAAAATGTTATTTTATTTTTAAAGTTTATGTCTTCTGAAGGTCGATTTTTATTATTTTATATAAAACACCGGAGTTTCGTTTTCATAATTAACAGAGAATAGTTATTTTATTTTTCTTCACAGAGAGTTACTATCCCTAGAAATTATTTGTCTCTTATAAAGGAGCAGGCATTTATCTGGAAACACGTTTTTGTAAATGCGTGAAAAGTGTGTCACACACACCAGCATTATAATATCTATAAGATATCTTATAATGCTGGTGTGTTATTTCGAGATTAAAAGTTTTTGGCAAAAAATATTTGCAAGTTGAAATCAGAAAAGTTCACTTCACCTCGATATGTACACGCTTTATTATAAGTCTGTACACTAAATCGTGTCGTGAATAGGACCTCAAGATATTGATTTACATAAAAATAGTAATTAGAGGAACAATTAAGGAATTATTAAGCAATTAATTAAGTGATAAAATGTAATAAGCATAATTAAGAAAGGGACTCTTTTTACTAACAAATAAATTAAAATTATATAGTTTGTTAAGAACTACATGTTCGTGAACATTCTTGATGAGAATTCGTTTGATCGTTGATATATGAAGAAAGAGAAACGGTTAATGCAAAAGACCTCATATTGAGAGACAGCTTCAATAAGAACCGCGTTCGGTTGTCATATCACTTTCCATTAACGGTATATTTTTACTACAACTACGTGACTATGAAGTAATTAAAACGGTCCGTTCAGCAGCGTAGCGCTATTTTAACTGTATTCGCGTTTTAAGAAAAAAGTTTGGATGTCGAATTTGGCGACCTTATCAAATCAAAACACGCTGCGCGAAAGGACGTTGACCTGCGGATTGTTGCCGGATCTACTTTTGGTTAAGCATTGCTAACCTACTGCACCTCAGATTGTAGTTCGAGTGGATTTGAGCTTTGTTTTTGCACGGTTTATGATTGTTTTCATTTGAAGTTTAAGAGCTATCGTCACGTGTTTCGCTCTGCGATTGCGCAATGGTAGAGTATCCGCTGCGTTCTGGAAAATTAAAATGGTTAAATATATATTATCAGTTCCATGTCCCTTTTGCCGTTATAATAACAATATTGATTTGCTTAATGAATGCTTATTTAGCATCTTGTAAGAGAAAGAAGACATATTTTTTATACAAATACGTATAGGATATCATAATATGGTCACCAATGTTGCCAATACTTGATTATTGCATTGTACTTGGTGTACTATTAAACTCACTAACTATAAAAGTACAAATGGAATAATGTTGGTAGGTGAATGTCACATAACACGGATTTATGAGATGACACAGAAAAAATAATGGTTACCAATAAGCTAGGTTACCAATAAGAATGTAGTTTTAGTATTGTCTTCAGAAAAGCATTACTTATAAAAATAGTATTTTGCATTTTACATAAAGAATTATCCTATTTTTGTATGACTTTGGTTACTTTTCTATTATAAAAATTCTGGTGGTACACAATTTCAATTCAATATCCCCGTCTAACGGCACATTAATGCGAATAATTTAATAGCAACTGTATCAAAGTGTGATGACATCCGAATAGTGAGCGGAACGGGTTTCGTTGACATCCGCGTAATTTTATTGTCTCATGAACCAGATCGAAATGTCAGAACCACCGTTATGTGTGAATGGTAGGCGGCGGAAGCGGCAGCCGGTGTAGATCCTATCACTGATTAGGCAGATAGTCCTAAAGTTGGTACAAAAGTAAAAGTTGATAAAAATAAAAGAACGATGCCCGCCAATGTTGGTGATGCACACCAGGTTATTTGTAAATCAATTACAAGTATTTTGGTATAACTCTGCAATAGATTTTTTGAGACTATCAACAGAGTGATAAAATTAATAATTATTTATTTTTAACACTATTGACTAAAGTGTTACAATGGTATATTAGGCTGACTTAATACTTAAAGCATTAAAAAGCCAAACCCATGAATGCGGCAAAACACAAATGATATGGTACATAAACATAATACTATCTATAAGAGATTAACATATATAAACACGAACATTATAAAATCCCATAAAATAATCACACATGGGCTTTCATGGTCAGAAAAAAGATCAGTTTTTTATATAGACATGCTAGAAAGATAAGTGAAATCACATTCGGTCTGTCTGTCAAGGTTTCGGTAGCTCAGTTGGAAAAGCACTCGCCCGGATTGCGAGAGGTTGTGGGTTGAAGTTCCGCCGGACTCCTGAGACAAGTTAATTTTTTTCCAATATATGATATAATTACATTAATTTATTAATGCATTTTTTTATAGTTATTGTTTCAAAAATTTGCAGATAGCAGAATCAGCCGTCTTAGGAGCTTTACATCTCAGGAGGTCAATTTAACAAAATCTTATTATTAATGTTAAACGTAATGACAGTGGTTTATTTCCGTAATTTTTTAATGTAAAATCTGTCCCATTGCGTTGTATTCCAAGGGTATCACTAGCAAGTTGTGCTAAATTAAACTTCTCCGTTTGTGTGTTTAGGTAGTTGCATGTGCATGAAACACGACAAATAGGACAGTGAATTACAATCAGAATGTGTTAAAATCTTAAATGTTACTTATGATAGCTCTGAACCAGTTTATAGTAGTAATAGCAAGAAATTAATTTAATAACTAAAAAAACACAATTTTAATATTTATTTTGGGTAGATTGTTGTTATTTACTGTTTTACGGACTACGCAATTTAGAGAACATTATCTTTGCGTACCGAAGGATCTTTTGGAAATTGCCTTGAAATCATCGTTTCTCTCTTAACCGAATCAATTCTGAGAAACCCTTCTAGTTTTGTGAACATATATTTTGAACATATGTTATTGTTTTAATGTATATATATATAAAATAAAATATTGAAATGCAAACAACATAAATGCAACACAGTAAATAATTTTAATAATACTTTTTTATTTGTGTCCATGTTTTTTTATTTTTTTAAGCAAATGATTAGACATTCTTTCTCATAATTCCCAACTATATAATTCTAGATCTTCAATTTAGTTGTTACTAGCTTTCCGCCCGCGGCTTCGCCCGCGTGGAATTCGGTTATATGGCGGTATAAAGCACAACTATAAGAAAACTTCTCATTCCCACGGAAAAATCTAAGAAGCGCGATGTAACGCTGGATACAATTAGTTGTTAAACCAAAACTGAATGGTACACTACGTTATATGTTTTCCCTTGTGGAGCAAAAACATGCAGATTTTGGGCACTGGAAACCCGGGAACACGCTACATAGAGCTGACCATGCGAAAAACAATGTTTTTCCAAGTGTACTCCAGCAACCCTTAGAGTTTGGCCTTGTGCTTTATTAATGGTCATTGCAAATGAAACCCTTATAGGAAATTGTAGTCTTTTAAATTGAAATGGGAGGTCTGTTGGAATAATCGGAATCCGAGGAATGAGTCATTAAGTGAATCATTTAGCTTCAAAATTTACATGTTCATATTCGTTTGCAACATATAAGTAGATGTAAAAAAAACAGTTTAGACGATAAAACAAATTGTACGTCATCCCTCGGGAATTCCTCATTTTCGGAAATTCATTATCGTATCATTTAGCTTCTAAATTTACATGTTTATATTCGTTTGCAATATTTTACCTTGTTTTAGACGACACACAGCGCCATCTACAATCCATCCATCAAGCAAACAATATTTTTGTTTTTCCTCGGGAATATCAATTTTTCCAGGATAAAAAGTACCCTATTATTTAATCCGGACTTTTATCTTTACGTCTGCAAAATTTTAAAGCAATCGGTTCAGTAGTTACGGCGTGAAAGCGGAACAAACAAACAAACAAACAAACAAACAAACTCACTTTCCCATTTATAATATTAGTAAGGAAGTAAGGATTCATAATTTTCACCTAAATTTCGCGTCCGGATTTATATAGCTGATATTCAGCTGTAAATATATAATAGCATTTCTCAATGTAGGTTAATCAGATTCGTGTTTGTTTCTTCAATATTTGTCAACTAACATATAAAACATGACGGATTTTGCAACAATGCCAAATGGCAATGTTCAATAAGCATCCCAGTTTAATTCTCTAGGTAGTTTATCGTGAAATATTACTTTTGGGCGGGCGTGATTCAACTTAGCGATTAATAAACAAGCTGTTAGTTTCTCTGGTAGTTATATATATTATGTGTGGGTAGGGGCCCTAACAATCTTATATTGATATTTGAAAGCACAGATTAGATGTAAGGGAATTTCACTCAATGTTTTGATTTAATGTCAATTTTGTGTCTATTTTAGCACACTTATGTTTTAAGCCCATTGATTTAGTATTATAAATAGTGAAGTATGCCAAGTTGTCGCATTAGTTCATATTTTCTCACGTTGGTAATAACGTAATAAACCTTTTTCACACAACACTGCCATATGTTTCAGCTAATGTATGGTAACTTACAAAAGCCCCGTATTTTTAAGCAGTTAACAAGAGTTTACAGCTTAATATCCCATTAATCAGCTCGGATGCAGTAAATATTTATAATTCATAATTGTCCGTTATGGGCTCAGAAGCTTTGTAGGCTCAGATTATTAAATGGTCCGAGTAAATAGACGTTTCAAACTATAAAAAGTATGTGGTTGGATACTTACTCTCTATTTAAAAAAAAACTATATAAAAATATTCATATATCCCAATTATATTATGGCAATACTTTGTTTGTGTGTTTGTTACCATATTGTCAGTGTTTGACCGCGATGAACTGCGAAACTACTCAACCGATTTTCATTTTTTTTTTCCTGTACCTATTTGTGTCAAGTTAGGACATAGCATAGGTTTCATTTTTAACACAGCAATGCGTGGCCGGGTCAGCTAGTATGTTTAAAACATAAACCGCTGCTTTTGGAATTGGCATTAAATACTTACGTAGTTATCACAAATCCAACGGCTAAGCTATAATCATTGCCATTTAATTTATGATTACATTAATTATCTTTACGAAGAACTCACTTCAGACTAGTTTAATGGTCATAGGCTGTTAACCAACTGGCAGGTTTAGCGCATACTCCAAGAATGTTTTCTGATCCAGTTGTGTTACTCACATTGAAACTGAGATCGTCAGTATCAAAACTCAAATTTTGCTGGTATTCTCTCAATGTCAGGGTAGTTTAGACTGGCTTGGCGCAGTTTTTTGTACCGTGAAGCACAGTAAATCGTTTTAGGGGTGCACTTAAATTTTGCGGTCGTTCGAAAGGGTGCCGATGCCGCGAATCTTTACGTGCTATAAACTATCTGTAACTGTTCGCAACCTAAAAACTTTAGATAGTTCTATAAAATTGAACTATCGACCATTAATTTCAATCTAAAAGTCTTATTTTTCAACTAGACAGCAATATAGAGTGGTGCTTAATAGCGCTATACCAACAATAAATCCACTTTTATTATGAAACTGTAAAAATAAATGAACATTGGTAGTTCAGCGGTATTGACAATAACTAACAATTTGTCTTTAATTGTTTGTTATCTATTTTCAATAAAACACGATTTTATTACGAGATAAAGTCTGAATATAAAACGGTTTCTTCCGTTTTGGAGTTGAAAAGACAGCAAATCGTTTAGGAAAGACAACTGTTATTAAATTTTATTAATGGCTTGTTTAATTAAAATTTCTATAAATAGTTGCGTGTTACATGGACTGGGTCATAATGTCATGGGTCATAGTGAGCTGCGCAGCTGCCGGTGATTCCCCTAAGAGACATTTTACTTTATATTTCTTCGTCATTAATTAATTATATAATGCTTTCATTTTCTAATGAGATTGTATAACATAAACTATATAACTGAAATTTCCAATATTAAGTTGATGTGTGTGTGTGTGTGTGGTTATGACTAAAGGTTGGGGACTAAAAGACTGAGGCGTCAAAAGTAAGGCGAGTCTTTATTAAAAGCCTTAAAAGGCTGAGTCGCTTTCATCACTACTCTCAGAGCACCAGTACTCACCCACCCCCTTATAGTCAAATTCAAAATCTCCTCCCTTTTTCGAAGTCTGTTAAAATTTAGGTACCTACTGAAAATTCCGACTTATTTGTAAAAGGAATATTATTACTTTTAATTTAGATTTTTTTTTCAAAAATTTAATTATATTTTTTATCTGAACGTTATTCATCTTGTTGTCATCGTTATCATGGGTGTGTTGAATATGGTCTGGTTGAGACGGTCATGTGTCCGATTAATTTCATTGGCGACGAAATATAATTGATAATCAGTTCATTGAACATAAAATGATAAGGTGGTTCCAATGGAATCAAACATAAGATTACATTTTAGTTATCGAGTCGCAATGTTAACGAACCTCACAAGGCCAAAACCTTCTTAAGATAACTATATAAAACCTTTTAGTTTTATAGATTTCGTTTCATTCCACAACAAAATAATTCGATATCGAATATCTTTACGACAACCGAGCACAGTCTGCATTTATATTTAAAAGTAATGAGAAATGTGCTAAAATATTCGCCTATTCAGGTAACACGAGCCATGATACAGGCGCCAGTGAAAATGGTAATACGAGTTGCTAAGTATTAAAAGCGTATTTGTAAAAAAGCAAAATGGGAAGCGGAAAGTTTGGTTTCACGGCCAAGAAGGACAAAGTGGTTGCTGTTAGTGATGAAGAGACTGAATTTAGAATTAAGGAAAAATGTCGCAAATTACAGAAGAAACTTCAGAAGACTGAAAAACAGAAGACTGATGTTAAAAAGCCAGAAAAGCCGATCTGGTGGAATCAGTGCAGTGGATGTAAGTAATGTTAAAACAATTATAGGCTAATTGTTTTATGTGAGAAATATTATTAATTTTTATATTTTTTTATAAATACTGATATCTTAGCCGGAATTATTTAGTCAGTTTGTCATTAAACGATTAAAATTACAACGAAATAAGTTTTTTCATAGGCAGGAATTTTTTGTAATACCATACTATACTATTGTAATAATCCTCCAAGGGCTACAAGGTTAGCCACGCCCTTTGAATTTACAATAAGAGAAATTAGAACACCAAGGTCCCAAATTTTGAAACCAACTAGAACTTTCGACAATAGCGATAGGGAATCGAGGCCAGCGACGTGACCTCAGACGGCACCTTCAAATTATATACGAGCCCTTCTAATGTTTAAATGTTGATTTCATCGCTTCTTTTGCAGATATTTTTTATTGGTTTTGTTACTTACATATTCTCTCTGCATATGCCCGTGAACCATAACCGTAACGCAATAAATTATTTGCAGTTTGTTTTAAAGCATACCGTATTTTACAATGTCACTGTCTAGGTGTATTTTACAATCTAGCAATTCTAGAATTTCTCCGACAGACTATAAATGTACGTAATGTCACATATACACATAAATATCTGTGTAGAAGTGTGTCAGTGGAAAGCGCGAGAGAATCCCGAGAAATCTATGAGCTAATGCGGCCGTGCTGCACGCGCCCCCCTGTTTCCACTTTCTAAAATGGCGAGACCGACGCGGACTTTATAGTTCAGGAACTACTGCAGCATGAAAGTAGCTGAGCTTCATTTCCTTATACGTCAATTCACCATTCACGACACCATGAAACTAATATCTTCGAGTTTAGATAAGACAATTATAAACAAATTGACCACTAGGATCAATTAATTGCATTGAGAACTAAAATCTGTAATATGAGTAGTCAACAATATAATGATTAGTTGTTAAAAATATAATTTATCTTTATTTTATATTTTCTGTATACAAAATATTTAAATCTTATTTGCTCTTTTTTAATCAAATTTTGTTCGTGTAATGAAATGTTTTTATACATTGGTAAATTATTTTGATTTATTGCCTCATATTATTATAGTATTCAATAATAAATTAATAAATCATGCCAAATTTTTCTTTTTTCTGCGAAGGGCGGAAGAAATCTGAGAATTATATCAATATCTTGATTGACAGCGAAGGTATTTCCAGGTAGTCTATTATAGAAAATACCTTCCTCTTCTTTGTTAAAAATAATGGACACTGTCATTACTGCACCACCTTTTACGGTCTTGACGATTTATTAATCATACCAGCAGTAAGTCAGAAATGTTTTTAATTTTACCTCAAGAATGAATGTTTGGACATATGGCCTATTGGTTGGTACAATTATATAGTTGTACAATTGTACGGTTTGTACAGTTGCCCCGCTAATCGCAGCGCCACCTCTCGGATCTAATTTGAATATAAACCAACCTTAAAATATCTTTGTTTGACTATTATATAAATAATCATTTACTAATGGATGTTACATTAAGGTCTTGGATACATCTCGAGCTTCGTCTTTTGTCATTGTAGCCTATAAGCCTACCTATAATCTTGATTCTGATAATTTTGATTTTATAATCCTATCCCATGAATATCTCAAAAGTTGTTATTAACAACAGTGTTCTTACCTAAATCCCTTTTGAATGAGGGGCTTTTCATTATTGTCTTTAAATCTTTGTTTCAGTGAGTGAAATAGACCAGTACCTATGGATGGTTGGTGGCTCCGCTGGCGCCTTGGCACTCACCGGAGTTGCGGCAGCCTCAGCTTTCTACCTAAGCACCAGGCCGAAACCAGAGAAACCACTTGTCACCCTACATGAACAGAGCCTCCTTGAAACCGTAAGTACCTACGAGTAGTAATATTTTTTTGTGTCTAAGATTTTAAGCTAATAGCAGGCGTGGGACAAGTATAACTATGGATATTTGTAATGTAGCAAGTAGGTGTCCTAGTTGAGATATCACAAATTTTAACAAGGTTTCGAAAAACACGTAATAAAAATGAAGGTAGTAGAAAAAAATTCTAAGTAGAATAATATCTTGTTTAAAATGGTAAAGCACAAAATTTAAATTGATGGTGGTAATTAGTAATATGTACTACACCTAGATCCGGATCTCTTTTCACCATTTACCGTCGCTGACGGTTGTTGTATTCCTTTTGGAGATAAGATTTTATATACCTAATTAACTTCACTTCATACAACGTTTAAATTGTTGTTTGCTCACAGGGATTTCTTAATAGTCCTCTAATTGTTTAAGAATACTTACATTGTAAATCTTACTTTTATTGCTTATTTAGAGGCATTATTATAACTCTCAAAACTAAATAGTTTTGCATTCAGGTCAATAACCTTTAGTAGAAATAGGTAGTAATTTTGTTCATGTCCATGTACCATTTAAACTGTACAAATTTTTGTCGTAGCATAGTACAGTCGCCGTCAGATATTTCGTAGCAGACAAGGTGACCAAATACTTCTGAACAATTTAAAATGTCAATAAGTTCTATACGCTACAAGTGACCATTAATATATGAACATTCATTACTGCATTAATATCTCAGCAGATGCTAGTCATTTGCTTCTAAACACACAACTTACCAATAATATCTGAACACTCATCACATCAAATGTGTCTATGCACATAGTGTAGTCTGAATCATCTGAGAAATATTGCAGTTGGAAGTCCTTCTAACTTTACTGTAATTACCATTTTAATAGGAGCTCTTTTGATAATTTATACAAGGTGTCCTAGAAGCTGACGTCAAACCGAAAGCGGGTAATAGACTAACTCAGATAAGTTATCAGAAAAATATAAAAAAATCTAAGTCAATTATTAAAAAAAAATAGCATAAAAAAAATAAAAAAATAGCATTTAAAAAAAAATAGCATTTAAAAAAAATCGATAAAATTTACACCCCGTGTTGGTTATTAATTATTAATTGTTATTAATAAAAATATATTAAGAATTATTAATTTCATTAAAATCCAATATCTATTTCATGTCATAAGGCTTACATTTAAGCATAACATATCGCACTAATAAGAGAGTGCAGGTATAAAAAACGTGCGTAAAAAACAACTACGCCTCCGAGCCCTCAGGTGGGATTCGAATCCACGACCTTTCGCTATCCGGGCGAGTGCTCTGACCGCTGAGCTACCGAGACGCTGGCAAAAGTGTTTACAAACGTATTTCAACTTCTACTATGAGCTAGTGTCGTATAATAAAATAAATAAATAAATTAAATAAAAACAAGAGAGTGCATGTTAAATTATAGCCTTTAAAAAATAATATTTAAGCCCAGTGTTTATCTGCGTAGATACATTTGATGTGATGAGTTCATATATTATTGGTTAGTTGTGTGTTTAGAAGTTAATGACTAGCATCTGCCGAGATATTAATGCAGTAATGAATGTTCAGATATTAATGGTCACTTGTAGCGTATAGAACTTATTGACATTTTAAATTGTTCAGAAGTATTTGGTCACCTTGTCTGCTACGAAATATCTGACGGCGACTGTACCGGGTGGTAATGAACGTACGTTCACGGTTCGTCCTCCGAATAATTAAAGCATTTTACTTTAGCTCAGCACAGTTTTTACTTGACTTGTCACCGGATATATTCAATACACGATTAGTATAGCCGTTAACTTAATGACACTTATATTACATTTGGGAGATCGATTTTTTAAAAGGATACGTCATCGGCGCTAGGGACCTTTTTGTTAATGATTTATTAGTAATTGCCATTGAAAGGTTTGACTGTGACATTTAGCAGAATTTTTAACTTTTTTTTATATGATGTATGATCTGCACCGTATAGACCATACGTATTAAAAAAAACTGATGTGTTCCGCAGTTCTGCAGTAGTGTTCCGGAACACTTATCCATTTACTTAGGGTACGACAGAGAACATGTACGTTAGTAAAACAGCATTTAAAAAAAAAAGAGTAATATTGTAGCAGCCATCTAGGTATAGGCTGGACCTATGCTGGACACCATTAGCTTTGCGTCCAATCACTACGCAAAAAAGTAGAATTAGTAGCAGATAAAATCTGCTTTACAAATTTGCGTCACCGAAATACAAGGTTTACTGTCTACTGTATATGCCAAAATGAAACAATAAAATCAATTTTAACTTCAAACTCGTGAGTTCATGCCCGATAACGTTTTGTTGTCAATAGAAAATATTCACACGAGTATGCTGACCGATAAAATATGTAATCTTTATATGTCTTAAAATATTTATGACATAATTTACTTGTCTGTATAACAAAGAGAAGTCTTTAGATTCTCTATAGCAATTATTATTTTGATTAAACTTTATCCTCTTAAGGAATAGAATAGGAAAATAAGTCAAATAATCTGTAATAACTGTAACAAAAATTATATTGAAAATTAAATATTGGCATATGGGCCAACAATCCTAATTTATAAATTATAAAAAAACGTAAGAAGTTATTTGCCGGCAAATGTGTCTTAGTGTTTTAATAAGACGACGTGATAAACAATTATGATCAAATAAAATGTTGATCTAGCGAGTATTGCGTGACAAACTGGTTATACAATAGTTGGGTCCTAATATTAAAACATTTGGAAGTAATTTGAGGGTTTTCGCTCAATATACCACACCTACGTGGCTCGTTAGAAAAATATGTTTTTCTGTCCAAGTGGCACTTCTTTAAATCGCTGTATCAAAGTTCAAGATGCCCTATTTCAAACTGCCGCTACCGTAGAGTTGGCAAAGCGCATCTTCGAGCGGTATTTTTAACTCATTGTACCACCGACAGTCCAGGGCGATACTCTGCTGTCAGAAATCGAATCACTAGCGAAAGTGATGAGATACTAAGCCTTGCCAATCTGTTGGAGCCAACAACCGAAGGCATATAGGGCTGAATACGGAAAAGTGAAAAGTGACATATGTGACTAATCTGAATAACCACCTTAATCAAACGACAATGATGGTTACGCAGTGTCGAATATAATTTAGTTTGAAATAATAAATGGTTTTGTGGTGTGATTAAGTTAGTTCTCTTAGTAAAAATGGCGTGCTGTGACTGTTGTGTTGGTGTCCCACCGATACGACCTCCGATAAGTCTGAGTGAACAGTCAGAATCTCTTAAAGTAAGTGGTTCATTGCCTATAGAAATGCATATGATAAACAGATTTACCCAAAGTCAGATTCTACGCTGATTGTTATACAAAGGTGCATTAATGAACTTTTACACAAAAGATGTAGAGTTACAGCATTATCAACTCGTAAGGGATTTCATTCGTTTAATATGTTGATAAGTGCACAATATCGATAAGCCCTTTTCTAAAAAATATTTATATGTTTAATTTTATCGTATAATTTTATTATTTTGTCGATAGAAGTTAGAGCATTAGTTCTGAACTCATGCCTCAATAGTTGGCAAAGCTCCGTAACATTTAGATTCCGTACGTACATTCAGGCCCACTGCTTCAAAAGAAAACTGTTTAGAAATAGCATCAACATATTCTAGACGGCAATTTTTATTTTATTTTTTCAATGATACAGTTCAATAATACATAGTACCTATCTTTAAAGCATATAGAAAAGGAAGCTGTTTACTTTGCTAATTTCCAGAAAACTAAAGATCTTTTTTATTATAAGAAAGCCTTGATGTCAATTTGGTAAAAAATCTCAAAATCATAAACTTTTAGTTGAGGTTAATGATTTTGCCAAGTTCTTATTGCTTTTGCGCCTTTTTTACATTATCTTAGTACACGTAAACACTTACCAAAGCCAATTTACCACAATCGATTATGAACTTAATGGTCAACAAAAAGAGTTCGTGTCAATTTTACTTTTTGTGGACTGAGGCCTTAGTGCGAGTTTACGCGTCGATACTCGTAACAGTGCGCGTAAAATATTAGTATGGGCGCCCCTAGCGGTAACCATCAGGAACTACGGATCTTATTAGAAATCTGTAACACGCTCGATAACGAGTATCGAATGCGTGAACTCGCACTAAGGTCTCTGATGGGTAATATTCCGA
This sequence comes from Calamotropha paludella, assembly GCA_927399485.1. NCBI lineage: Eukaryota > Metazoa > Arthropoda > Insecta > Lepidoptera > Crambidae > Calamotropha > Calamotropha paludella. The sequence continues at coordinate 10,192,236 of OV656819.1, forward strand.
TTCCGAAGTTATTTCACTAACGAAATGCCGTGCCTTGCTCAAGAATAGCAATATCTTTCATAATGTTGCAGCGTCATACGTATTCAGTATTTACTGACAAATATGGAATAAATATAAGTATGGGAATGAAGTGGATAGCGGAGTTGCGATTAGTCTTCAAATGCTTAATGCGAACTACTGAGTTTGGTGTGAATATTTCGGGAATAACTACAAAAGATTATTTCTTAGAATGCTTTATTCAATAACAGCTAATTCTGGGCCTAAGCAAAAGATCATACTTTTATCAAACTAGTCCAAGTAAAATAAATAATCACGGGGTAATGAAACCCCTTAAGTTTAAGTTCAAATGTAACTAAATGTCGTGTAGGGCAAACTTTCCGCTCGTTTCAGTGCAATTTCTTCAATAATCGAATATTCGAACATATTTTTTTTATTAAATCTACTTATCAATAAATAATGTTCTGTGTATAAAAAAGAATAATTACGATCTTCCACCAATATTAAACAGTTTTAAAATTATTCAACAAAAAATTAAATTTATAAATGAGAAATTTATAATTTATAAATAAAGTTACGAAAGATATTTTATTGCTGACACTGAACAGACGAGCTTTGTGTATTATTCTAGAAACATAAAGACTTAAATGAGATGTTATAAATCAGGATTAAATGGTGACGGAGAGTTGGGATAAAGAATAGAATACGCAAATATTTATTAAAATGAGATAGTTATTATTACAAAACATTAAAAAATGCAATTTTTTTCTTCTAATTTAATTTTCAGTTTTGTAATAGAAGATATGATAAATTATTTTCTGATTCATATGTAATAATTGATATACCTAATAGTAAAAGATTACAAAAAGTGCATACGTTTAGTGAAAAAACCAAGTCCGAACAATAATTAATTTCTCTACATATAGCATATTACATAATTATATATTATGTAAAAATACTAAAAATACTGAAGTATAAAACGAACTGTATTAACACAGAACCCAAATATAGAAGTTTAAAAATACAATCCCAACCCATTGATACAATTGAGGTAGAATCGTGAATGAAATACGCCTGGAGGTGATTTTTTACGGCCATCCTTATCCATCCTTATAGTCGTTGTATTTAACATAAACAATGTCCTAAATATTAAAGTTTGTTATTAAATATATATAACAAGATCATAAAGGAAATTGGCCATTGCTATAATCTAACATACGGGATCAGCGGGTCAGAGTCAATACTTTAATATGCCTTCCGAATTACTAAGGGTCACAAGGTAGTAACTGTTCGCTCACCCATCCAATGTTCGGCCTTAACAGAAGTTAGCCTTTGCGGCCGCAAAGTGTTAGTGAATATATACGCCAAGAACACAAATTTGTTGTTTGTGTCTGTCAGCTCTTTTTCCCGCTCTTTTTCCATTGTATCAATTAACGTTACCATAGCAACGCGTTACTGGGTCAGGTAGTCTATAATCTGAGAACACATTCGTTGTTTGTGTGTTTGTCTGTCCGCTCTTTTTCCCGCTCTTTTTCCTTTGTATACGCGTTACCATAGCAACGCGTTACCATAGCATCGCGTTACCGGGTTAGCTAGTTAAATAACAAAGAAATTACAATTCACGACCAACTGGTCTGTTACCAATAACAATGTTAGACGCCAGCATTAATATAAGCTTTTAAATTCCTATTTGAATTAAACGTAAGAACGTTCGGTCCGTTATAGATGAAGAGGTAATGATATACATTTTTGATATACTTTCGTTATATAGACTTTAATATATTATATATACTAGGCGATGCATCGCTAAGCATAAGTAGCTTTATGCTAGCACCATATATTGGAGCGGAGTGTAATACCTAAAAAAAGAGAAAAAAAAATTGCGATGGGATTTTTTACGAATTTCAAAATTCGGGCTCCGTCACAATCTGGTCCCAAACCCGTTGATTCGATTCCACACAAAAAATATTAAAATCGGTTAAGAACTGGAGAAGTTAGGGCGTAACAGACATTGTGCCATTGAAGCTGATCCATGGGAGCTTCGCTTCGCTCCGCTCCAATTAAAGTCTATATATCTTCTTTAACTATCATAACAATCAGTTCCTTTATTTTAAAACTAGACTTTGCCCGCGGCTCCGCCCGCGTGGATGTCGTTTATCGCTGTAGGTAAGAAAATATTTCCCGGGAACAACTTATTTTTCCGGAATAAAAAGTATCCTATGTTACTTCTAATATCTCCAAGAATATATGTACGAAGTTTCATGATGATCGATTAAGTAGTTTTTGCGTGAAAGAAAGACAAACAGACAGACACACTTTCCCATTTATAATATTAGTATGGATAATACTAAATAAATTTTTGTATGTAATTTTGTAATGATTGTATAGCGTTAACGCTCTTAATATGCTTGCAGACCGATTTTGAGGTTTAGTTACTAGAAACATCACAAAATGCAATATAAAAATATAACTTCCATTTTTGTAGTCTCTAAGATTTCTTATATGGACCTAGGTAGGTAGTATTGCTTACAGTCCGAACCAATAATATGTGTATACCATTGAACCACGTCACTTTATTTTTTTTTTTTGTAATCATTCTATTAAAAATTATAATACGTCACTTTACGTCGTTTGATTGATTCCTTACTGCTTCTACTATGAACTACATACTGGTTCTACTGTGTAAACGTATAAGAAGGTAACCACCTTCTGGTTCTAAAGTGTAAACGGATAAGTAGGTAACTATCTACCATGTCACGTTGATTTAACAGCAGCAACAAACATCAGTACTTAGTAAGGAATTAATCAAACAACGTAAAGTGGCGTATTATACATTAAAAGAAAATAATAATAAAGTGACATGGTTAATGGTGTAAATTATTATTAGTGGCTACAGTTGTAGGTACTTTTTAAATTTGATAATGAAAAACCGATAAAAAATATTTCAAATGCATGTAAAATTTTGTTGTTATATTCTAGGAGTTAACCCAATTTTTACAACAATTTATTGTGACATTTTATCTTATTTCATCTAATAATTCACATATGTCATGGTTACATGATTGAGTCGATAAATGCTATGAAACTGGATGAATGTGAAATAATTACTTAAGATTTAAAATTACAATTATCTGTTACAATTTACTTATACAAAACATTATCATTCTCTCTTCAAGAGTTCAAAAAGTAGTAATTAGCAAAGCTAAGTCCTGTGTAGTTCCAAGCTTGCTCCAAGGATCGATATTGGGCCCATTATTATTTCTCACTTATATTAATGACTTCCCTCATTTTACAAAAACCTTATGTGAGACAGTACTGTTTGTAGTTGATGATACCTCTTAGTTTTTTGAAGCTGACAGAGGCAGTTTGCGTTTGGGCGGTGTAAACAGTGCCCTATCTAAAGTGGTGCACTGGTTCACTATTAATAACTTAAGTGTGTAAAATTTTCTGTACCTAATGTGAGGCAGTTCAATACACCCATAAATGTTATTGGCGAAGCAGTCAAACTTGTTAATTCCACTAAGTTTTTAGGCATTACTTAGGACTCATATATCTATGATGTTTGTACGCAACCATTATGACAATGTTATTAAGACAGCAATATTTATTCAATTAATACTCGAAACAAGAATATGATTAGAACTTTTTGAAGCCTGAAACTTGCTGTTTTAAGTTTCAGGCTTCAAAAAAAACAAGAGGCTCATTTCTTGATAGAGGTTTTATTTTTTATAACAAAATTCCACACAAGCTGTCTGAACTACCTTTTGAAACGTTTAAAAAGGTTGTTAAAAACGCGCTCATGAACAAAGGCTGTTACTATATCGGTGATTATTTAAAAAGACAAGAATGCGTTTTGTTTTTATTTATTATTATTATTATTATTATTTTGTAATGAGAGATGGTAAACGTATAATATCCATTTTGTGTTATAGTAAATTTTTCTTATACACCTTGGTAGTTCAAGAAAATTTTACTTAAATATATAACTATGTATGTATTGTAACATATAAACAAGGTCTCCCGACTTAATTACGAGCCCTGGCGTAGCTTTGACGTTCAATACATGCGTTGAGAATGCTCATATTGAATAAAAAATATTTTATTTATTTATTTATTGAATGGCGATAAAACTATCTCAAATTTCGCTACAACTTGATCGTCTGCCAATAATGTAATCGCTAATAACTCGTGACGATTGATGTATGTCAATGTCTCGTGAAGTATTATATTTCATTTCATAACTGTATCTATATTTGTAAAGTAAAAATGATTATTTTTAAAATTATATTACCTTTTTCGCTTTAGGCCACGTTCGCGGGTTTATTGTGTTAATAGTGATAAATTAAAAAAAAATAGTTAATGAAAATTTTTCTGAATGTTCACACTATAGAATAAAGCATACGACTGATCATGATATGAGGCCAGACAAATGTGGATTGAGACAATTATAATTAATGTTTTTTAACAATAATTTTATTAAAGGATTAAAAGTTTACCTATACTATTTTGTCTACTATTTATAAAGACATTAGTGGTGACATGAACTTTCTGCTTCGTGTAAAACTCAGTATGCGGAAATTATAGTTAGCCAACCGTGGCTTGGGTACAATGTCAACTATTTTAGAGACACTTTATTTTTACTTGCCAAGAAATACTGCATCATTAAGACTGCCCTTCGTTACGTTCTTCTGTTTTGCAACTGTAGTCATTAATAAAAATTTGCACAAATTAATTATTTTGTTAAATAATTTATTGGAGAAAATTTACTGCAAAAATAAAAATTTGTTGTTACCGATGTTTACCCCAAAATAGTAGAATCGCGAGAAATGTTTCTGAATGAAATAATCAATGTTCTACGATCTACTAGAATAATTATTATACACGCTTTTTTAATGTTGCGGTGTACGCTGTTGGACACAAATAGCATGACAACGTCGCTATGTCATACAGTTTCGATATAAATACTCGGGCTGAATTGCCACATTTTTCACTTGGTGTCGTGTGAGAAATTTCCTTTCGACCTTGCCTACAAATTCAAAATCAAGTTCCGTGATGCGTCTCACATGTTAAATTAAAAGCGTGTTATTAGCAACAATAACACTAACAATTTATTTCAGATCGCGATGAAATAGCGTGTTGTGTTAAATTGAAGAATATTAAATTAACTTGACTTAATGTGTATCTGTTTGCATTTTTCTTTCTTATCATAATGGTTTTAAATCTCGCTAATAGGAATAAGAACAACCTGGATGTCTTTGCAATATACGAATTACCTTGTAAGATTGATAAATAATTTAAGTATCATTAAAAATATTCGCACGAGTGCGTTTACTTAGTTTTCTATGCGTGTATAGGTCATTTTATGATTTAAACTTAGTATGTATCATATATATATTTGACGGCAGGTATAAAAGTTAATGGAATTGTTATTATTTTTTCACGTTGAATTTTGAAAGGCAACGATAATAAATAGAAAGTTATTAATGTGTTGTGATTGTCTTTTCTCGTTGCTTTTAATTTATGTTGAAATAGCTCCAAAACCTTTAAAATACCCGTACTCATTTTATTATCATAATTACATAACAAAATGTACCACGTCAATTCGCAGTCTAAATATTTTCGTCTTTCTCACAAGTGACTTTGACCCGTTCATTGTCCCATTTATCATTGTGTCAACAGTAATAATATACCGTAATGTTTAAGAGTGTTTCAACGTAAAGATCATTTTTAAGATTACTAGTCCATATTACAATGTAACTAGGTTACGGGGAATTATTCACATATACATTTACAGTTAGTTTATAATATTTAAAAGTAAATAGTATAAAAAAATCAAAAATCATATTTAAAACTAGCAGCAGCCTGCGACTTCGTCCGCGTGGAACATTGCAACATTACTTTATTTTTCTAAAATAAAATATTTTTTCTAAAATAAAAGTAGCCTAAGTTACTCCTTATTACATCAGCTACCTGCCAAAAAAGTCCCGTTAAAATGGGTCCAGCCATTTCAGAGATTAGCCGGAACAAACAGACAGACAGACAAAAATTGTAAAAAATGTTATTTTGGTGCATGTACCGTATATTTATTCATATGCATGTAGTAAAAAACGCTTATTTCAATATTACAAATAGACACTCCAATTTTATTTATATATATAGATTAGTCCGTCTCTGATTTCTAGTTTGAATTTGTTTCCTTTTCCAAAAACGATACCAGTTTATACCGCAAACTAAGTTAATGAGCTTACAGTAGTGCTCATTAGGCTCTTATGTATTGCAAGGATTCAGTGCAACGACCTAGAAGCTATGAATTATTAAATATTAGTAAAACAGCAATGCGTTTGTTTTTGTGACATATAATAAATTATATAATGTTTGATTTTGCAGGGTCCAGAGATGGTACGAGTATCAAAGTTCTACAAAGAAGCAAAAAACGGGCGTTACCTACGTTATCTTCATGAAGACACACGCACACTTTTCGAAACTTTCCGTCGTGGAGTGAAAGAATCAAGTAAGTCATTTTGCTTTATTGGTGCCTTTTAAGTTACTATATTATTAGACTTCAGGCAAAGCGTGTCTCTATTATTATACGTCTTTGTTCGTATTACATTGCCTGCAGTCGTGGCTGTATTATTCGCAATTGCAAAGCAGGGAGTGCCCCAAGGCGTTATTCTAAGGCCTACGTCATTTCCCTTCGTTTCCGCTCGATGTCGATTACGATAATAATACCTGTAATTACAAAATATTGTTAACGTCACTTATAACTCGTTCAAGTGGTACAGTTAAAAATAATTTGTGCTACTAGAGTTGTTGCGACAGTTGCTTGGGTAGCAGCTCTTAATGGAAATAAAACAGTAAGAAATTCAACAACACAGTATCCTGTGGAATATTCCACCGTTTAATTTGCTTTAGCTACGGTAGAATATTTACGAGATTGCACTCGTGATATAAGGACATGGTTACTGAGACCGCTTACTTATATATTTTTGCAGATAATGGAAATTGTTTGGGTTGGCGTGAGGGACCAAATAAGCCCTATGTGTGGCAAACGTACAACGAGACTTTACTTCGAGCGAAGAACTTTGGGTCTGGTCTTATCTGCCAAGGCTTAACACCAGGTCAAAGCACATTTGTGGGTGAGGATTGTTTATAAGTATGAGAAGTTTATTAAATAATTTATTTTCCTTTTTAAATATTAAAATATAACCATCCATCTATTTTTAGAATTACTCACGCATTAAAAAACTTGTATAAAGTTCGTCACCAATATAGCTCTATGTAAATAAAAAGCATTCGTGCTGATTATGTATTGTTTTTATTTATTAATCGCGTGTTCTTATATTTTCAGGTATATATTCACAGAATTGTCCGGAATGGATTATGACCGAGCAAGCCGCTTACTGTTATTCAATGGTCATCGTACCATTATACGACACATTAGGAGCTAACGCCTGTGCCTTCATTGTTAATCAAAGTATGATGTATTTTTTATCTTAGCTTTTTTATCAGAAGAAAGATTGCTGTTCATTTCAATGAGATAACAGTACAACATGTTTCACATTTCTATACATTCATTTTAAAACTTTGATTATTATAATATACCTAATTAGCCAAAAGAAAATTAAGAAATTAAAAATAAATAAATTTATATTAACAACTTAATTTTTAAGTGAGTAAATTGGCAGTTTCAGCAGCCTTTCTAAAATTATACATTTGGCAGCGATAGCTATCAATAGATCCAGTCCAACCCATTAACACCTGAAGAAAAAAAAATGGAGTAGAACAATCAATAACAATACAATCTTTGTTGGTGTAATCGTATTGCTTGACATAATTTTGAATAATAATTCTCTTGCAGCTGAAATGGCAGTGGTTATATGTGAAGATGACAAGAAAGCCAACCTTTTATTAGACCAGTCCCCTCGCTGCTTAAGGAAGCTTATCACGATTAAAGAAGTGTCTCCGTCAACACACCAGCGCGCAAAGAGTCGCGGCGTTGAAGTACTCAAGTTTAGCGACGTTGAAATACAAGGCGCACAGAAAGATTATCCTTGTGTTGTAAGTACTTAAAATTTATTTATCTCGATTCTATTTTTTATTCCTATGCGTGAATAAACTTTGCATGTTGCTTAAAAAGTAACGTGCTGTCAAAAATAAATATCATTATTGATTAAAAAATTTATGAGTGATTTTACCATATAAATATTTTAAGGAGAACTATGTGGGCTCGGCACACAACAGTGGGTTTGTCTTCTGCAAGACTTAAAATTAACTGAAGCATAACAGTTCATTTCAAATTCGTAATATATAAAAAGGTTTTCTAAAAGTCAGTTTACTTACGATTTGGAATCTTATATCAGTCGACACAAAATACTGAAGCCAAGTTTACAATAGAACAGTCTTAACTTTCGCGAGCAAGGAAATTTTAATAAAAGAAACGAGACCTTTTTTAATTGCAACGATCAAAGTAGTATACAACGTTAGTATTTGCATACAAGGAAAAAGGGCCAGACGCGTAATAATTTCTTCGAAACGATCAGTGGGCTCATACTTAAAGGATAAAAATAAAAAAACATTGCTCCCTTGCAAAGTGCAAAGTTGAACAGTAAAGCTTTGAACAGGATGCCTTACGGAAAATAGTGTCTGTAATGATACACACATAAATATTATGTCTATTACACTTAAAAATTACTTTAGGTTTACCTATTTCTTAAGAATGGCCTATAATTAAGGCCTTGAAGTTAAGAAAAAAAAAATTATATACGATCTGGCCTTAACCAATAAAATAAATTATAATTTTTTCAGTTGTAAAAGTTTATCCCACTGACTTCTTACTTTTCGCGATAGGTATAATAAGAATACAACAATCGATATAGATTTTTTTTCAATTTTTTGGCGCTTTTCTTTCAATGGCATTAATTTTCTCGTTAATAACTGAAATGTTATATTGATACATATTTTTCACTTTTTCGTTCAGTTTGCCTTTGTTTTTTTTTTAGTTGATTATTTATTTTTTACCTTTTTTATTTGATCTATTATAAAATCTTGATTGTTTTCATGATTCATGGCATTTATTGTAAGTTTTTAGTTCTCCGTATTTTCAATTTCGTCTCGAAATTTTTCGATGAAATTCATTTTTATTTTTTAATTATTGTATTATCATCAATCTCTAATAATTGTGCCAAATTTCAAATTAATCCGACAGTTAGAAGTGTAAGAATCGCGTTAAAGGATTCCGTTACCAACAAACATACAAACATGAGGTGAAGTAAAAAAAAGCGTGTTAAAAAAGAGACATTATTAGTGTATGATTCTGTCTCACGAAGTCCTTTTGTTGAAACGTAGAGAGCCTTTAGTAGGAATAGGTTTTAAATTAATTAATTCTTAAATAAAAAAAGAAGAAATATCTTTACATAATCAAAAAACAGAAACAGGTGGTTAAAAACATTATTTTATTATACTGCAAATAAGAACCAACATTTCTTAAATTTTGTAAAATTTCATGTGCATAATTTTAACCGACATTCGTATTTTTAATTGCACTATGAGTTCAAAATTTATAGTAACGACATAATTTCCTTAAATTTTTAGCCGCCAAAGCCAGATAGTCTATGTACAATCTGCTATACTTCTGGTACTACTGGCATGCCCAAAGGAGTTATGTTGACGCACGAGAATGTGGTGGCTTCGATGTGCAGCGTCATAATGCAGCTTGGGGAACATCGTCCAGCTAAGACTGATGTCATGATATCTTTCTTGCCATTAGCTCACATGTTGGAGCGGTGTTGCGAGGTATTATTTCTATTTTTGTTTTTATAAATGGACAACTACATATGCTGTTTTTAAACTCGACTAAAAACTTTTAACGTTATATCGAAGTTTAAACCGATAAGTATATATTCAGTCCTGTTAAAGGTCTAACAGTTGGGCTAACTTAATGGAACCATATACTTATTAACATCTTCCTAAATGTCTAATAATCTTCTTTAATGCCTGTCAGCCATTTTCAATTAGAATACTCATTGTACTTAAAATTATTTTTTAATGTTAATCTAAACAGAATATGAATTGATGACGATGAAAGGATATGATCGAAAACAGATATCAGTTTCTAAAAAAAAAAGCTTTATTTTGCGTTATTTTAAATTTGACAATTATTTCCTAAAGATACAATTATAATTAACCAGGATGGCATATTTTAAAAATAAATTAAATATTTGTTCATATTTCTCTTAGTCTTGATCCTTTATTCCTTTTTTAAACTTTTACAAATAGTTTATAAAACTAGCCATAACTTTATTTTCAGAACGCTCTCTACATGATGGGAGGAGCAGTTGGCTTTTACAGCGGTGATATCCGCCGTTTAGCCGATGACTTAAGCGCACTTAAACCAACAATGATGCCTGCTGTGCCTAGACTATTAAATAGGCTATACGATAAAGCGCAAAGCGAAATCTCAAACTCCAAGATAAAGAAATTGCTATTTAATATGGCTTTATCCGCTAAGGAGTCTGAACTGAAAAGGTTAGTGTAACGCTTTAAGCCGCGTACTCCAATCTACGTCTGTTGTCTCAGTAAGTACAGTACGCAAGCAGATTGCAGATGGTTATTTTTTCTTTCAAATCTATTACCATTTCGAATCTATTACGTTCAAATTAAATTAAATATACTTGACCACCATACCATAGGTCTTGTTGGTATTGCAATTCAGATTGTTGGAAGTTATTATTGGTGCTAGGGAAGCTTTATGTCTAGCGACTGCATCGGCCTAGTGTAAGAAAGTTAGAAACATACTGCATACGAATTTTGAAAGGCAACGATAATGCATATCACTATAACATGCTCTTTTTGCGTCTTGTAATTTTGTAAAACAAGTCGAGTAGATAGGTCTCAATGACAACCATTCTTGCATACGTTTAATTTTTTTATTATTCATAAAACCTCTATTTTTCTGTGTCTGTAGAGCATAAAAAACTTGTTATATAAAAAATATTTTGCATCCCAATAGCATTCTGGCGCAATTAGAAATTGAATACTCTTTAGAAGAGCAAAAATGAAATTTAAAAATTCTAGCTTGCAAAAGAGTACAAAATGTTATAGAGCAATGAAATTTGGTGGGTGGTACGGCATATAACTTTATGATTAGAAAGCTTTCTTTCGTTTTGACGGAATTGCGCCTATATACTTTTGAGAGTAAGCATTGTTAGTACTATTTTATAAATTGTATGTGTTTTTGACAGAGGTATCGTCCGTGGAGATTCGGTATGGGACAAGCTCGTTTTTCGTAAAGTGCGCGAAGGCATGGGCGGGCGGCTACGCATCATGGTGGTTGGCTCAGCTCCCTTAGCTGGCAATGTGCTGACGTTTGCTCGCTGCGCGCTTGGATGTTTGGTAAAAGCTCTCCTTCTTCAGCAAAGAATTATTATAAATAATAATCGCCTAAAATCATGTTTAAAAACCCTGGATCACTCCAAAATGTATATAGATATTTATATAGATATTATGGTCGCTCGAGTGACATCGCATGTAGAGTGCCTTGCACTTACAGTAGCTGAGGGTAAAGTTGCGTCCCTTCACCACGTGCAGTGAAGCATAACCGTGTAGCGGGAATGTAGTCAGTCAGTCAGTCATAAGTAGGCTGAAATTAGTAATTCTATAACCTTAAACTTCTAAGCGTTTAACCAACATCGGTCACTAAGGAATCGCATTTTTTTGATGAAACGACATTTAATAGAGCGAGAAAAATAGCATAAGTGCTTTTACTCGTATAAAAAAACGATCCCGCACTGACAGATGTCACTCAACCCTTAGAGATTTCAGGTTAAAGACCTGAAAAATTTGAACTTATTTATTTGCTCCACGTGTTTTTCTACCCGGTATTTGAAACTGGCTATATTCCCGCTTATGTATTACCCTCACCTAGCCTTCAAATTTTGTCTTTGGTCTCTTCTTTAGCAGTTACGTTATGCCGCTCATTTACAAACTATTATTGGGTATTTTTTTGGTAATATATTTCGGCTAACTATCTTCAGCTGACCCTTAAAATGTCTTCAAATCGACGAATAGCATTGGAGGCAATCATTATACACCTCTTATAGACCAAAAATGAACAGTGGCGAATTCCATATTGTGGTTTTAAGTGCGATCTCCAAAACGCATCTTAAGTGTGGATATTATGGCAAATCCCCGTATTTTTAATGTAGGCTTCCGTCCCTATGTAATCTTGCACTATTGGATTTATGATGACCCTAGTATCCAATATATAGACAGTGCTTTTGGGCTATGTTTATTTTTGTGAATATAAGAAATATTATTGTATATTTATATATAAATATACAATAATATTCCAATGGAATACTAATATTCCATTGTTGCGTTTATAAGCGTACATGTTATTGCCACTACTTAATATATAAAGATACTCTCAGCTCTGAAAACAAACAACTGTAATCTCCGGATAACACCAATAATATCTAACGGCTGCGCGAAGGTCGATTGCATAAATATTTCCACGATTTCCTTGACTACGACGACGATTATTCAACAAGATATTTTGATATACGAAATTTGTGGGTTTGTTTTTGAGTTAGTGCTTCAAATTTATTTGTAATAATAGACTTTAAAACATTAAATTAGTCGTTAGTTTTACAATGTTACAATGTTCACAAGAACTCTTGTAAATTAATGGTTTCTACTAAGTAATTTATGTGGCTTATATATTCACGATTATTTTGTTTTCAGGCAAGCTTTTGTTATTCTAAACTTTAAACTAAGTATATCTCAATAGTTCCAAGATAAAAAATAATATTTATATGTACAGTAAGGAAATATTACACTTAAGCTTAACTTAAGCTTCTCTCGATACTACTTCACTTTTGTCATATCTAAAAGATTTTATCTGTAGACAGTTTTAATATATTTATTTTTATTTCTTCTGAAGAAAAAACTGTGTGTAAAATTGACGCTTGCAGACTTACTCTAATATTAGCTCGGTCATTTTTGTGATCTAATTAGAATTTTAAATTATATGTTGCTAGCTAATCTTTATAAATAAATGTGATGGGCTGGTGTTATTAAACTCTGTTGAAAACGCTATGGCGGTGTTTCTTACCTTTAAATTGTCTAATATTTTTGACTGATTTTCTATGTAAAATCTTTTTCATGCGGTTCATTTTCAATGGAAAAAATAATATTTTGTGTAAATAAGTTAATGTGTTGTTTAACACAAGCATGCCTTGTTCATGAGGGTTCCTTCGGACCGGATAACGTGTTTATAGCGGTGTTTACTGTAACGGGTTCGAGAAACTAAATTAGTAGTTTTAGTTCTGGTAAAACGCGCTTTTATCTATGAGATATCCCCGCCTCGGTTGAATGCATAAATCATTTCCACGTGTAAAAGCGAAAAGTTATTGTCCATCATCATCGTCATTAACCTGTTAATGGCCCCACTGCTGGGCACAGTACTTCCTTATTGATAAAAATACCCAAAGAAACGATCACGTGCCTCCCGAAGCGCGAAGGACCGCAAGATAATATTTTTTTGGTTGCCCCTATGACCAGGCCTTGCGTAAGAGCCTTTGCACACCACGTTTTTTAAACGCGCTGTCGACGTGCGTTTGTGTCGATACAAACGCGAGGCAAACGCAGTCTGACTAAGTCTCTCGCGCGTCTGTCGCGCGTTAAAGAAAACGCATTGTGCAAAGGCCCTTTTTGACTTTTCCTCAGCAATCATAGGCCCGGACCAGAACTTTGTTGTGTATAATTAATTAAATTTTTTACTTTCTCTAGATCGTGGAAGGTTATGGACAAACTGAATGCACTGCGCCAGTGACTCTAACCGTTCAGGGTGACCACGTACCTGAACATGTCGGGCCTCCCGTCGCTTGTTGCAAAGTGAAGGTGAGTTTGCCTCTTTAAGTTTACAGTTTATCATATCTGAACGAAAATAAAAGTATGCCTGTGTGGGAATGTTTACAGAAAAGCTAAAAATAGAAAAATAGCTACCAGCGCTTCTTTATGACAGATTTATGTTGAATAGGAAAATGATTACATTGATGAAATTACAATCAAAACAAGTAAGAGCCCTTGGCAACTTAACGATAACAGTTCCTGACTGGGTTTTCCAGTAAACATACTCAATCACTTATTTTAAAGTTTTTAGCGTGTTTTTTTATGATGTTGTTGCCATACCTAAATATCCTGTATCTTTGTTTCTAGCTAGTGGACGTTCCCGAGATGGAGTACTACGCGGCGCAGGGGCAAGGCGAGGTTTGCGTTCAAGGCGCGAATGTGTTTAAGGGCTACTTCAAGGAACCTGACAAGACACGTGAAGTCATCGACCACGACGGTTGGCACCATACTGGCGACGTCGGCAAGTGGCTGCCTGTGAGTGCTGTGCTTGTTTTTTTTTTTCTTGATTTCTGAATGCTGTCAAATGTAGATGATCACCACAGCCCCACCAATTTTAGACTGGGCGAAATGCGAAATTCTTAGACTGCCTTCAAGCCGAGAGCCACTTTACTAGTTTGTAAGAAGCACAGCATCTTCCCGAAGGTAGTCTTCGAATCGACATAGATTCACTGTGGCGCTCTAGCTGGAGAACTGCTGTGTTTGTTCTATAGTTCGACATTTCAAATAAATATTCATCCGCAATGATGTGAAAGAATCTCGAGGTCGAAAGGGGTGGTTAGTCAGAACACCAATGGCACTAAACTATTTATATATGTAATAGAAATGAACTATATAGCTGAAATCTGTGCTAAAAACCGATGACGAAATAACAACTGACATTAAAGTTTCTATAGACCGAACATAAATATCGTAATGCGGTTTTAATAATAATAATATTTGTTACATATTTAAATGTGGTTTTCGTTTATTTGTTACACGTTTAAATTTCGCTGGCTCAGGTTTCAATAGAGGTAACTCACGGCAAATCTCAACTTTGCAGCCTTGCATACAATCTGAGAAAATGCAAAAAAATCCTATAACATTTGAATTTTGAATACAAAAAGTATAACTTATTTTACATGAAACTTTGTCGTGGATACAATATTCTGTATCTTTATCATTGAGAATTTGCCCCTTTAATAATGGCGACAACAATTGGACATGATTTTGTTATATAAATCATCTGTAATGGGTTTGAGTGTCCTGGATTTCTTGAATCAATTTTTATAAGAACACCTACACGTCGCACAACTCACACTACATTATTACCGCATACCGCAGTAACCATGGAAAAAACTCAGTACTTAAACGAACTGTTAATACATATTATAAATTATTTCATTATATTGACCCTTTCATTGTTTTATTTAGTTATTAAATTCTCTAAATAAAATAAAATGTAAAAATAAAACAATTTAATTATATAAAACAATTTTAACAATTAGGAACGTGCACGATTAAAATATTGTAAAGGTAGTAGATAATACATGACAACCATTATCTTAGTCATCCTATGATCACGGCTCCTGTAAAGGAGTCGAAATGTCAGGATTAAATGTAAAATAAAATAAAATATGCTCAAAATCCGTAAAATAGTGTTTTATTCAAATGTGTAATGTGCGCGGAAGTGTAAGAACTAAATATATATATGTACTGTTTATAGAAAAACATATATGTATATATCCATAACTTAGGTACAAATTCATCACACAAACATCTGTCCCTTCCGGGAGTCGAACGTAGGACCGTCGGTGCAAAAGGCAGGATCGCTACCGTTTCAGCAAACGGTCGTCAAAATAGTAATAAAATTAAATTTTAGCAAAAGGCGATAACATAAAATGTTAAATACGTTCATAAAAATATGTTTAGAATTGAGGACCACCTCCTTTTTTGAAAAGCACGTAGAGCGTGAGATGTATGGAACGCAATTAAACAACATATTGAAAGCATGATTACGAAATTCTTTATTTTGTTCCAGAACGGTACCCTAAAAATCATTGATAGAAGAAAACACATCTTCAAATTATCGCAAGGCGAATACATAGTTCCAGAAAAAATTGAAAATATTTATATAAGAAGTCAGTACGTTGAACAAGTCTTCATTCACGGAGAATCATTAAAGGTAAATATAATAATAAACTCGAACGCAGATATGCAGAAATTTTGTTATATTTCATCTCAACCGTGTACAGTTTATAGCTCCAGTTCTAAAACCTTCTTGTATGTGTAAAATAGCGGTTGACTGACGTCAGCTTGAAGAAAATGAATTATGAACCATTAATTTCAAATTATTTGTACTTTGTGTTCTCGAAAACTTTTATGTTGGCCTTAGACTTTGAACCTATAGACATCTATAGTGCTCTTGACTCTCTTAAAGTTTTAAAATCTATCAAAGCTTGTACCCTGATTCTCGAAATAAATAAGTATAATGAATCAAAATGCGAAACGTGGAACTTTGTAAAAAGCTGTTGCACATCTATGCATCTTTACCAGGATCACATGAATTGACTTTCATGACTTTTATATATACCTTAGGGGAAGAAATACTTTTAGATATTAGCGAGCATTCTCATACCTTTGCAATGACACGATCAAAATTTAAAGTTTCTTGGTTCGGTGGTTTAGGTTGTGTTTTATTCGTTCTTAGTCAACTCAGTCACCTAAGGAAACCTTTTATATATGTGTCTTGGATTTATAATTTCTTTTTTTGTAAAGTGACTTATTTTTTTCCAGTCATGTGTAGTAGCGGTTGTGGTGCCAGATGTAGACGTGGTTAAATGCTGGGCGCTGGAAAATGGTATTAAGGGAACGTTTTCGTTACTTTGCGAAGATGATCGCGTCAAGAAAGTCATAATGGAAGACATGTTGCAGTGGGGAAAGACTGCCGGATTAAAAACCTTTGAACAGGTAAGATGTTAAAGTAAACCTTAGCACTAAGGCCATATAATGACGCAACGGACTAAAAATCAAGATCTTAGATATACTTCTTCAAAACGTTTCTCATTTGTTAAAAAATAGATAGTTTTTCTTTCTGTTTATATACCAGTAGCTATACTTATTATGTTTTTCCAGGTAAAAGATGTATATCTACACCCCGATCCGTTCTCAGTCCAAAACGGCCTACTCACACCCACCATGAAGGCAAAACGACCAGAGATCAGAAGTTACTTCAAACCACAAATAGAGGATATGTACAAACACCTTGAATAACATAAGCGACCTCATCAATTAGGGATAGAGTAGCATTTCCATGTTATTATGATGTATGCTCCCATGAGTGGTTTACAGGTGAAGATATTACTATCTAATTATTTCATCGTTACAAACGGAAATAGATGGCACCTGTTAGTTAAAGACCATATGAAAATTAATATGGGCAAGTAGAATCTTTGTACTAAACACAGATCGGACTACAGTGAGATGTGAATGTCAATGTTGAAAATTCAAATTAGACAATTGTAGACTCTAAATTTGATATATATTTAATTTAGTTTGCGACACTGCCTTCTTTGATAATTCATAATTAATTTTAGAAAACTTACTAATTTTTATAACTATGTTTAGTGAATTATTAACCTTTTTAGACAACAAGTTCCTCTAATAAAAAAATAAAATTCCTAAATATTGCAAAATACTCGAACTCAAAATTGAAAGACGGATAATCAAAACAATGAAAACATAACTCTATACTACTAGAGTAAAAGTTTACTTTGAAAGCGATTACTCTGTCTATTCATTATGACAAATAGGATATCATTCGACAATACAAATATAATTTATAACGTTTTTTTAAAAGAATAATATTTAAAAATTGTACATTTATAACAAATATTGGAAAACGTTTATTCTATCGGTTTTAAAAAATAGTGCATAATTTTTAAATTCATAATATATTATGTGATGATGTAATACATTGATAATATATTAGGAACATGGCTTTTTTAAATTATATCAACAAAAAAATAATTATTAGGGTTTGTAAATTAACAACCTTAGCAACTGTATATATACCATAAAAATTGCAATAAGACAGACGCCGTGTCTCTTCTTCAGTCAATTAAAATCTCATTGCATTTGGGACGGTTATCCAAAATTAGTTTTAATTGTTACTTAAAAAGATGATGTTATAATATTTTAATATTATGTACATTTAATGGCTATCACACTCTTACTTATTTTATAAAAGTAATCAATATTAAAACGTACTAAATTATACTATCCGATGCAAATTCTGTGAAATTAGTTATGTACAAGTGCAAAATACATAAACACGCGTTACGTGTATAAAATGTAGCACTCACACCATCACTCACTAACTATTGCACAGCGAGTTTGGATCGCACTGTGTATTAATAAATAAATAAAAAATGACATAAAGACAATTATTATGAAATAAAAATTGAATCGAACTAAGGAAAGTACGTTCCAAAACTGCTTTTCGTTTCCTGATTCATAGTAGTAAATTTTATAAAACTAATTGTCAAAGATTTATTTCAATATGCAGTGGCATAAAATGGCGCAAACCAATAAATTCAATTTATTTACTTATCAGAATGGCTAATTTTTCTTTTTTTGAGTTTGGTTATAATTTTATTATTATCAGTCACCTACATTTTTGCACTTTACCTAATTTTGTAATATATTTACTATCAATATTGCGAAAGTCAAAAAACTGTTAAATACTAGTATTGTAAAATTAGTTAATAATGACAGCAATACAAAAGTAAAGAAAAACTGAATACTGTTTTGTAGAAACTTAAATCGTACTTACTGCTGATGTAAAAAATCATTCACTTGAAAAAGTGAATAAGTGTGCCGATTACTATGGTAATTATACTCGAGTGATTTGGGTGCAAAATACTAATAGTATTTAGTGTAAGTAGGAGAAAATATTCTTATGCCGTGCCTTCTACATTTAATGTTTTGTAATTCAAACAGTAGATGTGCGACGATTGATAACATTTTATTTGTAAGGCGCAAATATCAAGCTGTTTTGTTGAAGTAGAATCTTATGATTTACTTGCATTATAGTTTCTTTTTTATTGTGTAATTTTTGTGTGAGTAATTGTGTTGCTTTAAGATAGAAGTTATACAGGCTTAAGGCTGTCCACGATTTGGCTGATCCGTGACATTTTATAGAGGCATCATGACCTCGACTATTAAATTGAGGATGAATCTCAAAAGAAATTGAGAACAGTGAGAAAAAGTCATAAAAATCATATAAAATGCAATTCACTGTATAGCACCGTATGTTCAGTAACAATTTTTGTATTCTATATGCAATAATAAATAGTTCGATTATGCTTTGAGCGGAAGTTGAAGTTTCGAGTTGTTTTAACCAAAATTTTGTTGTTATTGGTGCAAGTTGTACGATAATTTATTTTTAAATAAAATTTGAAAGTTTAATTGATTTTTTCTTTCTTAGATTGTAATTTAAATACTTACTCCCACTACACACTTGAAAAAAAACAACTATTCTTATACCAGAATAATTGTTAAAAAAAAAATATGTAAGCCAAACGATCAAAGAAGTAGGTTTTTATCATATTATATCGGGTGCGATATAATATGACAAAAACCTGCTTCTTTCGGCTGCGATAAGAAACAAAGAGAAGTTAAAGAGATTTGCTGTTCTAGAGTGTAAGAATAAGGAGGTGTTTGGCTACCACAATGGATAACGGAAATATTAAAAAGTGTTTAAGGCATTATGCATATTCTTATTACAAAATTAGAAGAAATAACTTAATTGAGTAACTCAATGGTAGAGTCCATAAAGACCGCAATAGGGAGATTGATGGGCTGGTGATGTAGAATACTTATCGCACCTTTTGGAAGTTCACGAAACTATCCTATAAAAGTAACTTTTTCAAAGAAATGATTTCCTTAATTACATTTATTTATTGTGATTTATATTAAAAACTATTCCATTGTATTAAGAAGGACTGTTGAAGGAACTATATCAAGTACTAAAATACTGGAATTCTTTACCCTTACATCGATCAAACCACTTTTTTAGATTAGTCACTTTAATTATAAGGGTGCGTTTCATACTTATTTTCACTTGTTCCAGGGTTTTATGAATTAAATCGGAACATTAATTTGCGTTACCTGTTTGTATTATTATTACTTCATAAAAACGTTACTTATACAAATTAGCGAAGATAATTTTCTAACAATCAAAAATAAAACAATGTTTTTTAGGTCAGAGTGTACCACAGAACAGAGAAAAAACTTTGTTGTGTGAGGTGTTCCATCTCGAAAGTACAACCTATAAAATAAAAGATTTGCGTTGGTTTTTGTACTCAGTACTTTTTATTCATACAAAGGTTCTCATAAGACATAATTTTAATCAACACATTCGTATAGAAATATTAGCAAATTTCATCATCAGCTGAAATAAAGATGGAGGCAGGAGGTAAACACAACTCTTGTAATTAATAAATGATTATTCTACCCTATAAAAAAATAATTGTAGTTAAAAGTAAGAAGACGAAAAAAGGAAAAAATTAGGTAGGCACACAAAATTTAAAGATTTACGTTCAACTTACAGTTTAGCTACTCGGCTCCTCAGTCTGTTATTTCCGATACGGAGTTTGTCACCCCATCACTTGGCACCTTAAAGTCTGTAAGACAGTCAAGGTCTTCGTCCAACACGTTAGTATCTTCTGCTTTACCTTCCTAGTGGGTTGTAAGACATCGAAGGTCAGCTTAGGCAATGTCTTTAGCTTGAGTGTCATGCTCAAAGAAAAGTTTGGTTTGTTAGAGAAGATTTTTATTTTGAACCAACAGCTTGATTACCTTCTTTTTGAACTGCTTGAATAGAGCTTAATGTGACACATCATAAAACACACGTTATGCGGTTATTTTCTTTATTTGATTTCTATTCAGGTGGTAGCCGTGTTCTGAAGACCCAAGTACCCACATAGTCATTTTTAATAGCGGTTTTCTCGCCGTTTTATGTCATTGATTAAATAACTAAGTAAATATAATAAAAATTCTCGAATCGAATAATGATCATTAATTAGAAAATAGAAAATATCTTCCTGTTATTAGTAGAACTGGAAAAAAGCCATAGAAAAAGGAAACATTATTATAGGAAGCACGAACCGATGTTGTTCAAGGTAATTCTTAGTTTACTTTGTTTTTTATCACGCTATGCTGATGGATTTCCATTGTAATCGTCGATTGGTAAAATCAAGGTCTTGACAACAAAGAGTGAGTACGTAGATTTTCATGATATTATATAAAAATAACAATTTACTTCTTTTTACTATTTTTGTAGGAAACCTTGTTGGCTAACTAGTAAGCTAAGGCTATATTTTTTTACGACAACGATGGTCAGTCGTGTGGTGACCGATAGAATATACAGTGACACTTAAGGATGCCCTAATAAAGTGACTAATGATTCTGGAGGTTATCGCCAGACGCTTCCCGTAGACCACAAGATAGACAACAGCACTTTCGAATTTCGGTCTTTTACTCTGATCTCCAACCCGCCTGACAAGCGTGGAGACAACACCCCATATTTCGGGAAGGCTTCCATCTAGGAAGACTGAGTTGGTTGAGATGTCAAATCAAAGGTACCAGCAGCAGTATATAACAGTTTATTCACACAAGCAATAATCATCTTAGATTATGTGACGGATGATTCATATCTATAATTACGTTGCTTACATAAAATTAAGAAAGATATTAGGATAATATGACAAATGCAAATTTTGTGTAGTATGTCAATATGCCTATAATATCTATATATGCAACAATTTTAAAATTATTCTGAAATATTTGATATCTTTGGTTATACCTAAGTATTTGGGCCATACCACTTACACACACACACTTACATAGGAGTTGTGAGACGGGTAAGTTAGAAATACCTCCTTGCATTATTACTGTTTTTGAAGTTGTCATTGTAAAGTTAAAGTTTTGATTATATATGCGTAGACAGTGATCTGATTGTGGCATATATTTACTTATGTATATACAACTAATTAATTTTTGGAATTTGAATTTCATGATGATATTTATTTAAGAAAATTAACGCGAATGGAATAATATGAGTACCTGACGAGAGTACCTAGTAGTTCTGAAATTAAGCGATTGGAGATTCGATCAATTTAAGGATATCGTCGATAATCTTCCCAGAACCAACAAGTGAGATATATCATAGCTATTAAGGTAAATTGATATAGATTGAATAGTATATATGCATGCATATATATTAATTTTACAAATTAGGAAATAGGAATATTTATTAGGTTTAGATTTCTATGAAGATTCGTAGTTCCTGATGGTTACCGCTAGGGGCACTCATGTAAAAATCCATAGTAATATTTTACGCGGACGATATCGAGTATCGAAGCGTAAATTCACACTAAGGCCTCAGTTCTTCAAACGACGTCAATTTTACGACATTGAGAATTAAGAACATCATTCGAGTAAGAGAATAGATGTCGATCTAGTATCGCGATATACTAAAAGAATATTTTAAAACATATCTTTCAGTACTTTTATCATATTTGCTCAAATATTAAATGAAATAAGGGGATAAATTAACAATAACCTTGAAATTCTTTCTGTTCATCTAAATAAAACTATTTTACACTTGTCCGTCAATAAACTCAGGTTTCTTGGGGATATACATACTTGTAATTCACAACTCGCAAAGTCTTTTCCTTTTTGTAGTGTTTTTACGTCATTAATAAATAACAATGTTAAATAAGTTATTAATATGAATCGTGATATCTTATGGAGTAGTATTAAATATGTTTTCATTTTTTTAATTTTATATATTTATACAAACCGATTAATATTTATTTCACTGTTTACAACTTGTTAACAATTTTCTTGTGTACAAAATAAATAGATTTATTTCTGACAAGTTACCGATAAACTGAGTTTATAGCGATGATGAGTTAAAGGTGCGTAGGCGCAATCCAAAGTAGTCTAATAATAGCTTAGGTATATGAGAATTCAAATACTTCAAGACCAGTTTTTAGAGAGCAAGATTTTTTTATTATTCCACTATGTTTATCTGGGTGATTTCATTTGAGTGCACAGTTTCATAGATATCCCCTTATTATCGTTTCAACTAAATGATGAAGTTAATTAATATATTTGGAGTCCCTTGCTATTGTGTAATTATCATATTTATTTGGCTTTAATTTTAAAGGTTTTATCGTATTGTATGTCGATATTTTAGTCCAGAATGGTTAAAAAAGTCGCATCTATTCACCCGGGTGATTTATTTTCAAGGCATCCAAACGACACCAGGTATGTCGAATTACTTTACGTTGGTGATATCATCTATACTCTGATTTTTAATTAGATGGACTAAAGTGACATTAGTAATGATACCACATAACGGAAAATAAAAAATATTGTTGTCCCCTTATCCAATTGAAATTCAATTATTTGTACAATTTCGCACATTGTTGAATGCAAAACACTCGAACTGTGTTTTTATTTTCTTTATAAAAAACTACTTAATTAGAACACAAAATAAAACCCAGTTATCTTTCTATTCATTTTAGAAAAATCATTTACAAAAACTTATTTAAATTAACTTAATATTGATTTACTCGGTTTTGTCTGTTAAAATATGTATGAACCAAAATACTTGCAATTGAAAATTAATCGAATGATGCAGTGACCCCACCCCAGCTTAAATATTTTTTTATGATAAAGTGGTTTTCCTGTAAACTCTTAAACCATCATGTGACTTAAAATATTTTTGGACTAAGTATAAGTTTTTGTTAGATCTTTCTTTGTTACGTTGCTTTTAAGTGTTGTTGTTCCTGCTTGTTGTTTTTTTTATGTCATACGACGTTTTATAACATATTTGTGAGAAAATAAATAAAAATTAATTAATTCATCTTTCATTTATTATTCATACTTAACGACACTTTCAAATAAAAACAATACATCGAAAACCTACTAAATATGAAATAAAAATAAGAGCACAAGGAAAAATACAACAAAAACATTTTGTTATACCTATTAACAATCATGTCGATGACACGATTATTCAATTCAATTGGTAAAATTACTTGCATTACAACATTATGCTCTTCAGTTGGCAACATTAAAAAAAATATAGTGCCCGGCGGCTGTCATTTTAGTCCATCTAATTAAAAATCAGAGTATAGGTGAAAAGATTCTGAGGGGATATAAAGAAACCACAAATTGTATATTGTGCACCCAGGTGCTGACTGCTGCTGCTGACTGTACTGTGGCCTTAGTGCGAGTTTACACGTCGATACTTGAAACGGTCCGCAGATACTTGTATGAGCGCCCCTAGCGGTCTTATCAGGAACTACGAATATTCATAGAACTCTATAACGCGCTCGATAACGAGTATCGAATGCATGAACTCGCACTGAGGTCTAAGATCTTATTTATACTTTTGTCGAAAAATTTTGATTAAAAGGAGGCGGATTACTTAAAAAAAAGGCTCAATTTAATCATAAGTCTGAGTTAAACAAGTAATAACATTTATTTTAGAATCGTCAGAGGTGCAGTAAAAGCTAATCATTATTTATAATTGTATATGAAGAAAATGATATTAGGATTTGATTAAAAATGTCAAATTTTTAGGATGTTCTTCAAGAAGAATCTTTAGGAGAGATTCAAAGTGTTAGGAAACACAATAAATAGTATTTGAAATTTTCTTTTTCTCGTTTAGGAACATTGCTATAGCAGATAATTAAATGTACTGGCTCGCACTTGGCGTTTTGCTTCAAATTTTATCATCCGTATCGCTAACTAGTGGACCTCCTTGCCCGAGTTTGTATTTCCCGATACGTACAACCTAGAGGCTTCAAGGCGCGAGTAACTATAAGTATTTTCTATACAAGCGCGTTATATTCTAGACAGCATAGTCGCTTACCATCAAGCGAGGTAGTAGCCAAACGCTAGCCAATCGATTATAAAAAACTACTGAATATGTTAAGGTAAAATCCTGATCCTGATCGTCAAATTCTGGATTTTAAGAAAAATTCTGATTCATTTAATGTTTAAAAGCAATCGACACTTCGGAAGGCTGTCCCAATAGAGTTACTACCATTTGAAGTTTTATCTTATATGATCAAACCACTTAATTTTCGTAAGCAATTTAACGAGCAATAGTGAAAATATGCGAAGTGTTCATTCATTTTTACACTGTTGTAAATTTTGCTCCCAAGCCAATTGTCTCTTTGCTTTAAAATTATATCATGATTAAATAAAGAAAAAGAATTTTGTTATTAATAAACAACTAAATACTAACTTACCTATATATTTAGTATGTACAGCATAACTAACGCGTTGACATAATTTTTTTATTACATTTCATGAAATATATTTTTTTTATAAGTTTTCTATTGCATTTTGAGATAGGTAATATATTTAAGAAGTTAAGTGTTTAAAAAAGAGACACTTTCTGATTGCAGGTAAACTGTTTCTTTTTATCTTGAGTTTTAACTCCTTTTTAGACTGTATACACAAAATCAGTTTAATTTCGTTTATATTGTTACATAATATATGAAAGGTATTAAGTTTCATTTGTATTTTTAATTCGCCATGCTTTGGTAGAGGATTCAGGTAAGTTTATTTCTTGCCTACATAAACTCCCTTAGGGTTAATTTACAAAGCAGCTGATATCGTATTATAATTATAAGTAAATTTTTATATTCGTTTCTTATATTAGTTTTTCGACAGTTTTCGTTTCCATAGATTACTAAAGATACTTGCAGCATCAAATTAAGTGGAAGGATTACAAAGTACCTAAATAAAAAAAAAATATCCAGACTTGCACAGCTGCCATTAAATAAGTACCTATAAATTTGTTTATATAGCTTGATGCTGTTTGTTGATAATTTTCCAAATGAAAAGGTTTATTGTGAGAATTGTAAACAAAAGAAAATGCAGACTAAGTAATGTAAATACTTATGTCAGCTTACAACGCCAAAAATAATTTAAAATCTAACATTTCTTTTGAGATTTTTAGACCTATAAATTGTATTGGCTTTTAAAACAGCGTTTCTGTTCTATCTTTTGACTAAGTAATCTATAAGCTAAAGTTAAGTAAACAAAAAAACTTTATTGTTGTTAATTTCTTCTACTGCCTACCAGATGTCGCTTGGCGCATTTTTAATAGCAGTCATTAAATTGGTGGTGTACTTTATTCTATTCTTTTTGATGTTAGTTAATAGCTCTCATTAATGTTTTTTGCTAACCAACAATATAAAACCATTGTACCACCGAAATAATAATATTTAACTTTATGTGTCGGTTAATAATATTGATCTTGTAATAAGATGTAAATAATTCCTCTATTTCG
Source organism: Calamotropha paludella (assembly GCA_927399485.1). Lineage (NCBI taxonomy): Eukaryota > Metazoa > Arthropoda > Insecta > Lepidoptera > Crambidae > Calamotropha > Calamotropha paludella. Next base: position 10,218,502 of record OV656819.1, read on the forward strand.
AAATAGACCAAAATTAACAATAATACATGCAATAAAATAGATTGTAAATGAAGTTATTTATGTAAAGTCATCGTTAAATTCCTTCATTCATATTCACAACGCGTCGCGTTTTTATTTATACCTTATACCGCTTATCGGCGCATCATGCCAAGCATAGTTACCCAGTACCTACTCTGTCGGCTGTTCTGCTTAGTTGCCATACGGGCGTCATAGACGCAGCTCGTATTAATCGCCTGGTTTGTGCTGCCCTCTATCGAGCTTTGCGGCTACTTAGTGACCTTGGCGCATCGGGCTGTGCCGTTCATTGGCCGCTCGCAGCCAAGACGAGTCGCGCTCCTTCATTTCACTCCTTAAACCATGTCATTCGGAAATAAAACCAAGTGACTGGAACGCTCCCGTGCGTCCTTATCCCGCCTACACGCGAGCAGGTGGCGTTGACAGCATGTCACCTGTCAAAATGACGTGACGTTACGAATTACGAAGAATACTAACCTAAATGTGAAATAGTATATCCATTTTAGTGCAAACACGGACTTTTGAAAAATGTGGGAATATCTTCGAGATGGAACCGGTGAGTGCTGTAGTGATTTCCTTACAGCATTTCGTATTTTAAGGTTATGTAACTCAATGTTTTGGTAAATAACTATGCCGGTCCACATAATGGAAGCATGAAGCGTTTGATAGTAATTTACATTACAGCAAACAAAGACGTGATCTCTGTACCGATTCTATATATAGATTGTAGTGTAATGGTTGTTAATCTGCAGATTATTAGTTGTTGTTGTTGTAATGTCTACCGTAATTTGATTATTTTCTTAAGTTTTCGTAACGTCTCAACTTCATGGAATCACCATAAAATCTATAAAATATCATATTTAATAACATTTTATAACAAATTTTCACAGTGACGATACTGATGATACAAAAAAAGAATGCAAAGGATTTTTCTGTTGCTCAATGAACTAACCTTGGTTACAAAGAAAATATTTGTATTAGTCTGTAATCTATTGTTACGAAAGATTGTTATTTGAGCTTAGTATTTACAGAAAACATGAAAGTGTTATTAATTCTGATAGTGCAATTAACAATGTACGTATCAGCATATGAATAGTTGGTTGTTTGTTAAATTAAATTAAATACTTTAAGGTTTTTTTTAGAACCATACCAGCGACTATGATTATTTGCCGTGTTTAAGTGATACCTACCAGTTAAACACGTAATGAGTAATAATGACGCATTACTTTAGTTTAGGCAAGTGCCAATTTTATATTAAAACTATTTATTATTTGACAGACATTCTTACAGAACATTTGCAAATTGATATCACAGATATTTTTAAAATCCTTCAAGGTTCACTTTATAATCTTGACTCGCGGGTAGGTACATAATACTTGCGTCGATAAAAATTATAGATAGATACGCAAGCATTAGATAACATTTAATTCAATAATAATAAAAACAGATAAAGTTTGCAGATTTATATTATTGTATCATTCAACAGGCAAGATCGATATTAATTTGCTTATCTTGACGTCAGAACAGAAATTATTTTCACGCCAAGTATAGTAAAATATCAATGGTTGTAGAATTGATAACTTAACAGTTGAACTTGTACTTTTTATATTTAACAATCATCGACATCGATAGTTACGTAAAGTACCTACCTATCTCGTTTACCGTTTTTGTAATTGGCAACTCTGTGGGACATTAAAAAAAATACATAAAATAGACAGTTTTTGAAGACGAAGTTAAAACTTTCAAGTTAAGGCCTACAATTCTTATTCTTAAATACGAAAAGCATAAAAAAATAGGAAGTAAAAGGTGACATCAATAATGTTACAAATTAAGGGTGGGAATTCTGTATCATCATTTCTTTTTATGTTTATCTTTTTAACACTTTAAAGATAGCAGTATTTTATAACTATAAATATGGGTTTTAAAATATATAGGTAATAGGTTCAAATGTATTTTCGTCTTTTTCATAAGCAACACTAAAAGAGGATAATTTCTTATCTTGACGTCAGAATAAGATATAAGAAAAGTAATGAAAAGTGAAAAAAAAATTAAATGGAAGCGGAATTTAAAAGATAAGGAGTATTTATTTTTATCTTTTTATTAATTATCACGGTTATTGACGAATGAATGATGTTTTGTATTATGAAAGAAACCAATTTTATTGAAATAATAGAATTCAGATTCTAAATAGGAGATCCAAAATCAATTATAAGCATAATTGATTTTGGGAAATCGGGAAATCAAAAAAGTTTTTAATTCAAAGGACTGTGTAATCGTTCAGCGAACGTGTTGAGTATAATAATCTCCAGCGTTTGAACTCATATATACTCAACTTAACTTATCTTCACCCAAATGGATTCAAATTTGACGAATTAATTTTTAGTAAATAAATTACTAGGTTACAGCCATGAAAATCTTTAAAATATGAAATCATTTTAACTATTAATGAAACGTGCAAAGCTAAGGAACAATATTTTTACAGAAATACATGACATATGAGATATAACAAAGTAAAAAAAAAATCATTTTTTATTTCATAATAAAAGAGATGGTAATAGTTAGCTTTAACTGTGTTAGGTAGGGTAAAATAATTCAACTCGCCACGTTAACGTAACATTTTGGTGTAAGGTTCAATGGTCTTATTAGTTTATTTTTTATTTAGAAATTTTAACTGGTCATGCACAACACAAACTTTTCGATTGTTGCGGAAATTACATACAAGGTTCCTGTCATATTTATTTCAGTTATCCATCCTTAAAATACGAGACAATGGACTTATTTACGCATTCTACTTTAGTTAAAATATCTTAAAACATTTTATATATGTAAAGAAAATATCTGATAATTACCTCTTAAATCAAAAACAAACCTGTTCAATGGTTTATTAATAGCAAACTCAGAAATTCTTATTCCAATAAAATTGTCAAGGTCGATAAATATTTTTTTGAACTGTTCTCAAAGTTACTGTGGTACGGCATTGCATCGCCTTTGATATAAACCGTGAAGATAAAACAATTCCGGAACATGACAAGGTCATTTATTTCGGCGACATCTATTTAATGTTTATCAGAGAAGTTAATCGAATCATTGGTTTTTTATTAAATTTCAAATTTTGCCTTTAATCGTATCGAATTTTAAAAGAGAACATCTAATTTTTGATTAGAATTGGACTCACTAAGGCACCGGCTAGAATGAATACTAAACTATGCAAAACACGGAATATTTCTCAAGCAAGACACGCGAGTCGAGTACACAGCAAGCATTCGAGGTATTGTCGTCTTTAGAATAGCAAACGGATATGGTAATATTGATTTTGAATGTCACATATATGCCGCATGTTAAGCATTATTTATTCGACTTTCGCCGAAAACATAAATATTCAGAATAGTTTTTTAATTGGCTTAATTTTATATTTCGTTTATTTTCATTTCTTTTCCAAATCTTTAATTTATTATTTACTTCTTCAAAATCCTTTCCTTCTTTTGCCCATCTCCTTATTTAGATATTGCTTTGAATAACTACTACAATAAGGAATTGAGTTTAGTTTCTAAGGAAATAATCTCTTAGTCCCTTAAGTAGTTCTTTATATGATCTGTTTAACATTCTGCGGTCAGATCGTCCGAGTCAAATAATATATTAAAAATTACCACAGCAAAATGGTTTTCTTTATATACCACCTATATCTCTAAACCGCCTATATTTCTAATATTCAATGTCGACTGTGCATCGAAGGTCTGCAATTCTGATGTCATTCTCACTCACACTTGTAGGTCAATCTATAGTAATTTCTAGTTTTCTAATATCTCTTAGGCAAGGTTTATATTGAAAGTTCTTGTTTTTTTCTGTTCTTGATAGGATTCTTACATATTTAGTTCTTACACTTCCGCGCACATTACACATCAGAATAAAACACTTTTTTACGGATTTTTGCGCATGTTTTATTTTATTTTATATTTAATCCTGACGTTTCGACTCCTTTATCCTTTACAGGAGCCGTGATCACAGGATGACTAAGATGATGGTTGTCATGTATTTTCTACTACCTTCACAATATTTTAATCGGGCACGTTCCTAATTATTAATTAGGATTTTTATAATTAGGAACGTGCCCGATTAAAATATTGTGAAGGTAGTAGAAAATACATGACAACCATCATCTTAGTCATCCTGTGATCACGGCTCCTGTAAAGGAGTCGTGATCACAGGATTAAATATAAAATAAAATAAAACATGCGCAAAAATCCGTAAAAAAGTGTTTTATTCTGAGGATTCTTACATTGCTTATATTAAGATGGCCATAAATTACTAATGCTAAGAACAAGTAAATAAACAGTCATCTATAGCCAACATAATCTTTATCATATATATATATATATAATACGGTTTGTTTAATAACGCTTTCATGTTATTCATAAATTATGTTGATTTACTAACTTAATGGTTTGGTAATGATATTATTAGTATCTATTTTTACTACACTGTAAGCATAGTAAACTAATTAAATGAAAAAGGCTTAATACTTATGGATACTAACGTCATTTCGTTATTAGGATTTCTTGTAGTATTACACAACACACATGGTTCTGATTACGTATTCCTTTTAAATTATTTATGAACGCTCGTTTGATCTTGGATTGAAAGCTGATCACGTCCAAATTTCCCAATTCGACATAATCGCATTATAGTGTACGCCATATATAAATATTCTGCGATTGACCACAGCGTGCCCAAATATTTTGTAGTCTAAATAATCAAACAAATTTCGGACACGTCCTCTTTTGAAATTACAATTGGCAACTATTCTCGGATCACTTTAATTTTGTTACAGGTTTCCATTTGTATTCAATTGCCGAACTTTTTAAACTTCATTACAGATTGTTGCTATGCCACAGCGTTAGATAAACCTTTTCATTATTTATTAATAGAGCTGTGAGACTAGTTTATGTGGCAAGGAACGAGAATTCATAGTGTCCCTTTCTAAAGTTAAGCAGGTCGATGACAGGTATAACCTAAACTTCGTGCTATGCAATTAAAGAATGAATTGATATTTGGCAATTGATTTAGAACAAAGGTTACTTATAAAGAAAATGTTGCAGGTTTGAGTACTAACAAAACTAAACAATACAATACAATTATTGTATTGAAATTAATTTGGCGCGACTATGTAAAAGTGCCACGACTCAAAACGGCTTTAAAATTCAAATATCTGTTTTTTTTTCTATGGCATTTCGTAAACATTAAGTATGGTTTTTGTTCGACATGTATTTTCAAGCATTTTTTGAACCAAATAATAACAGTAAGTACATTAACGTGCCAAGATAATCAGTATTTGAGAAAAGTATAAGTAAAAATGAAGAATCTTTATATTAAACATTTTGGAATTCGGAACTATCGTTATGAAAATAGTGGGGTAACATAACATATTTAATTGCTCAAATAAGAAGGTATATATAATTATTCTATAAATCGTGCGAAATGTATCAATCTTGATTAATGGTACACGGAATGTTCCTGTAAATCGAGTGATGCTTTGAATAATAGTCAGAATATTAGCTAAAATTACTTTAACACTAACATCCTGCAAAACAGGATTTAATGGTTGCATTAATAGCGGTGTAATCTCTTTTGATTTTTCTAATCTAAAACGACTACTAGAAGTTTGATGAGATTTCTTTTAGTTCATTTACTCGTATATCTATCAAATGAAAGTACCGTTTGATCAACTAATAAATGTCTAAAAATTTTATGCGTTTTAGATATATCAGTAAAAAATGTTTGCAGATACCTATATCAGTAAATATGCATCTGCACCGAGTGTTCTTTTTTCCAACTTTTAGTAAAAGAAGAGAGATTTATAGGAAATTTAGTAAACAATAGTAAAAACTTATAGCATGGGGTCACAAATTTCTAAAACTTGAGTTAAATTTGTTATGACCAAAAAACTGGAACACTCCATCCAGACATGTCAAAAAATGTGCATAGTCTAAATCTCAGAAAGTACTAACTCTGTGATAAAAATTATTATTTTAGAATTTAATTAAGAATTTCTTAAATCTTTTAAGAAATTACCAATTCGCTAGGATGTCATATTTTGCAGATTAATGGCGGTTTAACGGATCACTCAATTCATTACTTGTCTGAACGGAGTGGTCTACAAAATGTGCGTATGATCGAAGAATGACTTAAATATAACATTTTTATCTTGTAGTTTGACTGTTTCGCGAATTCGTAAAATAGAAATAACGGCTCAAAAAGCTTAACCTTGAAAAATAAACGAAAGGAGATTTTTTTGAAACGTTTGAACTGAGTGTTCCTTATATGCGGCTTTACAGATTGATATAAACCTAAATGTAATAATAAAATTATAAGCAAAATACAAACATATTTTCATTTTATTATTACTTTTCATTTATTTTAATGTAAGTACTTGAATAAAATGTGTTTGTCTTATGATTATCTATCTATCTAAAACACATTTTCTAATTTAAATAACGGTCTTTTATTAAACATGATAAATTCTGGTCACCCTACAACATTACCTCCTTTAAAAAAATATAAATGGATTTTCTCTTAAAGTATATAGTTTATAGCAACTGACGAAATTTCATGTTTTAATAAAAAAAATGTAAAAAACATTGATCTAAATTGCTTCAAAGGAAGAGGTTTATATCAATCTGTAAAGCCGCATATAAGGAACACTCAGTTCAAACGTTTCAAAAAAATCTCCTTTCGTTTATTTTTCAAGGTTAAGCTTTTTGAGCCGTTATTTCTATTTTACGAATTCGCGAAACAGTCAAACTACAAGATAAAAATGTTATATTTAAGTCATTCTTCGATCATACGCACATTTTGTAGACCACTCCGTTCAGACAAGTAATGAATTGAGTGATCCGTTAAACCGCCATTAATCTGCAAAATATGACATCCTAGCGAATTGGTAATTTCTTAAAAGATTTAAGAAATTCTTAATTAAATTCTAAAATAATAATTTTTATCACAGAGTTAGTACTTTCTGAGATTTAGACTATGCACATTTTTTGACATGTCTGGATGGAGTGTTCCAGTTTTTTGGTCATAACAAATTTAACTCAAGTTTTAGAAATTTGTGGCCCCATGCTATAAGTTTTTACTATTGTTTACTAAATTTCCTATAAATCTCTCTTCTTTTACTAAAAGTTAGAAAAAAGAACACTCGGTGCAGATGCACATTATCAGTAAATAATATGCAGCTTACCTTTGCAACAACTTTAAAATTGATATTTTTATATAGATACTTTTTGCAAATATGGTGAAATTGTGATAAATGGAATAACAATCGTAGATACATATCAACGACATTTTCGGTCTGTTTTTAATTAATTGAGGACCTATTTAACATGTTATTAGTATATTTTCATTTTAGAATTCTACACTAGATAAAAAAAAATTCAATAGTCGACTGTAATAGTATTACCACAAAAAGATGTAAGCTTTTTTCTTGTCTTCATTAAAAATATTCAGTAAGTATTTATTTCTCTTGTCACTAGATGGCGCTTGTAAATATTTATTTGGAAACTGTTTTCCTTGGATTTGTTTAAGAAAATAAATAACAATCTATATATATAAAAATGAAACCCGTTTTCCGTTGTCACGACATAACATGAAAACGGCTTGACCGATTTGGCTGATTTTTTTTTTGTAGTTTTCTAATACTCTGTACAAGGTTCTTACGGAAAAAAATATAAAGAAAATCTCTCAGAAAGATTGAAAAATATAACGTAACGAATGTCAACGTCATTCAATTTAAAACAAAAAATCTGTGGTAATCTGTGACACCACATCGATAACCGCGCTGACAAATGTCAACGTCATTCAATTCAAAGCTACGCTAAGGCGGTACGAAGTTCGCCAGGTCAGCTAGTACTAAATAAAACATCTAAAATAGATAACCAAGTTGGCTATAATTTTGTCGTCGATGCTGTTCACGAAGGTGGCAGTATGCCACGCAAATAATTTTGTAATAAAACATTTAGTTTATTTAACTGCTAGTTTTGGCGTTGAGACTAACTTCCTACTTCCGTCGTAATTTATGATTACTATTAATATTTAAAGTAAATAATTTATTGGGAAAAACATGTTTAATTGGTAACCGCCCAAAGTAAATTTACATTCAGCACTTACCCATGTGAGGTTTATAGGTACATACATAGGTAATGAATATCTAGACGATGGGAAAAACTTTTTACATCGTATATTTTATGGCTTCTTCTTATTATCTCTTCAGTATTAAAAGTAAATTCGAAATTTATTTCTCTATTAGGAAAAAACATCATTCTGAGACTATCATCATTTATGTTGCAATAGTGATTTTTATCTCTTATAGTTTACCACACAAAGCTTGCCGTGGACGTCGAAAAATAAGTGGATATTTACTCCAGCAATGGTATAATTAAGGACATTTATTGGGACGAGGTTAGGTTATTTTTATTTCATTCAACTTTTTATTTCTTCATTTAACCACAGCTTATAAACACACATAATTAAAATGATTTGTAGAAGATTATTATTAGGATGATTATGTTGACTCAATTCATCTTGCCTCCATTTCACTTGCGTCGTCAGTAATGATAGTCACAGAATGATGTTTTTTCCTAATAGAGATTTTATAACAGATTTATTATTTTTAAATTGTTATTGATTATAGTAATCGATCACTCGGAAGGATCCATTGATATAATCAATAATCATCTTTCTCATGTTATATCTTAAAACATGCATAATATGGCATAAGTAGTTATGTACTTATAAAAAGGTCCCATACAATAAGCATACTATAGTTAACTACAAGATACTACTCAAACTACTGTCTGTAAAATTTATATCGGTAATCCCTGAAAATCACTTATAAAAATTAATCAGTTGCTAAATAATTACAAGTCCCTTATAATTCCATGTTTCAATTATTGTGTAGGTCTACTTGTCTTCTTACCTATTGTTCCGGTTGCTTTTGTCTAATCGGGAAAAAAATACTACCGAATTTCAGCCTCAGTGGTAGTCTACCCGTTGGATTCAGAGATTACGGTATCCCTACAGCAACCTACTCTACATCCATGTAGCAGACTGCTTACTTTCGAGTGGCATTTCTCAATATTAATTCTGAAATACTATTATATTAACAATTTTTCTATATTTTATGATAAATAAATCATAGAAGAAACGAGATTAGTAAATAATCATTTTATTAAACTAAAGTATTCATCTGCAAATATTTATTTCACTGCTTCCCAATGTAAGTAGTGTTTTTATTAACTGGATACAAAACACATAGTATGAATTCGAAAGTATGGGACGTAGATTTTCTCAAGTAGTTTTTTCTTATTAGAAAGACAAGATTTATGTCTGAGGAAATTGAGAATTCGAGATTAAGGGTATTACTGGAAAAACAAATAAAAATAGTAAATAAGCGTTTTTATTAAAAAACCTTAGAAAGATTTAGAACTCATCGTGCAAATCTTTTTGAGAGAATTTCGGAAGTCTTGTAAGTTTTATGAGCAAACAATCATCAATCACCGTCTCTGTGTTGATATACAGCTTAGGAATTTGTATAAATTCGGAATTTTAATAACTTATGCTTCTATTTAAATATGCGGTGTTTGTAACGTACGATTAGACAAAGCTGTATTCGCTAAGGTGAAGACCTTGATTACATATCATTTGCATTTACACCGACTTGCCATTAAAGTTAGAAGTAACACAAACGTGTCGTATTACAAATTCCTACGCCACCTTTTAGTAACAATAAAACGTTCTACTTGCCTACCTTCCTGCATTATAAATACAGGTAGATGAATATTTTGAGTTTTAAAACATACATAGATTACGGAAGTTCTTACATAATTGTGTCTATATAAAATTAATAAGTTTTGCCCACGATAGCTTATTTAGGAGAAATTTCACTCTGAAAGATTCGAGATGTCCCTGAAATATTTTAAGGATAGGATTGTATTTTTGTAGTTTTCAATGGTTCAAAGATTGTAACGTAGTAGCACGATAGTTTCAAAAATTTAGTCAAGATAAAAGTAATCTTGTGTGTAAGTATTAATAAAACTAATATCTAAGGATAAGATTACTTTGACAAACATGATTACAGCAACTGTGCTGCAAATAATACCGCGCACAGTTAAAAAATGATTGCGACTGTTGTTTCATTTTTAGTTTCAGAAGTAGTTATTTATACTGATAGTGCTTCTTTGTTTAAAATTTGATCATTTTACACAAAATATTTGTTGCTCTTTTACCAAGAATCAAACCCGAGACGCACGCAATAAATAAAAAAAAAAACTATGAATGACTCAGATTATTTTTTATAAAACACTAGCTGATCCGGCCATGCGATTTTGTGCCGACTGCAGCGCCATTTGCCGGGCTGATTTGTGAATCTAAACCATCCAGGGCGCCACCCAAACGCATATAATGTTAATTCAAATCGGTCCAGCCGTTTAGGAGGAGTTCAGTGACATATACACGTATAGTAGAATTATATATATAAAGTTAGGTTAATAGTTAAAAATAAAGAAGTATGGTTTGTGGTACACCACAATAATTATAAAAGTGGAAAGAAAAAACAAAAATAAATACTACAATGGACGGCCTCATTGATAATTGTAATATATCCATCTTAGGGGATTGAAGTAATAGTACTTTAATAATTAGTATTTTAATAAATTACAAGTATAATACAACAATAAATGGGCAGTACATTGTGTCTTACTAATCAGATATCAGAAAAGTTGCATATCCTAACAAACTTACTTGCGAAGATATTGAACTAGAATTTTTGTTAGGCTCATTATGTGTGTCGCTGACAATAGACAATGTTGATGACATTCACTGGGGCTCGTAGACACCTCGGTTCCGGTGCCAGGCGTCGTAACTAATTGGCTCTGGTTCGAGTCCTAAAAAAGTCCTAAAAATATTTAAGTAATAAGATAGCTTTGTTGTTTAAACGGTATACGAGTTAAACTTACAGTAAAGCTAACAAGATTTTTTGTTAAAAAAAAGCTATTTCACCAGTGCGTGCGAGTGCTGCTAACATAGCTACCGTAACATTCATAACAATGTCACATGTCATTATGTTCTATAACGCTTGAGTGAGTACTTACCTCATTTATTTCCTTTATTATTCTTTCACGTCCAGTTAAAAAAATACTGTATTTTGTGATCTTTGTACATGACAATAAAAAACCAACGTTGTCGGTAAATGACCTACACATTACAAGTAAGGTTTATTTTACTATATCATCTTGTTATTTTTTTTACGGAAATGTTTATTTTTTACCAACTTTGACTTTGTAGATATATCAATTATAAAATTCATAATTATCTGATTTAAAACAAGTCGTTGGGTAAATGTAGTTTTTTATTCTAGGACCTATTGGTATACCATAGTAGGCGGAGTGGTCATATCAGGCTTTTGATTTTCATTTATTTAATTAATTAAATTTATTTTCTCTACCACTGATGTTACTTAGCTATGAACATGGTGATAATATACTTTAGATTCAATATATTTTCTGAGAAATTTGTTATGCTTACTACATTTTCAATTTTCTTAGTAACAAGGTACCTACATAAACATTTGTTATGATGTTTTGTGTATTATTTATGACTATCTAGGCACGTAAAATAAAGGGAAGTAACGATGAAAACTGAGTGTTTCAATAGTTACAAAATTATGCCCTAAAATGTATTTTTCAACATTAGTAAATTATGAATAACTTTATATTATAGATAAAAATAATTTCATATTCCAAATTTAAATACATCATTTGAAATTAATACATATTTCCTTATTAGGAGTTATGCGCATAATAGTGGGTAGGGTAAAATCGATAGGATGCTAGGCAAGGAGATAACATATTCATCATGACACCAAGACTGTGCTTGCAATTGTATGTAGGGAGAGATTGACATTGACAAAAAGGTTCAAATCATGCCCTAACTGCGGCTTGTCGGTGGTTGTCGAAGTCTTTTTGAACTCATAGATATTATAAGCTAGGATATAGGTGTTAAGCGAAATATTAATTGTTACTTATCTTAAATGTAGGTAATTAATCAAACAACTTAAGTTTACGGGTAGCTCGTTCGGTGACGGAATTTATAAGGGGAAACGTAACTACTTGTATTTGCTTTCTGAAAACGGCGTCATGCCTTCAATATTTTTGCTGTAATACGTTGTCTTATTAAACGGCTATAGTACTTTTAACTAGGAGCATAGTAACAGTCCATGTTGTCTTTTTATTCTCGTATTTTTGTTTAGTTTATAACATTGTTAAATCCAGAGAATATTTTATTTTTAATTTAATTTAACTCTAGGACTTCCATTCTCTTATCGTAATTGTTCTTGTAGTATTACAAACGCATTAATAGTTTATGTAATTCATGGAAATAAAACACATTTTCAGTTTCGCATCCTGTGTGTATGATCTCCAACAGCTGATGTTAGGCGGTGCTGCTGAGACGGAATATTGAAGTACTTTAACCGGAATCACGACCACTGAGAGACTAACATCTTATATTCTTTAAGATATAAAATACGTGTGTAAAAATAGAAATATTGCATTGTGAATGCAAAAAATTAAATTAAAAACACATCTTATATTCTTACCTAACGCAAAGATGCGCCAAGTATGTATGTCTATATTTCCAGTAAAGCGTATATTGAGACTGAGTTGAGAGTCACTCTCACGGACATAGTTAGGTAACATTAGCGGACTAGTTCGACTTTGCTCAAGTATAATATAAGATACATAACGTATATTGCCTTTTCCCCCTGCAATATTTTAATTTAATTCAATGGTTTTGGATTTCCTCCAGAACCCGCTTTCTTTGTTTATCATATTATTATACATATTGAGCACAATTAAGGAATAGAAATAATACATTCTACACGGTTATATTTAATTTGCTCTCCCTCTCTTCACTAGTTCAATTTCTGTAATACTATAGTGACATTTAAATTATTACCACCACTACAAATATAGAATATGCAGCCCGATACAGCCACAATTTTGCACATGGTTTAAAGTCTTCCTTTTGTTTTCTTAACGTTCAAAGATTACATCCCATAAAAGAGTTAACGACCTATCTCATTGTGACTATTAGCGGGTCTATATTCGTCCCCAGTTAGTATAAATATCGTGTTAAAAATATATGACCAGTTCACATCAGTTATCTCAATAGCCATCCCTGGTGAGTCTATTTTTAGACTCGTTTAGTCATTCGTGGCCGTTCACATTCAGATTGTATGGAACGAAAGGATCTCTTGGAACTGGCTGAGAGCGTTTATTTTTCCCATTAATCTACAATGAAGTGGTTATTGGCTTTAGTTTAATAGAATATCGACTCACATTGAATATTAATTTATTTGAGTATTAGAAACCCAATAAAAGTAATTATTACTCATGTAAATTGATTTAAAAATCCGATTATTTATTTTTTGTCTAGAGTGGAATGTTCAAGAAATTTATTTAGATTTAAGGTAATGGTTATCTTATTTTTGCAGGGGGTCACTTCTGAACATAGGTTTTTCACATAGAAAGCCGCAATTAACGCCTATATTGCATTAATCAAAAACATATGTTCTTCGGAGTTTGTAATTTAAAAAGTTACATCTTGGTGCTGTAAGTCATCAATGGAAATACACGCTTTTCGATGACTTTGTCGTCAGGATTTCAAGTATGTTTTATGTGAAAATATCACGTAGCAACTCAACCGAGTTGGATCCGTCGTGACATGGCCTCATAAGATAAAAATTAATACTTATACAATTATATTTTTGTTGCCTTTTTTACGCCCCGAAACTAAACCTAATCGGCAAACTGTCAATCACAATAGTCTAGTACACTTTAATAGATAACACTGCGTTATCTTTAGTTGCTAACTCATCCAAATAATGTATTCGTCAAAAATAGAATGACTACAAACCTCTTTTTGCAAAAATTGCTGTCCCTCTAGTGGATATAAACGAAACTTAATCATCATTGGCCATGAATACTGTCTGGTAATTATTTCATTTAGCGTTAAGACCGTCATTTGTACTAAATATGTATGTTTTTCTACTTTTTTGTTTTGTTTTTCCTTTATCGTGTGTTGCGAATGCACATTCAATAAACAATATTCATTCTAATTTAGTTAAATTAATGTATAGAGCCCTTGAAAAAGACGCGAAATTATGAGGATTAACGAACCTACTAAAATATATTAAACATGAAAAATTTAATATCTAATAGGATCACTGTTTTGTTTGAGCAATTTTTTTCTGAATATAATGCGTCTTTGACTCTATGAATTTGGCGACAAATCTTAAATCTAGGAAAAAAAAATAGTAAGAATTACAACCTATTTATGAGCGTAATTGTTTTACTCATTTAAGGGCCTCGGAATATGCAATGCATTATAAAAAAATGTGTTTTGAATGCGTAATCAGTGTGATATATACACACAAATAAAATACATACCTACCTAGCTTTAAGACCTAGTTTCCCGACCTTAAAGAGTAACAATAAAGCAAATAAAATATCTATTTAATTTATTATTACATCATAATGTTTAAAACGCATCTCTATTTATAAAATTGACCTTTGAATACCCATTTACATCCGAATATTATGTATAAATACCAACTGATCTAAAATTCTCCTATCTCATTGACCACAAATGTCTCAATGTGTATACTGGTTATCAAGTATTGAAAAGTAAAAATTATTCGAAAAGCAAAATCAATAACAAGTGTTGGTTTTAATTATGGCGTTATTGTTGTGTTGCGGTAAGATGACATGATGGTAGGTCTCTTATAAAATGAAAATCGCACTTTTCAGGCATAAAAAATGTATTTAATCTTATCCCTTAATAGAAAACCTATTCCAAAAATTTAATTTCATTGTGACGCATGAGATTTTTTAAGTCGCTAACTCATGTATCCGGCCTGGGGCCATCCATTTTCTGAATTTGATATTTGGAAAGGTTGATTTCACAGGCAATTATTTATAAATGCATTATAATCATGCATAACTCGCACGATTCTAGAAACACACGATGGTATATTGTATTCAAGAATAGCTTTGTGGTATCCTTAACCGTTGGACTTTGTCCAACAGTGATCTTGTCACAATAACGCAGATTGGGACCTAATGACCCAGTTTTATGAAATCCGTGAACATAAACAAAAAACATTTGTGACGAAAATTTTTCTAACGCTTTAGCGCAACACGCACGTTAAGATACTATAAAATGGATTTAAAATGATTTTGAAAAAAAAAGCGGTGCACAGCTATGGACATTCACTTAAATTTAATCTTTGTTTATAAGTTTGCAATAACAGTTTGTTTATATTTATAACATAGGCAGCCAACTCATGAGTAATACACATCGTGTTTGAAATCATGTCTATTATGAAATATACGAACTGTTTCTTATCATTGACTCTTCCGACGAAAATCGCCAAATGGATTTCATCCAGTCTGCCTTAAAGCTCTAGCTGATTTAAGGTCTGGATAGCTTCAGTAAGATAACAGGATTTCTTTGTAGTTAAAATTGGTTTAGACGACTAATGATTTCTTATTGCAGCGATATATTTTTTTGTATTTTATTGGCTTAAATAACTGCCATTTAAATATATTTCTTTTAAGCATTACAAATGTGAAAACTCCTAAATTAGAAAATACTGTGTTCTTAGATACCCATTCCCTTTACATATCGATATCACAGTTTTTTTAATGAAATATCTTATGAAGTTGGCGTTGTTCCTTTTAATATAGTATAAAAATCCTTTAAAAAATATAAATAAAATATTCAAAAAGTTTGCATGTAAAATGTGCCTGGTAGCAAACAGTTTCATTGTGAATGTGAAGATAAATTCTTATATCTTTATTTATTATTTTCATCCAAGGTTACTTGGAAGAAGTTCCTGTTTAGCAATTAGGCTGCCTATTTGTATTCTTTTATTTGTTGTAATTATCTTTTTATGTTTCCTATCTGTGTGAGTAATAAAGTGTAATTATTATTAATAAATCCATAACAAGTTTAAAATAGATTGTAATGAGTTCTGTATGAAATACAGTTATATTCGAATCGAAGAAAAAAATTGATTATTTATGCTAAGTTTTTTTACCTATATTCGTGTCTTATACTCGTTCGTGTGTCTGATATGAGTTTTATGGGCATCTTATGTAAAATTCCATTCAAGTATCTAATGGCATTTGTATTACATTGTAAGATATAGTGCTCGAGGAACCTGTGATTTGTTACTTGTAAAAAATGTCGAGTATTGGGTTACCATTCAGTTTTTAAATGTTCTAAGAATTGAATGTACCAAGTGTCGCAAAAATAAATCATTACAATATTCGTCGTAATCGTCGGTCGTCTTTTCTCTTCTTCCTAAAATCCGTATATAATAATTCGATTAATGTATTGAGGGTATCTCAGTGGACAAATTGAAATTAATCAATGTTTGCGACATGATTTGATACTTTTATTCCCTTACCTATATAAATTTACTCTAATTTCACCGTGCGGAGCAAAAATTATATTATTTTCCATATTTATTTTCACCTGTTCTAATTGAATTTTATAGGTATGATCACAAGTGTGTAACCTTGCAACTTCAAATTAATGTTGGGAGTTATAAATAAGTTATATCTAAAACGTCATTAAATGAGCTGGTGATATTTATCATATACTTACGTATTCACTATCTATGTCGAGTCACCTCGGGAAATTCTTGATATATAATAATTCCGTATTACGACTTAACACGTCGTGAAAAGGGGTCATTGCTGTAGCAGTGTCGTTCATATGCTCGAGTTATGCCATTATTCCATCACCGTTCCCATATATCCTATGACTGCATCTACGGGTGCTATAACTTATGAAATATTGACAGTGTAACCACACTAGTTTATGCGGGCCCGCTGCTGTTTTATTTCTCTATTGATCATTTGGCTTCAATGCAATAGATGTTCTTTGACTGTCCTAGATTCTTTTTTAAATGTTTTACCGGTATCTTATTTAATAAGATTCTCACGTAGTACCTGTTACTTAAATCGTCGTAGTTATTACCCGCTTCTTAAACTAAAATATATGATTGTTTATGCTTTAATAAATTTATCTTTTTGTTAAATAGTTTTACTCTTATTACTAAAAAAGCATTTATTGCTCAGAAAATGTACTCATTTCCCTTGCACCGATTCAAATATATGTATAGAAAGATATGATTCATCAGGTTAAGTATTTTCTAAAATATTTTTGAGTTTCTTATTATTACTTATTTGAAATATCTAAAACCAGAATTTGAGCATACTAATTATTACTGAAATTACAGTTTTATAAGTGTACATAACAGCAAACCAAGAGACGATCGAGTTGTTGGTTCCTTGCAAAAGAAAAGGATTTGCCCGTTTTGTTCGTCTTAACAAATAACAGTTGCTTAGATAGATTTTACTACACACAATAAAGATACCTCAATCGATAAATAAACGCGTAAAAAAAATAATGCGTAAATGAAACATATAAGACTGCGTAATGTTTGACGGTCGCCTTGAAGTTTATATTTTCCGCCTTCAATTTTTTTACCAACTAATTAACTAGAATTAAAAAGCCTTTAAAAGCATAATTAATGTTTCAATGGGAAATTTTCACTGCAATTAATATCATTTGCTAAACCAAATAATGTAAGTCTGCCATAAAACAGTCTGATTTACAAACTTTGATTCAACATAGACGTTCTGTCAATAGTAAACACTCAGTGATTCGTTTAGGTTAGGTGTTATCATGCTGGAATGTTTAAAACCGGTTTAGCTCATCGAGCCTTGCGGCTCGGTGTGATAATTTCTTGATTTGAGTAACAACCATAAGTTTATTTACATCCCCTGGCTAATAAAAAGCCTTAAAGAGCATTATTTGGATTCAGCAGATTAGAGTATTTTGTGAAAGATAGACAAATCAAGAATAATAAGCATACAATTTAAGATAATATTAAGAGCTTGAAACCTTTTGTGTCGAAAATTTTGAACCTATAAAGTAATATAATATAATATTTTACATGAATAATGTATGCGCACAGTATACGTATAAGTTATATAAATGTTGTTTATAATAAAAAGTGGTTTTCAAAATCAATAGGCACTTTCGTATCGTTGGTTTAGATTTAGCTCTGTAAGCGATAATTTGTCATTAAGCATATTTTTATTTGAAAAGCACCTTTTCAACTCTGCTCTCATATGTTGAATATGTAGGTAGGTGGATTAAAAAAGTGCCTACTTAGGTACATAGCATTTTAAGATGTGATGTGATATTCAGTCAAAGTAGTAAACAAATACTGAACAATCTTTAATATTCCCTATGTACAGCAACAGCATGTAGACCTACTCAAAAGTGTTAAATTTCCTCCAACGACATTCAATTAAAATCAAATATAGATTCCCGTACCAATTAAAAAATATTGCAGTATGTTGACGTGCAGTTGGCCACTAATCTCATGACTTATATGCATTTAACAGCGACATCTATGCCGCCTTCTGAACAGTTGATCTTCTCTATAGCGTGTTACTCGAGTTAATAAGTTTTATTTTGCTACTCGACGATAGATGGCGCTTTACTTCAAATAGATAAGTGAATTGATTTCTGAGATAATTGTATACGGCAGTAAACCTAAATGCTTCCATTGCTATTTCAACATTCTTTACAAGTTTCTTAATAATTAAGATTATGATGAATTTATTATGACTTCATTTAGAGACAGTTTTCTATAGCCGGCGAATAAGTTTGACGTTATTTTTGCTTTGTTTCTTAATTTGGAGACAGGTTTAATGGAGGCAACTATTTTAGGTAGTCATTTCATAAGCATTTGTTTAGCGAAGAAAATATTGAAAGAGGTACGATTTTATTTTAAAATGCTATAAACCCATGTCATAGGGTAAAAATATTGTAAGTAGTATTTCCTGAAATATATTTATGATAAGTAGGTATCGTAAAAGTTACAAAGAAATTTCTATTTCCGCTGCAATTATATGGTTTTCAACCGGAAAACTGGTAACGCTTCGCTGAGTAGTTTGTAGGACGATTTTTTCAAAAAACTCTTTAGAGGTATTTTACCTGGCGCATGTAAATTTATTATTGCTACAATAAATACATACATATTTTATTTCGTTTTTCTGTATGCATTGCTCCTCAATTTTATAAAGGTATCATTGTACAGTGATGACTTATACGATTAAGATAGTAGTTAATATAAAAGAATAGGAGCTGGATATATCAAACTAATGTAAGATAATAATTTAATTATTCGTTTAAATGTATAAAAATAGCTGTATAAATTAAATTGATGAATCCTAATTAATTTGCCTTTTTATAGGAAAGTAAATGCCAGAACAACCATTATTATTTTGAGAAATTGTACATATCAAAATTATAATAACATAAATTGTATTTATAGTAACTTATGTAGAGATACCTAGGTGATTAGTGACAAACATTCCCAATAACCTATCCTCAGAATGAGAAAAACCTACTTGGGTTCAGTTATTTGGCAACGTTTGTTATTTTCCATCGTGTTAGGTACATAAATATCTTGGCAACAAAACTACAGTAGCCCTATCTGTTAACTTGGGGGAAAAGAAAACCTCACCACATCGTACTTGGTATGAAAAAGTACCAAACTAAATTGGTTTTGAATTTGAAGATAAATGTTTTATTCATTTAAATTAGTGGTTAGAGTTTCTTATTTTATAATTTTTATACAAGAGAATAAACATAATAATGGGTAGAGCACTTGCCTGAATAGCAAGAGGTTGTGGGTTCGAGTCCTACTTTATTCCAAAACTAGTTTAATTTTTTCTAGTTGAAATTTCTTTAGATATTAACAAAAGTTTCTTAAAGTTAGGGAAATCCTAATTCGTAGGTACTTTGAAGGAAGAAAAAATTGCCCTGGCCGTGGTTCTTATTGTACCTTCTCGGTGCAAGGTCTCCCGATGTAGGGCTTATTAAGTCATGAAGTTGTCGACGTGCAAAAAAGGTATGGTAAATGCTTATTTTAAATTTAAAATACGACTACTAGCTGTATATATTTAACATTTATGTACTTTTTTAATATTCTTTGACCGAGTAATATTTTCTAGTAAGATTGGTTGTAAGGAAAATTCCAGAAAACCAGCTTCTAGGAAAAGAATTTAGTGAAAGAAGATTTTACATTCAACTAATATTAAATCAGGCTTTTGCACTGCAAATTATAAAAAAATCTTTAATAAACACGTAGTTTAATAAATGAGGTACGTACCTATGTAATTCATTCTGACATAGTCTTATTTTAATATTAACCATTGACACATGTAAGCTGTCTGTCTACAGACAGAACCTTGAACCATATTTACTATCTTTTTTAAATGTAACACTTGTTCATCTTTATTATAAAATTTCTTTTCCATCCAATATATTAATGACAATAAATAATTATTTTTGATATTTATTTCTATTTCGTACCACATTCCTTTTTAAAGAACATGCATCATAAAACAATACTAAATAATAAGTAATTCTTTTTTTTGGATTAAGTGGAAGAATAAAGACTTAAAATTGCAATCTAATAACTTTAAGTTATAAGTGAAAATATATTTTATTTGCTAAAAGGAATAAAAAATAAACACTAAATTTAATTTTTGCTGACCAGCTTTGCTGAGCGGGAGTGACCCTACCAACGAAGCCAAAGGGTTTCGATTTTGGCTAGCACTATATACATTCGGAATCTCGTCGGTCCGAGAAAAATCCCAATTTGGTATGCAATCGATTATATGCCCTCCATTTTTATATGTAGAAAAATTTACCTATTCATCCGCAACCACGAACCACGTCTCCTAATAAAAGAAACTAAACGTTTCGTTTTCTGGCTTCGTGAGATATAAAGGTTGGGTTTAATAAAAAAAAATGTTTATACTGACTACGAAAGAAAACCTGCCAGGCCATCACACAAAACTAAAACGCTTTTTGCTTTGACCGTGTGTTGCATTGGTGTATTATATATAAATGACAATGACGATCTGTCTGCATGTGGAGTTAGCATATTAATTATCATTTCATGACAAGTTTGATTTTTATATCGCATCAATAAATAGAATAAAATGACTATATTATAAACATTTCCAACCTATACCATTACATTTTTTATTAAAATTGATTAGAGGATTAAAATCTTAATATTCACTTCCTGAAACAATAAGAATTAATGTGGTACTGAAAATACATAGATTTCAGTCATTATTCTTTTGGGTTTAGTTGTGGATGCTATAAAGTGAAGTATATATAACAGCTACTAGGTTTATGGTTCTGGGTCCCATTAGCGATATCGCATGTGGTGTCGTCAGTTCCATGGAACTACGATATTGATAGGCGTCGCTCACTTACGCCGAAAAATAACAAGTGGGTTACCAGAGAAGTCGGCACATGCATTTGGATGCTTCCAAGGGATCATCAACTTCTGGAGTGTATATAGGTACTCGACATGAACAAATGTTATAATTTTGTTTGAGCGGTTAAGCTCTGCTTTTCCGATACAATACGTGGGACGTGGGTGTTTATATATATTATAATTTAAATGGCACGTGGACTGCAATTCTACACCAGTATCGTTGCTTGGCTATGTACAGTCATGGTTGTATCAGGGTACGGTAGGCTCACAAATATTAAGCATCTATATATCATATCGTATTTATGTATTTCCGTTACCCAAGTATCCACAATATAAATCTTACAGTACTAACTTTGAGCTAGTTTAATTGGTGTGAAAGTAAGAAATGTTCTTATTATAAATTACCTTTATGTTCTAAATTTTTTACGCATACCAGTAATAAAATCGCAGATAAAATTTAAAAATATATGCAATAAAGTTTGAGAACAACTCATCTGTATAATATAACAAATGTCTTACTCAAAACTTTTGTCTTGTTTTTTGCTATAAAGTTTGCATCAGCAAATTAATTAAATATTATTATTCTAATCCATTCTCTCTAGCAAGCTGCAATAGACTTTGCAGAAATTGCTAGATTAACGAGGTTCTTACTTACTCGAGCAATTTTGTTAACAATATTATTTCTTTATCCTGTTAAAGTGTTTTATATCCTGATGATAATCATACTTTCTTGCAACCATTTCAAACAACGTAAAAATGGCGTAGACAAGACCAAATTCACAAAGTATGTTAATTCTCATTCCTAGTATTCAAACTGCTTTATTTCTATATATAAATATGGAAAAATAAGTTGTCGTGTACGTTTGTGAGGTATAAACCCGTGTCTGTATTAATAAAAGTGACATGAATATTCAATTCTAGTTAAGAAGTACTTAAATAAAGTATTAAACAACTTACCTATTATCGTTAAATCTTTTATATATTGTGGTGCTGATGATATAACTGAAAAATTCTAGAACAAATCACAGTTTTGAATCTCTATCGTGGAATGATATCTACTTCATTTCAATCTATAAGAGCTGTTAAAGATAACTCCTGCAACCTACTACTTGCTCTTTCTTTATAAGAGTATTATGTGTACTTATGTTTGTCTAATCTTTGGTTCTTTTTATCAAAGATTAGATCAGTTTCAGCAACCGAACTCTTTAATTTTGTTTTAAAAATACTTTAATATAAAAATGCTAACTTACATGTCAAATAATATGCTAGAAACTTAAATAACAGTACATAATTATTCAACATTATTTACAACAATAAGCAATCCACTGACTGACATGTATTTTTGCTATTAATATTAAAATTAAGACAATAGTTTGGCATAAGAATCGAATCGAAGAGAAGTTAATTGTACTGTAACAAAATATGAAAAACAAAAATAGCTGCTCATATTAAAAATACTAGTAGCAAACATCTCTTCTGGAATTCACTTCTATTTCGCAACTAACTATAATCACGGTAACAACGGTTATATAAAATGAATAAATAAGGCAGGACTTCAAACATGATATGCACCAATTGTTCTTATGACTTGCACCATATCTCAAGTGGCAATAACTAGTAAATTTGTCCGACTGCGCTTGAGACGGAGACCCAACATAAATTTATTGTTCGACCGTCGTAACGTGCACTCGTCTCTCCAATCGCAAGATAAGACATCTAGAAAAATAGATCTATTTATAAATGAAAAGCTGTACCATTTGCTGGAAAACGAAATCTGTATGAAATTAATTAATACAGATTTATTTGAAATTATTATTGACTCTCAGTTTTTGTTTGAAGTGTGTGAATAGTGTTCCAAAGTTCTTCAAGTGTGTTCGGATTTTTATCCTCGGAAAATTCTTACTTGTGAGTATAGTTTTGTTGCATATTTAGGGCTATCGACTGATTACTGTATACGCCATGTTTTGCTGTCAGTGAGGCATACAATTTGCTTTCAATTATGCGTTCCTTTGGACATCATTCTGTGCTTCGTAGTTCTGTTATAAAAAAACTCGGCTCGCTACTCATACAGGCGGACAGTTTTTTTTTATTAATTTTTTTAGGTGGGCGTACCAAGAAAACGTGATAGTGTCAACTCAATGAAAATTCGTATTTAGTTAGACTAAATATAATTTTCGTATAAGTAAAATATAAAATTAGCAAACGCAGCTACATATTATTATAATTTGTGGTTTTTTGTATATACTCATTTAATATAAGATGAAGAATATGATAAACCTATTCGCTTTATTAATTATATAAATAGTTCCATGATTCTAAAAAATGAATGTTCAACTATTTTATCATAAAATATGTATTATTTTTTAAACAAGTTTCAAATAAATTAAATTATTATTTTAGGGAGGTTAACATAGTACTTTGATATGCTATGTCCTTATTACGTTGATTTAAACGATAACATATATTTATCAAAAAATAGAAACAGACAAGAAAAAAAAATTGTGTTTAGCTGATAATTATAATAAATTTTAACGAAATAAACTAAAGCATTTGATGATCGTATATTTCATAATGATCATGTAAAAGTGTTATTAAAAAAACATAACCCTCCTTCTGGAGCAGTAGGGTAAAAAGAAATAGCTTAACATTTTATTTTCAAACTGAAACAATGTGACTGCTATTTACAAATAAAGAAAACATTTTAAAAATATCACTGACGGTATTCAAAGCTCCAATATTTAGCAAAACAAACCAAGCTCACTACGTAGATCTGGTCAGTATAAGCAACACTGCTTTTTTGTGTTATCTAATACCTACTTATCTTAAATTACAAACAAATAGGTACTGGGTAAAGAGAATTTTCAAAAGATAACAAAATTTTCTTATTTCTTTCTTTCCAACATCTACATTTTAGCTTTTTATCGTGGAAGGAGAAACTCAGTAGCAAGATACGTCATACTTTTGATAAAAAAATTAAGATGATAATCCCACCGAATCCTTTCAATTGTGTCCGTATAGACGTAGTAAACAAACTATTCATTCTTCAAGTTAATAGCCGTAAAAAGTGTTGAACTAGATAGGATTAACGAAGATAAAATGTTGGTTTTAATAGGTTACAATTTTTTTACGTCCCGATAACTTTTTAATTATTGTCTGTAAGTTTATTATGCGTTCACATCAACTATGTTTGTATCTTAACTATCGTTTTACAATAATACTCGCTTTGACAACAAATAGTTTGTTTGAAATACTGGTTGTAGTCAGTGCGAGTAAAAAATTGGAGTAATAGTCTTTGATTGCGATTATTAATAAAAATAAACTCAGCCTTGTATAAACAAAAATCATAACTTAATTGAAAACTTCTTAGAGAAAAGTGTGGGGTATGCTTTATGTCTCTGCACTCACATAATTTATCAGTTATCATTCCATTAAACATTAATGTACATTGTATATATTTAGTGCATTATATCTTATGAGTTACTTTTTCACATATATTTGAAGTGCGATATATACAGCTCAGTAGCAGCATAAAAACGACAGCATTCCAGCAACATAAAACCGATATGTAAATAGGTATGTCACGGCCAGATCGTAGAATTTCTTACAATATCATTAAGAAATTGCTCGCTGAGGAACTTAAAGGCATAGTGATTAATATGTTTGCTATATGATTGCTCAGGTTAAGCAACTTGAGCAATGGATCGCCATCAGATGGGCGCCCAAAAAAAGATCATTTAAAGCCTCTTCGTGAGCTCGCGTAGTGAGCTATGACATTTTCTCCCTCCGTGTTTTCATTCAAAGGAAAGGGGGTACCTTTAATAACGCACTACTGGGTACATAATACCGCCATGATGATGACGATGAAGTGAAATAATGACCTATCAATGTGCCGTGGTTTTATCAATTATTAACAGGAATAAATAAATATTAGAAAATATAGTCGGGGAATGGATTTGTAAGCAATGTGTCTGAAATTAAGTTGTTGCCAAAAACATATAAAACACATCTTAATTTTTTCCTTGTCTCAAGATTGTTCAATATTGCGTCTAGTTAGTAAATAAAACGAAGATAATGTAATATTATCATCAAGTATACGTTAAGGTCAATGACCATAATTGAGATAAGATAATATTCATTGGAATTTAGTTAGATGTTAGACGGGTCATTACATATTCTCCATTCTCGATATTAGAAATAATAATTGAGCCAAAATAGATTCTGTGTTTAAGTATGACTTAGGAAGATTAATGTATTCTTTTTTTTTAAATAGTAGGTGGCTTAAGCCTTCGGTTTCCATTTCGAATACTTTGTGCGATAAAACAAAAATAACTGACTTAGATTAAAGCTCAGTAAAAAAATCACCGACTTCCTAGAGCCGACCTCGATTTGAACTAAGTTTCTTAATGCAAATGCTATTACTTACATATGTTTTACTCCATGCTAAAGAGTTTTTATTTAGAGAGGGTTAACAGGAAAGTTTGCTCTTAAATATTATATCATCTAATAAACTACCTTCTTTAAATTTACTTACTAAAACAGGCGTCAGTGGCGATTTTTTTCGTTTATTCAGTTTACGTAAAAATATCTGTTGGATTTTGCGAAAAAAAGGATTGTGATACTTAAACCTGTCTTATATTGCTTACTTTTTGCCTCCTAAATCAGAACCGAACACAGAGGAAACTATCTGTGTTCGGTTCTGATATAGGACATAGGGTTTCTTTAGAAATTCTATCAACAGCTGTTTAAAAGAGGGATTTCAAAGTTATTAATTTGTGTATCTGAATTAGTGAATTTAGCTGGACTTAAAGTTTGTGTACTTACCAGATCATACTATTACATGCCATAATTGAGCAAAGCTAGATAACACGATAAAAGCATAAAGTGTGGTGCATCAAAAGGGGAACTATATCTTCAAGACTTAGGTAATTTGTATCTTGAATGGCAATTAGTTAAGAATTTCTAAAAAGCAACGAGTGTGCATAATTTCAATATTCACGGATGACTGTACTATATGAGACACATACTGCATTCGCATACTGCTAAACGATGATATCATACATTAAACCATGTCAAAAAAGTTAAAACTAAAAACAGCTGGAAATCAGCGACAGTGCTTACTCTGGTAGTTATATTTACGCCATCGATTGACTGTGATCTAAATGAAAATTTTAGAGTTAAAAAAATGGTTTTGTTAAGAAAATAGTATAGGTATTTTCTGTGTCCATTTTCAAGTCAAATGGATGTATAGACTAATATTTTTAAACTGATTTACTTATACACATTTTGTTGTACCAGTTTTGTTACACTATAAAAGTCTCTGAGTGTCTTCTGAAGAATATTATATTATTGAATATCCACTACTTTTTTGTGCTAAATTAAAATAAACTATTGTGCGGGGCAAATAGTTTTTTTTATATCTCGGTAGCCATAATCTTCTCCTTCAGATTAAACAATTAGGAGGAAATTCCACCAAATTCACCTTTTAATTGAACTAGTACGTGCAGAAGCAAACAAACAGCTCACCTTTAAGGTAATTCTTTAACAAATAAATATAGTACCTACTAATGTAAGCTTGTAATAGTTACGTAGAGTTTTGTTTACGTCACTCAAACACGATTGAAATCAATGAAAAAAGAAAGATATTTACTAGAAGTTATTAATAAACTGTTATGAAAGTGAACTATATCATCAATTCGTAAACAATGACGACTTGAGATGACCTATCAAGACACCATAAAGGGTCATTTTCTCCTCGTTTTGTTTCATGTAGAGCTATCACTTGATAGGTCACCTTAGTTTATATATTGTTCTTTTATATTACATTTTTTATTGTTTTAAGGTCAACTTCCATTACCATTACATACAACTGGATAACTATTCCAAGTTTACTTACATACCTACGCCATATTGATTTGTTAGGCCTTAAAAGTTATAACTTTTTAAACTCTCTGCAATAAAGTACTTTATTTTTAAACAGTGAACTACTATATAAAAAGTGTATTATTTCTTTCCAGGTGGTATTTCCTAAAAATAATATGAATTATAAATAATGGATAATAAACTACGTAAGTTTTAGGATCTTTAACGAAAAAAGACACAAAAAACAGTAGCGTAGCTACAAAGCAAAAATATAATGATTTTTTTAATATTTAAGTAAATACTCTCTTATTATTATTTTATTTATTACTAGCGACCCGCCCCGGCTTCGCACGGATGCAATGCTCTACTATATTATGCATGTATTATACATATAAACCTTCCTCTTGAATTACTCTATCTATTAAAAAAAATCGCATCAAAATCCGTTGCGTAGTTTTAAAGAATTAAGCATACATAGGGATATAGGGACAGAGAAAGCGACTTTGTTTTATACTATGTAGTGAAAATGAAATACTTTTCAGTGGATAGTTATAAATATTTTTTTTCCTGAAGTTTCTATTCAGCCAGTGTAGAAAAGAAAGAAATTTTAAAAGGTTTACCAGGATTCATTATGTTATAATCAGTGGTCGGAGTAGGTATATTGATTTTAGATACTTGCGTCATGATATCATAACATGGACATGCATTTCTTCCGGAATGTACCGGAGTTTCCAAAAATTTGGTAAATAGAGTAATAAAATAAAAAACCATATGTAAGCAAACAAAATTGTTTATTGTGAATACAAATAATCATTATTACAGTTTTATTAAAAACAATTATTTTTAATCCTCATCGGTTACAATTTCTACATTTTGATTTTCTGTCTCTATACAATTAAAATAAATAACTATAATTTTTTCAATATTTTCGATTTTTAAGCTATTTCTTTTAACATCTAAGATCCATTTGTAAGTGGAAAATGATCGTTCAACATCTGTAGATGTCAATGGAGCGAATTTGAAATAAAGTTTCTGATTATTTGCTACGCTTTTTTCAATACTCTCGCTGTATTCTCTAATTGTATCTAAATCTGGATTTCGTTCCATAACTGATTCTATTTTATTTTTTATATTCTCATTATTGCACTCGTTAAGCGTAGCCCTTACTTGATCAAATACTAAAAGTGAATCAGCTAGAGATAAATTTTGTTTTTGTAACTCTTTTAGGGCTAGTAGTATAATAGAGTAATTTTCTTCGATATATTTTAAATCATTTTCTAAATTTTGTTTTTCCAAAATGTTTTTTGCGTTTCGTATGGCTATAGCATCAGAACTGCTCAAGCAGGATAAAACTTCTTTTATTTTATCTAAATGTTGAGCGTAGTAAGATGTTGCCTGTAACCAAGTACCCCATCTGGTAATGACTGGTTGCGGAGGCAACGGTAAGTCAGGATATTTTTCTTTTAAAATGTTTACCCTACTAGGAGCCTTTAAAAATACTTTTTTAACATTTGATATAAGAATATCAATATCGTTGTATTCTGACCTTATCTGCTCACTTACACGATGAAGAGCGTGCGCCAAACATGTCACATGCTTCATTTCAGGTAAGTAATGTTTTAAATTTCGCCCTGCAGATAGCATGTACGCGACACTGTCAGTGCAAAGCATTAAAATATTGTCAACTTTCGCTTCAAAAGTGTTTTGCCATAAATTTTCTAGACATTGCAGTACAAATTGTGTTATTGTTTGTCCATTTACTGCTGTTAGCATTTTACAAGCAATCAAATAAGGCCGGCCTGCACTATTACTAGGATGCAATGGTTTTATTAGGAAATTGACTATGTATCGACCAAAAATGTCTGTTGTCTCATCCAGCGATATCCATAGTTTCTCATTTTTATTAATTTCATAAATCGAATTGATTTTATTCCTATAAAACTTCTCCAAATAAACTTTTCGTAACTGTGATTCGTCAACCACTTTACGATTGGTACAAACGCAACAACAAGTACTGCACATATATTTCTGAAAAAACTCTTTGAACGCTGGATTTTTCATTTGCGACCAAGGAATATTGCATAGAATCAGGAACTTAATGAGGTCGAAGTAAAATTCCTCTTGCGGTCTCTTAAATTTTCCTTGATGTACAGCGCCTTCAATGTGTTTGGTAATGTTGCCTCTATTCACAGCTTTCAAATGACTTTCACACTTTGTACAGTATATAGTGCCACTAGCGTTATCGTAAAGTAGCTCAGGATAGTGCAATAACCACTTTAGCACTGTTTCAGCCTTGACCTTTGCCATATTTATTTATATGTCACCTAAAACAATGATTTAAATTTACAATATATACATACACAACTGTAAAGTCGATAATGAAATTCTGTTTCATATAAAGTGATTTTTTTAACTGAAGCGGTGATAGCCCTGCGGTGTGCGTACCGGACTCTCATGCGCTATGATGATTGCTATAAAGTGATATTTTAACTGTTTCCAAGTTCTAAAACCTTCTTAAATAGTGAAAATAATTAAAACTTACCCGTACAAAAACAACTTCAAATGGGCCCAATCCAAGAGTAATAAATCGATGTCCGTAGTTATAAGCCAAATTCGTCGTTTTAAGTAGATTTCAGAAGACAGTACACAAGCCAGGGTCAAGTCAAGATATTCACAACACATAAAATAAGCGCACTCCACGAACCGAAATAAGTGAGTGAGCCACTTGGTCTGGATGTCGGTGCGAGCATTGTTTTCGAACAAACAGTCAATGAGTCATCCAGGATACTTGATTCTAATTGGTCAGATGCGTTGAGCATAGACATAAGAGGACAAAAGACCCTGTTTGCCGGATGTCGTGTGTTGAAATGAATATTATTATTATATCATTTTATAAATGAGAGCGAGTGAGAGGCACGCGTCCCTTCCACTCGGGCATGGTTAGCCCGCCTAAGAGCGAGAGAGACAGAGCGAGAGAGAGAGTGAGAGAGATAGGCATACACACCGGTTCATGTCTTGCGCTTCTATTTCGCTTAGGCGGTGATATATGAAATTCAGTGCGAGATTCTTTGTATAAATTAATGTTTTAAATATAATTCTTTGTATAAATAAATGTTTTAAATTGTTACTATTATTTCATCCTTCTTCCTACTATACGAATGAATATTCACATTAAAATTATTTTACCACTCAAAGTCGTTGTCACGTAAAACTTTCGCCCGTATATCGACTTTACAGGCAACCAATTTTTTTTACTATTAAATTCTGGCCATCTACGCCACTAGCAGCATAGCGTTGAGAGTATTGATACATTTTTAACTAGTTTCATGTAATAATTTCGATGTTTCGGTATTTTTATCATAATAATCCGGAAACTCGGAGGCGTATCCATATTAACATATACGTTTGATGTCAGTGACCTTAATTCAATATACCTACTCCGACCACTGGTTATAATGTAGTGTAAAAGGTTTGATTGTTTGGTCAAAAAATACTTTTATAACTAAACACTTTTCTTTCCAAGCAAATGATATTGAGTTGGCTAGTAACAGCTACGGCTACTTGGCATCAAATCCGTTTGTGTTGCTATAGATACTTACTCTGTGTTTACAATACACTACAACATAGTATTGTGTTCACAATATATCAGTATCACGCGGTTTCAATTACAACCGGTCCGCTAAACAGGCTTCCGTCGGCTAAAGTCGATACGTCATGTTTGAGTTCGTTCATACCAAAAAGTTTTTGAGTCATATGGAGGGATTAAAAAAAGATTAAGAAACAATAAAAGGTCAAGGTTAATAAAATCATATATTTTATATTTCAATTAACACGTACAGGTTTAATAATAAGAAATGGAGTAAAACGAAGGCGTACTTGAAAATGAATCCCAAACCTCCTATCTGGCTGATTTAATGCATTTATGATAGAAAACGTAAACCACCTTGTTACAAACCTTTGTTATTTAATTTTTAAAACACTTTATAGAACATGTGATCTTTTTAAATCTACGTTTAGCCACGCGAAACTTGCATATGAATTTATTACAAAGAACAAAACACAAAAAATGCATGAATGATTCTCATCATTCAACTAGGTTCTATGGAAACGATAGGAGCGGCTTACTCGTACTTAGTGTGTGCACCATAGTGGATGATGTATGTATGGGAATAATTTGTATCCGTTCATCAATTTGTCTCAAAAATTGACTCCAATGTGTAACAAACAATCTATCTCTAGTTCAAAAAGTGAATTCTGTACATTTATTAGTTTCTTCTTTATCTTAGCTTTCAAACTTCAAACTTCCGTACATAAAACGTTTAGCTCAGTTAACAGCTGTAATGTCGCTGTGCAATTTCCTATTCCAATAATTTGTTCTTGGTAAATATACTGTACTATCGCCTTATCGTTTATACTTAACTATTTAATTCGAAAATAATTTTACCTGTATAAGAATAATTCTTTATTGTTCCCCACTGCGTGTCTGTCAAGTACTACGCCTTATTATGCTGTTCGTAAATAACACCTCAGTGGGAACTGTCAATCAAAACCATTGCGACCTTTCCAGTTGAGACCACTTTTTGGGACGACACTAAAATTATCATTTCAACACTTTCAAGTTTTCTTTTAAAAAACACTGTTTAATTTAAGAAGTTATTGCTTGACAGTAACTTTTTTATATAAATATAGCTACGGAGTCTTATTTTCAGATTATAACATAACAGCTTCACTTATGTATAATTAATATCCCTAATTATGATATAAAGTTGTGATACTTAGAAGTTAAATGAAAATAGGTAACTTTTACTTATTTCAGTTACTACATTTTAATAATAACAGAGAATGAATTATTTATAACAAAAATATGCCTATTCTATGGTTAGCTGACCAACAATCAGAACAGTAAACTAAATAAATAATATCTTACATTCATATGGATAACGTTGGTAACTGGTAAATGTTAGTAAATGGTAACAGATAGACATACATATACGATACATAGATATGTAATATTCATAGAAATATATATTTAAATGCCCAAGACAAATGCTCGCATTCATCATATATACATCTGCCCCTTCCGGAATTCGAACGAAAGGCAGGATCGCTACCGTTGCACCAAACGGTCCAAAGAAAAGAAACTTAATACTTATTATTACAAATCACAATCTCCTGATATACCTATATATACTTACTACAATAAATAATGCTAAAAATAGAAAAAATCTTACTATTTTTTATCAAATCGATATCGACGATACAACTCCATGCACAATCACACCACAATCCACAAACCATTGAAGTTCAGCAATTTCTTAACGTTGGGTTCGTAGCTAAGAAATAAGAAATTACGAATTCACGGTAATTATCAATTTCATGGATATGCTCTCTAACCCTTAATAGTCGTGATTAGTAGAGACCCTGTTGTTTTGTGATTACAGCGTTGTAAATTAAATCAAAACGATAAATAATTTTAATAGCCATGTATCACACTGCATTAATCATAGTTATTTAGAACAAACAACAATAAATTCATAATTCGAGTTATAGTATATTGCAGTATTGCATGTAACGTGGCGTGTCCATATAAGTTTAAATAACTAGACTTATAAGCAAAATTTATTGGTTCCAAATCGTTATATTTCATGAATTATTAACTAACTACTAAACTTGCTCTTGAAATACAATAACTTTTTTTATATATTTGAAAATGTATTGTATCTATTTGAAAATATATTATATTGTTTTTGATTGGATTTATTTTGATAATATCATACCGAGTATCTTAGCTCATCACCGCAAAGTTGCCTGTCTGGCGGTCTTCTACAGACTGTACTTTGGAGAGTGTGCTCAAGAGCTGCATTTGCTCAGACCGCCATCTCTTTTTTTCCATCGAACATCCAGATGCACTGCGGGCTATTTTTTCGTTAACTGCTAGATATAAGTAAAAATATTTGACTGCCAAAAAATTCACAGGGACGCCTGACAAGACAACAACAATTCCAACAGCTTCTCGCTATTCGAGAAAATGACTCTTTAATTGAGTTCCGATCACGACAGACAATCTAAATGTTTATTTAATTTAAGCATTTCTTAACTAGTCAAAATATCGACAAAAATAAATCGAAATATAAAGTTTCATCGCAACACTAATCATACTTTTAATGATTCTAGGTACTACTAAAAAACCAATACCTACTAATAAGGTGATGTTCCTCACTCCTGCCAAAAAGTCCAATAACGACGAAAGAGGACTATTATCATTATGTATGATTCCGCTAAACATGACCTTACTCTGTGTGGTTTATGCCATAAACTTTATGGTCTAAATTAGGTACTTTTTTTACTGAAACTTTAAATGATTCGTATAATTTTATAAATGTACTAATCAATAATTGTTTTATTTCTAGAATCGTAATGTTTTTTTGATGCAGGTTCAAAATGAAACACTTCCTTTTTCATTGAGTTGGGCGAATTTTATCAATGTTTAAGATTTCCAAAAACATTTTTAAAGGTTTCAAAATTATAAATATGAAATTAAGTAAAGTAAATAAATGTGACGATATTTAAAGTAATTTTTAAGCTACTTCTTTAATTTCGTACATAATGACTAACATTTGATCTTCTTCACTTATCTGATATAAATTAATGTAAGATGAATCATAATTATCTTTCGACACCAAACATTTTTTCTCATATGAATAATACTATCCTGACCTAAATTTCGAACAAACGTTGCATACTAAACCTGTTCAATTATTTAATAACGTCCAACTACGGAAGTCCCTTATTTGTCGCAAACCATACACGTAAGGCGTACGGCTCAATTTTAAAATAAGAATAAAATAAACACTGGCACACGAAGTATTAAAAATATACACTCTTCAGTCGGTTTTGTTAAAAACAAAACCACACAATCGTTAGGCGGTTTGTTGATAACTCGCACAATGAGAACAATTATTCTTAATAATTCTTTATAAACGCGATTTCTTCCAGTGTTGCCGAGCTATCCAGACGCTTGTTAGTGTAAATCACATAATTGACTGAGTGACAACCCTCGGAAAGCAGAATTGAGTTTAATTGATGAATGTCTAAAAATAGATGAGACACATAACAGAATAGGGCTACCCATTTAAGATAAGTTATGAGTCAATCAAAACACAAGACGCTTTTCGGGTTGACAATTTGCTTACGGACGCATCTTTTAACTAGGTATCTATTTTACGTTCTATTTACTTTACTCAATGACATCTATCAATGTATAATTCAAACACATCATCAACATTCAAAATCATTTTTATATTTACGAGATAAAACGTGTATATTTAATATGTATGTAGTTTAGTAACGAGAACATTTCGTTTGCTCATTGTCATCAACCTTTGTACCCACTGTTGGGATACTGGCGTTCCCTGTGCCAAGAAAACACTGTAGGGATAATGGCCCAATACCCGCCCCGCGGGGTCAATGCGGATTGGTGGGTATTTTTCACTCACAACAGACATTACAATCAGATCAAGAAAAAATTAAAGTTAATTAATGAAAATGAAAATAGCTTTATTCAAATGCACTTAAAAATACGTTGTTTTGAATCGTCCAACCATTTTTACCTACCACCCATTCAGGACGTATTTTAACTGACAAGAAGAATGGGCGCAAGAAACTCGTCAGCTTTAACAGAAGTAACGACATTTACAATATAATACGTCGTCACCATACACAATCCACAAAAAAAAACAAAACCATTATGTTATGACAATACTTATAGTGTTATGATATCATTATTTCGTTGATTACAACAAAGTCAACAAGTATCTGTACTTACTTTAAGTAAGTATCCCTGAACATTGCATTAACGTACAGGGAATAAACGACAAATTTAAGAAAGCATTTAATATGAAGCGTATTATTTGTTAAGAGTTTACACTAAACAACCGTTAAATATTATTAATATTCATGTTAACCCCTCGTGGTTAGTTAAACGCTTGAGTTACAAGTAAGTTCTTGTACAGAGTAGGTACATCAACAGGGTTCGTACTCGACCTAGATTCAAAGCTGGCTGTTTTCAACCGATGGGCTGTAACCACCTTCAGGAGCTTTCTGCTAGAAATATGAATGGAAATTAATTTATGATTGGTGCCACCTTGCAACACAATCCATATATTTAAAAGCAAAGCCTCGTGTATCGCTTTTCATATAAATTCAGCTCTCATTTCACATCTTGTCTGATATTGACCAAGATATCATAGATGACATTAACGAGAAAAGCATAAGTAGCGCATTCCTCAGGAACGCAAATTGCTGACTATTTAGTTATAAACGAGATAAGGTAAAGAAAAAGAGATTAAAAGAATTAATGTAACCCTGTGTTTCGTTTTGAATCGAAGAGGTTTAATGACATAAAATGAAAGAAAAAAATCTGTCATTGTCACAGGTATGGAGAGAAGAAATATCTGTTGAAATAAATCAAAATAGATTCTTCTTAAAGTGTGCAGATATAGCAATTGAAAAGACCCAATGACATCTGTATTGGAATCTGTTATCGGTTGGACATGTTTGAAATGAAAGGACGATAAAAATATACCTACTCTTTATAGGTATGTGTCGTCTATTTGAATATCTATATTTAAAATATTTAAAATTGTCAAAGCAAGGTAAAATCTTTGTTAAGTAATATAAAATTAAATATCATTTTCAAATGGTTATCTAATAC
The DNA here is from genome assembly GCA_927399485.1 of Calamotropha paludella. Taxonomy (NCBI): domain Eukaryota; kingdom Metazoa; phylum Arthropoda; class Insecta; order Lepidoptera; family Crambidae; genus Calamotropha; species Calamotropha paludella. The sequence continues at coordinate 10,254,525 of OV656819.1, forward strand.
TCCGTTGTATTTTTTCAATAATGTTTTGTTTATAGTTTAATTTCTTATTAAACCAACAGCCATCTGTTGTTTATTTTCGGGACAACCACTTTAAGATTATCCACATTTCTGTAAGGTATCTCTCCTCATTAATTAGTGATAAAGGGCGTCATTAACTTTATTAATTGACACCTCCCAATTAGCTACGAATAAAACAGGTTACTTTTGAATTTAAATAACATTTTTGGTTTGTCACAGTACAAATTTATACGGCATTTCAGTATAATAAAAACATTTCAGTGATTTAAAGATATCAAAATTGTTGTAGACCACGTATTCACAACATTCGAATCTTTTATCTTAACTTGTATTATGTTATCACTGGTTTTTGCTTATCCGTTACGTTATTCTCGAAAAGGAGATAATCTTTGGGACATAAAGACTATTTCTTCTTTTTTAAATTTACGAGTATTATCGTATCGGTAGAGCATTTCCTATTAATATGTATTGCTAATAATAGCTATACTCTACATATAAAAAAGTTCTGTTATATTACTTGTCTGCTAAAATACGTGGTGTGGCGTATGGTACAGTCATTCCGTGTCGTTAGTGGTAGGACTGTTCACTACTCTTTTGTTGCAGATTAATCATCCTTGCAACAGAAGGTTTTATTCCTTATACATTAAATTAATATGCATATATAGTTAGGTTAACAGCACATGATGATGTGCTGTACCCAGATACGTTAATTTTCCAAAGTCGACTTTGAGCCAAATATATTTTAAATTTTAATATTTATTGAGAACCTTTGATACTTTGTGCCGGGTTGATGTGTTGTCTATATCGTATTCTGGAACAATGATGAAAATTACATGTCATCTCATCAAAAAGATACTAATTCTATTAAATGCTACTAAAAGCATCAAACAGATGAAGAAATTGTTGAAAAATATATGTAATTTCACAAACTTTAAAAGACTAACCCAGCTCATTAAGAACACTATAACAATTACTTGATTCGGTAATTTTGTGAGTTTTTGTCTACTAATATCAACATAATGTAGAAAACATTTTAAATGTGTCAGATTTAAAATTAATTAAATAAAATAAAATTGTTACAAAATAACAGGAACCAAAAAAATCAAGTGTGTACAAACCAGTCAACGGAATATCCATCTTTTCTCCTTTATACTGTAATTCCATTTATCACTGCATTCATTCATAAACTGTGACATATAAAAAGCAGTTATGGCACAAAAACGACACTTGGAATGAGAAAAAAACGTAATCATTATAATTTGTGTTGACGTTCCAACAATAATGAAAGCGTTATGTGACGTTGAAATATTTATAATATCTTGTCATTTGTTAAATGTTGTTCATTGGCTGTAAAGTGATGTAACTTGTCTATAATTAAGATTTTGTTGCGTTATACGTGGAAAAAGTTGTGTTATTGGCTTATACATTATCAGTAAAAAGGTGCGCCCGAGCCCACCTCCTCTTGGTGTAGCTTTTGGATTGTGACGAAAAGTGCAACACATGGATAATTATCAGCTTATCAAAGTCCCAAGGGCACAAGTTTTCTTTATGGATGAAAATATCGAATGAGAATGGGCCACAACCCATTACGCAAGAAAAATACGGACTGGTGAGTGCTAACAACTGCAGATGCAGGCGTAATGAATTTCTGGTCACCTTTACGTTGAACGGCCTTAGCAAAGGTTGCTTAACTTCCGTAATCTTAGGCTGAACGCGTTAAACATTGCGCCATCGAGCTCTTACAGTTTCAATAAATCTGTAGTTAAGATTACAGCATGATTATTAGTATTGTTACGATGCCACTAAAGTTTAGACCTCCACCATAAAATCTATAGACGACCCTTTATTTTTCAACAAAATAAAATTATGATATGAATCAATCATCGAAGTTTGTACTAGGAAAATTAAATATTTTTGTCAGGCAAACATAAATAATTAAAATTAACTTCATAACTTATGGTGAACTAAGTATGATTAACGCAATTAATCAAATCTTAACACCTGTTAACTTCATGCATGTACACTGCCCACTTTTAACCTTTGCAAATGAAATATGACGCAGTCAAGTCACTGACTGTAATTGTAAAGTAACAGTAAATGATTAAGGTCTAGACATAAAAGTAGATGACCAAGCAACTGGTATTTTTAGTGTTTAACACTCACATTAATTAAAACTGCAGAAAAATCGAAATGAGATCCAGTAACTCCATTATTCTTCGATCAATTATTTGTTCAGTATTATTACTGAAATGCGAAATGAAAATCACATATATTAAAAATAAATAGTTTTAAGAAACACTATATTGGAGCACACGTGAAGATAACTGTCAATATGAGCAGTTTTTGCTTTGCTGTAACTTCTACACAGCCAATTTTTTGGCCTATTTATTTAATACCTTAACACGTTTAGTTGTAAATATAAAGGCGAGGCTAAAATTAAATGAAGACAAAAAAATCACTACAAAAGGGGCCGATTGTATGTTTCTCAGAAGCCCATAAACTTGTCAATAAGATATCAACAGTCAGTTGTCAGATCAGTTCGTAAAGGGAAGCCTTTTTAAAATGGCTCCACAACATCTAAAATCTCGATATCCTTCGAAAGCCGTGACTGACGCGACATTTTGCTAAGTACTATTGTGTGCATATGAGCACCCTTTATTCTGCCTCTATTGATAAGCTTTATGCACACCCACCGACGTTCGATGCGGAGCACAAAAAGGTAAATGAAGTGGGGTAAGGTCAATTAAGATTAACATATTAACACATATATATCGGTGTATGGGTGCCCTACGTAACTATTTTCCTATTTGTGATAATTTCCTGTCGGGTTGTTTTTATGTTTATTGGGTTTTGTTAGAATGAAAATCATCGGATGGGTGACCAAAGAAGGTGCTTTTTCTTTTTATTTAAATTGGGCCATTATCCTTATGAATACGAATGAATATTTCTTATGAATGAATAATTACTTGGCTAAAGATATCAGTGGCAATATCTAGAGCTCTTTAGTAATGTTTCTTTACCTTCCGTCTGTTGTTTTTCATTTAGCCATAGCCGTAGCCCATCGGTGAAGATGTTTGTTTCAACTTAAGCATACCTAATTCTATCCTCGCAGATCTACTTCGAACGTAAACCTACTGATATAAGCATTTAGCTTATGTACAACAAGAGTTTACTGGAATATTAATATCGTGTTTAACGCGTTGTTATTACTCATTAGAAACAAAATGCTTTCATAAATAAAGGGCAACTGCTATCGCAGTTATCTCTTTTAGCTTTAGTTTATAAGTAATTAAATGAATAATACTATCAATGGAAAAGTTGTAACTGAATGCTTTGTTAAATATACCTACTGTAAATAGCATTTAATGATGACGGCTAAATTATTATTAAGTTTACGAGTTAACTATTTATAAACACTTAATGTTGTCTGATAATCATGTGTATTAATCCAGACTCAAGACTGTTATACAATTAATGATTTTATAATTGAAGCATTTTCTTCAAAATAAATTGATTGATTTTATTAGAAAATAAAAAATATTTTCAGATGGAACATTCAAGAATTTTCCTGGGTTTATTAAAGTATCGTTATTTATAAAGACCAGGTGTAGACCGTCAGACAGAGTGAACGGAAAATTTGTCTCGTGACGTGCATTATTACAAACACCTTTTAGCGTTGGAGCTAATAGCGGTGTGACAATTTCAAACTCATTATCAAACAGCCCTATAGCAATTAGCGATACCGCTAAGAATAGAAACGTATTAACCTCGATGACATAAACTTTTAAGGCGCGGACGACAAATTTTAATGTAGTTTTTGAATAAAGTATGTTGATAAGGAACTTATCAAGGAATTGAATTAATACGTATATTTGTAGCACTAGTTCAATTGAAGCATATACGCACTTGTGATATCACACATGATAATAAATATTAAATTTATTTTAAGACGATATTAAAATCTGCTAGTTGGTTTTGATTCATAATTTAATTTGAACTTGAGAAAATGTCCAGTACTTTAATTTTTTCCTATAGAATCACGTGTTTTGAGCCTATTAAAAGTAAGTATACCTTTTCTAATTTGGGCTAGTTAACTTTCAGCAATTAATCTTTAACGCGTTAACAGCGTAGTTTAATTGATACCTCTCTTTATTTTGCTATATATATTGAAATAGTTGTTTATTACCATTTAGAAACAGGGCTATTAAATCAATTCAAATGACTTAATATGAAACTACCATTACGGTTTGACTTTTATAAAGTAAACTCGGCGTCAAAAAAATCGCACCTTATAAAAATCTTATTCAAAAATTCCTAAACCTTATATAGAGGATAGTGTTAGGTATCATTAGAAAGGTAACAAAAAGGAGCATCAAACAACAATTAAGTGCAATCTTTTTTTTAATTAAAATTATACAAAAAGCATAAAAATTTGAAAAATAATAAAAAATCTTAATTAAGTCCTAATTAATAATCGATAATTTACAAAAAAAATGTACAAAAAGTGTCTTAAAATTAACTCAAAATCTAGTGTTACCCCCCCTTGCCCTGATGACGGCTTCCATACGGTCCCTCATAGACCTCACCAACTTCAGGAGCTCTTCTTGAGGGATAAGACCCCATTCTTCAATCACCGCGGTTTGGAGTTCCTCTAGAGTCGAAGGAGCCGGATCCCGAGATCGAACCTTACGTTTAAGATGGTCCCAGAGGTGCTCTATCGGATTCAGATCAGGACTTCTCGCTGGCCACTGCATCACAGGAATTTGGGACCTCCGCAGGAAGTCGTTCACGATGGCTGCAGTGTGTGCGCGAGCGTTGTCGTGCATTAATGTGAACCCCTCGCCAAAAGATTCGGCAAAAGGGACCACATGCACATCCAGGATCTCTGTGATATAGCGGCGCGCAGTCAGCGACCCTTGTCCGCGAGCACCTCCGGTCCGGGAGACGCAGACCAGGTCGGTTTTGCCGGCAGCCGACATACCGCCCCAGAACATGCAGGATCCGCCTCCATATTCCACCGTCTCCTGGATGCAGGCTTGAGCGAAACGTTCACCCTGCCTCCGGTATACTCTTCTTCGTCGGTCGTTGCAGAAAAGACACACTCGTGTCTCGTCTGAGAAGAGAACAGCTCCCCACTGCTCAATGGTCCAATCGACGTGGTCGCGAGCAAACTGCAAGCGGGCTCGTCGGTGCGCTGCAGTCAATTTTGGACCTGTAGCAGCTCTGCGGGCTGCTATGTTCTTCTCCTTCAGTCTTCTTCTAACCGTGGATACACTCACGGTGCGTCTGCGAACTGCCTGGAGCTCCTGTTGCAGCTGAACAGCGTTTGAGAAGCGATTTCTCAAAGAGTACGACACAACGAACCGGTCGTCTCTTTCCGAAGTGCAGCGACGTCTACCGGACCCATGTCGCCGGATATAGCCACCGGTCTCTAAAAAGCGCTGGTAGACTCTACGAACCGAAAAACGGCTCAGATTCAGTTGCCGGGCGACATCACACTGCCGCACCCCTGCTTGCAGTAGTGCAACCACTTGAGCGGCCTCATCAGCTGTAGTGTCCATTTTCCAGATGTTCTTTCTTCAGTAAAATCAGTGCGTGTGTCCCCTTCAACGGTTTAATAGCGAATGACCCACATTGAACCCGTGTTGACCTCTTTATACCCACAAAGTTAGCGCAACTCGCGACTCTCCCGAGCAGCAAAATTTCCTTAGAATTTTTGTGACCCTTTATTTGTTGCTTTAGGTTTTATTTGATAATGAAAAATAATGTTTTTTTATTAAGTTAATTAAGTAACCTTTTAAATAAAATTATAATTAATACGACTGCATGTGCATATCCAGAGTTAATGCCATTTGAACGTGATTTTCTTAGAGGTGCGATTTTTTTGACGCCGAGTGTACTTGCTTACTTAATGTCCATATTAACTGCTTATGCATTTGTTTATTTGTGGTTGGAGTCAAATTCTTCAATTTAGATAAATGGTAGGTACTTTTTTATATATATGTAATAGCATCAAACCTTCACATTTAAGAGTGTGTACCTCCTGTAGACCAAAAAATGGATAGAAGTGCTTTTCGAAGCGCTACCTCCAATCCGTTTATCTCATCTCATCTGGGGAAGGCCTCCGTCTCGCAGTGGACTTATTTCAGCTGAGATGATACATAGTGATGGTAAAAATAAATCATGTATAGACAGATATCTTTTTTACTTTATATAATTTGTGTTCACCTGCCATTTCTTTACTATTGTTTCGTTATTTGGTCATATTTTCATAGCAACATAAACGTATTCTTCGTCATATCAATAATGTATCCTTGCGTTTGTCAAACGTAAGATATTCACTGATTAGATACAAGTGGTCATGTGCTGGCTATGGCATGTCAGTCAGGTGACCAACGATCTTCGTTATAACACTTTTTTCCTTGAAACAAATTGGGGTTGACATTTACAAACTCATTAATTAGTAACCTATTACTTTTAACTCAGAGATAGAACATAACAAATGTTATATATGTAGATATACATATAGGTTTCAACGCAGTGGTGACATTTTATATATGTACCTGTAAATACTTTTAAATTTGCAGAATTTAAACATTTTCGTATTCGTAATGTAAATATCCCGTTTTAAGGGTTGTGCGCTGCTGTATACTTTTTAAATAATTAATCATTATTTCATTTTATATACATATTTTCAAGGTACAGTTATTGACTTTTGTCAATGAGATCAACCTTTAAGATCAATCTGCGTTGAATGATAAATATTACAGCTTTTATTTATCAAGCCGTGAAATAAAATATTGAGAACTGTATACTGAACGATCAATCATGATTACATAATCAGCATAAATGTTACATGATAGTTTATAGTTATAGAGCAATTTGTTACTTTTCAATGTTTGTAATGAAGTTTAATTTATAAATTTAGTGAATTTAATTACTGAAAAATAAAAAAAGGGTTTTTGTTAAATAAAAAAAGAGTTAATTTTATGTACGAATATGAAAAACAATATCACTAAGACTATTTTTATTTCTTTTACGCTAATACTATGTATGTATTAATATACGATTTTCATTAATTAGTTCATTAAACAAATAATCTTAGTGTATAATTCCAACTACACATCCAAAAATTCGTCATGAATTCGATTTATTAATTAACCTATTAGACGTTTCCTATAGTTTTGCTTAAATTAAAAAATTACGTTATAATAATATACCGATATGATAAGATATAATATAATTCGACTACGGGTGCGAGTGACTTAATCTTGTTCTTACAACGAATTTCACATTCGTTCACATACTATTGGTATGGTAAGCAGGTACCTGCCATAGCAGCACTGCTAAGTCAAAGCTGAAACTACACTCGGCGTCAAAAAAATCGCACCTCTAAGAAAATCACGTTCAAATGGCATTAACTCTGGATATGCACATGCAGTCGTATTAATTATAATTTTATTTAAAAGGTTACTTAATTAACTTAATAAAAAAACATTATTTTTCATTATCAAATAAAACCTAAAGCAACAAATAAAGGGTCACAAAAATTCTAAGGAAATTTTGCTGCTCGGGAGAGTCGCGAGTTGCGCTAACTTTGTGGGTATAAAGAGGTCAACACGGGTTCAATGTGGGTCATTCGCTATTAAACCGTTGAAGGGGACACACGCACTGATTTTACTGAAGAAAGAACATCTGGAAAATGGACACTACAGCTGATGAGGCCGCTCAAGTGGTTGCACTACTGCAAGCAGGGGTGCGGCAGTGTGATGTCGCCCGGCAACTGAATCTGAGCCGTTTTTCGGTTCGTAGAGTCTACCAGCGCTTTTTAGAGACCGGTGGCTATATCCGGCGACATGGGTCCGGTAGACGTCGCTGCACTTCGGAAAGAGACGACCGGTTCGTTGTGTCGTACTCTTTGAGAAATCGCTTCTCAAACGCTGTTCAGCTGCAACAGGAGCTCCAGGCAGTTCGCAGACGCACCGTGAGTGTATCCACGGTTAGAAGAAGACTGAAGGAGAAGAACATAGCAGCCCGCAGAGCTGCTACAGGTCCAAAATTGACTGCAGCGCACCGACGAGCCCGCTTGCAGTTTGCTCGCGACCACGTCGATTGGACCATTGAGCAGTGGGGAGCTGTTCTCTTCTCAGACGAGACACGAGTGTGTCTTTTCTGCAACGACCGACGAAGAAGAGTATACCGGAGGCAGGGTGAACGTTTCGCTCAAGCCTGCATCCAGGAGACGGTGGAATATGGAGGCGGATCCTGCATGTTCTGGGGCGGTATGTCGGCTGCCGGCAAAACCGACCTGGTCTGCGTCTCCCGGACCGGAGGTGCTCGCGGACAAGGGTCGCTGACTGCGCGCCGCTATATCACAGAGATCCTGGATGTGCATGTGGTCCCTTTTGCCGAATCTTTTGGCGAGGGGTTCACATTAATGCACGACAACGCTCGCGCACACACTGCAGCCATCGTGAACGACTTCCTGCGGAGGTCCCAAATTCCTGTGATGCAGTGGCCAGCGAGAAGTCCTGATCTGAATCCGATAGAGCACCTCTGGGACCATCTTAAACGTAAGGTTCGATCTCGGGATCCGGCTCCTTCGACTCTAGAGGAACTCCAAACCGCGGTGATTGAAGAATGGGGTCTTATCCCTCAAGAAGAGCTCCTGAAGTTGGTGAGGTCTATGAGGGACCGTATGGAAGCCGTCATCAGGGCAAGGGGGGGTAACACTAGATTTTGAGTTAATTTTAAGACACTTTTTGTACATTTTTTTTGTAAATTATCGATTATTAATTAGGACTTAATTAAGATTTTTTATTATTTTTCAAATTTTTATGCTTTTTGTATAATTTTAATTAAAAAAAAGATTGCACTTAATTGTTGTTTGATGCTCCTTTTTGTTACCTTTCTAATGATACCTAACACTATCCTCTATATAAGGTTTAGGAATTTTTGAATAAGATTTTTATAAGGTGCGATTTTTTTGACGCCGAGTTTATAAATCTGCATTACCTTTCATTATGACAATATCCCTTCGTCTGATGTGTTTCTTACAAATATGATATACAACACTTGTTTTTGTTAAAATGTATAAAGTAAAAGTATCACGATTATTATGTGTGCTTGTAAAAAGCGTGTAATTTTTACAAAAGTGTGCTAGTGCACATTTTATTCTGCAATTGATTTGCAATATAAATGTCGCGAAAAGCACTAGAGAAAATTTCTGATTTCAAAATTATCTAAAACGAACCGCATGTAATGCACATCGGAAACAATTTTGAAATATAATTACTAAGTATAAATATAAAAAATAGCATTTACTGTAAGTCAAGATATGTATGTACATGGATCGAAGCTGAATTGAATTGTGATGAAAGCTGAGAAAAATATATTTATTCCATTAACCGACACACGGGCATTGTTATTGGAAAATAGTTTCAAATATATTACTAATACATGCAGTCATTCTTTGAAATATTTTGTTTTTTTGTATGAATAACTAAATGAAATGCGTAGGCAAATATAATACACTACAATATAATATATGACACTACACTGCCTACCACACTTTATTAGTGTTTAATTCTTATTTAATTTTGCAAATTCGGGGTGAAATATATAAAGAGCCTGAAGCATTTTAACTAATCAACTCTCAGTTGGTATGTTATTATTCATTCTTTATCTATTACTTTATCTAGAGCTACTTAGATAGGGGAGCGTATTTTTATAAATTTACGTACTCAAGTATACAAGTTCCGATAATTTTAATTGTTACAAATTCCTTTCTATTACATTGTTTACACTCCAAATATGTCCATATGAGTTTTAGAATATTATAGTAAAACGGTACCTACTATTATTAGTAATAAATATCTTGATTTCCACTGTTGTGGGTTTATTTTTTTCTCTCGCATACGACATCGATTACATTTGATGATTTTTTAATTTTTTGCTATTTCATTCCCCATAAGAATTGGGTGACATTGTACCCATGGCGTGTGTTGCAGGCATCACATTGCATAATGGATCAACAATATTATATATTGTCTAAGTTTAGTAATTGAAGTTAGATATTTTACTATAGATATACGAGTTTTAACCCTGTTTTCCCATAAGATTTCTAACTACCAGTAATTTGCAGGGTGTCGGCGAGGCACGCGGGGCTGACACCGCAGCACCAGGTCAGCGGCGCGCGCGCATCTACACTGTATCGGCCGTCCGCGCCCGCGCCGCACGACTCGCGACACGCGACCCACGCACTTCCTGCGCTTCCCACTAAACTGTGCAAGTGAACAGTGGATATCAAACGTTAACGTTAACCAAGTGAAACCCAGTTCCCAAGTGGTTCTGTGCAGTGCTCGCCAACCGAGTGAATGCGCGTGTGTTTCGACACCCTCTGCTTTGGATCGTCACAGCGTGTAGCTGGTGACGATGAGCCGAGGGCCATAGTGAATTCTGGTGGAGGAGCGCTTACCGTGGCGCCCACTGTCAACGGCGATAGACGTGCGTTAGACGAAACTTATAGAGAAGCTCAACTGAATGGTATAATGGGGACTCCAAGCGCGATGAATACTGATTCAGAGAATTGTGTTGCTAATGCAACGTTAAGTAACGATATGCAGCCGCTTATCGAGAGGATTAGGGAGCTGGAAGCGTTGTTGAAGCAGCGTGACCAGGAGATGTTGGAACTGCGCTCGCAGTTGGATAAACTGCAGAGCGTGTTCCCCTACCAGCAGTATGCTACTCGGTCGAGAGGTCCTCGAAAGCAGAGGGCTCAGGGTATCTCCGCAGAGCCACAAACGAGCTCTTCACTACAAGATCTGGCGCATCAGACGTTCCCAACATACGACAAGAGCGAAACGTAAGTATTGCCATTATATTGTTGTTAGCAACCGATTAATTCACAATGAACAGCAATGTTTATTTACACGAAGCGAATCGGCTCGTTCATTTTCAAAGTCAAATGAACTGAAAGAAGTAACATTCACAGTTTCATGTTAATTAAGGTTCCGCTTTTACGTTCGAAACAGTTGTAGCAAGGTGTAACAATAAATCTTTTGCAAAAAGTAAATAATTACTTCATTAAAGCGATTTATCTGGTTGTTGTTCGATTTCCTGATAATCCTCATTTAAACTTTAGCTTTTTGCAAACATTGGTAATGCGGTAGGTACTTTCTCTTCAAGAGAAGAAATCGAAGAGTATGACCGTTTCCGCCAGGGAGATAGATCGCATTGAAACTACAACACAAATTTGACTGCTAAATGAATAATTATGAAAGAAGCCAAGAGTGCCAAGAGTGTTTATCGTGTGACGAGTGACACAATTACTCATTATATTACATGTTTTATATTGTCATCTTTCGACATGTCAAAATAATAGGGGTTAAAGTATGAAATTGCCGTTTTATTGCAATAGGTTCTTTGAATTGACATAGAATCTTCATGGTTTGAGGTTTTCGAATGAAACTTTTTTTAAATGGTTTCTATGATGTTCTTTTTTTAAAAAATGTAAAACATTTGAATATCGACTTTCAATTGTTTTTGTTATTCAATTTAGACAAGAAAGATGGATACTGCGAAAATTCGAGTTATTTTTGAATACGAGTTCCGACGCGGAACTAACGCGGCAGAAACAGCCCGCAATATCAATGCTGCGTTTGGAGAGGGGTCTACTAATGAACGCACCGTGCGATTTTGGTTTAAACGCTTTCGTGATGGAAATTTCGACTTAAAGAACGAGCCACGAGGAAGACCGCCCACACAGGTAAATAACGATGAATTAAGAGAGATAGTGGAAGCCGATCCTAGTCAAAGTACCCAGGAATTAGCGGCATGGTTTAACGTTACCTTACCCACAATATTGACTCACTTGCGTCAAATCAATAAAATAAAAAAATACGAAAAATGGGTGCCTCATGATTTGACTGATCTGCAGAAAGAAACGCGTGTTGAAACTTGTGTTGCCTTGTTGAACCGGTACAGAAATGAAGGAATATTGGATCGAATTGTAACATGTGATGAAAAGTGGATTCTTTATGATAACCGGAAAAGAAAAATGCAATGGCTGACCCCAGGTCAAATGCCACAACAGTGTCCTAAAGCAAAACTTACCAATAAAAAGGTAATGGTAACTGTTTGGTGGTCTCAGCATGGTGTTATTCACTATAGTTTTCTCCGATCTGGTCAAGCAATAACGGCAGATGTCTATTGTGCCGAACTCCGAACCATGTTGACAAAACTAGCAGTAAAACAGCCCCGACTCATGAATCGATCTTCACCATTATTGCTCCACGACAACGCGAGACCTCACACAGCACGAGAAACCATTTTGACCCTTCAGGAACTGCAGTTAGAAACCATTCGTCATCCTCCGTATTCACCAGACCTTGCTCCAACGGACTACCATTTTTTTCGTGATTTGGACAATTATCTACGTGACAAGAAGTTTTCTTCCCAGGAGGCAGTACAAAATGCTTTCACACAGTTTGTGCAGTCTAGATCGTCGGAATTCTATCGCAAAGGCATTAATGACCTTCCCATTAGATGGCAGCAATGTATAGATAATAATGGCAACTATTTTGATTAAATAAATTTGTTAAAAATTTAAAAAATAAACAATATAGATTTTCAGTACAAATCGGCAATTTCATACTTTAACCCCTAATACAATTAAAAAGTGGCATTTTTATATCATAATCTTGTACCAATATTTTTATTTAAATGTGCATTTGTATGATATGTATCATACATACATTTAGATGTTGCGTTTTTTTTCTAATTATGGTTTTTTACTGCCCAAACCATCTGCCAAGTGTGTAGATTATGGCAAAACCCTCCATTTTTGGGCGTGGCCTCCATCCAGCAGCTGATGTCTCTCCAACGAGATGATGCTAATGATAATGATGATGATAATGTAATCATTGTCACGTAGAGATAGAGTAGATTATCTTCAAGGTATAAAAATACATTGTTTTGTCCGATTTATAATCCACAGGCACAAATATGGGTTATATATTTAACACTTAACGTGTTACATAAATACGTGCGATGGAATAAAACAGTTTACGGTTAGATTTTGTGTCATTGGATGGAATCTTGACCATTACTTACGTCATACAACTGATATGATAACTTGAAGTATCTATACAATCGCACTATTTAGACTAAGGTGACTCACGCAAACTAGTCCACATAAGGACCAAAACAATACTCTAAATTATAGATTTTTAACATGGCTCATTGTATTTTCCACCTCTTAGCTGTAACTTTCCTCCACCAGAATTCGCTCTTACGAAATTGTAAGTTCAACAGCCTACATTATAAAGCAAAAAGTATATTTTTTGTGAATGTGTGTGTAAAAATAAATAAATATTTCTTTCATTTACACCAATCAGCCTAGCCCAAAGTAAGTACCGTAAGCTTGTGTTATGGATACTAGGGTAAGGTTTAGACATACATTTATGATACATAGATATATAAGTTTCGTATAATTATACATAAACATACATGACTCAGGTACAAATGCTCGCATTTATAACACAAACACTTCCAGGACTCGAACCCAGGACCGTCGGGGCGAAAGGCAAGATCGCTACCGTTTGAACCAAACGGTCGTATCTAGAGAGTGATCTCAGAAATCGTTATAGTTGTCAAAAAATTTCTTTTAACACGTCCCAAAAGGTACACTATTTTATATGGATACATGCTTTACAGTTTATTTGTTTTTCGGCTAAATTAATAACAATTGTATTACTTTAATAAGAAATACAATAAATAGGCTAGCCGAAAAAAAATCTGCCGATAAAAATGAAAAGGTTGTGAAATTGAAATGAAAATGTCAATGCCATTAAATAAAAAGCAAACAAGAAAATTAGTTCTTTTTAAATTAAAAAAAAAAGATATTTCCCTAATCTTATCGATAAATCAAATGTGTACAAATCACAGCCAACAAATGTTATCGAATTTATTAATCTACATTGCAATTAAGTGTTTACGACATTGTTTTTAAAAATAATTCCAGTGCCAAAGAGGAACGCTATTTGAAAATTTCTGAATATTTTATGTTCATTAGAAAACCTTTAGCCCTGTATGGAATGCGGAGCATATTGTGTATAATTAGTTAAAAAAATTATGAGACCTTTAAAATGACAAAATGAATCAATTTTATTATTGTATAATTCATAGAAGCTATAATAGTCACTAGCTCAGTATATTATTATATCAAAGTCAGATCAGTCAGTACAATCACAAGCACATCGATTTAAACAACTGTCAAATTACTCCATTTGATTTTCAGCACAAATCCAACACAGAATTTAATATTAATTAAATTAAGATTTACTATATTAGTAAATTTATATGCATATTATTACTTACGTTTTTGTCGGGGAACTTATGGACTTTAATTAAATGCTTTGAGAGGTGAATCAGAGCCATACTCATTTGTTTCTTAGTTATTCACACTAATCGGCGCGTAAAGCCCTAATTGTAATTCACCTATTACTTCTTAATAATGAATCAGAGTCAACATTTGCAGTTTCATAAATATACAAATTATTTATTGGTAGTTTTTATACTAACAGTAGCTTAGTTGTCTAAATAATCGTAATCTTATTTTTTTGCATAGAGATCAGTGGTTATTAACGTTTCATTTAATGATACTAATATGGTACTGAAAGAACCGCATAAAAAATATTTTACTAAATCTACTCCATGTGTTAGTAATTAGCAATATCAATGAATAAGTGATTATGACCATTGAAGTGAATGGTGATTGATATGCTGTTCACTTAGTGCAATATTACGCAGAATTCATGATATCGGATATTTCAATTGAAGAATGGAGAAACAACCTCGCTGAGTCCTGTCAATAGTCCCATTTACAGCATTGATGTTTGCAAAATATGTCTAGTTAAGTTTATAAAACTATAAAAAAGATGGATATGGACTTAGCTTCATTAGCGAGAAGAAACACGATAATCATGGTTTTAAATAATTAGGTATAATCTGGGTTACTACAAAGGTATTCGTGTTTTCTTTTAATTAGGAAAATGAATGACAATGAATTTAAGTATCTATTTCAAAAGAAACAACCTAGTGCTACCAAGTAACAATTTATCATTATAAATGAACAATGAATAACTCAAAGAAATAAGTAAACAATAGGAATAATTAGCTTGTGAATTAATCTCTAGCAATGGCTTGTTGATTATAGGTATTATAACAAAAAGTATAGACATTATCTATTTGAATATTGTTCAGTAAAGCATTATTTAATAAGCATCTGCATAATACGAAATATAAAAAAAACTTCAGTATTTACCTTTATTTGGTTACATTATATTCGCTATGTGCAAAGTGGCTTGTGGGGACCGTCAAATCGAACGCAGCGCGCGATGTGGCAGATATGTGAAATAACTCTGGGCTGTCATGTGTCAAATTGATATATTTTTATAGAATTTTATAATAACGTTACTAATTATTTTCTTATTTACTATACGTTACGAATTATGTGAAAATTCGCGATATGGGTCACAATACGTGTTGTGTTATAAAGTGTAGAAACGATGGGAAAAACAGTGCGTGCAAGTTTTATTCGTTTCCAACATCAAAATACAATTATAATAAGTATATGTATGTTATCACATTTAATGATGTTTTGTGGGGAGTTTGTGTCAAAGACATTTGTTTTATAAGCAGAGCTCTCATTAAGTAGCTTTGTTGGTGTGCTATACTTTGTCCAATGTAGGATGATTCTTTTGACAGTTGACACCTTTAAAGAGGGTATGAAGTTGCTATAGCAATGTCAAGCCAAACATAAGGAAACAAACGCAACCATAGTACGTAGCAATAAGGAAGTGACATCTGTCAAAAGTATCATCCTACATTGGACAAAGTATAGGCTCTTCAACGTCTCTCACATGCTGTGCTAATACTAAACTTTAGCTTTTTGCACAGTTTGAGATTGAAAATTTATGTCATGTTTTATCTTTTCAAATGCCAAAATATTCACAAACTTTTTTATTTAATTTCGCTGAAAAACAATCCGGAAATTGTTATCAAACCGTCCAATTGCCATAATTTGACAGATCTCAAGTCCACAATTACTGTGGTCACTAGGAGCACATCGCGCACACAGCGAATACTCAACGGATCTCGAGTCAGCCCTGAAATTGATTATATGTAGGCAGTATTCGAAAATACGTCACACTGCCTATTCCAATTAAATTTCATCACAAGCTGGTCGTTCTCATTAAATTTCACTTAAGAACTTAAAACGCATCAGGAATTAGCTTATGTTTTTTCCCGAATTAGTATTCGAATGAGCGCGCCACTTTAACCATGATTACCTTAAAACGTACCGTAATAGCCAAACGACTGCCTGAATCTAAAGTCTCCGATTAGTATGCGTAATAGCAACATGCGGGAAGGATACTTTTGGTAATAATGTGTCCTTGTTTTACTGCCGCATTAGTTGTAAAATAGGTCATTTATAAGCCCGCTTAAATAATTTTCTTTCAGTATATTTTTTTATTTTTAATTTTATGTATCGAAGCATACCGCAATAGCAGTTAATAAATATAACAGTTAGTTAGTTTTTTTAGAACATAGAAATTTATGAATAGTATTGACCGATATAACGGTAGCGATCCTACCTTTCGCACCGATGATCCTGGGTTCGAATCCCGGAAGGAGCAAATGTTTTTTTGATGAATTCGAGCATTTTTACCTGAGTTATGGGTATTTATATATGTCTATTAATATTATATAGATCTATGTATAATTTACGTATGTCTATCCGTTACCCAATATCCATAACACAAGCCTTATAATGCTTACTTTGGGCTAGGTTAATTGGTGTGAATGTAAGAAATATTATCATTTAAAAAAAATCTAATATTAGTAACCTACAAACAAAAAAGTTAACAGAACAAAATAAATTTTATCTGTGGTTTTATGCCATTTGCTCTTGTTATATAATCTGAAAGTAATTAAATCTTCTGTCCGAATGATTCTTATAAAATTATTGTAAATTAAGAAAATATTAACATGAAGTGAGAAACATAAAAATAACGAAAGAGGTCTTATAATCACAACAACAATAATTTGACGAGGGTTTATTTATTGACTATAAGTGAATTAAAATAATTTAAGTGAATATCTTAATTTTTCTTAAATTGCCTTCTTTCATCGCGGTCATCATTTTCTAAGTAGATTTGGACAAACACTCACAAGTTCGTTTGCATTTTTTAAAAGAAAACTTTGAGCTGCAGATGCAACCGAAACGTGCCTTACCGATACCATTCAACTGTTTATCTACACATATATGACTGGTATCTTTGATTTATAGTACGTAATACGTAGTAGGTAATATATCCCAAAGTTAGGATTTATACAAACGCAGCAAAATGGTGACATTTGATGCGTGGAAAAAGGCATAGTGAAACGGAAAAATCAAAGATGAGGATCTACGTCATATGAGGATATGCCAAAGAAATTATCACTAAAAAGACAAAAATCAATTGATAACCAGAATGTTACTTTATTATCTTTGTCAAATTTGATTTATATAAATGATAAACAAAAATATTTATTATCTTTTAGACTATGTAGTGCAAGGTAGATAGGTGGACAAATGTCAAAACTGCAAAAAGTAAAAATAAAAATAACTCTGTCGCATGATTGAAATAATGTAAAGCAAGTGTTAATAAGTTTTATTAACGTGAAAGTGGTGCCACAGAATACTCACGTTAAAACACTTTACGAGTTTGTGAAATAAACTACCTATAGCTATTTTATTGTTCCACAATCAAGAGTGACTTTCTGATATCAAATTATTGCACCTACGTTAAAGGAAGGAAGATGTTTGTGCTAACATATTACCTACATGCCATTAATTTTGAAATCTTCCCAAAACATTAGATATCCTTTTCAAGAAAAAATATCTTTTCTTAAATAAATTCAATATTTAACTCGAGTTTATTTTTAGAACAATAAATATCACAATCAAAATGAAAATAATGATGAAATTAACTGCAATCCACGTTATTTGGTTACAGATTGTAGTTTTACTGTGACTTTATAATAGTAAATGATTAAAAGTTGTCAAATGATAAATATATAAATCCCGAGCTCTTAGAATTCTAAAGCTACTTATGTTGACTATGAATTAGATAGTCGAAATATCGAAAGTGATGTTAATTAATTATCGTCATGGTTTTTCCATAATACAATATAAAAATATTTTTACAATATCTGAATACATATTAACATATGTATCTTTGATACAGCATTAAGGTATGATATGGTTTCCAAGTCCTCATAATTTTTGCTTGTAACTGTACTTGTACATTTTTAAGCTTTCCCCTAAAATTGAGGAAACAACATTACATTACTAAATGTTGTTTCAATAATACTCACAACGCAATACAAACGAAGTAAAGTGGGACCAAGTATATTTACGAAGAACATGACGCAACCATTTTATAAATTTAATTTTTCCCACGAGCCATTAAAGAATGGGCTATACTACTGAGCATTACACTCGATCTGTTTACAAAAACATTTACTTGTCTCTGTTTATAATGATTAAATTTTGTCTTAATATTATTATGTTTTTGGGACTTAAAGTCAATAAATGGGTAAGTAAGTAGGTAGTATGTTACTTATAGAAAAAATAAATAATGCCTCAATCATTCTAAATTGAAAAATATATTGTTGTGGTTTAGCGATACCTAGCTACAGATAGGTCTCATACAGCGTCTGCTTGAGGTAGTATGATTTGAGAGGCGTATTGCCCTTATGCCGTGTATGTCCAGTAGAGTAGAAAAGCACCAACATTTCACGCTTAAAAGGCAACCAATAATACTGGAGGTAATACACCGTACACCCAGTGGCGTAAATAAGGGGGGGCACACAGTAAAAAGATAAGGCACGTGGTGCCCACCGGAAGAACATTCCAAGGGGCGGCGCAGCCCTCTGACAGGGGCGGCAAAATTGGTAAACTGCCCCGGGCGGCAATTTATCTATTTACGCCACTGCGTTCACCTGCCTTAGACAGCAAGATTAGCAATAGCGTTTTCAGAATTAGGTGCGGTCTTTTATTGCGATTTTCAACGCCTGCCAAGTGTGGAGATTATTGAAAACTTTCCCTTGATTTTTTGGGTACAAGAAAGAGCCATAAACCAACATTCCGTTGGATCATCGGGAAAGGTTATCCTGCGAAAGTTACTTAACTTCGTAATCTTCGACA
Source organism: Calamotropha paludella (assembly GCA_927399485.1). Lineage (NCBI taxonomy): Eukaryota > Metazoa > Arthropoda > Insecta > Lepidoptera > Crambidae > Calamotropha > Calamotropha paludella. The sequence continues at coordinate 10,273,798 of OV656819.1, forward strand.
GTTGAAATCTTCTTAATCTATTACTATTTTATCATTGTACGAGAGGCAGAGGTAAATTCGTGCTCTCACTTGGTATGGATTAAATGTCGATTGAAAAATGTCAAGAGATTAGATGCTGATTGCGTATTACTTTAAACCCTGTTTGTGATAGCAGTCATTAACAATAACATTAGTGCCGTGTAGTGGGTTATAGCCCGTTCTGCTTATGTGTCCATCCGTAAGGAAGGTAGTAGCCATGTTACCCTAGTTGGAGGGATTGCAGTAGGCTCATGTCATGACGATGATGACATTAATAGTTCTAGTGCGCTTATCCGGATTCAGAAAGTAATACCTATGATAAATAATATTACAGACCAACATCGTAATAAATGCGTTAAAACCACTGTTTTCATGTAACAATAACGTGACGTTATTCTGCTATTGTCAGAAGGATCATAAACTCAAAGATTAGTTTAACTGGTTTACCTTATTTACTTGTTTTTATGTTATAAATTACAGGATTTTGTGTTGTTATTGCAGCAAGTTTTTTATAGTCTCTTTATCTAAGAATTAAAGGATTTTATACGTGCTATGAATGAATACAGTTTTTGTACGAGTAGCACCAAATATTAAAAACGCGTGTGCGTCTCGACAGACATGATAACTTAAACTAATATAAGTTGAACTATTAAAGATTTACATTGTTTAACTTGAAAAAGTTTAGGTTATTACTGAAATTTTATGTATATTAGTATGATAATGTAAGGAAAAGTTATTTATTAAATACTAAACACTGAGTAGAGAGAGGGAAAAGCGCCTGTCCGAAATACGGTTAGCGCTGCTGGTTAGAGTGAGAGAGGAGGAGCCTGCCTACCACTGCCGTATGCGTGAGAGGAAGGGAAGCCAGACAGACTGGCGCCGTAACGCGTTACGCGTAACGAAGCGGTTTACCCTCCCATAAAAAGTTATCACCTTAAAAGACAACGGAAATATAAAATATATTCCTTTAGAGTGACATCTACATAGCAAGCTATGATCAAAGTATACTTGTAGTACCACTTTAAAAAAAATGTATAATAACATAGTTTAACCACCAACACAAAATTAATAAAACGAATAATGACGAAGTCCGTTTAACTTGATCCCGGTTTTCTTCTGTTTTTTATTAAAATTGATCATCGTCAAAAATTGTTTGAAATACTAATAAGTCGAAATTCTAAAAATAGAACTTAAATTATTTAGAGTTACACTAATCTATTTGTACTAGCCACCAACAGTCAAAAACTGTATATAGTTCAAGGCAGATTGATAACCTTTGATTATTCCTATCGTGACATCTCACATACACGAAACATGTTAACAGGTTCAACAATGCCATCAATGCAATTAGGAAGTTATTTTTTTTCCTGTCGCCTTTTTTATTTTTACGGTAGAATGCTTTTGCTAAACTGTGCGTAATTAACAAATGGCCAAATGTTTCCGCAATTCGTTTAGTCAGCGGCGTTAATCTACAAAGATGAAGTATCAAATTTCAAAGTTAGTTACTGTTGAAGCCTCCGATTTAGACACGCTCAGCTCAGATAGTATCTCAATTTAAAGTTTGCAGTATTAAAATGTTAAACGGCTAAAATACATGTCTACAAAATAATGAAAAAAAACAAAACAATACAATGAGGTATGACAAAAGAAATCGCATTTATTAAATCAATTGTAAGTTTTTCTTTTAAAATAACTAAAAAATGATTATTTTTACGGGAATTATTTGTTGCTTTTTATTGTATTTATAACTAGCAAATTTTATAAGATTTTGTTATCTACAAATAAATTATTACTTGTATCATATTTTTCGAACTTTAGCAGTAGCAATTAATTATTAGATATTTTTATATATTTGTTGCTTGGTTACAACCTCAGGTCAAAACAATAATAAAAAGATAAATACATTACTAAATCCTTTCTATCTAAAAATTAAGTAAAAAGCATTTTCATAAGTTCTTCATTAACTTTTCCAATAAAGGCATGCTTGAAGAAATAGGAAAATATATTTTATAACAAAAAATTAACATGAATATGTGATAGCGATATCTTACTTACTATATCGCATCCTTCGTTTTTATACGGAATGCCAAGCAACCATCATGGTTACAGTTACTGCTAGAACTTCAATTCAATAATTTTATTGGACTCCATAAGTATACAATAGGTGTTAAGTTAACCAGATATAGAACATTTATGGACCTGATGTGGGCATTACAATAATACAGAGGACGCAAATTACTTCATACTTCATTGTATTAAACGAATCCAACTTTAATTAACAAAACTTTAGTATGTGTAAAGATCTCTTTATTTAAACCATCTGTAATTATGTAGTACCTTAGCCTATTTACTTATTACTAAAACCTAAAACATTTCGAAAAGCTTGACTGGGCTTAACTTATTAAAAGTAATTTTATTGCTGATTTCTCACTTCAAGTTATTTATATCTAACCTTTTGAGGTTATCCAATGCACATACGCAATCCGGTGTTTCTTGGATACATCGAGAAAGTGGGAAGAAACGTACGTCAAATAAACGCAACGACGCGGAAATGCGATGTTCAGATGTAAACCGAAGCCAATACAGTCAAGAGAAAACATTTATTACGTGATGTTCTTTTTATTTACAAAGAAAATATAGTCATGATCATAAGAACGTGCATATTGTTAGATAGAGTGACTTGATTTTCCTCAGGATAAAGCAAATTTTTTTTTCTCCCAAAGACTCTGAATTTCTTACATTTAAATAAGTGGTCTCAAAAATTACTGTTAACATAAACTAGTCATACTCGTAATAACAATAATGTTCTCAATTTTATTTAAAATGATAAAAATGTTCTCGCTGTTAAGGATTTGTTTAATATGTTGTGCTTAAATTACAAGGGCAATAATTTTATTTTTTGAGTCACGTCTTCTTTAGAACACAAAGATACTTAACTTGCAAATGTGTGTCAAGTGGTGTTGATTTTATTATTCAAGTACCTACCAATGTAAGTGCTAAGGACATCGGGGTTGTAACTTTTAATGAAATTGTAAGGATATCTGCTGCATAACGCGGTTTATGGCGTATGTTTTATTGTCGGTAATTGAGGCTTATATCGGACATCGATAAACTATCTATTAGTTAAACTGTCATATGAGCAATTTCATCTTGAGCAATTTACATTACTTAGCATGTTATATTTCATTTGAATACTAATGTGACGGGGTGCAGCCGGAGGAATAAAATCACTCAAGGTCACTTGTTTTTGTAATTAAGGAATTAAGGCACAACTGAAACAATTATATAAAAAAGGTAAATAACACTGAATACAAAAACAATTTCACATTTATCACTAAAATATATTATAAAAGGTAGGGCTACTTACAATAGTGCCTTAAAGAAACTTATAGACTTATAAACAGGAACTGGTGGTACAGAATACATATGTATACAGGAAAACTTGTGAATTATGCTTATGAGCTTATTATACTTGTGAGCTTATTATAACTGCTCAGCACTATAAATATATTTAAATAATTGTTATCGGTGAGTCAACCGCTCTACGCGCTGACTCTGGTAAGAATAAACTTCGAACAAAACAAATAAAAAGAGACAGACCGTAAATTTAAAATAGGAAACCAAGAGAAATGAAAATATGAGAAATGGCCAGAGAAGAGCGCAATGAAAGCAACGAGTCGCCAATATAGCTATGGCGCCTCGTTACACTAAAAAGGCTTAGTAGCGTATGACGTGTATATAAATACTTTTTATAATTCCTAATTGCATGGTCAATTTCACGTATAACTTTACGGCGGGAGCTTATTACTAATTAGTAATACACTTTGTGCAACGATGTCAAATTTTCAGATCACAATCATTCTCACCACCGCCACACCTGGACAAAACAAGGTCTGCAGTATAATATGGCTAGCTATCGCAACAGGTTTAACGAATATATTTTGCATATTGTATTCGTCTTAAAAATCAGTTAAATCGATATAGGTTAGTGAGAATTCAAAATGAAAGACTAGAGACTAATAATTAAAAGACTATTTTTACTATACTGAAAAAAGCTATGATGCAATATTTAGCGCGCTTGGGTAGACAACTTTTACACAGTAAAGTTAATCGAATAGGTCACCAGAAACTATTATCCACTGAATTCAAATGAAGTATCCTCATTAATAGGGTTACAGTGGTTTTGTTGTCTAAGTATTTTAGTATAGCGACGGAAAATAACAAATATAAAAAAATATTACGAGAAAAAGTTCAACTTGTCTAGGTGTCAAGCGAGACTCAACCCACATCCTGTCACAATCCGAGCGAGTACTCTCCCAGAGTAGGTACTAAATATTCCTTTATAGATGAAAATCTAGCAGCTTAAATAACAAAACATATAAAAGCAAAGGTTGAAGGTAAGACTGAACCAAAGTAAGCCTATCTGTAGCTGAGGATAGCTTGTTGGAAATATCCAGAAATCAAGCTTTTCCTTGATTCGAGAGGCATGGTTAGCATTGGACGCTGATTTGTATAAGGTTCTAGTAGTTAATAGCTTAAGGACCCTAATTCCTGAAGTAAAGAATCATAAAACAGAATATTCCATAAACAAGGTAAATGATAAAACTGTTAAAAACTTTTTAACTTTTGCATTAAATAAACTATACTATATACTTAAAAGTGAAAATTGAATTTTTAACTTTGAACGTTCATGTTAAAGGATTTTTTTTCTGAAATTAAGGCTTAAAACCTATTTTAATCAAACAAATACACAAAATCTACAACTTTTTTACACGCTCCACGGAAATTTCAGCTTCTGAACTAACCATAGCAAATTATGAACTGTATATGTAAACTTTTTTTTGCTTACTTTTTGTTGATGTGTTAATTTAAATAACTCTTTTACAGAATATTCATTTTAACATAAGGCCTTAACAATGCCTTACCCTATAAGACAGTATGAAATGCATGTAGATGTGTCAAAGACAAAATATAGTTCACACATATGCTTATTTAACATTTATATATTACTTATACATATAATTTACATTTAGTACGATAATGACATTAACACGTGAATATGATTGACACTCACAGACAGATTATATTAATCTCTTCTCAGTTTGACCACACTACAGAGTTGAATCATAAATAAAATATAAAGTTTAGGTGTATATTTCATACACACGGTAAAGTGTAATTCAATTAACATATTTCTATTGGTATTGCATAAAGATATTAGCTTTCTGCACTCCTTTTCCATGTAAACTTTAGCTGTGTCAAATTTCACACTGTTCCATTTGCGTAATTTTCTTAAAAGGAGATACAAAATTTTGCTTTACATATTATAATATAAAGAATTGCTTTTTAAACAGTTTAAACGCGTTGAAGTCAGTTAAGATTTCACTAAAGATTATCAACACAACACGCAAGGAAAAATCTCACAAAAATTTTAGAAATATGCAAAACAAAAAATTATAAACAACCAAAATCAAAGAAAATGGAAAAATGACTTGTTAAATAAAAATTACGCATAATATGTTACTGCTCAACTTGAACGTTTAAAGAAAAATAAACTTTAAATGGTGCAGTAGGCAATCAAATGAACTCTAAGTGAGTTCTATAATTAACCTTTATAACGGTTTAATTATGCAAATTAAATTAATAGCGACTTGTATAATCAGAACTGATATTTCATTATCACGACAATTGGATAAATGTGACTTTTTTAGATCAGTCAATACCCGTAGAAGCTTACCGAATGTCAGCATATTGACATCTGATGCCAGTAGTTTGGTGACATTGAATCGCATTGGCTTCTAATTGGACAAGATTTAATGATACATATTTCAGACGCAATCAATTGCTATTGCGAAATCATGTGCATTCGTTTCGATTGAAACAATGAGAATAGACGAATATAAGTTGGCCTATTCGATCAGTTTATTTTGATTTGATAACGACTTTATATTATAAAAGTTCAGGGTGTCGCCATGTTGATATTAGTAGAGGAATACGATTACGAAACTGCTTGCTTATAAATGAAATGTACTGTTGCTGTCATATATTTTATTTTCATCTTAGAAAGAGGTCGATTTATTTATGAAACTTCAATTTCAAGCAATCATGTATTTGAAAAGAATCAGGCAAAAATTACTTCAGGAAGGATTCAAATCCGACTTTTCGGGAAAACCGTGTCAAACAAAAATCGCTATAAGTTACCGTGATATATTCTATTGGTAGTAAAATCTGCTTAAACTAATTTTATAATTATAAATATCAAGCAGATGATTTCCAGTTATATTTATAACGAAAAGGCTAAATGTAAGTTTTTAAATGTGCAAACTTTACTTTCGCGTTTGTGTAAAGCTTTCAAAAAATTAAATTATTTACGTAATAAATATTCATTTAAAAGCTAAAGTTACATTTTTAAATTTAAACCTCTAAATAGTCTTTGTAGGGAGGGACTACGGAAGGAAACAAAATATAACTTTTGTAATGTGTTTGCAATCTAATAACTAGTTTTAAAGTATAACTTGCGCAAAATGCACGTGCATTGAATTGGAAATGTTGTACCTATATCGTGTCGAGTAAGTAATTATCTTCCAGTTCTTCAGTGCCAAGTTACTCGTAGTAGTAATTTTACTCAAGAGGAAGTTGATGTTATGCTACCTTATCAGCGCAGAATGAGGAAACCAGCAGTGGTAATTATAATTGTGGAACATGAAACTGTAAATTGAGTTATAGTTAATAGTGTGACATTTACTTTAGTTATTATAGGTATCAATTTTGCTTTCTGGGCGTTGAGCTGATCCTTAATAAATTTAGTCGGAATTTGAATTTCGTTTTTGTATATACGATAAAAAAATAGTCTGTCAATTTCGCTTTAATATTCTTAATTGCATACTTTGACACATATGTGATTTTTTTATTTGACAATGGCGTAATTTCGACATTCAGACACGTAGCAGATTTTATATACTATTTTAATTGAACTTGTTCTTTTTTGTTTTGAATGGAAAGGCTAATTTTGCTATTTTCAAATTGTGTAATAAAATGATGACTGATTTGAAAATTAAAAAATGTGTTATTTTTGGATCAAGTCTTTGGAGTTTACCCCTTAAGAATTAATTTTCATATAAGGCGTCCGTATGAAAAAAATATGAAGGGAAAAATTTAGTGATCGAATGACAATATAACGTTTATTGTGCGCAACCTATCATGCGCACCATTCAGTTTTATTTTAAAGTTTTGTTTATTTTCTGTGCCAATTCAAAGACAATCGTTCTTCAGGAGTAAACACCAGTCGCGTGTCGGAGCTGAAATATAATGCTTTCGGGCATAATTTTTGTCCTGTCATGATTTATGTTAATCTATAATTTTTTCCTTCGGCTACTTTGAAAACCAAGTTCTGTAACCAGTTTCTTGAGAAGTTGGTACCCAAAATGATTTATGGGATTTTCAACAATAGTGTGTTCAAGAAGAATTACCATAACTTGAACCATAATTATGAGCGGAAACGAAATCAGTCATAACTCTAATAAGGTATAAGTAGCATATAATATGGTAAGGGCTAACATGCCTTCCCATAGAAATTTTGGCTCAAACCTATTTTTTTTTACGAAAGACTTTTGTTATAAATAGACATAAAACATAGACATAAAATGCGATAATTTAAACATTATGATTGATGGACAACCGCAACGTGAGACAGATATCCAACGGTCACCGGAACCGTTTGACAAATCGAACTGGCCCCTTCCGTCGCTAAATCAACACTGGAAGTAGCATCAACCTTGATATTTGTAACAACACCATGTTGATCTGTATCAAGGGTAGGCAAAACCAAATTTGTTTAGAAGAAAAAGTAGCGTTGTTTTCCTACAATAAAGAAAACATACTTTCCCAATACCCTTTGATTACCAGGTAAGGATCAGGTCTGTGATCCCAGATATCCAATAAAAAAACAATTTATTTGTTCGCCTAGAATTTTATTAATCTAATTTTATTAATCTTGAAAATATTATATTATCATAATATTTTCAAGAAATGTGTTTGTTATGTGGTTACTTATAACATACCAGCAACCACTTACTTATTCTATTATTATACTTCGAAGATGGGCCAGCGTATTCATGAGGATTCACTACCTCCCTCCCTCGCGTCCAGAAGGTGCCCAAGCTGCCAGGGGCGTAAAAAAAGATTGGATTGGTTGGTGGATAGGTTGAAAGATTTCATATTTTGATCTTCTCAGTGATTAGGAAAGTACGCAAAGCTTATCTCTGATGCATTTATTAGTCGTTAAATACTATTCACCAATCCCCGCTAGATCCGTGTGGTGCGTAAGGGCGCATACTTATAGGGACGAAGGATATTGTTCCCATTTCCCATCCATAAGGAAATACAATGACCCCTCAATGACAACGTATATAATCAGATAGTGATATTCTTATCAGCGCAAAAAACCGTGTTGTTTTATTTAAATCTATAAGCCGAGTTACTCGTGTACTGGCATCGTCGTGCTCTGGCATATCTGTAAGTAGTTTCAGTCACAGAGGCTCAATATTTCTCACGTAGAGTTAAATTTTTACTCAACGTTATTACTGTTTCCCACAAAATTTCTGATAGTCCTCGTGGAATTTTAAATTGCAAACAACACTGACATTGACTGAATTGCTGACATAAGTAAGAATAAGCGACAATCATGCTTATTGTTGTTTATTCTTGTTTTTTTATGAACTTTATTTTGGTATGGAAAACAAGAGATGTGTTACGATTTTTATTTGTTTTAATGACATATTTTTAAAAAACGACCAAATGATTAATGCATATGTTTTTACTTGTGTTCCCATTGGTTGTTCTACTGCTTTCTGATTGCAGTATTCACAGTCAGGAACTAGTGTCAACAAACACTGTAGTGGATTTCTAATACTTTTCGTTTTTTTATATGAACTTCATCTGTTATCACAAGTTCTGAAGAGTTTTTTTGTTTGTTTATACTATTAATATATCTATTTATTAGCTACTCTTTTAGAGTTATTTTATGGCATGAAAAATTGAAATGAACAATATTCGAGTCTTATCTTCTAAGGTTACAAAATAAAGTATGTTTGCAGTTTTTTTAGCTTACGAGATTGATTATGTCTTCATTAATCACTCTCAAAATATTTCCATCAACCGTTAATTTGTTAAAAACTTCACTGCATTTCCAGTAATTACGTCGAGTTTTAAGAAAATTATCTTTCATCATATAGTTGTAAGGACCAGTCTTCCTTGCAATTGAACGTTGTCCGTGCTGACAAGAAATAAATAAATCAATTTCCAGCAAAAGCTACAACTTTATAAAAGTGATAATATCTCCTCATCTTAATTTATTATGTATATGAAATTTATCGGCGTTCGATTCAAGACATTTATGTCAAACAAATAACCGTCTGATAAAATACGAATCGATCATGCCAATTTAATTGCAAACGACGTAAAAATTACCAAGCTTCGAATAAGTGCGCTTCGAGAAAATTGTTCAGTGAACATAAATAAAATTACAGGTAATTACCCAAAAAAGGGAGCAGAGGAAAATACCAAAAACTCAACAAAAAATTTCAATTAGTACATTGAATTCCGTAATTATGTAAGACACCCCAAAATGGGCTGTTTAATGACATTGATATTTTGAATAAAAACTTGCCGCCACAGTTTGAAAGGTTACTCTTATGACTGTAATTTTGATTGTTTGATAATACGCCGCTGGATTTCGGAAATTATTAGCGCACTACTTAAAACTTTTGGATATTGTGTCATTCTTAATTCGTTTCGGTGCAAATTTTTTATCACTGAATGTGTACTTGAATTAAACAATTCAAAGAAACGCGTTATCGCCATTTGTCTGGGTACCTATATGGAAATAAAGTAAAAGGGGACTTCGTATTAAGCTGTGTATAACATACTTGTATAGTTATAGTACAATATTCAGGAAAACATACTTTAATTATTAGGGCAGGGCTACATTTTAATTGACAGATGAAATCTCAATATTGGGTTCACGATACAAAATACAAGTACTTAAAGCATTTTATAAATATAGGCGATGTATCTAGTCTTTCACGATTACAATATCATTGAATTATAAGGAAAAACAAAACAAGTTAATGTCTTTTAAAATTTCTAAAGTTAAAACTTATTATTGGGTTGCCATATTTAATTCACTAGACTTTTATTACTTACTTTATTTATTTTAATAATAAAATTATAAAGTGGTTTTAATATACGTTACGAAAAGAGAATATTCTTAGGCACCTACTATAATACAACCCATTTAGATAAAATGCAAACCCGTGCATTGCTGACTTAAAAATATTTTTATATCTGTTCTTTATATTTTCAATGCCGAAAAATAATGTTACTTAAGTATTTTGCTTCTTTAACTTTATTTATATATCTGACATATAAATGATACAGTTTTAGAACACTTTCTATTTTATACAATAAACGAAAATACTCGTATAAATATAACAAATATTATTATTCACCTAATATACGAAATAGATATTGCAGTTTCTAGTAACGTATGTACAAGTTTTTTGCTTCAAAACTTTTTATGGCAGCTAACCTTATATTATGTTAGATTTTTCCCAGCATATGTATACTAGTTTGGAGTCTTTGACTATAAAAGCAATGTATAAATCTGGAAATACCAAACTGTTCCAGTTTCAGCCATTTAGCAAGATTATTTCTCAGAAATAGAAAATATGCATTATTCATTAAACTAATAAGACTATTTGTTAGACTAGTTCCAGATTGAGACCTAGCTTGGACGATTGTTAAAAATAATAATAATTGAGTATCTATCATCATATATTCCCATTGGTTTTCCATGGTCACACTTTAAACAAAAACAGCGCAAGTAAAATAGGCCAAAAAATAGGAACGGTTCCAGTTCGGATAGGTGGATCCTAATGCCTACAGATCCAGCCAGAACCGATGCTTTAACTTGCATTTTTTTGGGATATCAAGTTCATTATGATTTTTATTGGCTATGACTTCCATAGCTCTAATGATAAAGGGAGGTAAAATTTAAAGACAGCTCAATTTCGGTAAACTGCATGTAATAAATACCGCAGTGATATTGATCAGGCAACATTTAGAACACAAAATCTGATGCACAATATATCCTCAATCTTGTTGCGTGCGACGTTGACAGTTGACGCACAACATGACACAACTGGCCGCAACGCAATCACTGTCGTTGCTCGACATATGATTTACATAATACAATATATGTTGTTAATTTCAATAGAAAGGAAAGTAAATCAAAACAATTATGAATTAATATGTTAAATGAGAATGATGGTATTATTTGCTTGTGTGAAACTAACTTTCATAGTTGGTACTATACAAATGAGTTTTTGGACGACAGGTGCACCGGTCTTCGAAGGGATCACGAAATTGCTAAGTCATCTAAAAATTTGGCGTTGCTGTACATCGGCTTTAAAAAGATCTGGAACGTAATCTCGAGCATCTATCTTTGGGTTACGGTACTACGAGCTTGTTTCACGCGACCCTTTTTAACCAACTATTTCGCTAACCTACAACCTGACCTAAGTGACTTCGAGTGTTGTTATACCTTTGACCATTGTTTTAACATATTGTTGAATCATGCCAACGCCAATAAGACAATCGTTATCGGCAATTTCAATATACCGTGATTATCTTAGACAATTCTTCCCTGCGCCTGTCGCCAGGAATTGCTCATGAAAATAAGTTTGCAGCACACTTAAATTTGATAGAGTATGGGGATCTTTCTCATTTTAATCAAATAAACTCAAACGATCAAATACTCGACTTCATGACGATGATATCATAATGTAAGAGAATCCCAATGTTCCTTCCTTGAACACATTAGATGGTTACCACCCGTCAATCAGAAAGAATTGAATTTTGAATTACTCTAAAAGCGTTAAACCAGGACAATGTTAGGGTCTTTCCCAAATGTGTCACTTCCAAATGTAAATCCCAGATACTTTAACGAGTTTCATTTGTTGCGATCTTGGTTTAAAAGCTCATGAAAGCTTGCTACGATTCCTACGTCTCTAACGTAGGAGAATCTTGCTAAATCAACGAAGATTTTTACACTTTATAAATAGCAAGAAATTAAATCCAACTTTTTTGATTAGTGCATGTATTAACCTCATGCGATTGGTGCACCCACAATAGTGCCTCATCATTGTGAGAAGTTCTTGATTTATTTGATTTATTCAACTTTCATATATTCCATTCACAACTTCTTTACGGATTTTGCACATTATTTATTTTATATTTAACAACTGAGAATTGGGAATGTGCCCGATTAAAATATTGTGACGGTAGTAGAAAATATATGACGACCATTATCTTAGTCATCCTGTGAGTCGAAGGTCAGAAAAAAAAATTATGCGCAAAATCCGTAAAAAAGTTGTTTTATTCAAATGTGTAATGTGTTAGTTTTTTCTGTACTAATTATTTTAAGATATACAAATCTAGCAGTCAAATGCTTTAATATAAAAATTAGATAGGTTTTACCGAGAACAACTTTTTAGCGCTCTTTTGCTGGCCTTTAAAAAAATATTTCATCTGTATACCCCATATTATTTTGCTTTTTTTAAACCTACGAGTAATATTTGTGATTATATCTGACGTGAAATGTTATTTTATAAATAATATTATTTCAAAACATAAATAAATCTCTCTAATCTATAAATCTCTAATTTAAATCTCCATTTACTCATCGATAAAGTAGTGGTATATTGAGGATCGATCAGATAATTGGCTCACGACTGGCTAGTTAGTCAACTGTCCAGGCCAGTTTGTCGTCTACTCGCCTATCGAGGCGACTTTGCTAACACTTAATAAAGTCTAGAACATAATATATATGATGACCATCTTTCGACGACTTGCGGTACGAAGTAAAACTAAGAAATAGAAAGTTGTAAAATTATTAGACTTTGAAATTCAATGAGGTTCAGAAATATCATACATTTGTAAGATATTTTTATCCGATTCATATCGACGCCCAATTTTGGATCGTGTGCGGAAACGCCAATAAAAAGATTTTTATCTACCCCTGATTTAAGTCAATAGTTTGTGTTTGTTTATTAGTTTCAGGAATGTACCGGTTCCATTGCCAAAGCACGATGCGTTTGCTTCTCTGTTCCCAATTCTGTAGACACTGAGGGCAAACTAAGACTGTAAATGGCGATCTTAATATCTCACTGCTTTTATCTATAAAGAATACCACGATGGTGGTCCTTACCAATATTATAATCGTCATCGTCCCTACTGGTGAGTAGGGACAGAAATCGATATGTATGGAAAGATAATAGGGAAGGTGGGATATTACGCTGATCCAAGGAGAATTAGTAGGTACGCATCAACCAAGGACAAGAGCAAAGGGATTACGTGCCTTTCGAAATGTCAACAAGCTTGACATAGTGTCATTTAAATCACTCGGCGTTCTAGTTTGAGTTTATTAAAACTATTCTCACTATAGAAAACCATCGCTCCTACCCGTTTCTCTATGATTTACATATTAGACCTGCAACAGAATGACGTTTTCAAAAGTATATCAATTGCTGCATCATCGAATTGTATCTCTGAACACTATCACTATCATGGTCATTTTTTTTTTGATATTTATATGGGCTATAATTGTTACCAGTGTGCATTTGCCCTTAGTTACAGCATCTGATGTTGTCTATAACTCCTTAGTAATGAAACATGTTGCTTACTGTCATGTCCGACCAAAGAGTGAAGGCAACAATCTTAACTGCGATACCATCAAACTGGTTAAATGAAGGAATGCACTTACTTTAATGGGGTTTGATTTGATCTACTTGTGCGTTGTGACACTTCTCGACAATCTTTAAACTTGTTTATATTTAGCAATTAATTTTTCTTATTCTTTATTTTAAAACCTTTAAGCTAAGTATTGAATATATCTTTATTCATTTTTTGATAAGACAAAGAAAGATATTGTACGTGCAGTTTCCTGCGACTGGGCAAAGTTACAACAGAGCTTTGGAGCAAATAATTGCGACGTAAAAAAAGCTAGAAAAGCACGATTTCCTGAAGGTCTAGGGTCTAAATGAAGAAATGGAACTCTTCGATTAAATACGATAATATTTATATATTTCTTAAATAATATAAGAGAGAATGCTTATTATATAATATGGGCATACACAAAACGTGTATTGAACTAAAAATAACTAAATAAACAATTGCTGTTTTAATGTCATTCATTAGCCTTATTTTTTAACAATATACGCCGCGGAACGCAATCTTCGCGATAAGGCAGCTTAATTTTTTAATGCTGAAATTCTAAATAATATTAATATAGTAATATTGACTGTCTATGAATAAATTTATAAGTATAATGACTTTAAAGTTAACGTGTACTGTTTATTGTAGGGTAGACTGGGTACGGTAGTGACAATTTTCATTTGATCGTCCATAATTCTGATATTAAACCAGTTAGCTTGAAGAAATGTATTTTTTATAGTAGAATGTAGATTTGTCTACATATAATTATTACTATTTTGTTCCCAAATACTATGGCTAACTCAAAAGAGCAAATTAGAAAAAAAAGAAAAAATGTCACAACCGACCACGCCCAGGGGCGGTTGTGACAGTGCTTGGGGTCGGTAGTGACAGGTTAAAAAATACACCAAAATGTTCTTAAATCACTACTATTGCAAGTAATACGTAACATACTTAATGTAATATCATTTTCTTTTATAAAAAAATACGAATTACGTGATTAATGAAATAAAATATGGTAGTTTAATCGCTTAAAACTAATAAGGTAACATTTACAATTGTAACAGCATCATATTACAATTTAATTGCTCTTGAAAGTCTAATAGCTTGAGCTACACGAACAGACAGTTCAGGGTTTCTATTCATGAATGACCGAAAACACTTCTCACCAGCTATCTCATTCTCAAGCCCAGTAGCAGGTCGCGTCATATTGTATTTGGTAGTAAGGGCAAAAGCTAATTTCCCTATCTCCTTTGGAGAAAGGCCATAATATATTTCCGCGCAACGTATTATATATTTTGACAGCTGCTGTTCTTACTCTGGTCCTCGCCGGCTTCATGGCGTTTACGAATGTATCGTAACAAAGACATGCGATTAACTTCTTGCATTTCCGCAGCTCTCCGTAAAGACGTCCCGCGTTTCAATTCTTTATAAGCTTCCTGATACTTTGTTATGTCACACTGCCCTCTTTCGGTCTTCCTCGAGCGTTTTCTAGGCATCTAAAAACAAAGAAACTAATTTTACTTGTGTCACAACCGTACCCAGGAAATATGTCACAACCGTCCCCAACACATTTATTCGCAAAAAAACAATCGCCATGACAATACCCAATAGTCTACATTCAAAGTAATCATTGCTATTTAACTACTAATATCTAACTTATAACGAGAGAAAACAGTCATTAATATATCTGTACACATAAAAGAACAATTGCTCAAAGAAATCAATCAAAAATACTTACTTTTGATAGTTAAAAAACAATGTACTCCTCTGCAAGCGTTAATGTAGCGCGACGGCTGACACAATACTGTGAAACAAGTTCAGACAGGCTGCACCTCCCCTGTGCCCTTGCTTTCGCCGCGGTATTCCTTATAGTTTCGCTAATATTACGACTGTCACAACCGCCCCCTGGCACAACCGTACCCAGTCTACCCTATGGTACCTAACGTATTTTATGGTAGGCATTGTGTACTTCTTTATCAACTTCCTCATGTTGGGGTACAATCTTTCCCCATCGATGAAAAGTATTCGGGAGAATGGGTCATAATAACCTACCACAGGATATTAGTGCGAATAAAGGAGTACTAACGAAATACCCCAAGGTATCTGAGACAAAAATTTGACGTACCGTAGTAGTGAGTATATTCTAGTGTCGTATGGAGTTCGGCAGAGTACTCTAGCACCAATATAATACTTAACGGGGTCGTGAAGGGCGTCTAGTGATACAAGATGTAGTTCACCTCCATACACTTCCCATAAATTAGACACACACTACAATAACGGCAGCGCGTTTTTCGAATAATAGACTTTTGCTGCAATTCCATCCTATCCGCCCAGGGTGAAAAGCCCCGTTGTCAGAAACCTCAGTCCAGTAACGGACCTTCTTCGGCTGAGACGATGATGACATCCATTAGAGTTTCTGTTTCTGTCGATGAGTAAAGTGTTAAGTAAAAAGGTCAGGACCCTTCCTTCACCATTTCACATGTGTTTGTACAGCACGGTTGCTCACCTTCAAGCGGTTATGCTGAGAGCATGGCATAAATCCACATATATGACATGCAAATACGTTTCAACTATAAATTGTTACTTAAAATATTAACAGATCAATAATTTTGCTATCAACTTAGTATTTTGAATAACATATCAATCATTATTTATATGAGAGGTCACAAGATTAAAACCAAACAAAGAGCTTATTGAATTAACTTTGAATGAGTTGACTATGTGAATGATCGAGAACATTAAATGTCAATATTAATAATTAATTGTATAGTCGCATACGTTTACTTATTTATTGTAAACTCGTATAAGTATTTATTTATTTTGTTTGTCTGTGCTGTTTCTACAAAAACAATATCAATGCACAGATTAAATTCCTAATTAACTTAAGACCTCATATCGTAAACAGAACATTTTATGTTAAAAATATAAATTTAGGAAACATCCTAAAATGACATCTATAAATTACTTATTCACTTACCAATATTATAAAATTCGAACAAGCGAATATGGATTGAAGAAAATAAAGAAAGGACCACGTAACTGTAAGCTTTATATTTAGCAAACGATTCAAGTATAAATATTAATGCTAGTAGCAGAAAAATTAATTACTCTAAAACACAGCAGGATAAATCCTGCTGTGTTTTAAAGTAATTATTTTTTTTCTAATTATTATAATATATAAAAAAATTGCTTAATTGACAGGCAGATTGGAATAATTATTAAAATTATGTAAAAAGACATAAAAAAATTACTTCTGCCACTATGATGATGTTGTATTAATAATCTATATTGTTGAAAAATTATAACATCGTTACTGCCCTTAAGTGTAAGCATAAAAATTAAAAAGGCAGAAAAATCGTAACTGTCTTTTCGAAGGCAAAAGTATTTTACTAAAGTTATATATTTTAACAGCTAGGACGTATCGCAAGGGAGTACAAATACACACTCACTGATATTATTTGTATATATTTTTATTTGTTCGCATGGAAAAGAAATTTGGAAAGAATAGGTGGTTTAAAATCGGGAATGAAGGTCACAGAAATATAGAAACAAAAACAAACATATACAAAAACGAATATCATTTAAACTTAAAATAAATCTGAGTATGAACAGTTTCATATTTTGATATAAAGTGTATGATACACAATGAATACGAATTGGAACGCCCTATATATGGCACAGCGCACGCACATGTCATATTAGTCTTTAATGTTATACTATCTCAGATTTTTAATGTTATACTACATTAAAAATCTGAGTTGTAGATGTCTGCCATTTTTTTCTTATATTTACAAATACTTTACAAAACATAAAAATATTTTTTGAAATGACGATGGAATGATATAGGACAATCCTGAATTCTGCCAGAAACGATAATATAATTTAAGACATTTTTTTACAATATTGAAATTATTTATAAATTAAAATCAGAGCTACCTGAGCTCACCACTTATTTTTTCGAGTTAACATAGGTCCAGACTACATTACGTGTTGGTATCAGCGACGATAGAATCATATAGCTAATTTGCCACCAGCTATAAACGCAATATCTAAATGAATACTACAAAAAACGTCCAGATCAAATAAATATGAGACCAAGCAAAAAACGTGTCAGTTAAATAGTGAATACTATACATTTCAGTTTATTGTTTTTGCATTCTGTATAAGATATAAAATACGCATGTAGGAAACAACCACGCCTCCGAGCCCTCAGCTCATATCAATTCATCAAGTAACGCGTTTGTAACAGTGCACTTTTGTTAACCTCTATCTGTATAAAAATAGATATTATGGCAATACCGATAGAAAAATTTCTCTTTAAGGCACTTAGTGCTCGATCAGGGTAAAAAAATCGGTACAACTAATTCGAATCTTTCTCCTACATATCAAATAGTTTTGTCCATGAGCGGTCATAAGTATCATTTTATCGTTTAAGATACTTTCAAACAAGCGTTGGGTGATAAAGTGCCATATTGTCATGTGAGTGGTCGTTCTATTTTTAGTGCAGCCGACAAGGCGCTAGTAAATTCATCAACAATAAGATACAACCACGCAATTAATTTGACCCGTTCTACGCATTATTATAAGTATTTACTATAGCTGACTTACTTGTATTTTAATCATTATTCGTTGCAAGTATTTAATTGTGTATCTTATTTATTATGTTTTTGGTACTTTTTATTATTTGAATGAATATACTTTTTTGTTGCGCCACCTAGCGGTAAGTAGCGTCGACATGAAAAAGCATTCTAAAAGTATGCTTTTAGGTTTTCTTAAGTTATTAACAGCTGGCGCTACTAGCACCATGGGGTAGCTAGCTGAATGGTGAAATGTTTAGCGTTTTCGGACTGAGAATATAAGCAATTTTCACAAGGACCAATCACCAGATGGGTGAACAAAAAATGTAATTTACTCAAATAGGTTATGCTTCGGTCGCATCGCTAGTCGTTAATTTCGACCAATCCGTATTGGGCCGGCGTTGTGAATTATTCTTTGTTTAGTATATTAGTGGATCATTATGGCTTGTGTTTTGGTAGCCAATCATTGCGCTATGGGCCCCATTATCTTTGGACAATTCGGTTCCGTTAAACTCGGCCTAAGGGGTTTTGTAAGCTGAAGGATTTGTTCATGACTTTCCTTGCTATCGAAAGCTTTCCCTCTATCATTTTCAGTTGCACGGACTATAGCCGTGTGAATATAGTTTCCTAATTCTAATACAGCTTGTTTATTAGATCTCAAATTCATACTCTACCCACAATTCTTATTCTAAGTTTTAAGTAAGATAAACACTTGAGTACTATAAACATCACATCAAGC
The DNA here is from genome assembly GCA_927399485.1 of Calamotropha paludella. Taxonomy (NCBI): domain Eukaryota; kingdom Metazoa; phylum Arthropoda; class Insecta; order Lepidoptera; family Crambidae; genus Calamotropha; species Calamotropha paludella. The sequence goes on from OV656819.1 coordinate 10,292,905, forward strand.
TATTACTGCTTTTGTCCGAGGCTATACATAACCTATGCCTATTGTACTTTGACAGTAATTTTTCCATTATTTATATAAGTAGTAACGATAAAAATGTTAAATTCTAAAATTAAATCTGATAGCTGTGATATAATAGCCATTTGTTACTTATTTAATATTAGATTAGATAGGCCAATAAAAACAAACACATGCTTATACATATCTACAACACATATAGGCGTATTAAATCTTATAGATATGTGGCATTGTAAATGCTTAAAATAAATAAATACATTAGTGCTTATTAATGTCATTGCGTACATAAAAAAAACATTTAAGTTCTATCCTTGTTATGTTGTTCCACCTAAGAAAATTAAATTTAATGTAGTATTTTTTTACTCTGCTAATACGTGCCGCCTACCACTGCAATCCAGCGGAATCGGAATAATACTCAGATAAAAACACAATACATTGCCACGACTTAAACTAAATCCAGAAAGTGGATATAACGATGGTGCCACTCTTCTATATGACTCGGCTGGAATTTGAACACAAGACAGTCTATTGTAAGACAGATTTTATACTATCGAATTTTAATTAACAGAAAGTGTTTCAACGATTTTTCGTAACTGAATTTCTTGATTAATCCAATTACCAATAATTACATATACAGTAAAGTTTTACGTAAAAAATATTTCACATTTGCTTTGCTAAAGAAAAGTTAAAGTGATATGGAATTATGTAATGATAAAGAAACATTAAAATATAAATAAATAAACGGTACACTTGTTAATACTTCATCTAACAGCTTTAATAGAAATATCGTTTTGTCGAGTAAAAAATAAAAAATGGTACCGTTGTAGATACCCGACAGGCCCTATTCAAATTTAGCTATGGTATTGAGTTTATACATATTCACATAGAAAGTATTTCCCTTCAGTAGGTGAAGTTATTATAAAACATGGACCAAAGTTAAAACTGGTCTGAAAATGATATTGTCACTTTTCTATGTAAAAGAAGAGCCAGCATTAGTTTTAAATCAGGTTTAATTTTAGTCTGGATTTAATAATAAGGAAACAAAGGTTTCCCGAATTTCTCATGTAAGTTTTTCATAGATCAACAATTATTAAGATCATAAAAGTAAATCCAAATCATAACCACACGAAATAATTGCGTTTCATTTTTAAATACATAATTAACTTTCCCTTATTTTTCTTGATCCTGTGGTTAGGACTGGCCTTAGTGCCTTACGCCGCATATAGTGGGTACTCCCCATGTATTTCATCGACAAGAAAAACCTAGTAATGACGCATGCGGCCTGTTACGACGCAGACGAGTGCTGTACACTAAATTTATTCTCAAAATTTTTGTTACACGTTCCAGGAATACAATATCCTTGAAAATAATACGCCTAATATTTTGGTTCCGAATTGTTTTCAAGCGTTTTCAGGATCGTTCTTTCATTGAGATAAACAACCTGAAAATTTGATATATTTTTATATATTTTAGGCATTTTTTCAATGCCATCTTATAAGACAAATTATTATAATAGAAACTTCACTTGTGACCCGAGTCGATTTTTTCTAGTATTTTTCTATTATAATAATTTACCTAACCTGAAAATTTGCAATAATTAGAGAAAGCGAATTTGACATAAATAAAATAAATAAGAAGAAAGAAGGTTTATACTAAATCTAACCACTTAAAAAAATGCTAATTTTATAAGGTAAATAAGCCGTTTGGTGTCTCACAAAGTAGAATAGCACTAACCCTCCACGCTAAGGGTGTCTTAAAAGGCGACTAATGTTAATGAAGGTTACCACCATAATCCATACACCTCCCGTTGAAGAAGGCAGCATTTTACCGGATTATGGTCTTTGCGATGGCGTCGAGATTATGGCAATCCCATGGAGAGGGACAGACTTCCGCTCAGCATTGAACGTCTTTCGCCCTAGAAAATGAAATAAATGTTGATTTTATACTCAGAAGTTTTAAAACATTAATAAATCTAATACTTCATTTCATAAACGCAACTTCATGTGCTCGGAGAGTTTCTTAGACCTTACATACCCACTTTTTTCACCTGATTTCTTTTTCATATTTACGTAACCAAAAAGAATTTAAAATTAAACAAAAATATAAATAATACCACCTTAAAATCAAACGATTAATAGATTCATATTCCTTTCATTTATGTTACCAATCGAAATAAGGCAGGAAGGAAGGAAGACGTACATAACGATGTACTGTGCAATAAGGACACCATCCCAAAAAACTATTCATGCAGCATTCAAGGTAAATCTTGCCATAATATGACCTTACGTTTGCATATATAAAAAAGTATACTTTTAAATAACTTTTGGGTATCTAATATAATAGGATTCTTTACGGTTAAATGTGTGAGAATCCGTAAGATCCTTTATTAAAATTGCAATCACAGCAGCACAGTCAAGAACTCTTACTTTGAATACCATTCCAGTTGAATCTTTGAATTTATTAAGAGCACCGAACATAAATTAAACATTGATTGCCAGAAACAGCTGGTCAAGTTATATGTCAATGAATTCATCAGCAACAATCAAGTTAATTAAGGCATATTAGTACATGGAGGATTGGTTTTGTTCGAGACGTACGTGCAACTTCATGAGTCGCTTTGCGCCGATCAGATGGGCTAGTCAACGCGCGACGTCCAAACCTCTATGACGCTTTAGAACGTGATCGCAAATGTTAAACGAACTGTCAGTGTTAAAAAAAATAAATTTAAAACGAATGCCAATATCCAGTCAGTGATCGTTTTAAAAAGTGATTTGTTAAACTTCCAAAAATAATTCTCCTGTAAAAATGTTTTTAGTTTTTAGTGACAGGGATTACCGAGTGAACCCATTTTTTAATTAATTCGACGATATAACTTATTTAGTGAATGTTTTTTTAAGCTTTGTATTATAACTTTTTAAAATATATGTATGACATATGACACAATGTTTAACCGCGATACATTCCGAAAATACTTAACGTATTTAGATGATTTTTTTTCATTTTGCTGGATTTGCGGACATAGGATAGCTTTCATTTTAGTTTATAACACAGTAACGCGTAGCCAGGTCAGCTATTAAACTATAATTCAGACTCAAAATACTATCGAAAGAGTAACTTTGCCGTTGCTTTAAAAGATCGCATAAGCTGATAAGTTGAAATTTTAGTAGTTTATAACAAGGTTCATAAACGTTGAAGGTGTACACGTGAGGTAAATAAACAGTAGCTATTCGTCGTCCTCAATCTAACAATTTGCAAAGCAAAACCTTGTTTTTATATTTAGATTTTTATAAACTTTTTTATTACTTCTTTTGAGGTTACCTCTAATTGTGAATAGTGTACATTCTGCGAGCATTTATAATATAAACTTATATATCGTCAGTGGGAAACAGTAGTGTAAAATTTCAAAAACACATATTTTCAAAACAACTTAAAGGTAACAAACATCTGCTATTGATTAATTATAGATATAGAAATTATACATATAAAGGCCGATAAAGTGTAATTATATAAAAAAAGCAATAATTATTATGTAAACATTTTAAATAAAATATTAAAATTGCTCATAACAACAGATTTTGAAATGTTCCAATACTGTTTCAACGAACGATATATTGTCCAGCGTTTACGGATCGCTAACTTCCGATAGCAACGAGAATACTTCCGGATATATTTTGTCTTTTAGTTTTTTAAACTTCTAAGCAAAATAGTTATTTCTATATAAAATGTTCAATACCTGGAACTCTTAAAAGATTACCTTTATAAATATTACCCCTCTTTGTGAATAACACTGATTTGTAAGTGAAGAAAGTAGAAGCGATACGCAGACTGCTGTGTACTTGATAGTGTAAAATTATTATTTATAAAAGATCTTTTTATTTTTATGCCGAAATAAAATAAATAAGTTGATTATTTTTTTTTTTTAAAGAGAATTGGTGGAAAAAATCGGGATATTTTATTCCTCCCTAAACTTATTTCAGAATTTAAATCACAAATTATTGATATTTATTCATAGAATACTTAATTAAGTGACTTGATCAGTTAAAAACAAATGGAGTTAAATTTTATGTAGAATTATAATTGCACATTTTACTTATTTTCTGCTGTTTTGTTTATTTTATTAACATGACATTAATATCAATTTTTAATAAAAAATATAAAAGTTACAAATTTATACGATCTGTTGCAATGATACTCCTTTATTCAATAACGGCAACAATGCGACTTCTATTACAAATAATGAAAAGATTTCAGCATTGGAAAAAGTATCAATTGATGATGTGAATCTGTTCATCATATTTCCGGTTGATTTGCATTGAATGAGGTTGAAGCTATAGTTAATGACTGGCCGTAGTCGAGTTCTCTGTAAGAATACAATGAAGTTCAATCATATTGTTTCTAAATATAGATTTATTTTACATTGCGATCTAGGAAAACGGTTATAGAAATCAATTGACCGAATTCATTCTCAAGTGACTGATATGACAACAGAAAATATAACATGAAAATGTTATATCGATGAATAACCTTTATTTTATTGTAAATGAAGAAACAAATTCTTTTGACACATCTAACAAAAAGTCTACTAAATATTTTGTTACTTTTTAGAATTTTACTAATTCTAAAAAGTAACAAAATTTTTTCGTGCCACAATCTCTTCAAAATGCAAAGCCTGGATTATATTGATGTAATATGTGTTCCTATATAATAAATTGTTCATGAAAAGGTCCCATATTTTTAACAACAGTGATTTCTTTGTTTCCATAGGATTTTTTAATGGGATATTTTCACTGTTCGTTATAACCAGATTTAGTAGATATCTGTAGTTTGGAATAATTTAGAAAGCTTATGATTAATGATTTAAGCCACTAATGTTTAGGTAACGAAATAAATAATTATTAACTTATTCCTGTAACGCTAATAGTGATAAATAGATATACAGATAATTCTCGAAACGATTTCATTTATTTTCCAGAGTTCAACATTTCGTTTCGCTTTCATGTAAATGTTTCTAAAGTATCTCGTATACTGAAGCGTATTATAAATAGCTTCTGTTTAATGTCTTGCTGTTTTTTTATTCCTGACATTCACCTGAAACTTTGACTTTTTAAAATCGCGACTTCAACGAAAATGTGTCAAGGCTGTACAGAAGAAAAATAGACGATGAGACGATGATACTCGATAACATTTGTTCTTCTTAGCGTAATAGTAGATATTTCCTTTAAAAACATTAAGTTTATCATATCCTAAGTTTGAGTGTAATTTCGTTAGAATTAATATTTGTATAAAAGACTTCAATAGTGCAAAACTGAGTTCTAATTAAAAAAATTGTACATAATGTAAGATACTATGAGGTATTCTCGAGTTTTATTTGTAATTGAGTAAGCTACATAATCAAATCACACTTTACGTTTTAACCTTAGTAAAAATACAGCAATATATTAAAATAACAACTCGCTCATGATCAAACCAATCATTACTAATATTTGTTATTTTTATTCGTAAACAATTTTTCCTACCAAACCAGATACTTACGTCGATAGCGAAAATATTTACCCATATATTCTGATAAATTTATGAAGATTCTTCCAACATTTTCTGTTTTCTTTGGAACACTTCTCAGAAATATAATATGAGTAATGGCTTGGATGTATCTATATTTAGCAGCGCCGTGTATTTACTTCACTTTTGTACTCTTCAGATGCTTTTTGGACAGGTTGGCAAGTTCATGACAGTTTCATGCTGGTACACTCACCTAATGGTATATTTAAAATATAACATTAGTACCTAGTCTTTGTAATTGTAACTATTATTAAATTATTAACTAACAAAAAAGTCTAATTAATATATTTTTTTATTCTTCGTCAATTATTGACTCGAACTTCGTTCAAAGTCCTATAATATAAAGTTAACCCATCTGTACCAATTTATTACAGCCAATCAAAATTGTTTTCAAATCAAAAACTTTTGACTATCTCTTAATCCAATGAATTTCTCAATTTAAAGCTCAAAGTATAAAAAAGAACTTTGATTAAACGTAAAAAACTTTTGTGTTGAGTGTTAACTATGTCAAAATATCAATTTGCAATTATAAAGCTAACGTCACACATGTTAATTAGTTAACATTTAAACACGAATATATTCTTAAAAATATTATTTGATTTTGTTAAGTTGACTTAAATATAATCTGCAGGAATTATTATTCCAACATAGTTTCATTTTATCAAGCTATTTTGCTCCTAATGGTTTTGGGCATACCGCTTCTATCAAGATAATGTCAACGTCGAAAATAGATCTGTCAAGTTTTCCTGAAGCGGCTTAAACGCGTGACGTCAGAATGTGCGGTAATGCCAGATAATCTGGATACCAGATTGAAAAATCTGCGTATCATGTTGCTTTTCGCCATAATCTTTTTGTAAGTGATGTTATCTGCCAGGATTTAAATTTTATACTTAGGCAATAATAAGTATACATTTATTCAATTTAGTTAATACGGATCAATTTATCACAGCTAATTAAATTATCTGCTGTAATTTAAACAACATGTTACGACAAGCCAAATGAAGAAATTTTCTTCAAGATTCAGACATAGTGATATGAATACCATGAAATCAGTTGGACACTAATTTTCATAATTTTATTTGCTTAAAATAATTTTGGCATCACTTTCTGCACGAGTTAAATATGCAGTTCATGTCATTTTATTGTAAATATCCTTAAGTAAATTCACTTTTAGCTAGATACGATGGTGGGGTGAACAGTTCTCGGCCTGACAATATAAGACTGCAATTTTCAGTTTAAAAATGATTTTATTTTTCTACGTAGTCCCCCTTGACTTTAACACACTTCGTCCAGCGTTTCCCCAACAGGAGTATTCCTTCCCAGTATTGCATCTACAGCTTCCTTAACTTCTTCATTGGACGTGAAACGCTTCCCAGACACAAATTTCTTCAAGTTCGGTAAGAGTTCATAGTCAGATGGCGCCAAATCTGGAGAATAGACTGAGAGAGATGACTGAGCAAATCATACTTTAAATCCCGCAGTTTTCCCATTGCCAACACACTCTTGTGTACAGGCGCGTTGGAAGATGACTTTTTCTTCTTCATGCCAGGCCTCTTCTCGCAAATTTTGGCAACCAGATGGTCAAGAAAATTGGAGTAATATTCGCCTGTAATTGTTCTGCATTTTCAAGATAATCAATTAACGGGATCCCTTTCGCATCCCAAAAAACGCTGGCCATGACCTTCCCGGCAGTTGCGATTGACTTCACTTTCTTTGGCGCTGAGCAACCGGCTACCACCCACTGCTTGGACTGCTGTTTCGTTTCTGGTGTATAGTGGTGGACCCAAGTCTCATCCATTGTTACAAATCGCCGGACAAAATCGGTCTGATAACTCTTGAATCTGTCCAAATGTTCCTGCGACAATCGTTTACGTACTCGTTTTTGATCCGCAGTCAGCAAATGTGGCACTCATCTTGCGCAGAGCTTTCGCATCCCTAATTCTTCGTGCAAGATGTTTCGCACCCTTTCTTTCGATTTCCCCATTGCCTTAGCTATCTCTCTCATCATTACTCGCCTATCGTCTAACACGATATCATGAATTTTTTCGATGATTTCCGGTGTGTTTGCCGTTTTTGGTCGTCCTTCACGTGAATCATCTTTAAGGGACGTGCGTCAGCTGCCCACTTTAACGATTGACATGGAATGAAGAGTCCCCGTACACTTTTGTGCAAAAATTCTTGTGAGCGATTTACTCCAAAGAACAAGTTGAAACTTGCTATACGAACTAATGAGACGTGCATCTAGACAGGAAAAAATATTTTTTCCTGCTTGATACGCCCTCTCTGTGTCAGGCCGAGAACTGTTTACCTTACCCACGTATCTAGGTAACTCCTACGTGGAACCGAATCTGCTACAGTAAATAGATATTTATGTTTTATTTATTTTAATTTTATTGCAATATGTTAATAAGTCAGTTTATAGTTAATGTCAGATAACTCACGAAAGATTTATTTTGTAATATTCATACCAAGGTTGCTCATTTGCTGTTGCATGGATCTACATATTTAAGATTTACTTCCAATTACGGTCTAATTAGGATATAAACACTTTATGGCTTTGTCATTCAAGAAATGGGTATAAATGATGACGCAAATTAAAATTCGTACGTGAAATTAGGCTTATAATTGCAGAGCTCACGTTTGGGCTCTCATCCAAAATTGCAGGAGAACCGGGTCTAGGTCACAATAGTTCTCTGTTACAGATATGCTAATTGTTTTATGTTTATGTCGAATTTAAAGTGTGTCTAATGTAACATGCACGTTGGCGACGGTTGTTTTAAAATGTTACCGATGTTTTGGTGTTAGGATAAACCTATCTTACACTAGTTAACTAATTCTACTACTAATTACTAATGTAATTAGTTTATCTAGTTGATCACTGGGATAAAGCCAATACAGAATGCCAGGACGCTATATAATTAAGAGCACTCTTTCTAGTGCTTGCATAATGTGAAGTAATAATAGTTGGTTAGTTTAATTGGAAAGTTAAATATCAAAATCTATATTTTTTATAGATTTACCTAACACTACTTATTTATGCGTAATCGCATCAATTATGTTTTTTAAAGATGATTCATGGTTAAAGTAACTCTTCTTACAATAAGCACCATTTTTTTGTTAAGAAGACACACCAGCATATTTATATTTATTCTTTAGTAAAAAGACTTTTTTAAGATCGTTCATTCATTCACCGATGTCCATTGTAAATGTTGTTTTACTGTATTGGATACATGTGCCCAAATTTATGCGTTTTTGTTCTCTATATATCACCCTGGGTACCCAGTTTCGTAAAAAAAATATCTTCAATAAATCACAGAGATTTGAAATTGGAACAGCATGTGTATCACAAGTTCTTTACACCTTCAAATGTCATATGTGACCTTACATTTGGATCTTAGAAAGGCATTACACGATAGTTGAGTGACCTTTAAAATATTTTCACCCACGCTTAGCAACTGAACTTATGATATTACAGTAACATTGTTTGGTAAAACATACGGGTTGTTATTTAAATGATAATAAGATAGTTATCCAACATAGTAAATCTCGAAGTCAATACAGCCAATTACCGTAAATGGAGTTGCACGTTTGAAATACCAGATCTCAAGTATTATTCTTAGTTAAGAACTGATGTGTTTATTTCACATAAAGTTTTTGTAGACAATTAATGTAGACAATTGGAATTATGTTGCATATTACAATGTAGACACATTTATGCTACAGGAGTAAATGTAACAAATGTGTCCTTTACCACATTCTGTTTTTAGTCAACGTGCTAAGATTGTAGCTTCACAATCAAAACATTAAGGTATATTGGATTAAGTTTGCGCCTAAGTGAATCTAAAACGTTAATAGAATGTACTTTTAGATGGTGGTTAGAGTTAAAAATACTAGTATTAGTTGCAAATTTTAATCTTTATATGTATAAGGTCTGGCTAACATTTTATTATTTATTTATATTTTTAAGATTTCTAACAATGTTTTAATTTTCTCAGTAACTATATTAACCTTCATTTTCATTGTCATTTTTGGTCGTTATATAGCTAAATTATCGTATAACAAATCGGAATAGAGGAAAAAACTATTTAAAAAGTTACAAAGTATCATAGCATCAATTCCGCGAAATCAAAACAAAACCATACGAATGTTTTTTTCAGTGTCAATCAACTTACACAAACTAATGTTACTATTTCGAGGAGCTCAATGACGCAGTCGTTAGTATGTTCGTTATATCATAAGCAACAATCGCGTATTGTAAGGGTGATCAAAAATTTGTTATATCCAGCTTCGTATTTCGGAAGGCACGTTATGTCGTTGGGCCCTGTTGCATATTCAGTCGTTAGCACCCAAAGTTAGTTGACTTTGAGTAACGCTCATAAAATGAGGAAAAAGTAGTCGAATATTTCGGAAAGGACCTAAAATCAATTTGTACCTAGGGTTAAGGCAGCAATGGTGGCTATAACGGCAACAGTGGCGCACTGGCCATTGTTTCAATAGAATGATATGTAGAACATGTAACAAACCCATGTGGTAAATGATTTTTTATTTTGATGGAAGAAAATGTGAGTTTTCAGGTGAGATATACTTTGTACTTTTTTCACAAACCTTTTGTTTTACCAATGGTTAAAATATTTTTGCTAGGTAATAAACTTCATTGAGGTAATTTTCACGTGTACCGATTACGCAAAACTATCACACGTGGAATAAGTTAAATCCAAAATAGCAGTTTTGTACACAATGGCTCAAGCCATTTGAGTACACAGTGGTTCATAATCCACTGTGTACTATTGGTACTGGATAATGTTTACCCAGACATTAGTTTAGCAAAAAACGAGATGTACTAATTTTTGTTAATTTTAGCTTTTAGGATGGTTTGTCCAGAAAGGCCCCGTAAAATAGCAAAACACATAGCTGACATGAAAAAAAGCTAAATTATGTAAGACTGAAAAGTCACTTTGAGACTGAAGTAGGGTTCACTATTCCTCGAGCATTTCAATTTCTCGGGTCTCGACAATTCTCGAGGCTAATTTCTCGAGGCTTGTCAAGAAATTTACATTTACGTACGTTTTCGCATATTATTTGGTTCTAATAACGTCAACAAATTCAGTGGTTTTCCTCTCATATAAAAGTATCAAAATAATTATAAAACTTTTATTGATTATATTCAAAAACATTAATCTTATGAATAAGCTAATTAACTTTTAAAAAAATACAGAATTAATACAGATAAAAGTTAATTAGATTAAGTGGTATAATTAATGTATTGTTAGTTATTTTATGCATTAAAGTTTGACTAAAAATAATAGAAAAGAACAGATAGGTACTCGTACCTAATAAAATTTAAATTATTGATAAAAATAATATAAATAATAAAGTCATGATGTGTCAATAAAAGTGAAAAGTGAATTCCATTTATCACGTAATCACTGAGACATATATACATATATATTATATATATATATAAGTTATGAGCTAAGTTACGTAACATTTTTAATTAATGCCCTTAATTAGGCGTACACAAACTAGGGATCGTAAGAAATAAAAATTGACACATGCATTAATTGACAAAATACTATTTTTTCTGGATCTGATGCCACGCTTGTTAAGAAACAGTCGAATTATAGATTCCTGTCAATGTCATTCAGGTGACTGGTTGCATTATTCAGTATTTCGACTGCAATAAAATAAAACTATGTGTTCAGTGTAATTAAAACTATCAAGACAGCAATGTAAAAGTATTTGGTAGTATTCAAATGTATCGGTTATAAACTCCTAATGTTAATTTATCTTTTATTATATTGCAGATTAGTTTTATATTTCGATTATACCTACATTATTAAACAATAGTTTTTTTTAATTAAAAAGATTACATTGTTACATTTTGGCCCAAAATACCCATAAGTACTTAAGCATTAAAATATCAAAAATAAAAAGAATGCGCTTTGCACTTTCGCGTTTTAGTTAGTTGATATATCTGTGTTTTTGTTTTAAAAACAGATATATCAATTAACTTTAAAATTAGATGCAATATTATCGCAAAATGCATTTACTGGAGGGAGACTCTGTACCAGGGTCGTCTGCTTAGGTACCTCCGTCTTACCTATTTCTGCCGCAAAGCAGCAGTGCTTGCATTGCTGTGTTCCGGTTTGAAGGGTTAGATATGGCAGTGAAATTACTGGGTACAGTGACTTTACATCTTATATCACAAGTTGGCAACGTACACTGTGGTTCTTGTGGGGGTTGCAGTTTTGCCGCGAATCTCACCACATGTATTATAGGTGACTGTTACCACTTACCATCAGGTGGGCAGTTTGCTTGTTTGCCAACTTTCTGCAATAAAAAAAAAAAAAAAAAAAAAATCCCAAATAAAAAAACCGACCCTATGATGACATACCGATGATGACTACACTTCATAAAGTCGTTTTCAGACAGCAAATAAATTAGATCCCGCTAATAACAATTTAAAATTGGTTCACCTGTAGACTCGTACCCGTAAATAGTAACCTATACGTGTCATGCAAAATATCTTATAATCTCTGAGAAACCTATTTCAAAGATAATGACGATGTAAATATAAAAAATAAATCAGCTCACATTCACCTTGATATAGTTTGTTTTGATTTTACTGCAGGCAGTACTTTAAATTTATTACTCAAATTTAATATCGCTAAATACCGGACTGAACTCAAAATATAAGACGAACGCTCTGATTTTGAAAGTATTTATATCGCGGTTAGCCCTCAAACGACTTAATAAAATGCAAATGGTTCCACATACTTCTTGCTTAAGGCAAATTTGACCACAAAATTACTATTGCCAATTTTATTTTGCACCAGTAATCTATAACCATTAAATATGTTCAATGACACTAATAAATCGAAATTAATGGTTTGCTTAAAAGTTTTTAACATATTATGCGTCGTTAGTTTACTCATAAATCATATGTATAATATAGTAATGACTAACTATAACACAAGTGACAATTTAGGACTCAACCCAACAAACCATTAGGTGGTAAACAAAATACTCGTTCATGAAATTTTATTTTTTACCTTTATATGCGCCACTACACTTTTAAAGCGTAGCGCAAATGCGTAATTTATATAAATTGAAATGTGTTTGTAGTACGCCCGACAATTCATAGGTTTATGATTCAATCAAATCCTTTTAACGACAATAGCTCCATGAAGAACAATCGACACTTTAATTTGCAATGATTCTATCTATATATTTAACACGATCACTGGCTCGTCATCGGGTTTAAGGACCGCCACCATTATTGATATTATCATTATCAGTGATATGAGTTGAGAGTTAAAACGTATTTATTATTGGCTTCTGACGTTTCCAAATGTTTATTTAAGCATGTTAAATAAATGAGTGACGTGAAAACACTGTCTTGTTGATGTGACTAAAAAAACGTGACGTTCAGCTTAAACAGTGGCAAAAATGGCACAAGCGTGTACTATAGACCATAATTACAAAATGGAGAAGAAATATCTAGAATTAAAGAGATTAGTGATTGAGAAAACAGAGGAATTAAAGAGGAGAGATAAAATAATAGCTCTTCTTGAAAACGAAATTGATGAAAAAGATGCAACAATAAGATACTTAAAGAATGAAATTGACAAATTCAGGCAAGTCGTTAAACCATTGACGCGACAAATAATCGGAAACCATAGAAACGGATTGGAAGAAATAGAATGTTTCGTGATGAAGACACCTGGTATAGAAAATACTCGAATACTACCGGTAGGTGAGCCACGGCTCAAAAGGACAGCGATTTCAGCCGAACCCTTGTCTTCGTTATCACAAGAACATGAAATGCAATTGGTGAAGATCCCAAAGAATCAGAAGTAAGCTTTATGTAGAATTAAGTATTTAATATAGAATAATTTATGCTATAGCAATAATATTATTAAAACCACTTTTGACGGAATCACCACGCGTTAATTGTTGCTTTTTATTTAATATTGACGTTTCGATTTCTTCACAGGAGCTGTGATTTCAACTCTTGTAAAGAAGTCGAAAGTGTGAGAACTAACAACTATAGCAAGTAATTCATGGAATCAGAATTATAAAAAATTAAGAAATAAATTTTGGTAGAGCATTTTCTAACTTATTCTTTACATATTAAAATCAACTTTTGATTTAATTGTTGCTGAATATGTCCTATTAAATAAGTGATCGACTCAAAGCTTGTTTTTCCCACAATAGACAACACACAACGAATACAAAATATGCCATGGTACTAAATCGTATTTAATATATTCTTCTATGTATCTAATACGGATTGTATCGTCTCATAAATCGTGTCGGCTATGATGCAAGTTATTGTTGCGTAGGAAAATTTAAACATCAATCACAGGTGATTGAATTTCTTCTGCGCGCCGTAGTTTATCGTGTAAGGTCGACAGGCTAGTATACCTTCGAGAGTCACATTTGGTATAATTGCGTTCGAACTTTGCGTCCTCGCTGTGCTAGTGGTTGTCACGACACATATCCGTCATGTCATCGGGACTTCAAGATGTGCGGATAGAACATTGCAAGATTGACGATAATATTTATGGCTTTATACCTGAACAAAGAATTTGATGCTGTCTTTTTATTTGATATCTTTTTCATTCAAACGTTTATGTGAACACGATAATTAATGGTTTGATTTCTTCATCGCATGTTAGTGCTATATATGTTCAGTTAATACAATTGATTTTTATTTATTTGGTCTTAAGGATTATTTAATGTAGTAAACGAACTATTTTCTAAGCCTCTTACCAACAATTATTATTTGACGTTTTTTACGAAGACTGTATTATCTTTTTCTAAATGATATGCTAATAATTAATGAAGTTAAATATAATTTACTTTTTAGTTTTAATTAGTTAATTTATTTAATAAACTCATGTTTATTATTTGTTAAAAAAAGTTTGTAATATCGCAAAAGTTTTTTAATTAGAGTTTGGCTTATGAATAATTTTCCAACATAACACAATCTATCGTTTTCCACTGCAATAACAAAGCAATTTATATTATTTTCAAAGTGTTTAAAGTGCATTAAGTCTTGTAACCGTTATATTTATATACCTATACATAGATTACCACAAGACCTTTATCATTGTATTTTATGGACCTAATTTACTGTAATTCAAAGGTTAGTTATCGTACATGATTATTGAAATTGCCTGGTCTATAAATATGTTACTAGATGTTGTTTACCAACTACTTTCATAAATCATATAGCATTATAAAAATATATAAGAATTGTGGGCACAATAATAAATACAAAGATATACTAAATCGTAGCGTTCAATCTGTAGGCGGAGTTTGCGTCGCGTTAAATATTTGATTGATTGATTGGAGCGGAGCGAGCAAAGCTCCCATGGATCAGCTTCAATGGCGCAATGTCTGTTACTCCATAACTTCCCGAGTTCTTAACCGATTTTAATATTTTTTGTGTGGAATCGAATAAACAGGTTTAGGACCAGATTGTGACGGACAGAATTTTTAAATTCGCAAAAATTTACATCGAAACAAAAGAAAAAATAATAAAGAAAGAAATATTTTTTTAGGTATTACTCTCTGCTCCAATATACTCGTATGGTGCTAGCGTAGCTTTATGCTTAGCGAATGCATCGCCTAGTTTTATGGAATTTTAGGATTACAAACAAACTTTCCGTTCTTCATTTATTAATAGGAGGAAACAAGTAATCGAGTTCAGTTCGCAGAATTGAACAATCAACTTTTGACAAATCGTAAAAAAAATAGTTGTGAAAGAATAAAGTTTACAATCATGTTACTATCGAAGTTTTGAAGGTACTCGCCTTGTTAGGCCCATATTTTGCACTATTGAAACAATTAAATAAAAATTGAAGAAAACAAACTTTATCGCACTATTCAAGCAGTTTCAAGTAGTTTTGTCAAATACGTTGTTGTACGTTATTCTTATCCACAAATAAGTGAGTTACTCATTTATTTGTGAATGAAAATAACGTACAACTCAACGTATTTGACAAAACTACTTGAACAAATCAATTGTTTTTATAAACTTTTAAAGTGGGCCTGTTTAGGAACATAGGTACTTATCATGGCTGAACATTAATTACGTTAATAATAAACGCTATCATAACAAAAGATATGTTTTCTGCAAAACCTAAATTAATATTTGAGATCCTTAGAGTAAATCAGTCTATTACAATAATATTTTTGGTCATTAATTGTATGGTGGGCCATCTTAGGATAAGCAAAATTTAATCTAACTACAAAACATAAATGTTTAAATATAATCAATACAGAACACTTTTGTGTCGCTATTCTGACAATATCTTTTTGTAAAAAAAGATATGTGGGCTCTTTCAGGAGTATGAAAAAATCGGAAAAGCTAATTATTAATAAATTTAATAAACTTTATAAAAAAAAAATTACTTCAATTTTAAGATCTGAAAAAGAATCGATTTCGTTTATTTAGTATCACGTTAAGTAGTAAAGTTTATCTTTATCTGAAACTTAATTTTATCTGAAAAAAATAACCAAAATGACTTTTTCCCTTATAAGTTCCAATATTCCGGGACTTCATTACCTGGGCCATCTTCGGAGCCCGTGTTTATACAGGCTTTGCCCCGGTAATAAAAACTACTTATTTAAGGTGAAAATTAACAAAGAATAGAAATAGTCTTTACCTTTTCAGGAATACCAATAAATCGAAGTAAGTTTGTATTACAAAATGAAAGACTTGTTTTTCTAAAGATATACTAAAACATTGTGAATATGAGCCATTTGCGACGACACTGACAAAATGACAACTACTACAAAGACGGCGGTTCACTTCCTTTGATATTCAAACTTGCAGTTTAGTCTACGGTACTTATCGAACTTGGGCACAAAATTTAAGCTGATTCGCATTTATAAAAGTATGAAATTTTAAAAGTGGGCCATCTTAGTACGGGGCCATATTAGGCGCAAGTACCTTATATCAAATTTGTTTAAAATACTATTCACATGACGTGGTTTCAATTTATGTTTAATTAATAGTATACCACCAAATATATTTTGGAATCTACAGCACCATATCTGCCATAATCGTCCATCCATTCCAAACCTTTAGCGATAATATTACGTCTAGCCTGTCAAGTCCTCTTTTCCATTCCATTTTTTCTATGGAGGATAATGTTCTAAATTAATATATTTATATAATATATACCAAGAAATAAATAAACAAAATTACCCTCAACCGTATGCAGCTCAACAGCTTGTATGAAAGATCTGATGAGAGTTGAAGAAGCGAGAGATGTATATCAGTATCGTAGAATGTGGAAAACTCTGATGTGTCTACCCCTAAGGCGTGATTGTATGTATTTATGTATACTAAGATATATTTTATGCTTGAAATAAAACTGCCGTTATCGTTTCAATGTTTAGCACGTGATGCGGATAAACATACCAATTTCCAAAGAAACATAATAAGTGCTAATTTTCCTAAAAGTATGTTTATAGTAAACATTCAAACTCGTATAGAAAACAGCTTATGAAGGAAAAATAAAATACCAAAGTATCTCAATATATGATGATAATTATTTAAGGATTATTTGCAATAATTCATGTTCCTGTTTAATGGACTACTTATAGTGTTTAGCATATTAAAACAGGTAATAAACAAAGTTCCGCTCATTCTTTTGTTCAAAAAATTAAATAGATAACTTATTGTTTTCAGTTCGCGGGAGCTTATTAAGAGCGCCATTCTGGACAACGACTTCATGAAGAATCTAGAGATGACGCAGATACGCGAGATCGTCGATTGCATGTACCCTGTAGAATACGCGGCTGGTAGCCTCATCATCAAGGAAGGAGATGTAGGGAGCATCGTATACGTTATGGAAGGTGAGTATTAACACCGATTTCTTTTATTTGGGAAAAACCAGGGCAAATATTAAATGTATCCAATGCAACCTGTGTTATTCTTATAATCGACCACAAAACTAAGTGTAATATTTAGTATTCTAAAGCAGTGGTTCTAAGATATTTCAGTTATCGTTATTATAATTTTCATATTTATAGATGAATCACATCCAGATCGAGATATTTTATTTATTATATTTTTTTATGTTTACATTAATTGGTAGTTATGTCATAGAAAAAAAAAACATTTTAAACTAAAAGCAAACTATTTTTAAAAATACTGTGCAAACCAAATCCTATTTAAAATTTTAATATATATAGATTTTTCAAGGTACTTAGGTATTTTATTATTACTGTCTATCTACTCTATGCCTATAGGTATATGTTTGAGGTACTGGTAAAATTAGGAAAATCGTTAAGTTTACGTACAGCATGACCACCTCTAATATAGGGCATAAACAACTTGCATTTTTAAACTGGGTGTTTTAATAACGTTTTCACATATTTTTTATATTATAAAATATATCGCATTATGAATCCTCATAATTTAACTATCCAGTTAAATAATAATATGGTTTTCATATTATTTATAAACGTTGTGGCGTAGTTAATATAAAATAAACAGATAAATTTAATAGATATAGATAAAATCAGTAAAAAATATTAACTTCAGGAGGAATTGGAACCCATTTCATTTCTATTTTTTTTATATAAGAAGTTATCGCTTTTTGGATTCTACGAAAAAAAAGATTACTGACATTATTCGCCGAGGCAAGTGTAAGACTCAGTAGCTCAATAATTAGGTGCAAGTAAAACTTCCGGATATTATTGTACAAGGGAATGGAAAATGTTTGAATTTTTGTTTTGTATACCGACATCTATTGTGGAGAAGTAAAACTATTTTGATAGTAAACAAAGCATGCGATAGATGTCGCTACAAAATTAGTGTACGTTAATGTCGCTAGATGTCATTAGTGTAGGAAAATAACAGCGCCCTCTAGTATTGAGAAGTGAACAAATAATTTTATAGTGTTCCAGCAGATGGCACTATACCGGAAACCTGGTAAAGACATCTAACGATGAGTAGAAGCGTTGAAGTTTCATTGTTATTCCAATAGCGGACACTACTAAATTCAAATTGAGAATTAGAGCTAAAGTTATTCGATGTTTTCACTTTTAGTTTGCGACGGAGCAGTTTATATCTTAAAATATTTTTTAATACCTAATTATTAATTGATTTATTAAACGATAATAATTATGAAACGACGACTCAATCATAAATTGTCAACAAAGATTGATTTAACTTGCTGATTTATGGCTTTTGTCAACGTATATATATACATAGGTATGTATATTGTATTCACATACTAGTTTACAAAGTTTGTTTTTAATTGGTCTGTGCAAATGGGACTACAGTATAAATAATGTGATATATTCGTAATTCATTTGTTTAAAAAAAAATTAAAATTTAAGTTTTGCCATAAACATAGCAGAAATAATCCCAAATATTATTTTTATTATACTGATTTGCTTTTTGTAACCAGCAGAGTTTCTGCATTGATAAAACTACACTAGATTGACAGTTATTACACTTTCCGCATTCACTCTAAACTAATTTTTATTTTATCTTGACTTTTAGTCTCGTATGATTTATAAAAAGTCACGTCAGTAAGGTCAAAAGGAATCGAGACATCAGAATAAAGTGTACGGTAGTACTTATTAAAAGTTTAAAAATTTATGGTGTCTATTGTTTACTTAAAAAGTTAATCTAGTATACTGGTCTCTCTTCTTTGCATTAACTTGGTGAACCTACCGTAAGCAAGGCGTCACATTAGTTTCTCGTGAAAGCGGAAAAGCTGCAGTAGCGTGACGCCACTTTTCAACTTAGCCAGAGCTCAGGTGGGCAACTTTATTTCACGTCTAGAAATAGAAAGACAGGTTATCGGTTGTACAAATCTGAGTCTTCGGAGCCTACGAACTAGAGGCACAATGTCGTAGCTACAAATAATTGTTAATAAAAAAGACACTTTCCTAGCTGGTTGTCGCGCCGTGTCTGAACTCTATTTAAATCAGAAGGATAAAAGATATTTCCTTGTCTAAAAAACATTAAACTAATCGATAATAGTATTGAAAAAGTTAACTATAAAAATAAACCATTAAATAGTGTAGACAATACTGAAACGTAGAAAACGCGGATTCAATTCTCCCCTGAGTTTGAATGGTGTGTTTTTCTAAGTTTTAAAAGTTAATGAAGACAAAAATGAATACCCTTATTGAAAATGTATAGAATTTACATGTTAAAAGTTTAAATGTTACTTTATAAAAAATAATTTACTTATAGAAAAATCATATCAATTCATTAATATTATCAATAAATATTTAATAAAGTATGTCTATCTAAAGTCCAGTTTTTAACATGACAAAAAGTTCACAACTAAACGACCAGTGACAAAAACCGCCATCTACAAACCGGATTGAGTTTTCATGTTTATTATTTAATGTTACGTTTGCCTGAGTCATCCACAAAAAACCAACGGAAATTAGTTCACTTTCGTCATCTGAACACAAAAAGCCTTATGAAACTACTTTGAAAAAAATATTTTCTGAATAGGGTTGTTAAAAAATCTAATTTTAATTGCAACTCCGGATTTCATCAAATCGGTTGCATTAGTGCATCTCATATCACGTACGGTCCAAGCTTCGGAATGTCATTTAGAGCACCGCGAGACTTTTTATGTTATAAATTAGCATTTTATTGAAATAATTCTATAAACTTACCAATAAGTATTCCGCATTTGTTCACGAAAGCTGTTGTTATTATAATTACATAATTATTTTTATAACGCTCTGTTTTTTATGACCGACTGGTAGGACAACAGGTACGCTTGAATAGAAAAAAAATTGGAAGGTGAAAATTGAAATATTAATTAATTTAGTTGCATTAATATCTTAACTCGTTGTTTAAAATTGCTTGCTAAAACTAGTTTTCAATTATACTAATACGATAGTCTTTATTGCTGTAAATCATTTTATGCATAAATAATGTTCTACAACAAAGCCCTTTTTATGATTAGTTTATATTCATTTATTAATTTGAATACAATTTCCGAGATGACGATAGCAACCCTAGTTCGATCAGACAATACGTGATCAGAGGCCGACCTTCATAGACGGAGGTCGACTGGCCTTGCCGCCATCTTTTTCTCTTCAAAGCTCACTTTCTCATTCAAGTCTGACCCTTTAGTCTAACATAATAAGCACCAACGTTACAACGCATATGCGTAGACGCAGTTATACATGACGTCATAATGTAATATTCGAAGTGAAAGCGATGACCGTTCTTTTGCGATTTGTTTGCTAGAACCAGTTCAGAAATAGATGTCTTTATGCAATATGTTTAAATAAAAGGAACCAGTTTTGATGCTATTTTTACTTACTTTATGAGTATTACGGCATTACTTAATAATTTTATATTATATTTTTGATATAAAAAACGAAGTGACGTTGCATATCTGTTAGATCTTGCGAAGGAGGTTTTAGTCTTCCTTTTGAAGAAAGAAGTCTTATTTGTGTGGGTTTGTCTTAAAAATAATATGGTCAAGAGACTCATGAGCTCTGCCAAGATAGAGTCATCTTTGTTAAAAGAAATAAACTTTGGATAGGACATTAAGTATGTCTCCCATTCAATGCTGTGTCAGTCCTTTATTTCCACTTAATGCTATCAGTTAATCACATGTTAGATCTAACCGTAATATACGTTTTAAGTTTCACTTATCGATCTTTTTAATGGGTTTGAATATTAAGTTATCGCTATCGTTATTCAAGTATGACTAATATATGCGGTTTTCATCATTCGGAATATAAGTCATATTTCTCGGTTGATAGCATCTAATAATTATACACATACCTAGAATAAGCATATGTTCGTCAAAAGTAATTTTAGTAAGCTACGCAAGATATTTATAAGGTAACTTATTATCGACATTACTTGCGATTCTGAATATACCAAGACTTTTGAGTTAACTTACCTAATTCGTATATTATATTACTGCAACTAGTATCGCCAATACAAACTGAACGACCATATATGTAACTATACAAAATTTCGTGAATAGGCTCTTAAGAAATATGCTGACCAGTTACGGATATTGTAATGTAGAGAGCGGTATTATAACGGGAAAAAAGGCAAGCTGCTGCCTGAGAGTTCATTTGTGAGCCGAGTCGATTTTTTCTAGTATCGTTCTATTAAAATAAGCTGAAATAAGGAAACTATAGGGTTAACTCATTCTCTTTCATGTCATCTAAACTTTTTTGGTCACATTAAAGCAAAGCGTGCAAAAAGCTAAAAGTAGATACGGATTAAGAGATGGAAGCAAAAAAGTTATTCTCTGTATTTGGTGATATACCGTGGAAAGAACATAAATAAAAAAATGAAAGGATCCTTATAACAATGGCATAAGGTACTTCCAAACGTCGAAGTAAATAGCTTGATGCGCTCAAACGTTGTATTGTATTGGAGCAGTCATGAAATACATTGGAGCGATTCAAGCTATATTAAAGTCAAGTCGGTTGTTGTTGTTTCTTAGGAGTTTACCGATCTTACCGCAATACTACTTTTTTTTCTGTACTTTGATATTTCATAATAATTTTATTTCCTTATAAAAAACTATATTTGATTTCAATTTAATAACCCTAATTTAAATATCTCGTCAATTATAAGTCAATAATCTCAAGGACGGTCAAATATAGTTTTTGTTCTCTATTCAACATACCTCTAGTGGCGTTTTTTGCTTTCTAGTAGATCATAATCTTACTACATACTTTGGTCTTACTATGAAAATTATGATGTAAATAAATCTCCGAAAATATTTCTATATCTAAAACTACTAGCCACCCATTAAACCCTTAGGTAATCTTTTTTTAATACTCTCGTTGCTTTATGGTACTTCGCTTAGTGTTGCGTCTTGAACATAATCGACGATTGCCATTCAAAACCCAATTTTGTATTTTTGGTGAAAAATGTCCGCCCTTTTGTGCAATATATGCATCGCTCTTTGACGCATAATGAGTAATGTTATCATTACTAACAATCTCACGAGCTCTTTCAGCTACCAGTTTCTATATTGTTTTGGTCGAGCTTACGTCATTTTTCTGTTACAACTCCTATCAGTTCCCCATCTTTTAATTCCCTATTGAAAGGGAAATATTGAAAGGCTACTAAAAATGTAATTTTTAGTATAACTACAATTCGATATGTTTATAGCAGCTGGTTTGTAGTTTCAGTTTAAAATTTTCTTTCACGGCGGTAGAGGAGTCAGTGAATGTTCGAAAGTCCAGTATTTGTATGAAGATTAGCAAATATCAGCGATGATTTCGGAATAACGTACAATAAGGAGCAACCGTTAAATCTGTTAACTCCTCCCGTGTTGGTATATTTCTTGTATAAAATCAAGTCGACACATCAAGTTCCGGGTTTTTGGGCAAGGCACTTGAAGGGTGGTTACCGCTGGATATGGGTAGTGAGGTCATATTTTTTTAACTGCCTCGATTGTCTCGAAAGTAAGATTTTTTTTCAAACTATCAAGCTTATTTTCATAGCTATTTAGGGATGACAATGACAGGTAAATATTTGATAATAAATATCACAGTGTTTAATGAAAAAATAAATAATAAAATAACAATAATAATTTTACAAAAATTGAAACGTATATCTATGTATTTAGTGACGTCAAAACTACCAATATAGTATGGTATAGTAGTGTAACAGGATAATAGTTCTTCTTTTTGTTTTTGATTATTATATTTAGGTGAATTCTAACGTTAACTTCTCTTTTCCCAGATTATGTTGATTTTTTTAACTTACATTAATATAAGTTTTTAAATAAAATAATATTACATCTTGTTAAGTTTATAAATAAACCTAAATACCTAGTAAATAGTCCTAATAAATAGTAAATACCTCTTCTCCTCTAATACATATCTAAAAAAATGTAAAACGCAGAATCTGTCAATGTAACATATTTGGCACACTCTTTATATACATACAATGAATTTATAATACTTCACAAAAAACGTATTCTGAAAAGCAAATACACAGTGATAGAAGCATAGGTGAAAACGAACTCATAAATTTTAAACAATATTACCCCAAAATATAAAATATTATTTTTACCATCATATGCGTAAACGCCTTTAACCGGTCCACCATTCTAATACTGGTTTCTTGTGGCCAGTAACTATTTTACGAGGTTAGTATCTTGAAAATACTTTTAAAGGATATTATATAAGTAATGAAAACTTCTTGTTACACTACTAAAATGCGACTTGGTCGGCTCAACTTCCATTAAAAGTGACACAACCACATTCGAATGCCTACCATGTGCGGACCACGGTTATTGTTCTGCAATGGAACGGATTCGATTCGTGATCGACCGTTACTTGTGTTGGTTTTATGTGCCGTCTATGCAATTCAGTCACGGACTAGTTACATAGGCAAATTGTTGATGTAAACATACATGTATTGTAAATAATATTTCTCAATAACTTAGAAAATCAAGAAAAGAGCATGTGGTTGGCTTCTTGTAGATATTTTTTATGTTGATAACAAAAATAACTAAATAATAACCTAACCTAACCATATGAAAATAAAACAAAACTGTAATCTGAGTTACCGAAATTGCCCGATATTTAATAAATGATATTTCTATTTACTTTTAAGCTAGCCTTTGATATGGCCCTACTTTGCTTATTCTTATTCTTAAAATATTTCATGTTTTCTCGATACGTATCGCGATATAAGTGACATGTAACGAACATCTACTTTTATAAATAAGCTAAGAAAACATTTTTTGTTTATCTTAATTGCAATGATAAATTAACGTCTGGTCAATTTCTTTGTATTTTTAGTATAATAAAATAACCTTCTGGCCTGGCTGCTCGACATCTAAATAGATGTAAAGGGATCAATTTACGCATACTAAAAACTTAATTCATATCGAATTAAACGATCATAACTACCCCTCTGTTTCAGTCTGTAACACGAAATAAGTGTGTAACAAAAGAAAATTAATTTCCTTTCACTAGGACTGGTAAGCTGCAGTCAACATTTTTTTGTCCTTTTAATTTTGACTTTAAGTTTTCGTTTTTATAGTTTTTGCATCGTTACTTTGTAGGTAAATATATATTAGGATTAGAATTTTTTACAGTCACGTTACTTTTTTGAACATAAGAATAAAGTGCGTTAAGATAAATTACAAGTCGTCTCACTATTTATATACGATGACGATGACTTAAGTTTTTGTAGTTACACATATACCTATGTGTTGCCATAGCACACTTTTGAACTGAATAATATATTTATGTAAATAAAGTGATAAAATTGAACTAAATCTCTTTATTTGTAGTTTACCTCTATATGTTTAGAAACAGAGACCAATATAATAATCAGCTATTTTTAAGATCTTCAATTAATTGTAGTAGGTGATCTTCTACAATTAATTGTAGAACATACTTTAAGATAAGATAAGATAAGATATATTTATTTGCTTGAATATGGTTACATAATGATCTTAATAACTATTTTCCAACATATTCTATCGTCATGCCGATGTGCAAATATTTAATTTTGAGTTTAATTATAAACAATAAGAAAAAAATTGTAAGCAATAATTTCATAATAAACAAGGCATATTTAAAAACATGTCAATAAATCCAAAGCAATGAGACAGATTACAATTACCCGACCTTAAATTAATAACAAGGAGAAAAATAATTAGGAAAATATTAAAAAAAAAATGTCAATTAATTAAAAAAAAAAAAAAAGATAAATACAACATTAAATAAAAACATATCAAAATCTATCATTGAAAAAGTCAGCTATTTTATAATACATTTTGTCCATTAGTAAATTAAATAAGCTAGATTTCAACTTAAAAAATGTCAATATCTTTAAGTCATTAGGTAGCTTATTGAATATGCGAATCGCCATACAGTGAACATCTTTGGAGTAAAGCTGTAATCTTTGCACTGGTATACAAATATTTTCACCATTTCTTCCTCTGTATAAGTTGTTGCTACTTTTTACTTCGAACAGGTAATTATGCCTTTTTACAAAGAGCGCCATCTCAAATATGTATAGACAGGGAAGCGGTAACAATTTTAGAGCTTTAAACAATGGCTTACAGCTATCTAATCTATCTGCACCACAGATGGACCGAACACATTTCTTTTGTAATCTAAATGCTTTCGGCATATCTTTGCCTAGGTCTCAAATCTCCGAACCCGCAGATGAGTTTATATCACATTTTATTATACTTCATTAACTCTTTAAGATTCCGTTTATTTACAATTAAAGATGTTTGCATTTAACTGCGTCAAAATTCTTAATGACATAAATAAAACTTTATTTTTCCGTGTTAATTCTCCTCTATATCATAATAATTGTCATGTCATCGAGAATATGATAAGAAATATTAACTAAATAAAACAGCTTTTTTGCGGTTTCTGCGCATAATTTATATTTAATTGTGACGTTTCAACTCCTTTACGCGAGCCGTGATGACAGTAAAAAAAACTTTATAAATTTGATACTTAAATAAAATGCAAAATAAATTTTGTCCGATGCCCGATTAAAATAATATGTAGGTAGTGGAAAATATATGATGATCATTGCATTAGTTACCCTGTGATCACGGCTCCTGTAAAGGAGTCCAAATTTCGGAATTATATATAATTTAGATATTAAAACCGTTAAAAAAATGTTTTATTTAAATGTCTAATGTGCGCGGAAGTGTAAGAACTAAAAAATAAATATCTAATTAGAATTAATTTGTAACATGTCATTTTGTGTAAGATAGAACAAGTAGGTGAAAGAGCAAAGTGACAAAAAAGGGAATAAATATATTTTTTTTAAGGCTCTCAGCAGCTGTCTTTTCAGAAATAGTATAACTAAATAGAGGAAAGTTAGGCTGACTTTATAGTCACTCGTCATAATACATTTACCACATCTGTTTGAACGGCGCTGCGCAGACTCAAAACAAATCACAAATTTAATAAATATGAATTTACAATAAATGCACGTTTTCCTCATATTTACTTAAACTGACTATAATTATGCGTGACGCATATGAAGATGGGCTTGTGTACGTCTCCATACTAAGTGCACATGCGTATATACTAAACACACACACTCGCAGGCAAGCCTCTACAATAACGGAGATCTCTTAGTTGTGAGTGAAATTTAAAGCATATAAAGTTATAAACGCATGTTTTCCAAACAGGAAACACATTAATTATTTTCTGTCGGCATGACTTTACTGAATGAGAAGTATCAAGGGCAATAAAATGTATCAAAATTCTAAAAAATATCCAGCAATCATCTAAAACACTTTAACAAAAACTAGTTTTCGAATGTAAAATAAAGAATAGAAATATTTTAGTCGAAAGTATGAACATGTTCTGCCACGTATAATGTTTTTGTTACATCACAAAGAGACCGATGACAAGTCACGTTTACAACGACAATAATTGTGTGGTCATTCTTCTTTTTGACATTACTCATGTCATTATTTAATTCGTGATTCAAGAAATGAAAGGATGAGTTCACATACAAAGAATTTCTAGAATTTATAAAAAATCGGGTTTTAAAGTGTCAAATGTAATAATAACTATAATGTATCTATTAATGTTAGGATACGAGTGTTCCCTATAAATGAAAAAGTCGGTCTTAGGCAGATGGAAGTATGTTTATATATGTTGTAATAAAAATAAATAGCAGTTTGTGATAGCTTGATTATATCGTAAATTTATTGAAATAGTATATATTTTACATGTTTTATTTGACGTGTTTTCTAACAAAAAAGTCATTTCATTTTATATATTTATATACTCACAATGATGTGTTCATTAAACCATGCAACGAGTCGTGTGACACGCTTGTATAATTTATCCATACTTTCGTCATGATTTTTATGATCTAACGATGAAGTCTTTTTTAATTAATGTTTGTTTCATTATTATGAAATTATAATAGAAATGATAGTGTGTAAATATTATAATGATGTATAAATGGTCATTGAAATTCGTATGAGCTATGTTATGAAGGGTGATTGAAATATCAAAATAACATTGGTGTGAACACAGCCTCAAGGAGTCGTTATGTCGTTGGTGGTTTCCAAACTATAGTAACCACATTTATAGAATCGTTTGAACTCGCATGGGTAATTTTTGACGAGGTTCCGGTCGTAATGCAGCCTTAATCTCTGATTTCTTGAGATAAAATGGTTTTCTTTTTCGATTTACTGTAAACAGGTTCCTATTTTTCTATTCCTTTACTTTAAAGGAGAAAGTCTCAATGTCTAAGATCCTTTCGCGACAGAGTTAGAAGTTATTTGCTTTCCTCCAATCCTCATTTACTCTTATATCATTATTTCTATCTTAAAAATCAATTATTTTTACACACCATTAGCTATATAATATAATGTGTATATTAACATTTGTTCATTCAATATTTGCACCCACTGTCCGTTTATCTTTTGATCTTTTTTCTTTTCACCCAAAATTGCCTGAAAGAGATGATTTTAGCAATAAGGCTGCCCCTTTGTATACTTTTCTTTGTTGTACTTATTTTTTTCTGTAACTGTGTGTGTGTAAAAAAATTGTTTTTCATATTTATGATTTTTATAAGATTCCGAATAGCTTTCCTCTAAAACTGATTTAAGATTCTGAATCATTATATCTAAATAAGAGGATTTCCAATATACCAAAAAATGTAAATGGTATTATATTTCAGAGCCCTTATAATAATGAATGATAATTAGTTAAGTCAAATTTTCAATATTGGATCAGAGTAGAGCTAAACCATACTGAGTCGGCCCAGAAAGTTAGAGAAAGAGGCGTAAAGAAATAAATAAATTATGTAATGTGATCTTCTATGACGTCAGATTTTATCGCTTGTTATTAAATACTAAATAACACTACAGTCAAAGACATTACCGACTTTCTCAAATATTCCTAATTGTACCATCTGACTTTTAACTTAAGGTCTGTGAGTGAAAGAGATCTCAATTTAGATTATTATAGATATTAGACAGAATTAGGCGTCACTTGGCGGAAGTCCATAGTCCAGTAAGCTGGATATTTTTGATTTTATAAATTGTTCGTATATATTTTTTTAATTTATAGTCCTAATGGTACATACTTAAATATAGTGGTTGTAGTTTCTGATAAAATTTCAGTTTTTAATGAAAACTGCATTTAATGGTTTTTAGAGTGTCGAAGAAGTTCATGGCATACTCTAAAACGTTTTTAATTCAAATAAAACTTCAAAAATTCTTTTTTGAACTCGTAATTTTTTCTTACCTATGTGATATTGGTGATAAATTTACTATTATTATTAAGAGATTATCAACTGCTTAATAACACGGCATTTATGATTTGTTGCAAACGTAGTGAGTCACGTCAATTTATGATTATTCAACATTATTAAAATTTACTTTTTAATTTTTAAAGTAATTGAATTGGTTAGTAATTACATGTACATATTGAAATTTGTTTCATTACAAGTTAAGTATTAGAAAACTAATAGAATATGGACAAAAGCATCTCGTTGCTACATAGCTATTAACCATGCGTGCCATTGCCGTTCATTTGGTATACATCTCGTTTCACGACCTATTTCCTGACTTAATAAGTTGTGGAAATAACCAACTTTCTTGCTCTTTTACTGAATAAAAGTTTGTGGCTAGAAATTGTAGTTTGTTTTCATTTGTGTTGTATTGTAGAGATTTAAATGATTGGTTAAGGGGTTTTTATTAAGTTGTGGTTTTGTTGATAATTTTCATGCTTCACAGACGAACGGCATCTTCTCAATAATTCATTTTTGATTAAAAAAAATCATGACAGCATTAATATTGCCAAATGGTATCCAAACTCTCCTTTTTTAGGTTATTAGCCCTGCTATTATGCATTTCCGCATGGATGATAACACCGTAGGGAGTATAGACCAAAACCCCCTAGTTTAGTACAGCTAATGGGTGTTAAAACGGCTAATTCAGATGCAGCCGGGCCAATAGCTAACGAACCTTCGAAACATTAAGTATATTGAGAATAAAAATTTCGTCACCCATCCTATGACTGACCGTTGTGATAGTTGCTTAACCTCCGCAATCGAAGTCATCGCGCCATCGGGTTCCTTTATTAGGTTAACAGCTTATAAAATGAAAATAGATATACCTTGGATCTACATCCAAGTTGCCCTCCCACATGTATCAATAATTTTCATGGCATTTAATTTAGAAATATTAGTTAACACACGAAAAGTTTATTGCAACATGATTAATTTACCTATCAAGTCAATACAAAATCAATAAAAACTGAAGTCATTTTCCCGCAACAATCATAACACTTAGGTGAAATTCTACAAAGCTCTATTTGCACACCTATGCGTTTTTATCAAGTATTGCCAACGGCTTTATTGCGGTCGGTTGTAGCAAAAACTATATTGTGCAGTAGGCTTACCAATTAAAATTATGCGTACGGCCATAGTAGTAATATTAGAGCAGTAGTGCAAATCGACATTACTTGCCAATAGGATGGACTGTAATTATTATATTCACAAACATACGCAACTAAAAGATCTATCGGCATTTTTTTTAGGAATTATAACTTAATAATATTTATCTCAGCGTATGTTATTATTTAATCATAATATTTATCACGTTCAATTAACCTCACCAATAGAAAGTACTGTAAAGCTACTACGTGTCATAACAATGTGTCTTAAATGACAAGATGAACCGGCCAACAACCGTGCGAGAAAATCTTATATGAAATCAAACCGGTTATGGCGGGCTTTATGAAAGCAGCAATTAAAAAAAAAAAGATTTATTTGTCCAATTCTGTCATTTCAAATTAACAATTAACAAAACCCAAGTTTAAAAGGAAATTTATACGCGTCATACGAGGTCGTAAAAACGCGTTATACTGAAATACCCCTATAACGCGGAACCAATCTACCGCGTTATAGGGGGATTACTGTATTTTATTTTATTTTATTTTGTATGGTTTCGCTCTTGATCGCAATCAAGCCCAAAGGCCAAGCTGGAACGATGGAAGGAGCTAACCCAGAAGATGTCTATTCACCCTGACTTTGAAAACGGACGGGTTATAAGTACTTGGAAATACAGACACAGGGAGGGAGTTTCACTCCTTTGCTGTGCTCATTGTGAAAGATGTTAAGAAGCGCTTGGTGCGACGGGTAGGAATAGTAACCAAGAAAGGGTGGTATCCCGCAATGCGTTTGGATGTCCGATGGAAAAAGAGAAATGGCGGTATAAGCAGATTATGCAGCTCCTGAGCACACTCTCCACAGTACATTCTGTAGAAGACCGACAGATAGGCAACTTTGCGGCGATGGGCTAAGGTGTGAAGCCTGTTCTTCACCAATTTCCTGTCACTAATATTAGTTAAATTGTGCCGGTTTTTAAGATGTTTATGTATTGAACTAGTGGTTAATATCCTTTTATCCATGAAATGGAATTCGTAAATAAGATGAGCATAAATAATATTTGTTGGATATTATTGGCGAGTAAGAGCAAAACACATGTAGTTCAGTGTAGATTTTATATTGAAGTAAGTAAGTGACGGGTAAACATGTCAAAAATATAAAATTAAATTTGATTACACAGTTATTTATAAAAAGAACCTTATAGGTGGCTAGTATTATTTCAACAATATTATAATAAATAATACTAAAGTTCTGGTTAATGTTTTAAATAGATATGACTGTACCGTTGATGAATATTTTAGCCTAGAATACAGTTTGTGCAACTGGAGTGGACTACGGGATCGCAAAAAAGACCTGCCGCCGTTTCAGACTAGTGCTCAACTTTTTTTGTACCTACTTTTAACACTGACCTAAAAGTAAAAAAAATATGACTAAATAAAATCTCGTAAGTTTCTCAATCCCACACAATTAATCAATCTTTGTGGTGAACATAAGCTTACTGCAAGTAATTCAAAAGTTTATTGCGTATTTTTTACCTTAACATTAGTGTTTAAAACGAATTTGTGAAACATCAGTAAGATATCAATATAATTTTTTATGAGTATAAATATCTTAAAGCATTAGTTATTTACTTAGATCAAGTGTCATTTTAAAGATAATCTATTGTAAATATTGTATAAATATTGAAGAAAGTTTATTAAATTAGAATTCGATCCAAATAACGGAAAGGAAATAACATTTTTTTTTACAAGTATTCTGCAAATATTCACCGGGATTAGCACTTAAAATGATATTTGTAAACCGAATGTAAGTTACCCGACAGCGTATCGAGCTGTGCAATCTAAACCAAATTATCGCTATTAAAAAGGCATAAGGCACGTCCGAATGATATGCTGTCGATTGTACAAGTCGTTAGTCACAGCGACCACCTTTAGTCATCCTTTAGTCACTAGAATTGTATCACCTCGCCAAAGATGCAAACAGCGCAGACGATTTTAAGTGTTGCTAATAAGTACTCTTCCTAAAAATTAATACAACATCTGAAATAATTTAAATATATCATTCTTAAATTTTTCTGAGTATTTAAATAATAGTAATGATAAATTACGCTTTATTGCACACACAGATGGGATACAGAAAGAAAAAAAATATATATCAAAGAAAAGTATTGATAAACGTCAATTTCTTCCAGGCAACCTTGGTGAAAAGAATAATAAAAGGATAATACTGAAGTGGATGCACATATTGAGAGGAGAAATATAAATATATTTTTTATAGGTAATGGTGGCTATGAAATAATAAAAGAAAAGAAAGGAATAAAGATAAAATAATGTCAATAAAGATTGGAGGAAAGGAAATAAAAATTTAACTCTGTCGCGAAAGGATCCAAGTGTTTGAGCCTTTCTGCTATCCTCTGGTAGTGAGTTCCATAAACGGACAGTGTAAACAGTAAATGGAACTTTCAGGGAAAGGTTGGTTGCAGAGCGCAGACTACACTTCCTCTTTCCTACTTCTAAATTTATATTAAAATAACATATAGTTACATCATATTTCAATGCAGAGTGAAATTTGAGTTTAGTTTAAGTATAAAAATAGGGAGTGAAGACTCCATCTTAACTCTTAAATCTTTTGATGAAGATAGACAAATTGAAATGAACCATTTTTTTATGTTTCTTAAAAAGTGAATAAAACATCAAAACATTATTTTTAATTAGCATGAGAGCAATGATAATACTAAATATAAATTAACGGTAAATACCAATATCTGTTGGCATTTTTAATAAGTTAGTATAATAATGAAATGTGTATAAAGATACAAAGGAAGACCCCGCATCTATATCAGCTCCATTGTTCAATTAAATGGCAAGTGACGGTAATTCTCTTGACAAAGCCAATTCCTGTCTGATCAAAGTTGACTGTTCACTACAGTTTAACTCGGCCATTTACAGTAGCAGTAAGATAAATTATTATAATAGAAAAATACTAGAAAAAATTTACTCGGGTCACAAGTGAATTCTCAGGCGGGAAAAAAGCTGCCTACTTTCCCGACGAAAAAAATCCCGCCTGAGAATTCACTTGTGACCCAGGTCGATTTTTTCTAGTATTTTTCTATTATAATAATTTATCTTATAAGATCGCATTGCATATGCATGCAAAAATGCATAAAATATATAAAAATTATAAAGTCTTCTATGCTGTACACCTAAAACAATATAAAATGAATTGAAATCAACTTACGTTTAATTTATACTTTTGAATACGTCTTTCCAAGATAAAACTTGTACAAATAAGTAGTATTACAAATATCATCAACATTGAACTGTGATAAGATAAGGGGACGACGTAAGTTCGAGTGACGTTTAGCTGTCTGACTTGATTGTTTATATATTTAAATGAATTCAATGTGGCTTTGGAGAGATTAGTAAAGATGACGAAAAAGAAAAGATGTAATTATGCGATCATCGTTTTTCGTTTTATTATATGAAATATTTGGATTGAAAGCAGGCAATATAAGTGGCAGTGCAGTGACAATTACTATTTAGCTAATTTTGTTCTTGTGTATAAAAGGCAGTCTTTATTAAGTTGCATAAATAATAAAAGCATAATTTTAAAATGCGTATTAATAATGAGGCATAATTTGATATAGCTTGCTGGCTGGTAATGAATAAAATATTCAACCTAACCTGCAATATATATATCACCTTTTGCTTTTGTCTAAGTGTCTTGATGAAAGTTGAAATTATGCTTTGCGAAAGGTTGTAAAAGTAGTAGAATAACACCAACCCTTCACACCAAGGCTGTACTTATATACCAACTGTACATTGTCATCATCAACAGTCTTTTTCTGAGATCTTTGACCCTCTTGCCAAGCGTGGATATAATGGAAAAAATTTTAGCATTTTTTCAGCAGTGGGCGTCTAACAGTTCTTACGGTAATGATAATGCTAATGTATAATAACATTTATGTTGAAAAGTCTTGCAGTAAGGAAAGAAACAACTGTTTTTAATCTTTACAAGCAAATTAGTATTTGATATTGTTGTTATATTTATTCCTGCCAAGTTTGTTCATTCACCAATCTAACACGAGGTTGTTTTTCTGACTGAGAATAATTTTAAAATTGAGGTTTATGATGTATATAATATTTATTTCTTTTAAAAGCTTTATTGACCAAAGATACAAATTGGTACAACAGGCAGACATAAAGAGTTTGGGAAAACGATATACGTAAACGCGGTATATAACGCACACTAAACTAATACTATTTCAATAATGTTATTCAAATATTATGCAAATGAATTTTAACTAGTATATTATTTTAAAAGTTCTTACATATAATACATACATACAATTCAATACACTCAATTTATTACAATACGATGATGATTTATTTAAAAGATTACTTATGTAGAGTTACTAAAATATGAATTAATTTAGCCTAGCTTGTCAATCAATGAAGTAAGAACTTCCTTTCATTAACACTAAGTATTAAAATATATTGTAAGATTTAATTTATTTATTATGCTATTGATCAGCTCGTGTGCGTAGCCAGCTTTTGCCTCAGGAGAGGGGAGGGGGTAAGGATAAATCATAACGTGACTCTAAGTTTTATTGCCCAATGTAATAAAATTTATTTTGAAGCTCTATGTGTCAAAAATTCTAATTTCAAATTATATTTTTAGAAGGTGATAGAAATACAAATATCAATTGTTTTCAAATACGTATTTTACTTATACACCCCAGGCTTGCTAACAAAACATATGTTGGATTGTACTAAGAAAGTGAAACCATGATCGTCGCAGCCTTGACCGTTGCGTCATAGATGAAATCCGTCTGCCGATACCGTGCGATTAGCATTTTCTACTTTTACTTGAACTTTCAAACCATGAACTCAGTCTGGGATGTATATTTTTAATTTGATTTAAGATTGTCTGACATAAAAAGTTTTATGTTTTGTAGATAAAATACCTCATATGTAATCCGAATTACAGTAACTCACAGAATTAAAAATAATGAAACAAACTTGTTAACAAGATTGACAGAGAACAGGGATGGGTGGAAACTCTTGGAGGAGAACTGTTAGCAAGAACAAAATGTTAAAAAAGATCAAGTTTTTATTGTTATTTGATTTAATTAAGGTCAAAGACAGATACAATTATAATTGAATTACTTCAACAGATAGTTACCAAAACTTTAAGACTATCGTAGGCATATATTTATGTTGATCTGAAAAAATATCCATTGGTTCGTGACGAAACATAATAATAATTAAATAGAGTCACGATAAAAATTATTGTGCCATTCGTGGTTATCAAAATTTTGGTCTTTAAGATTTTGTTCCATGTATACATATATAAACTCATACATTATTGAATAGGTTAATTCCAATTATCGTGAAATCTTGCTTTGGCCTTATAATTAGCAGTTTACTGTTCTGTACGTTCATTCGCTCCAATGAATTCTACGTTAAGAGTTTCTAAGTAGTCACTTTTCTCTTGATGTTTCATCGATCATTGATCTTTCGCACTTTCGCTTATATCAACCGTATCGCATTAACCACTAATAGTTTTATCTGTTAATATTCATAAAAGGAATAGATAGTGTTGCAATTTATAAGTGTCTAAATTTGTTATCTTGGTATCTATAATTTGATTTCTTTGTTGATAAACTAAGCGAACAACCAAGCACTGCACCAAAATATGGAATAAGAACATCTGCATCATACTTTATGTGTTATAAAAATTTAACAGTACCCATACATTCGATATACGCAAGGAAATTTTATTTGGGATTGAATTGAAATGATGAGTTATTTTATTAACCTGGCATACTAAAATGTAATACTGTATTACATTTTGTATTACTCATACAACTCTAATAAATTAAAATGGATCTCTATGTTTACTGGCTCTCTTTATCCAATCAGTTATAATTAAAGTGATCAGTCAGAGACGGTGAAGCGTCATTTAGCAAAAAAAAATCACGAGCTACTGATTGAGGTTCTATTTGGAGGTTTTAACCTTCAATCGAAAACATTTAGGCAACGATTGGTCACGGCCCATGCTTTGCACCGATTCACCTTAGTTTTTATTTACATTCACTTATTTTACAATTAAAAGTACAGAAATATCGCTCCACTTTTGCGTCCGTTTGTCGTTGTCTTCATGATCAATAAATATGGTCTGTTCGGTAAGTCATAATTTCTAACTTTTTGTACCAGTTCGCTGAGATGCAACAAAATATCTTAAATTACGTCAGTTATTTCTCTATACCTTCATTCTTTTGTAAACAAGTACAGTAATATTTTCAGTTGTTCAAATAGTTCTCTTTATACATATTGTGTATATCTATGACCCTTACCTTTGTTTTAGCAGACATTTATCACTGATATTAAATTTTACATTATTCTAGCAATCAAAACTCTATTAGTTACTAACGATCATAAGTTAAACTTACGTCAATCGCAATAATTCTATGATGGTATATATATCGAGCTTTTAAAGTAATTCAGGTAAGTTTGTTGTCTCTGTCATTTGAATGTCTCTTTTACACGCAGCTGTCCATATGCGCAAGAGTAGCTCAAATCAGAGGGAAGCAGTAAGCGGCGCGACGCTATCGTGACTGGTCGTTCTGTCCCCGTTTCGCATTCTGAATATAAAGTGGTAGCGATCGAGTTCATTGTGAAATAAACAATGATTCGTACACCAAAGTTTCAACTCTCTTTATAAGGAAATATGAAAGTGTTATCTATTACGATCATGGTAATGGTGCTAGTGATGATTTTTACATAATGTGGTGTTTTTAACTCACGGAAGTGCAGCTGGCATAACCAAAGGATTTGGGATAACTTGCATGGATAAATGCCTTGTTTAATCTACAGCAACATTTTTATTCTAACTTACGCTCTCTTACTCATTTACTTTACCACAGTCATGAATTTTTATTTTAAAGAAACTTCTAAAGTAAAGTCAGATCTTTGTGTAATGAATTAATAATGACACTAATTATAATATTTTATATTGTGTAAAGTTATTTTTTGTTTCTCGTTAAAATCGAAAGTTCTAATTCAAATGTTCTTCTGTTCATTTACACAAGGTTATTGTAATTTGTTTGCGTGCATCACTCGTGTGCCGTGAAAGTATTTTGGAGTATTGTCTTCACTGTATACATAATATTCTATTATATTAATATAAAGAATATGTTATAAATACTGCTATTGACCAATTGAATATATTGAAAGAACAATATACACAAAATGAACTAACAATAGTGATAATACAAGAAACATAAGGAGCCCGAAATAAGTTAAAGAATTTGTGCAACCGATCTTGCATATCACATTAATGAAATCGATATTGCATCTCCATGACTTATTAATTAATCGCCTGCTATTGGCTAACCTTTTAAATCCAAACAAGTATGAGAGAACATTGTCGTTTTTGCCTTCTCAAACAATGATTAGAAAGTTGCTTTGATAGCATCAGCTGATTTGATAACTTGCTGAGTTTGAATATATAATATCCACTGTATTTATATATTGATTTTATCGGGTAATAGCTATGTGTATATACACCATCACAAGAGTAATCGGACCGTGGAAAGTTGATTTATGATATCCCGTAGATCCATCCGTATTACATGACAAGTTAAGCCAGCAGTATTAATACTTACATACCGATCAATTTTAAGTTTATTATTAAACGTAGTGTTAGTTTTTTTTTAGCTGACTTCTACACTTCTTGTTTCAGTAACAGTTAATATTTAATTTGTAATAGACAAAAATGTAAACAGACACCAACTACATCATCACTGCTATAACTCGACGACTCATTCATCACATCGGAACTGCTGTCGTATATGGTCGAACCTAACACTATTGTGTGTATGTAGCTCAAATGAATACCGTTACAGGTCTAAATAAATCCAGACTGTACTATTTCTGTCGATAAGACAGGCCTAACTCTTCTGTTTGCTAAAATTAAATCACTGTGAGTCAGTTAGCGTCTTTATTGTGTAGCAAAAACATTCACAGTTTTTGTTGACTATTTAAATTTACGTGATAAATACTTCTCATTATACATTTGTTTAAATACTAATTGGACGATATGAAATAAAACATTGCAAATATAGACTTTTAGAGAAAATCTTCATAACTTGAATATTGAGGCTCATTAGTTTCAATATTTCTGATAAAGAAAGTATGGTCAGAGAGACATTGCAGATTTCTAAAGTTCCTGGACGCGCTTCTCACGTATCATTGACCAACCAGTCGGTTGAATATGTGGACCAATGAACTGGTTTCTACTGAACTCACTGATGTCTAGAAATCTTTTCCTACTAACTCGATCATGCGTTTAATTTTTGCCACTTAATTGTAACAAACGACAGAAGTTTATTGTGTACTCGCAGTTTTGTTTTTAGTCAATTCAATATTGGTTAAGACTCATTAGTGTGGCCTTTCTGATTAAAGTCTGCATTAGTAATAACTTAGATGATTTTAGAAAGAGTGCGTTGCTATTACAATTAGTATTATGTAATAAACACTTTTCACAATAAGTTTTACCTTAAATAGTTATTGCGTAAGATCCTTTCGTTTATGGACCTCGCTATAATACGTACCACTTCCTTGTGGCTAGTGATGGAATGAAGAGTGTATTGTGCAATACGTGCTTGCGTCCCGTGACGCGTCCGTTGTTGCGCAGTTTTTCGGTGCCGTTAGGGGTATCAAATTAAGAATAAACTGTCTTACGTAAAATATTACTATATAAATGATAATTTTATTAAGCTCAATTGCTCTTGTTTATAGTTTTAAAAATAACTTTTACAATATAGGCTATGTCAGTTCTTTTTAATTATTCATCTCGCCTTTAATTGCCTTACTAAATTAACAACTCATTTTGTTAAATATTAAACACTATAGAAATGTTGTTGTAAAATAACAAGCTATATATTTACCATGTTATTAACAAGTAGTGCTTGACAGGTCTCATCATTGATGGCTGATAATTCTCTCATATAGTGATAGTCTAACGACGAACAAAACTCAAATCTAAAATCTGTGATAACCGTTTAATGGGAAGATGGAATTTTCATATTCTTTGTATCGGACATTGAAAGATCGCTTATTAACTTACAGGAATGACATGATGTCTACAGATTTTGTGAAAAAATGAGATTGAAACATTACCCTGGAAAAGCGGTCATGGAAGACCCGTGGCTTTCAATTGGAGATAGGACTATGGATTTGGTGTATGCAGCTAATTGGGTTGGAGCAAGGAATCTCAGTAATTATAATGAAAACGATAAAAGCTCAGAAAAGATCAAATATAATTCTATATCCAGAAGTAAATCGTGTAGGGACGTAGGTCACAGTAATAAAGACTACGTAAGCGAGTTGTGTTCTGATGATAGTGGTTGTTACTCAACTAATGTTCCGCATGAAAATATATCTCAATTAGCTAAATATCAACAAAATATAGAAGAAAAAGCACGTGCTAATAATAACCTCATTGCTCAAAGTAAATTGAGGCACAGTTATAGTTTTAAAGATATGCCGAACGGATATAGACCTTCCACTCTGAAGCGGGTAAAACGAAGAAATTTTACGGAATGGGATATTGATCCATTTAATAATAATGTAAAGCAAGTACCTGTACCCCCTCAACGTAAGGATTCGCTTAAGTACGCTCATAGACAAAGAAAGGTAGATTCTAAAAAGAACTATTACCCGTTACCAGATCCTGGTCCTGTACCACCGGATCCATCATCGGAATCTTATTATGAATATTATTCAAGAGTTAGCCAACAAAACAATGACACTGATAGTGATAAAATCAAACTACAGAAAGACACCAAAAAAGATTTCCATACGTCAAATCCGTCTAACGGAGAATCGTTCGAAATTAAATCTGGAAATTTCGGTAACGATGCTATGTACCAAATTGTGAACACAATGGCGACGTTAGATTTAACTCCAATGAAATCCAGATCAGGGGAGCGAAAAACAAACGAAGAGTGCGAGGCGGAAGATTTAGGTCTTTACATGCGGCCTATTAATGGCTCGTTCTCTACATGCGATCAACTTCCGAACCTCACTACGCAACCAGTAAACGAACAAAACGGACGCATTGAAGATGTTAGACCTAGTTTCCGCTCGAAATCATTAAGAGTTAAGAGTGAAGGAAGAGCGCCTTTGCGTGCTTATCTTGACTGTGTGCGGCCTGATAATTTGAACAATGATGTAACTGTAACGCAACCAAAACGAAACTTATCTCCAAGTGAACAGCTGACAATGATGCAGTACGACATTTACAATGGAAACCAACATCTTGCTCCTCCTGTCAGCAACGGATTCAGTTCGGGTAATTTAGGCAAAGATAGTGACTGCCGGACTACTAACGAAACGAAACAAATTAAACGTGATAAGTATGGCAAGTTGTACAATACAGTGAGAGTGAAAAGTAATGATAGGTATAATAGGTACAATGACATTATGTCTTTCGGTATGCCAAAAGATCGCATTAGCGAGGAAAGAATATCAAATGGTTTTTCAAGAAGTGCTAAAAGTTCATCTAGTGGTTCGGACTCAGACTTTTCTATACCTCGACCAAAGTTAATAGTACCGGTTCATACCTATGGGACGAGAAAAAGGAGAACTGGGAATCTATGTCAACGAGACAGCAATGCTACAGAATCCTCCCTAGATGCTGGGATAGTACTTGACGTTACGCGTCTAGAAGATAATAGTAAATCCATTGAGAAAAACCGTCGGGATGGTGAAACAGGTAATAAAGGTAACACAATATTTAAATATAGTTGCTAAATATACAAGCATTAGATGTCATTGTTCTCTTGTTGGAAGATACCGATTGTTTACTTTTATTATAGCTACATAGTGTTTATAAAGTCAGCGTCTAAATGATGACCTTGTATATAAACATTCTTCTTATAAAAAATAATATAATATACTATTTTCGCAAAGATAAAGGTAAAGATTAGTGCTTTTTTTGGTATATAAAATAATTCTTTATAAAGTAACGTGGTTAGTTATAAAGTCGTTTTATTTTTCGTTACATCACCAAATGCAACTAATGTTACACTAATGTAAGCAAGTGTCGCAACTGCGATTGCTATTGATTGTTTTCAAATCAAACTTGCGTCACAGTAGTTACCGTGACGTTGGCAATCTAAAATGCCACAAAACATATTTTGAAAAAGGTGGATTCTTATACTTTGTTACAGGTGGGTTTCGAACTCACGCTCTTCTCGCAAACCGACCCAGATACTGGGGAAGAAAAGCTTTAGTAGCCTAATGGTTATAGTATTTGGCTCAGTTTGGCAGAGAGTCATAGGTTCAAATTCCACTACCGGTGATTTGTTTTATCTTTTGCCTATTTAAAATCTTTATATTTTGATGCCTGAAACAAATAAAATTTTCGTCTTAAGCCTTTTGAATAACTGTGATACGAATACTAAGCTGGTTAACATACGAAATGTTTTCGAAATTCCTTTATAGACTTCAGCAATCGCACGCATGTGCACAACTAGTGTCGTGTAGCCCTGAGCGTGT
The DNA here is from genome assembly GCA_927399485.1 of Calamotropha paludella. NCBI lineage: Eukaryota > Metazoa > Arthropoda > Insecta > Lepidoptera > Crambidae > Calamotropha > Calamotropha paludella. Next base: position 10,334,443 of record OV656819.1, read on the forward strand.
CTTCTGTGAATATTACTTATTTCTTTTATTTTCTTTTATTTAGGCATCTCGTTCTTCTGTCTGGCTAGCTCAATTTTATATTAAAAACCCCTCGTTTTTAATATAAACTGTCGATACTGGTTTATTCGTTAACGTATTATTAACAATCTTACTATTAGTTATCAGCTTTCGAAACCATCCAGTCCTCTGCCTTTTTTCTCTATTCCAATCTAGTAACTACACTTTTACGAGAAAATCTTTGCCAAGCGTGTACAAATCCTGCAGATTTTTGCCTTATAGACTGCTCAATGCATTAGTGACCTTACTGAAGTTGCTAAACTAATCGAGAGTGGTATATTAATTAAAGACAGCTCTAGTCTGTCCCAGTTATAATGTTAAATCATGCGTGAATTCAAGAATTTATGCCGTGCTATTAAAGTCCCTAATAGCTTAACACGATAAGTCTTATGTTGCAAAATTAAAGTAGTCATTAAATGTTGTTTACATAAAACAGGATACAATTTTAAAATTGAGTGCATGTAGTTGAGTACTTTGTACTTGATAATTAATTGTTAAGATGCAAATACTCTGTACAAAAAGCTGCGATTTATAGTATAGATGCTCCTTAATAAGATTATCAAAGCTAATTAAGAGAAACGATTTTTAAATGTTTGTATAAAAGTTAATATGTCTTACAAATGACACACAATGTATGGAGTGCAGCAATAGACTGCGTAACTAACCTTTGTCTGTTTATTATTTGCCATGTGAAATAATGACATTTTTAACTTTGTTTTATAAAAAATAAGATGGATCCAGGTAGGGTCTTAAAAAATCATCGTGGTGACGGGAAAAATTTGTAGCTTTAGTTCTCGTAGAGGATCTTGTATTTATTAATAATAGTATAATAAATATCTCATAATATAATATCAAATTTATAAATACAATGATTTTATATTTTAATATGTTTTTTAAGAAATGTTGAAAAAATCTAGTGGTTAAATTTTAAAATAAAAATATATATTAATAACAAGGGTTGTTATATCAAGCTTTTTTGGTGAACAGTTAAAAAAATACAATACGCTTATCTAACTCTTATTATATTGGCCCTGAGATATCATGGAACAATTTTAAACGCTTCGATTTAAGTCTTGTTAAATACTATTAATATGGTATGTACAATGACACTATCAATTTTATAAGCAAGTGTTGCAATGTAAATTGTTGTTGTGTTATTTCGTAGAATGATGATCAATAAAAATTTCAAAGAATTAAAATTTTGAATATCTCAACTGACTTTGACGACATGAATTTAGAGGAGGTCTACAATAGCACTATTTCGATTTTATGTATAAGAAATGAAATACAAACGTAAAACAGCACGTTTCATTTTTTTTTATGACTTACGTAGTTAGGTATTCAACACAAATAGATATACTCAGGCCGACAATAATTTCTGTTGCAAATGAAAATGCAATATTTTTCTATGAAGTAATGTAATATTACTAAAACTTATTTGTACATATTTATTAAAGACTCAGCAAAAAATAAAAATATATTTTATTTGAAATGGCCACCTCTGGCTTTTAAACAGACCTTTAATCTCTGTCTGTAAAGTCTGGACACGAAACTATGGATTTACACACTGTTTCCGTGGGAAATATCGCCACTGCTTACTCCAGAGATTTTTTTTAAGAGACTGGATGTCGCTGTGTCGTTTAGAACAGGCCATGTCCTCTATAACTGACCATTTGTAGTCTAAAGGGTTGAGGTCTGGGCTAGATGAGGGCCAGTCTTCAGCTCTTATGAATTCTGGGACGTTGGTTTCAAACCAGGCTTGGGTAGTTCGTACCGTTTGGGTAGTGGAGAGTCGTCGATACATTTTCAGAAAGTATATTGCTGAGAGGTTTCACAACACGATCCAAGACTGTCTCTTGATACGCTTTGGCTGAAGTTTTCACTCCTTTTTTCACAAAAAAAATGGAGCTTTGTGACGTCTTCATAAGACACGCCCCACTAAACCATCACTGACGCAGGATGATGACCATGTTATACATTTCTGACCACTTCTGACCAAGATGCTGCTCACTTCTTTAGAACTGTGAGCGTACACTTTATCATTTTGCTTGTTGTAGAGCTGTTGAATCGTGAAAAAAATTTCATCGGTAAAGAGAATATTCCTGTGCCTTCCACATGCGTATCGTGATAAGGCATTTTGATCGATCCACTCTCTTTCATTGTAAAGAATGATTTAGGACATATCCTGCATATCGACGGTAAGCACCGAGCGTCAGGTCTTGTTTTATAATACGCCTCAGAGTCCTAGCGGGAATCTTCATTTCTCGCGATTGGATTTTTTACTTCATAATGGGCTTTCGACGAATTCTGGCTTTAACAGACTTTATAGTTCTAACAAGACGCGGCCGCCCCGACTTTTATGGTCTTGGAATAGGTCTATGAAGTGTCTGGAATATGACCGACGGCTCCATACCCACTTTGTGCAAGGCGATCATTGCAATTACTAAATTAAAAATACTTAAATAGTTGAAAAAAGAAAAGGTTTATGTAACAGTATTTATGGCCAGACTAGTAAGTTTGTTCTTCACAGTTCATAAATGCTAGTAAATGATTTGGTTTGTTGTCTTTTTAATATTGTTTAATGGCATAAAGTAATACTTTGGTTATTCAAAGCAAATAGATCTCTAATTTGATTTTTAGGATTGGAAAAAAAAATTTACGTGCCTGGAATCATTAGTTACATAATATTCTCTATATTAAATAAAATGTGACGCGGTTCATTTACGTTAATATTCAGATAAGATTTTTCGTTTTGTTGTAAATAAGCAATGTGAAAAATTGTGATATATCCTTATACTTTTTAAAACTGATATCCTAAAAGATATAAAGTACGCATGTAAAAAAACGACCACGCTTTCGAGCCCTCATATTATAGAAATAAGGCATCGTGAATGCAAAAAATAAAATTAAAAACATTGATATTCTAACTAATATTATATATGCGAAGGTTTGTTTGTTTCTCTTTCCTGCCTTTACTACTCAACTGATTATCTTAATATTTTGCAAACACTATGTCAGGGGTACGGAGAAGGACATAGGATACCTTTCACTGAGAAAAAAAACTGTCTCCAAGGTATAGAAATATAATTTTGAATAGGTAGTCTACATTAAGCTGCGTATAAAAGCTAGTTATTATTAAAATTGTTTGTTTTTTTTTTGTCCAATTTACATGAACAACTTCTTACTGCTTCAAAAAAGTTGCACGTAAAAGGAAAATTTTTGGGAAATCCCAACATAGTTTGTTAGCGGACTGTTTTTCGAGTAAATGCAAAAAATATTGTACTCTATGTACAAAAGATGTGTGACAATCGTTTTGTCCTGACTCTTAAGATAAATATAGTGATGTAATTGCAGTTACGAATTCATCTAAATTAAGATTATGTCATATTTTTCCACAAAGACAGTGACTTTCTAATAAAACAGTTCCAATCAAATTCACTCAAATTCAATGTATTCTCTACGATTTAAAAGCGTTTTGTTTTAATTCTGAAACAATATTTTCTTTGTCTGTAAATATTATTTAAGAAAAATATATTGCAATTTTGCCTGTTTATGGCGTTACTGTGTGAAATACTGATTCTGACTATTACACACTTCAGTTGTCTTGTCCGAATTGAGTTAACGTCTGGAGTTCATACAAAACTCGCTTAGAATAAAGCACTTAATGTTTAATCTCAATTTTTCCTTTTTTTTTCATAAATACATATTTATATTTTTTTTCTTTAAATAGTTTTATATATGATATATATTTCTTCTGAACTCTGTCAGATATCTAAATAAAACATACCCACAGTGACATTTAAGTTAGTGTTTGTATTAATTAATAAATTTTTATTAAAATTCATTGCGCCATTTTACAGCCTATTCATGACAATATTTTAGACAGAGGGACCGAAAATTCACAAAACATATATTTTATTTATGAAAATTATAGATATTTATATATCTTTCTTTTGAAATCACTGACAGCACTACTTGACTTTTTGTTATTGGTATTTCATCTCTCAACTTTAATCGCATAGAAATTTTAACATAACAGTGTTAATGTTTTATTGACTTGGTCTGTTTGAGTTTGTTAGATAATTTTTTTGTCTGTTCAACATCACACATTCAGGTCTCAAGTTGCTTTGTCTTGACGCTTGAATGAAAGAAATTGTTTCATCTTCGAAGAACAAAGAAGGGTGGTTGTTAACTATGCATAAAAGATGTCTTATACATTTTTAGGATGAATTTATGGTAGGGGATTCTTTATTTCAATAACTTTTTATCACCTGCTGTGTGTGGTGTGTTTTATTTCTTTAATAAACATCATTCATTTTTCGTTTGTTTCTATAGCTTTGGTAAAAATTAAGAGATCCTTACTAAGCAAGTTTTGTTCTATTTTTAGGTTTTTATTGTTTTATTTGAAGTTTAAACAGATTCACTTTTTTCCATTGTTTTAGTCATAGAACTCGTAGTCACTTTGACATTAATGACAATTCTCACCGATCTTACTTACTTTTTTGACAGTGACATTATAATAAAAAATACGGGCAAGAATTAACTAATTTAAGGCTTTATGCACTTTTTTATGACATTACGATCTTTTTAATATACACCAGCAGGAATACAATTTCATTACCGATTATTGACTTTAAGGTCTCTTAAATCGAAAAAAATCTCCGTTATCAGTTTGACGCACATCACACAGTACTACCTAGTTTTATTTACTTGTCGATAACGTTTTTTGACTAATTTCGTAAAATGCTCTTTTGTTTTACATTGATTTATGATAAAATGTAATACTCAATCAGTGATATATCTTAATTACAGTTGAAACCATTGCAACAATATAAAAATGCATTGCTAAGTGATATCGATTGAGAAGGAAAAAATGTTACCGCGGAATCTTAAACATATTTGTATTACGTATTATTTACGTACTCTGTGGTATTTAGTAGTAGCAAGCAATTGATCAAGCATATCCGGGTCAGTGGCAGAACTAGAACCAAATTAACGATATCATAATGATATCTGAATCACTTAATATACCTATACAGAGAACAATCAATTCACACGACTGCTCGTTGTTTCACACGCTTATCTGTATCGCCTAACAACTGGCAAGTTTTATAAACGATTTTGAACTTTATTTCCTAAACTTTAAAAGCAACATAAACTGTCATAGGATTACTAATGATTAGCATATTTTTTATAATATACAAGTATTACTAATACAGTCTCTGATTTATACAACCTTGAATGCTTTACAAGGGGTAATAATCTATTTTTATATCTAATATCACGGCTTTGCTGTTCTAATATTTTGTTTCAAGCGGCTTCATTTATCATCTATTGAAAATCTAAATTGTCTTCATCAATACAAATCTCCATAAAAATGAATAATAAATCTTTATTGTTTTTAAGTTATAAATAAAGAACAGAATGACCTAAGATCCGTTGAGAATCCGTTGAAAATTGACATTCTACAACAATTTTATGTCTATAAAAAAATGCTAAAATTTACTTCACGTGGCACTCAAATTTAAGTCTTTTGGCTTGCCACGTCACGGGCCGTCACTGCTCGGCTCTCTCATTCTCTCTTAACAGCCTCGGTGAATTTAATAGAAAAGCAACTATCCGCCAACACATTTTTATAAACATATACCGTTTCAATTTACTTGTAAGAATAATGGTAAGTAAAGTAGGTAATAAGTAAACATTGAAAACTGCTAATGAAGTTTCTTACCTTTTGACAGAAAAGTTATTAGCATTTAGTAGCAGTACAGTTTTCAGATTCATAGCTGGTAAAGGAATTCCTTCAATGTGTTTACTTATTCAAATTAAAATATATTTTTGGCAGTTATAGTCTTATAGGTAGGGTCAAAGACTAAGCTGATAGATAAATTAATATATATCAAAAATTGTTTTGATAATCCAAATTTTCAAATTTGCTTTTCTTTCACAGAGGGTCGCGTGGAGGTATCCCGGGAAAACAAATATCTTAGTACAATGGCTCCAGGGAAGGTATTCGGCGAACTGGCTATCCTCTACAACTGTAAGAGAACAGCCACCATTAAAGCGGCCACCGACTGTCGGCTCTGGGCCATTGAACGTCAGTGCTTCCAAACCATCATGATGAGGACCGGACTGATTCGGCAAGCCGAATACACAGATTTTTTGAAGAGGTGAGTTAGTCAAAACTATTTCTAAATAAATATATTCTAAAAAAAGTGTTAAATGGAAGTGTTGATGTATTTATATAATTTTATTATCATCATTTATTATCATCATATTTCTAAAGAAAAGTGTTGAATGAAAGTGTTGATGCATTTATAAGTATCTGTGCTTGCTTAATTTTAATAGTGTAAAAGCCAAATTATTTCCCTCCAAGAGAAGATTGCATCACACATTGAACTCTTGACATTGAACACACTGATCTTATTGTTACAAACTTGAAATGTTTACAAAAAAGTGTCAGCATTAGATACTAGACCGGACACCGTAATAAATTTATAAAAATAAAATATGGCAAATAAACATCCCTAATTATAGTTTAAAATATAACTCTGTATCAAAAACATTAAAATATAATTCTTTTCAATTGAACTAAATTAAACACATCACAATGTTATTCCAACGCAAGCCAAATATAGGAAAATCGAGCTTGCTTTCTTTTTTAAACATCGCTTTAAATAGACGTCGTCCTAATAAGCCGCTTGCTTGTATATGGGAGTAATGGGACCAATAACCTTTAGTCCAGTGACTTCGTAGATTGTTTTGTCGTTAATAATAAATGTTAGAATAACACACATGTTAATATACTGACCTATTTATACATGTGGTACTTATCTTTGATAATAACGGATATCAAATAAAACTTACTGAAGGCTAGTTAAAATGAAGCAATACATTTAGTGCCCCTCTGACTTGTGTTGATTTTATAGCAGCTGTTATTGAGTTCAATAAATAAAGCAAAAAATGCCAACATATTATTAAATATTAATGATGAGGAATAGAAAGCACTTAGGATATTTTGCTTGTCAAATGAAATTTGTGTTATACGTAAGCAAAGTACAGTTTATATGTTAAGTGCTCCGGTCCAAACCTAATAAATCTATGTCTACAAACAAAGATCCTGTTACTGTCAGAAAGGAACTAAGTAATAAAGGAATAATGAATGCGCTTGAGCATTACCGATGGTGAAGGATGTTGACCTCAAGACATTTATGTAAATGCAATGGGTGTGCAAGGCCCATTCTTCTCCTTTCATCGGCCGAGACGTTTGCATTTCTGTTCCGAACAATAGCACAACGAGCATACGTTTGACATAGATGGCATTTTTTCAATGCTTATGTTGTTTATTTGAGTTTTTAATAGTCTTTTCTAAAGTCATTGATCATTTATTCAGTCATTTATCGGGAAAGATGACTATGATCTAAGAAGACAATAAGATATAGGCATAATGTAAAAGGTGGTCTAATTTTTATAAATTCACTATCTGACCCGGTCCTTGGTGCTGTAGATATGTTTATGTTTTATTACAAATAATAAATTTATTATAATTTGCAATAAAACATTTTTCATTAAAGGAATATAAAAATGAAATCTATCCTATGTTCTAAGTGGGAACAAGTCTAGCAACATGAAAAAAATTAAAATCGGTTGTGTCTTATTTGTATTTTATAAAAAAAGTTTCGACAATAAGTGATATAAGAACCCATGTCTTCTCCATTTCAAGACTAAGTCTATCTTTATTAGATACACGTACAACATAACTTACCAGACGTTAATTGTACAATTGTTCTTAGTGTAATAATTTCACTTATCGTAATGAAATACGATGTTGAAACTTCTGAGTGAGGGTTACTGCATACGTGATTAACCTTAATATAAACAAAGTACCTACGTACATTACGTACCCGGTAGGTATAATAAATTAAACAGAATTGTATAGTGGCATTAGTAGACACAATAGTCTGTTAATTATTTAAAGTCAATTCAGACGTTGACGACAATTCCTTGTTTTCTTAACTCATTTGAAATTTAGCCTTAATCTAATGGTAGTATCAACCTATAGAAGTCTTGTCGCTTATAATTAATTTCAGAAGGATTAAGATCCTTATTTAATTTCTAAGAATAATGGTTATGAAAACCTAACTAGTTATGAAAAACCATTTAAGAAATCTTATATATAACATATATTATATTCAGAAATTAGCATATTAGTAATATAATAGTTTAAAATCTAATTATAAACTAATTGATAACTGTTTTAAAGATAAGACTAACCTAGTCTGGTTAACTCTTGGGTTATCAACATAAGATACGTAATAGCTACGACGTTTTCGCTTATCAGCCGCAATAATAATTAGGGCGTAATGTCCTATATTTATGAATAAGCCAAATTCTTATACAATTCTACCTTTATTTTTCTCAGTTCCTTTTGTTTTTTACTGTAAAAAAAATATAAATACAGATGAGTATACATCTTTTCAGACGAATCTTTTTTAATATAATTGGCTGGCCTGAAACTTGTAAGAAGCATGCATGCATGCACTATGTCAAACAATAAAAATAATGTAAAAAGTAGAGCCAGTTTAAATATTTTATTTTTTGTTATTTGTTCATATGATCGCAGAACCGTAACCATTATCCACAAAAGATGATTCTTCTCATGAATCTCCTAGTAAAGTTATTATGAAATAATTTGTATTTATTACGAATCTTAAATAATTCAATACTATTAAGATTTATAGTTTAATGCATCATATGAAACTACTAACGCCATCTATTGAGAATGTGTTAAAACTCATAATGAATGAGAATGTTTTCTTTTTGTCTTTTCCATTCTTTTGTATAATCGTTCATTTTGATAATACAGTTCACTGTGCCACCAGGAAAGCAATGTGCAAGTTGTGTTTCATTTATAACAGGTTATGGGCCCAGTCCCTAGTTTTAATCTAGTCATAAAGTTCAAGTTAGTTAGCGTAGGAATAGTGAGCGTTAAAAGGACGTTTTTTTTTGTTGCAATCACAGTAGTGATATTCGACTTTGTATCGGTGTTGCACGTGGTCTCAAGGGACGCCGCGGTATAGTGTGGTTGATCAACAGACATGGCTTCTAATTCGAACTCGTTTATTGCAAATGTGCCTAAACTCAAAGGCCGAGAGAACTACAGCGAGTGGGCATTTGCCGCCGAAAATCTATTAGTTCTCGAAGGGAAGCTAAACTTTCTCAAGACCGAAGGAGCGGGTGCCGCCATTGCAGAGGACGCCATGACGAAAGCGAAGCTGATTTTAACTATAGATCCGGCGTTATACGTACATATTAAGAGCGCTAATACTACTAAACAACTATGGCAGAAATTACAACAAATGTTTGATGACTCTGGTTTTTCGAGAAGAATCATGTTATTGAGGCATTTAATATCAATACGTCTCGAAACGTCCGATTCTATGACAAGTTATATTACTCAAATTATTGAAACGGGGCAAAAATTATCAAGAACTGGTTTTTTGATTAATGATGAATGGACTGGCTGCTTAATGTTGGCGGGTTTACCGGAAAAATATTATCCAATGCTAATGGCCATCGAACACTCAGGGATCGCCATTACAGCGGATGTTGTAAAATCAAAGTTATTGGATATGTCCGGAAATGAAGATTCGACGGAACTTACTGCGTTATACACGAGAGGGCGCCACCAGCATGTCGGTCAAAAATCGAAGCCGTTCAATAGAACGAACAAAGATGGCGAAATGTCAAACGTCAATAGAAAGAAGGTTATCAAGTGCTATCGTTGTAAACAGATCGGGCACTACAAAAATAAGTGTACACAAGTTCAAGATTCGAAGTCAAACAACTCGAATGCGTTTTCTGCAGTATTCTTAACCGGAAAATTCAGGCAGAATGACTGGTATTTGGACTCGGGAGCAAGTGTGCATATAACCTCGAACGTAAACAATATTCGTAACACATCAGAAAACACGAGTATGAAGGAGATTACTGCGGCCAACAACGCAGTGATGGCGGTGTTGTGCTCGGGTGATGTTGATATTGTTACAATCACGTCGAAGGGAAAACATTCAATCACAGTTAAGGATGTGTTTTGTGTGCCAAGTGTAGCAACGAACTTAATATCGGTGAGCAAATTGATTGAAAATGGAAACAAAGTGGAATTTCAGAAAAATTGTTGTTATATCTATAACAGTAGAAATCAACTGGTTGGAGAGGCCAGATTAGTTGATGGTGTTTATAAACTTAATGTTGAAAATAGGCACGACTGTTTGTTTACGATTCCCAACAATGTTAAGAGTGAACTGTGGCATCGAAGAATGGGCCACTTGAATAGTGGTGACCTAAATAAAATGAAGGAAGGTGCAGTTTTGGGAATAGACTTCAAGGACAAAGCATTTATTGATAAAAGTACATGTGTTGTGTGCTGTCAAGGGAAGCAGTCACGATTACCGTTCAAGCATGTGGGTACGAGAAGCAGTGAAGCTCTCAACATCATTCATGCAGACTTGTGCGGACCCATGGAGGTGAATTCAATAGGAGGCTGCAGAATGTAGAAGAGATTTCAACCCCAGAAGTACCAAAGAGGATGAGGGGACCACCAAAGCGTTTTGGTTACTCAAACTTGTGCATGCAGTTGAATGCTGAAAATCAATGTGATCCAGTTTGTGTCCAACAAGCGCTGCAAGGCCACGACAAAGATAAGTGGATTGTTGCGATGGAAGAGGAACTTCAAGCATTTGAAGAAAACAATGCCTGGACAGTAGTGAGTGAAGTACCTATAGGGAAAACTTTAGTTCAGTGTAAATGGGTTTTTAAAAGAAAGTCAGATAGTGACAACAGTGTTCGATATCGTGCTCGTTTAGTAGCAAAAGGCTTCACCCAAAAGCCAGGTGTAGACTATGATGAGACATTCTCACCTGTGGTGCGACACTGTACTTTAAGATTGTTATTTGCACTTTCTGTTCAATTAGATTTAAAAGTCTCACATTTAGATGTTAAAACTGCATTTTTGAATGGTATTTTAAAAGAAGATATTTATATGACTCATCCACAAGTTGATTTAGATAGTAATAATAACAGAAAAATTGTTAAATTAAATAAAGCTATTTATGGGTTAAAGCAGGCATCAAGGTCATGGTATGAAAAAGTTGATCAGTGTTTGACAGAACTGGGCTTCAAGAGAAGTCATATAGAGCCATGTGTATTTACTAAATTTAATGAAAATGTTAAAGTTATTATTGCTTTATATGTTGATGACTTCTTTGTTTATTCGAATTGTGGAAAAGAGACAAATAATTTAATTTCAGTTTTGAGCTCAAATTTTCATATTAAAGATCTTGGACAAGTTAAACAATGCCTAGGGATGAGAGTAAATATTGATAAAAATAATAAAACTTGTACCTTAGATCAGGAACAATATATTGATCAGTTGTTAATAAAATTTAACATGTTAAATTGTAAAGAGGCTAATACACCTATGGAGTCAAAGCTAGATATTGATAAAAATGATGACGTCAATGATACCAATATTCCATATCAGCAATTAATAGGAAGCCTTATGTATTTGTCTGTGTTAACAAGGCCTGACATAGCTTTTAGTGTAAGTTTTTTAAGTCAATTCAATTCATGTCATAATATCACTCATTGGAATTATGCTAAACGTATACTCAGGTATTTAAAGAGAACAAAAAGATATTGTATAAGGTATGTAAAAGGAAACTCTGAATTGTTAGGATTTGCTGATGCCGACTGGGCTAATAATGGTATTGACCGTAAATCATATACAGGGTATTGCTTTATGATGTCAGGGGGTGTTATATCATGGGAGAGCAGAAAACAGAGAACTGTGGCTCTTTCCAGTATGGAAGCGGAATATATGTCAATGGCAGAGGCTTGTAAAGAGTCCATGTATTTAAGAGTATTGTTGTCTGAAGTAACTAATCAAGATGTTTATCCTATTGTCTTATATAATGATAGCCAAAGTGCTCAAAAATTTATTGTTGACCATGCTTTACATAGAAAAAGTAAACATATAGATATCCGTTACCATTTTCTAAGGGATGCAGTCAATAGTAATGTGATTAATATTAAATATACAGGGTGTCCCAAAAACGACACGTCACAGTGACACTGGGGTTAGGCCAGCACAAGAGGCATCGAATAAGCCTAACATGACCTCAGTAAAAGTTGCTCGGTTTTCAAGATATTGTCAATTTAAACTTTTTCAAAATTTTCACGTTTTTTAACGTGTTCAGTGCTAGCATTACGTTAGATAGCCCTCAGGTTTCGATTTTTCTTTTGTACTCTTGTTGCGAATAGTTGCTTAAGATGATAGAAGTGTTATTTCGTTGATAACTAATGTAAAATGTGGAAAAATACTGGATTGAACTTGAAAAAATTGAACAACGAAAAATTACTTTCAACTTTGATCACTTGCCGTGAAAAAAAATTCAAAGAAACTAAATGAGCAAATAACGTTAAAAACTTGCATGTCTTATGCTTATTCCAAAATGGTATAACACATGTGTCTTATTTTAATATTATACGATTTTTTAATGCTTCACTAATACTAGGAACCCCGGAAGCTACCGCTAGCAGGTAAAAAAATAATGTCACGCGCAACGATAAGGCATTGTTATTGTTATCTATTAGCTTTTTTGTTTGTCAAATGCATGAGAATGAAAGATAAGGATAGTTTATTACCCTTTTGTCGGCTAGATATTGTAAGCAAATAGCTTTGTTTTTGACGTACGTGTCGTTATCATCTTTTCAAAGAAATGGAGAAGAAAGAGGGGTTGTAGTTTTAATTCTTATGGCCCTGCACTGCAAATCAAGTTGTTACGACAGTTCGTTACCTTGCGTTTCGTACGACAACCGTGTTAATCTCTGCGTTCCTTGTTTCCGTGTATTCCTTAATTTAAATCGACTTGGCTTTTCTCTGGACTCTGATTTCTGTTTTGAACGACAACTCGGCGCTCTGTTGGACACTGATATTGCTTTACGGAACTGTCTTATTAACGATGGCAAATCGTGGTACCCAATACACTCACCGTGACTACTCGGACATGCACTTGATTTACGGCGAAACCAGGCAGGTTTCCAATCGAGGCAATGTTTCGTACAACGCAAGATTGGCTGCAAGATTATACTCCGAAAGATATCCAATCCGTAATCCGACGACTTACGAAGTGATCTTAAGAGTTGTGAACGCTTATCGTGATGGCAGATTACCTGGAGTGAGTCACTCAGAAGGAAGACCTCGGACTGTTGACGACAACGTGGTGTTAGAGCAAGTACGAGAGGAGCCAGGAACTTCAGTGCGAATTATTGAACGCCGCACTGGTGTTCCCAAATCTTCGGCACATCGAATTTTAAAACGCCACAAATACCATCCCTACCATATCCAACGCGTCCAAACACTGCTTCCGGCGGACTACGCTGCGCGTGTCCAGTTTTGCCGGACAATGATTCAGAAATGGAGAGAAAATCCAAATTTCTTCAATGAAGTGTTATGGAGCGACGAATCAGCCTGCAAAAGGGATGGGTATATCAATTTGCACAACATCCATAGCTGGCAATTAGACAACCCACATGAAAAAAGAGAAGACCGATCACAGTACCAATTTAAAATTAATCTGTGGACGGGAATTTTCAACGGTCAAATATTGGGACCGGTCGAGTTGCCGCCTGTTCTGAATGGACAAAATTATTTAGAACATTTGCGAAACAACCTTCCTGTATTATTGGAAGATACTCCGTTGGCGCTGAGACGAAGGATGTGGTTCCAACAAGATGGCTGCCCAGCACACTATGCCTTACCAGTACGTCAGTACCTAAGCAACGCATTCCCCGAAAGATGGATTGGGCGACAGGGGCCAATTTCATGGCCACCGCGTTCCCCGGATCTAAATCCCTTAGATTTCTTTTATTGGGGTTGTCTAAAAGACAAAGTTTATGCGAAACCAATAAGATCCGAAGAAGAGTTACGGCGACGTGTATTCGATGCAGCTCGCACCATATCAGAAATCAGCTTAAGAACATTGAGCCGTAATTTTATTAGGCGATGTCACTTATGTATTAGAGTTCAAGGGAGACAGTTCGAGCATTTACTGTAAACTTATTAAACCAATAAGATACATGTGTTATACCATTTTGGAATTGGCATAACACATGCAAGTTTTTAAAGTTATTTGCTCATTTAGTTTCTTTGAAATTTTTTTCACGGCAAGTGATCAAAGTTGAAAGTTATTTTTCGTTGTTCAATTTTTTTCAAGTTCAATCCAGTATTTTTCCACATTTTACATAAGTTGTCAACGAAATAACACTTCTATCATCTTAAGCAACTATTCGCAACAAGAGTGCAAAAGAAAAATGGAAACCTGAGGGCTATCTAACATAATGCTAGCACTGAACATGTTAAGAAACTTGAAAATTTAGAAAAAGTTTAAATTGGAAATATCTTGAAAACCGAGCAACTTTTACTGAGGTCATGTTAGGCTTGTTCGATGCCTCTTGTGCTGGCCTAACTCCAGTGTCACTGTGACGTGTCGTTTTTGGGACACCCTGTATATGTACTAATGATATGCCAGCTGATGTTCTCACAAAAGCACTTGGTGCTACGAAACATTATCATTGTATTGAAGCTTTGGGACTTGTTAAATTGTAAAAATTATTGTTTCAGTTTCATGTGATGCAGTGGGGGTATTAAGATTTATAGTTTAATGCATCATATGAAACTACTAACGCCATCTATTGAGAATGTGTTAAAACTCATAATGAATGAGAATGTTTTCTTTTTGTCTTTTCCATTCTTTTGTATAATCGTTCATTTTGATAATACAGTTCACTGTGCCACCAGGAAAGCAATGTGCAAGTTGTGTTTCATTTATAACAAATACGTCTGAAAACATAGTGCTTTATGCTAAAACAAATATGAATTATAAATACTTGAAAATCTTATGTTATTATATAATTATTACTTAATAGTTAAAGAGCCCACTAGAATTACCCCGCATAGCTCCACATGTATTAATTAACTTTTTTAAATTGCACAAATCCCGGAAATGTCAATGTGTTCAAGAGTTTGGATTTTCCGATCATGGAGGAGTTCTATTTACCACTCAAATACTTAAAAATATTAAGTATACAAAACTTATCTACTGTTAAAAGGACCTTTAACGAAAATAATATGTATAATTTAAAACTGCACTACGAGTCATTAAATGGCCGGAGCTACTAAAATCTAAAAATAATATTAATACAAATATTTTAGCACAACTAGTCTTAAAACACTAAATTCTGGTATTTCTAAAAAGAAATCAATAAAACGCAATAAAAAATTATTTAAAAAAATACATTACTCATGGACTAAAATTGGCTTGAAAATAAGAGATTATAAACAACTACTATAGAAATTGCATTAAAACACTAAAAAGGGCTTTTCAAACACCTATTTATATTTTAACTCACAAAATAAAAACAAAATGTGGGAAATAGTGTCAAGAAAAGGAAACAAAATATAACTCTAAAACTCAATAATAGCCAAATTAGTAATCAAATCAAATAGCTAATATCTTTAATGCATATTTTACAGCAAAGTAACAGTGGTTATCTGATTGGGAAAAAAACATTGGCATGCCGAATAATGTCCCTTATGGAAATTCTTACAAACATCCAAATTGATCAAGCCGATCTCAAATATGTATAAGAAAGTAAGACTAACGAAAAACGATAAGTTTCGTTGATTTATTTTATCTTATATTCTATTTCCCCTCGATTGTAAAGATTGTCAAGTTAGGAATGAAGTGATGTAATTATAGCATACCTTCTTAAAATCGTATTGTCTTTGTAGCAAGACTAGATCCCTTATTCAGGCGGCTGCAATAATTAATAATAGCCAGAATCAGGGGCACCTACTCTACATACCCGGGCACCCCAAATACCCAATAAGAATAACATTGTGTGGAGCACCATGATCATAAAATATTTTATGTTGAGTACCTACGCTAAGTGTTTGATGAAATACACTTTTAAAGACCTGCAGCCCTAACAGCCTTTATTGCAGATTAGCGCTTGCGTACGAGAAAAATACTCTAAGGGCTTGTCATATTATGAATACTATGAAGAATTTGTACTTATCTTTATTTGCCAGTACGAACGTAAACGTCCCTGTATCGTAAGTGCGATATTCAGGAGAAAGCGAATTTGATACAAATTCTATATTTCTCTCTGAGTTTTTTGCAACAGCTATCATCTTTTCGCTTGGTATACGAGATAAAATAAAAGCAATTTTCACAATTTTGTCTTTGATTTTAGATTATAATTTGTTAAATTAATTATGTATTTCGATTGTACCTAAGATTCAAAGATACCAAAATCGTTCAAAAATATACATTACTTGCAACAAATGCTTTTTTATCTGGCACACACTATTTTTTAGATTTTCAAGGGTTTTGTAGCTTAAAGTTATGTTAATATTTTTAGATATTCAGTCTTAAATATAAAATGTATACAAGTTTATCAGCAACATAGTGCTTATGAATTCTTCTTTTTTTAATAAATACAGTAGAACCAAGAGCTAAAATAGATATTTCTTGCTATTACAAATCATTCTTAGCGTTTAGTTGTTTCATCAGTCAACGGACATTACTAAGATATCGTATTCCAGAGCCGTGAAAACTTGTTAAAATCTGACTGACTTTCACATCAAGTATAGAGCCTTTTATTTATTTATATATTCCGTTTCGGTATTTTGCTGTCTCTGTGAGTACTTTTTATTCGTGGTGTTTATTTCATTTTCCATCGGCTATTCTTTCTGGATTTAGTTTTACTTATTCTAATGACATGGCTGTATTAACTTGGACTGACATCTTTGTGATTTGGCTACTGTTAATAATTCCCGACAACCTGTGCTTACCGAATGAATCCTTATTCAAAGGGCTTATTTTATTAGAATTGTGTAAGAATTCAATGTGTAAAAATTTAATAAATAATTGGTTGTCTGTAAAGTCAGTTTACGGATAATAATTTTACGTTATAGCGTCATAAGAAAACATAGATGAAAAATTGCATAATTTTATGAATTTAATTGAATTATTATCACTGTATTATCATTATTTTGTATAATTAAAAGAAGGAGTTAATTAAAAATATAGGTATTCTTTTCTTTTTTTTCGCTAAATTAACATAAAGTTGTTGTAATAAACAATGGAAACGACATTAACTTTTCACTTCATAAAGTGGAAGAGAGATGGATGCGCCACAAGTCGAACGCTTAGGCCGATCGTGCCTCTCTATCATTTGTTCAGCGCTCTCGCTTGCACGCGGAATGTTACACTTTTTCGTGCAGCCAATGTTCATCGATTTATAAGACGTTATCACGTCAAAAATATTATAAATGTATGGTTTTATTACAGAATCTTTATAGTTATTCAATAAACTTTTTTTAATGTAGCTAGGAATAGAAATCTACTCTTAATGCTATCTATTATAGTTCAGAATAATAATATCACACTCTAAATAATAAATAGGATAAGCCATATAAAAAAATGAACAAAAATATAATCGATGATGATGTCAATGGAAATTACTTAAACGTAAATTGTAAATTAAGTGCCTGTTGCAATGAAAAATAGCAAATAATAATTAAAGTAAATGTCAAGGTTATGGCCGAGTACTACTTACATCCAGATTTCTAAAGTACCATTTCTGATTCTTAATTATTAACAAATCTAACAACAAAACGTCAATCGGCGTGACAATTGTCACTGTTTATTTATGTCAGTCCGTCTTGTCAACGCCGCACTGATAGCGTTTCTTTCTATGCAGTTGTGATTAAGTGTTTCATTTTTAGTAATTCATTATCTTCCCAAAAATTTAATTTAAACATATTTTATATATCTAATGAGTATTTGTACAGATTTATGACTATTTTCAAATAACTTGTACCAATGTACATTTATGACCGAAAAGAAAGGTCTCCTTTCTGTTGTTTATCAGAAAGTACTAACGTAAGAAGAAATCTGGCAGATATATCACTGTAAAAGTAGGTGAAAGTAGATTCTTAATAAGCATCTAAGTTAGAAAACGAACGTGAGAGAATCTTGAGTATGCGTTAATGGGCTACGCCGATATATGAAATATGTTATTAATATCACTGGTGCATTATGAAACAAAGCGTGTATGATATTTTTATGTATTTCGATATATTTTCTTGCTATAAAACATTCTTATATTAACAATGTTTAACGCATAGTTAATATGTATAACGCATTACATTTTTTTACGCATTAGCAGTTCTTACAATAAAAATTAAGCATTAAGATCTGACCTATATCAATTAGCGGCTAAGGTGCCTTGGCGATATCAAATAGAGAGTATTGATGCTGCATCATTCAGCCGGGACATGTCCGCCAGAGTAGAATAGCACTAGCCCTTCATACCTAAGGGTGTCGTAAAATGCGGCTGATGATAATAATAATAATATTTCTTACATTCACACCAATAAGCCTAGCCCAAAGAAAGCACTATAAGGCTTGTGTTATGGATACTAGGGTAACGGAAAGACACACATATATAATACATAAATATGTAATATTAATAGAAATATATACAAATACCCATGACTCAGGTGCAAATGCTCGTATTCATCACACAAACATCTGCCCCTTCCGGGATTCTAACCCAGAGCAGTCGGTGCGAAAGGCAGAATCGCTAACGTTGTACCAAACGGTCGTAAATAGAAGAAGAATAGAATGCTATAGAAGGTAATCACTATCCACTCCCCCCCCATATACAAAAAATCGGTAGAAGCGTTTTCCGAATTATGGTCTATTACTGCAATCCCCAATCTGCCTGCCAAGTGTGAAGATCAGGGCAGAACCCTTTATTTTTGGAGAGGTTTTAATTTAGATGATGATTATTTACAGTATCTTACGACAAATTATGGACGCTTTTCTGCATTTCGTCAACATTAAGTAAACATTTTACTTGATTTTTCTTTAAGCAAACAAACCGACAATAAAACAAAGGAATTGTTGTAACTTTGTCACCGTTGCAAAAGCACTCGTGCACATTTTGCGAAATAGCCGTCACGTAGCGGCTCATGACATTTGAGGTTGTATTCCTTTCACTGAGCCAACCTACTCGAATAAAATTTATTCCTGTTGCTTTAGAGTAAATAACCAAAAGTCTTAAGAAAAGTTTGTTCTAAAACAGGTATATCATTTATGAGGTTCCAAGGATATCCGTCTCTACTATTGTCGTCAATAAATATGATCAAGCTATTGGTACATTACGGCTACTGAGAATTTCATTACGTATATTGTTGATTTTAAATATTCAAATGTTACGGTAGATGTAGATGTTTTAGAAAGTATTTTGTTACTACTTAAGCTTTTGTGGATTTTTAATATATTACTTAGTTGAACCTCATAATTATGCCTAAGCG
The DNA here is from genome assembly GCA_927399485.1 of Calamotropha paludella. Lineage (NCBI taxonomy): Eukaryota > Metazoa > Arthropoda > Insecta > Lepidoptera > Crambidae > Calamotropha > Calamotropha paludella. The sequence continues at coordinate 10,353,947 of OV656819.1, forward strand.
TAAAGATTTATCTTGATAGAATAATGATTGATCCGTTAAGAAATCTAGCTTCCTAAATTTATAATTTTACACATTCTCAAGATCAGTATCATCATGACTACTATCACTGGCAACCTCGACATAGTTTACTGATTATGCCAAAGTACACTCATTAGTGTACTGTTCGCGCAATTGAACTTATTTTTTTACCATACTTACAATAAAAATATCATTATTTATTTTGTGTGAGTGTTGTAAAAAACCTCGTCACTGAAATTAATACAAACTATACCTTACAACATAGATCAATTACTGTACATAAAATTCTTAAACAGTTAAGAGATAAATAGGTCAAAGCGTGGTGACCGTGTAATATTTGATACATCAAGCAATCTTTCTTAGCACGTACCGTGACATACAGTTATATTCTGTTATTTTTCTCAACACCCACCGCTTTTTCTAAACAGCCGTTTAAAAAATTAAGTTGGTTTAGTTTGTACTTTATGTACGTGACTATAACAGTTAATCTACACAAACAAGCATCAATGCGAAAAAAATAATGATTATTTAAAAATTAAATATTTAAATAGATAACACAAAATAGACTATTTTGAATGGTTAACTGGTATGTACGGAGATTGTGCGTGACTCATTATAGGAAGCCTTTCAAACTTGACCGTTTAAAGTTGGGTAACCACGCTCACTTTCATTATGTACACATGTACGAATTTGCAACTAATTACCCTATGGCTTTGCGTTAATCCTCAAGTCAATTCTAATGGCAGCTTTTAGTGAGTAAACATTTTTTCATGGACATGGACCGGATTTCCAAAGGTTGCGGGTTCGATTCCCGCCTGAGATTCACTTGTGACCCGAGTCGATTTTTTCTAGTATTTTTCTATTATAATAATTTATCTTATAAGATCGCATTGAAAATTCATAAAATATATAAAAATTATAAATTTTTGTGATGTTTAAATATTATGAAAAACAATTATCAAATGAGTCTAATTTTCAAAATGACTTTATCCTCTGATAACTTTTTCAAACCAAATAAAACTTATACCTACATCTTTCTTATATATAATAATCGATGGCGTTTCGTTAGTCTCGCAACCACTCGAAAAGCAGTCGATAGATTGCACGGAAACTTTGGTGAATTATTGTACGAACGACAAAGATACGAGTAGTTTAGCCCATTTATGTACTTTTGGACCCAGTAAGTGCCGTTGGAAGTTGGAACCGCGAATTAAAACGTCTCCCAGATACGCTTGTTAGTTACTCGTATAAATAAATAAATATGTAACATATAGCATAGTGATTATTTTTGCAAGTTTTTTCAGCAAGAAAAGAATAAATTATAATATTATTCCAACATAAAGGAAATAAAAATGTAATAACCGTTATTTGCACATCTTATTTTACTACAATTCAAGAGGCTTTGAGCGTCGAAACATTCTTTTACACATACATATATCACTAGGTTTTTGACGTGACAACGTCTTATAAATTGGTTTGCCGGGTGACACTTCAAGAAACTGCGTTACGCTCCGCTCACGTTATGCGCTTACAATGAGAGCGAGTGAGAGGCACGCGTCCCTTCCACTCGGGCATGGTTAGCCCGCCTAAGAGCGAGAGAGACAGACATAAAAAGTGGAAGGGACGCGTGCCTATAAATTAATGTTTTAAATATAATTCTTTGTATAAATAAATGTTTTAAATTGTTACTATTATTTCATCCTTCTTCCTACTATACGAATGAATATTCACATTAAAATTATTTTACCACTCAAAGTCGTTGTCACGTAAAACTTTCGCCCGTATACCGACTTTACAGGCAACCAACCAGTTTTTTTCTATTCATGTCGCGTAGCTTTGTTTGCTTTACTTTGGTCCTTTTCTACTTTTCCTCAAAATGTTCTTTTATCTACACTAAGTACCTACTTATTATCTACTCTAAATAATCTCTTTGTATCAACGGATATTTGTATTACTATAACATTGAAAATATTGTATTTATGGGATCTTGAAAGTAGAACTCCTCTATATTACTTTACTTTGAAACCTCTTAATATAATTTTCGTTGTTACAGTGTGCCAATCTTCAAAGACCTCCCCGAAGACACGCTGATCAAGATCTCAGACGTATTGGAAGAGACTCACTACCAGAATGGAGACTACATCATCAGACAAGGAGCTCGGGGTGATACCTTCTTCATCATATCTAAAGGACAGGTAAAGCCACTACGAACACTTGTAGCTAAAAGTATCGAAAGTTTTCGTAATCGTCTCATTCAAATTATAAAATCCTTAAAAAAGCCGAATCATCGTCTTAGATTATTTACTTGAATGACATTGTGATAATAAGAAATGATTGAATATCGTTCTAACTTTCTTCGCTAAGAGTTCTTAAATTTCGTTTTCAAGATAAAACTCTCTCTTCGTGTTTAAATATAATTTAAACTATGTAACAGTAATCAATATGAAATATTTGGTTTCGTAGTCAAAATTTGCCGTTTTTACGAACGCTATTGGAATCGGGTGCAATATTATAATAGGCTTTACTTTAGATATCTCCGTTTCCTTCGTATTACGTTTCTATGTGATATTTACTCTGTAATCAACTAATCAAACTCAACCTCGCTTTTAAAACTTATAACATAACTTCTTTGTTTTGGCCACGGTTCTTTTACCATTTTAGTTGGATTTGATTTCAATTTGACTCATGTTATTCATAAGTTAGTTTGTAAGTAAACTTGGTGTAATAACGTTTCGTGTCAGACAGCGACTGCACAAGAGGTTTGCCTTGGCATTTAATCGAGTATATATATTTGTACAAGCCATGATTGTAACTTGCGAATATTGAATGCATTTGCAATTTTTTTAACTTTAACTAGAAACTAAATAATTGAGATCGATTCATAGATGACTTTTTATTGCTATCATCACTTCATGACTACATAGTAAATATTTACTTAATTTGTAGCTATTATCAAGTATTTGTGTTTATTATAGAACTTCAACCGTTAAGGTTTCTCATTAATTGATTTTGCTTTTATAGCCAGTTTATCGTAGTATATTTTAACACGGACTTCGTCATAATCCAGCGATTTGCCAGTATCGGTGCGTGTGACTGATTTTTTCTCTGTAACCCGCATAGAGGCTGTAGAGGCCAAAAGCCGGGCTATTGTGCCCACAAGGTCAGCGCACCGGCGAGCGCAGGGTTACGTGTATGGTATTTAGAGGCCAAAATTTAAATGCTTTACTGTGGGAACAATATGCTAATAATAATTGTAGGTATATGAAATCCTGCACTATTTGCATTTTAGTTATACATTTAACAATAATATTACACAAATACAATTATATATAATACATAAATACAATTCTGTAAGCAATTTTAATCATACACAAATAAATAATAGATCTAGGGTATTTCTTACCCATATTTTTGTAAATAAAAGTTACTAAAAGATAACTTCACTAGATACTATGAATAAAAAAATGTCTTTAGTTATTTTATTACACTAAATAATATCCATTTAAAAACGAGTGCCTATGTCGAATTTGTACAAATAAACACTTCATTGCTAAGTGGAACATTAATAAATATTTGCCGTTCCTTGATAATCTTGACATAATGTCGTCTAGATATGCTTTATTGTTTGATATATATATAATTTATCCTGTTTGTATCGGTATCTTTGTTACCAATATCAAGAATATAGTCATAAGCTAAAAGTGTCTCGATCGACACTTCCGTGTTAAATTTTTTATATCTTGACCCTAATTTTCGTTGCTACTCCAATGTCATGCAAATCTTAAATTTAAATTCAATTTTTTTTTCAATTTTAAATTTAGTTTCGGTTTCGACGAAACTAGTTTCGGTTCAAAAACGACTACGATCATTCAACTGTGACAAAGCTCCAAATTTGTTGTTCTCTCACGTTGTCCAGTTTGTGTTGCCTTCGGCGACTGTTACTTAACGCTGCGTTATCTCATTTCCGACGTTATCTCATTTCTGTTTATAGTTTTTACTACCTTGTCTTACATTTAATCGAAGAGCCATTTCCGGGTTTCTTATTATTTGCGCTACTAAGTACAGTAGGTAAAAAATATTTCTGTCGATATATTGTAAAATATTTGTAATTGTTTTAACCGTGAATGCTCAAATCACTTTTCATTACTCTCAAGAGATAAATCAATATTTGTAGCTAATTAGGAAGAAAACAACGGAACTATTCATTCCAATTAGAATAAATGAGTGTTGTACTGTACCTACTTGTAAGTCATTACGGTCATAATATAAGTAGATAATCTGTCCAGACTGTAATGAAAAATTTCAATGTTATTTCGTGGTCCATAGTTTCTGGTTAAAGTTATGATCTTGCTTAACCCGTTATTATATGTATATGCAGTATTTAAGAAAAAAGTGTCTGTCTATTTTTGTGCGAACATTATTCTAAATGATGTTTACCGACCTCACGAGTCTAACAGTGCAAAATTTAAGTTCACTTCAGTTGCGTTCAGATATAATTTGCTCAGGCAAATCCAATAATTAGGAACATATACGAGTTCTGTACCATAATGGAACTAACAAATGCAAAACTTTCATCAGATGTTTGGCCACTCACTGATGCTAATGGTCTTTCAAAATGATTTCAGGTTAAAGTGACCCAGAAACAACCAAACAGTAACGACGAGAAATTCATTAGAACTCTCACGAAAGGCGATTTCTTCGGCGAAAAAGCATTGCAAGGGTAAGTATTCCATTTGAAACCAATGCCATTTCGAATGGTAACGGTGCGACATGCGCTTGCGCCACATTCAATTATAAAGACATTTGTTGATATGTTTCTTTAGATTTTACGGTTACCGCTTTTGCAGATTATCTTTTTTTTCATTTCACCTCTGCTTTTGTTAGTACTGCTATATATTCCATCATCATTATTTTCTTAAAGTTTTAATATTGTATTTTAAACTACGTTTTTTGCTTAATCATTAATTAATAATATTATATATTCTTATAGTTTAAAATATGAATTTGTTTATGAACAAGTTTATATATTTATATATTCCCTTCTGCTATTCCAGGGACGATCTCCGCACAGCAAATATTATCTGCGACTCTCCAGAAGGTTGCACTTGCCTTGTCATAGACCGTGAGACCTTTAACCAGTTGATTTCTGCCCTCGACGAAATCCGTACTAAATACAAGGACGAAGGTGAAAGTAGACAAAGGTAAGATATTAGTAAATATACTAGGTATATACATTAACTACGTTTCCTAATCACACTATGAGTGTATAGTGACTCTATTTCGATCTCGACCAGAATTTGGTAATTTTTTACATTATGCTTTATGACTTAGTAACTTGCTCATGGTTCGTGTTTTACAATGGTCAAAGTATTTTTTAAGTTATTTTAATTAGAGTTCAAATGATGTTTTGGTGTTCTGGTTTCGAGTATATCTCAAAATTATACTGATCCAAAACCTCAGTTACGCCGTAACTACTCATTAAAGAAAAAAAGCAATGATAACAGTTTTTATAGCAATCGCTCGAATTATCTTATGTGAATGATTGTTTGCTTAAAGTTAATGACGTCTTTAACTAAGCTATAATTTTACTTCATATTCAAATAACGGTCTAATGTTTAAAAACTGTACGCTCTTTACATTTTATCGTCTTTAGTAACATTCTAGATAATAAATTTGGAATACTTACAACAAAGTTGACAAGGTAACTATATTCAAGTCTATTTGTATGACAACTAAAAGGCATTAATGGTAGCATGAATGTGATTATTATGTATGTAATTATACATGTTTATTAATATGAGGTGACGTGAGATAAGATGAGGTGTTCAATGAAATTAACTCGTATTAAGTTCACACAAAACACCGAAAACTAACCAATGTCGATACACTTTACAATAGACTTCTTTTTTATGCAATGCAACTCCATTGTGTCGGCACTTATCTTTTTTGCGAGCAAAACAATAGCTAATTTTGGTATGACTACATATGAAATATACCTTATCTCTTGATTTCACCTTCTATAATCCTTTCTGTTTCTTTTGAACGCAATCACGAGGATTTCATTACGGTGTGGTAAGTAATACATCTAATTTCAAAACTCTCTTCGAGAAATCAAATCGTCAATGTCAAATTGTAATTAGACGCTCTAGAAGTAATTGACGGTTATTAACTTTCCTCTTTGGCATAGAAAACTTAGATAAACGGAGGCTACGACTATGAAAAATATAATTCCCAAGTTTTTGTTTCGCTCAGTTCGGAAAAAGACAATAGCAATGTCTTGGTAACAGATAGGCACGTGGTAGACAAAGACATAACAATAAAAATTAGAGCATTGCTAAGAAAGTCTTAACTGCAATATCAGTATTAACTCTTCGAAAGATTTATTAACCGTTTTTTTCTCGAGAATAACTTCTTTGTAACAAAATTCTTTGTTATATTGTTTTAAACGTTTATGGACACTTTTCATTAAAACGGGATCATTACCATGTTTATTACTTTAAATACTCCTATATTTACAGTTGCATGCATTATTCGTGACGATGGTGTTATTTTAAGCACCATTAAACTTTGAATTAATTTCGTTTGCATTACACATTTGTATGAAACATTTTTTAGTCGACATATTAAATATTTTTTGTGGAAATTGCACATTACGCATTTGTATGAAACATTTTTTTAGTCGACATATTAAATATTTTTTGTGGAAATTGCACATTATACATTTGTATGAAAAATTTTTTAGTCGACATATTAAATATTTTTTGCGCAAATTACACATTATACATTTGTATGAAACATTTTTTAGGCGACATATTAAATATTTTTTTTGCGTAAATTATACATTTGTATGAAACATTTTTTTAGTCGACATATTAAATATTTTTTTGCGGAAATGCTATTGATCAGTTATATCATCTATTTGCTCAAAAAAAGTGTAAGAGACAATTCTACATATCAATGTTATTACACATTTAAGATGATGTTACACTTATTCACATAATTATGTGAATAATTGTGTGTACAACTGTACATACTAGATTAATATTATTTTTTTTAAATCCATTTAGTGAATAAACATGGTGTACGAAACTAATTGGATTTTTTTTTAGTTTTCTTTTTATTTTATCCTTTACAGATTAAATGAGGAATTCGCCAACTTACGCCTATCGGACTTAAGGATAATCGCAACTTTAGGCATCGGTGGTTTCGGCCGGGTGGAGCTGGTACAGATACAAGGAGACTCCAGCCGTTCGTTTGCGTTGAAGCAAATGAAGAAGGCCCAGATCGTTGAGACAAGACAGCAGCAACACATAATGTCAGAGAAGGAGATTATGTCGGAGATGAACTGCGAGTTCATAGTTAAGCTTTTTAAAACATTCAAGGATAGGAAATATTTGTATATGCTAATGGAGACTTGTCTAGGCGGTGAACTGTGGACGATTTTACGAGATAGAGGTGAGTTTGAGTATATCTTTTTAATTTTTATTCTTTGAACTGCGAGACGTTACGTACTTGAGTTCGAATCCCACTAAGGAGAAATGGTTGTGTCATGATAAACGTTTTTGTCTGAGGCATGGTTGCTTACAAAGTTGTAATAAATTATAATATTATGTACAATATACGTCTTGGTAGAAGTTTCCAGCAAAAATCATTTAAATGTATAACAATGTGCTGTAACAGGTAATAAGGGAGATAAAAAACAACCCTTTTTGAGTTTCTTACTACTTCATCTCGGTACAAGCTCTCCTGACGTAGGACTTACAAAGCCATGGCGTAGCTTTGACGTTCAATCTTAATTAGTTAATAATAAAATAATTATCCTTACTTTCACACTTAGCCTAGCCCAAAGTAAGCACGGAAAGGCTTGTGTTATGAATTCTAGGGCAACGGATAGACATACATAAATGATATATAGATATGTAATATTCAATCATATATATATAAATAACTATGATTCAGCTACAAATGCTTGAATTCATCACACAAACATCTGCCTCTCCCGGGACTCGAACCCAGGGCCTTCGGTACGCATGGCAGGGTCGAATAATAATATTTCATCTTTATCCATTATGACATATCAAGGTTACATGTCAAGCTCTGCTTAATTTAGAATTTAGTAATTTAGTTAAATTTCTTACCAATAGAATCCGACAAAGAAAACAATCTTACTTGGTCGCTTTATTATCTTTATTTATAGTATATAAAAAGTCATATTCAAGCTCCAAACATGATATTTGGTTAATATTACTTACTAAAAAGTAAAAGCAGCTAATTTAAAGTATATAAATCATAAAACGCACAAAGAGGCCAATTTCGTCTAATTCTATGGGTTCCGAACTTACTTTGGTTGTTTTTACCTCAAGTCAGATATTGGGTAAAAAGAAAACCTAAAATAACTTTATTTTAATACTTAAAGGCTATAAAAGTACGCATTATTTCTATCAGACAAATTTAAATACGCTTTACCTCATTTCAGGACAATTTGACGACGCTACAACTCGATTTTACACGGCCTGTGTTGTTGAAGCCTTTCATTATTTACATTCTAGAAATATAATTTACAGGTAAGTTTTTATTGTGTTCTAATTCTTAATTTTTCCTATAACCTTTAGAATTTAATCATTTCTAATGATGTCAAAACTAAAAAACACAGAGTATTTTGTAGATTGTAGATAAATATTCAATCGAAGAACCAAACTATTTGAAAATAATAAATAAAGGTATTTTTATTTATTGTGAAAATTTAATTGTTATAAGGACTCTTTGAGTATTGTATTGTATTATATTATACCTTCCTTTCTACCCCTTAAACAAACGGCAAACTTTCTTTTTATTAGCGTTCAAACGAATAGAAAGCTTTTCGCATCTCAAGGGGGGTGGAAGGCTAGTACATTTTGTTATTTCGGCATTATCACGTAAGCCAAATGTAAAAGTAGTAAAGCTACATATAATTTCAACCAATTTTATTAATTTGAAGCTGGCCTTATAAGTTGTAAGGACTCGAGTCCTTTTGTCCTAACTTTGAGGATCGAGTCTATTTTTCCTTAATTGCGACTATTAGCTTTACGAGTTATGAGTCAAGCGATGACTCCAAAGGATTCAAGTCTTTGGAGTCATCATTTGACTCAAATCATGTATAATTGAGTTCTGAGCTTTAAAGGAGACTGTATTTTTTTAAAAGAGTCACAAAACTTATTGATGTAGACTATGGCCTAATAGTGCTAATACTTTTATTATTTTATTTATTTTTGCCGTTTCTCTTCAAAAGACTAAACTGTTTTCAACGAAGTCAGTCGTCAGTTCTATTTGAAGTGACAGAGTCCTTTTTAAAAGACCTAACCTCGAATTATGTTTGTTAACACTCGAGTATATATAAAAAGATTGAAATCTAAGAGCTCCTTATGCACTGAATTTTTTGCTTTAGACTCCAGTCTTACAAAAGCACTCGAGTCCCATTTTTGGAGACCTTACCATTTATGTCTTATACTACACTATTTTAAGCTTTACCCTTTGTGACGCCATTACTTTGTATGCCGTTATCGCAATATGTTACAATATTGTTTTGTATTTAGCTAATTTAGAGGGGAAAAGGGGTGGAACTTTGAAGGGGCGTGCATTGGTTTTTTCGGATAGGTAGGCGCTGTAGATCTAATTACTGGCAGTTAGGTCTAACATAATTTTATTAGTTAGCTAATAGGTAAATAGTAATAGCAATTAGTAACAATTAACTTGTCAATTAGTAAGAGATACTAAAAGTTACATCTAATAAGACATTGTAGTCATCTAATAAAATATATAATAAATTACTAGATGCAATAAAATAACGAAAATAAATACTGTTTGTTTTTTAAATCAATAACAATTTTAACTAATAAATGTCACTACATTTAAATTAATGTTAAAAAATAATATATTAATATAAGACATAATCATTATTTATTTTTCAAACATATCAAAGTCATCTTGTGACAAATACTGTTTGATCCCCCTCATTTTTCTTTTTTTCTTGTTATTTTAATTTTAGTTCTGTCAAGGCGACTCCTTTCTTCTATTGCGCGCCCAATAGGGCTTATAATCGTCTTTTATTTTAGTTTGCCACGTTTTGTACATTATGGTTGCAATAAATGATTGAGTATTAACGAAAAATAATCACCATCTGACCTTAAAAACCTTTTATTTTATATCAGTTACTATTTTGTATTGCGGTAACGGAAAAGACATCTCAAGTGACGCACACAATAATTTATACGGATAGTAGAAGGAGGAAACTTAATATTTATCTAAATATTTTTAAACTAAACCAATTCGTATGTTTTTTTGTGAATAAATTTCTTACAAGTCATGATAGAAAGTTACCGATCGTTTCACTATAAGATTTTTTTCCATAGAAATTTGTGAGATCAGTGAGACGATTCTGTCGTAGTGTAATAAGTTAATAGTTACTTATGAATACAGTTTAAGTAAGAAAAAAATCGCTCGGTCAATGCACTACTTAGTGGTATTGCTATTAATTTTGTTAAATTAATAACTTCGGGGATATGTTTAGACATATATATTTCATTTCTGTGTAAACTCTGACTTAATGTTTATTATTTCTAAAATATTTAGCTATCTGAATTCGATATTATTATAAAGGCATTTAAGTTCGTTACACCAACAATCAAATTTCAATTTTAAAGATTTTTAGAAACATTTTAAATCTATAAAAGCTAAATATTTTAAATGGTTTTTCTCGGTAAGTAATTAAAAAATGTGAAGTTTTATGATTTAGTGATTTTACTGTATCCATTGCGCGACTCTATCGAATGTTATCGATAATAGTTACAAATATTAGCTTGTAATAAGTTTTAAAGTCGTCAATATTAGTTCGATCTGTTACTAGGATTAGAATATTGAAACCGACTATTTATAGAAGATGAACATAAATGTCTCGTTATTTTATTACAGGGATCTCAAACCAGAGAACTTACTGCTAGACTCGAAGGGCTATGTGAAGTTAGTGGACTTTGGTTTCTCCAAGAAACTGCAAGCTAGCCGCAAGACGTGGACATTCTGCGGTACGCCAGAGTATGTCGCGCCAGAGGTGATCATGAATAGAGGCCATGATATAAGCGCGGACTATTGGTCCTTAGGTAAGATACGTAATATAAATAAACGTGTAGTCACTATTTAATTTCCAAAAGGAGTGATATAATTATTATTTAATTTGAGACAAAAACAACTATACTCATTATCTACCGAAAAGTGTCACTTAAATTAAAACATATTCTGCCAAAAAAGCTAAAATTGTCAATAATTAAATAAAATTAATACTACTTTAGAACAAGAAATATATATAAATTTATAAATTTTTATATATTTTATGCATTTTCAATGCGATCTTATAAGATAAATTACTAGAATAGAAAAATACTAGAAAAAATCGACTCGGGTCACAAGTGAATCTCAGGCGGGAATCGAACCCGCAACCTTTGGAAATCCGGTCCAATGCTCTCCCAATTGAGCTACCGAGCCTTGCGAACACTTGACGAAATTTTCTAGTACCTTCCTGATTTTACGCTGTAGGCCAGCGTTGTTTCATCAATGAGAGGAACATCCTCTCGTATTCGAAAGAAACATTTTTACAAATGTTTGGTCAATCGATTAAGATGAAACAGCCATGTTAGATTTATAAATTTTTATATATTTTATGCATTTTCAATGCGATCTTATAAGATAAATTACTAGAATAGAAAAATACTAGAAAAAATCGACTCGGGTCACAAGTGAATCTCAGGCGGGAATCGAACCCGCAACCTTTGGAAATCCGGTCCAATGCTCTCCCAATTGAGCTACCGAGCCTTGCGAACACTTGACGAAATTTTCTAGTACCTTCCTGATTTTACGCTGTAGGCCAGCGTTGTTTCATCAATGAGAGGAACATCCTCTCGTATTCGAAAGAAACATTTTTACAAATGTTTGGTCAATCGATTAAGATGAAACAGCCATGTTAGATTTATAAATTTTTATATATTTTATGCATTTTCAATGCGATCTTATAAGATAAATTACTAGAATAGAAAAATACTAGAAAAAATCGACTCGGGTCACAAGTGAATCTCAGGCGGGAATCGAACCCGCAACCTTTGGAAATCCGGTCCAATGCTCTCCCAATTGAGCTACCGAGCCTTGCGAACACTTGACGAAATTTTCTAGTACCTTCCTGATTTTACGCTGTAGGCCAGCGTTGTTTCATCAATGAGAGGAACATCCTCTCGTATTCGAAAGAAACATTTTTACAAATGTTTGGTCAATCGATTAAGATGAAACAGCCATGTTAGATTTATAAATTTTTATATATTTTATGCATTTTCAATGCGATCTTATAAGATAAATTACTAGAATAGAAAAATACTAGAAAAAATCGACTCGGGTCTTTGGGAGAGCATTGGACCGGATTTCCAAAGGTTGCGGGTTCGATTCCCGCCTGAGATTCACTTGTGACCCGAGTCGATTTTTTCTAGTATTTTTCTATTCTAGTAAATATATATAAATAAAAAACGAGTGTGCTTTAGACCACACCACTGAAGAAAAAAAAGTTTTTTAGCTCCATCTATATTCATATATGAGATATATGAAACGTAACTGACTATGAGAGAAGGAGAGAAAAAAATGTGTGCTCGCACCTTTCTCTTACCCCTTCACTAATATACGAAATGTAACTCTCTTGCTTTCTATCTTCACTAATTTATATCTCCCTCTCCACTTCCGTTCGCCTCGCCCGATCACACTTTTCGTAACGCTCTCGTCACAAATTCACCAGCTTACTCCCCAAGTCAAGCGTACGTAAATAAGTTTTACTTCAAAAGCCTAGAAAATAAAAAGTCAAAGAACAGCAGTTATTTAAATAAAACATAACAGCTATTCTTAATAAAATCTATTGACAATCTGCTACCCGCTGTTCACGGATTACTACATTAGTAGATAATGTGGACTCAAAGTTAACATACAGATATTTGTTTAGAAATATACAACAGCACTTTTCATGTATAAATATACTTGTGCTAGGAAATTTACGAAGTACACATTTTCATACTCATTTGTTTCTTCCGGGTAGCCTTATTATTTGAATAAGAACGCAAGAATGAGATCATCCTTTTTATATTTCATTTGACACTTTGGACGTGATGACCTTACAACTCCTACGGATTTTCGTATTCGTAATGTTACCATATATAGAAAGTGGTAATCAGAATACCCATGTATAAAATATTTGAGTGCATACACTCACATGATCAACACGTCTTCGTTATAATCCTATTAAATATAAATATAAATAAATACTATATCATACTTACATATTAGACAACGACACATACATTGTTCTGAACCTAAGTTAAGGTGCTAAAGCACTTGTGTTTTGGAATTCAGTAACAACAACGGTACGACAACACCCAGACCCGAATCAACATAGAAAAGTTGGTTTTCTACATTGACACGGCCGGGGATCGAACCCAGGACCTCCGTGTGGCTTTACTATGGAAACCGGAAAACGAGCCACTCAACCAGGGAGGTCCATAATAAAACTACAGGATCTTTTTTGTTTTCTCTAGGTGTTCTCATGTTCGAACTCCTCACTGGCTCGCCACCGTTCACTGGCGCGGATCCTATGAAGATCTATAACAAAATCCTGAAGGGAATAGACGCGGTAGAGTTCCCCCGTTGCATTACGAGGAACGCCGCCAATCTCATCAAGAAACTATGCCGCGATAATCCTGCTGAGCGCCTAGGTTACCAGCGAGGTGGTATCACTGAGATACAGAAGCACAAGTGAGTTACCAAGATATATATAGATATATTTAAATTTAATAACTGATGTTGACTGGCTTATAATGATGTCAGATCTAAAAAGCATACTGAAGGTTAATTAAAATAAAGCAAATATTCGATACTAAAATGAAGCATTTGCTTTGGTGCCCTACGACATATTTGCTTACATGGAAATGACTAAGAAAGCTTTACTTACTAAGACTAGGACAACTTAATATTTACAAAAATAACAAAAAAGAAATCATAAAAAATATTTTTTTTTAGAAATTGCTTTTCAGCCTTTTGGCTAAGATCAAACTCGGCATTGCCGCGCTGCTGAGATCGGCCTAGTTTGAAAGTAAAATATAGTAAATACATGATCTACCATAAGTTGGCTACGGTCACTTTACTTTGGTGTCGAATTCATATTTAATGAATAACATAAAAGAAAAAAAATGGTACTAGAAGGCTGCGGTTAGGATTAGATGCTGAACATACTTCTAAGTATAAACTTTAGAACAAAGTCGTTTATAAATTATATTCGCAATAAATATTTAAAAATATATAATCAATAGTTTATATAGTATTCTACCTGTATTAGAATAATTTATTTTTTATGGTTTTAAATATTGAACTACTTGAAGTAAAAGCTAAGGTGAATACGAGAACTAAACGTACAAAGTACATCTTGTTTTTGTTTATTACTTTATGAGACTTAAAGAAATTATAAGTTTTTTGTTTTATTTTGTAATAATCATTTCGTAAGATATTAAAATCTAGCAGTTAAATGGATAAATAACAAAAATACAATACTGTATGCGATTTTCCATTTATTACTATTAATTGATACTTTCTCACTTTACAGATGGTTCGATGGATTCAATTGGGAAGGTCTAGCGCAGCGTACTCTGGATCCTCCGATTACACCAACGGTTAAGTCATCTATTGACACACACAACTTCGACCAGTATCCGCCAGATTCAGACGAGCCACCACCTGATGATCTATCAGGTTGGGACGCAACATTCTAACCCACACGGTGAGCGAGCAATCGCTGTGGCTTATATGGAATCGTCACTTCCGCAGAATGAAAAAGTAACTATTACTTTTCGTCACATCTTAGCGTCTTGCAAAAGCAGAAAGACTCTTAAGCCACTCTCACGAATATCGAATAATCAGCGGTTTACTTATTTTTGTGTGTACAGTTAATAAGCAAGGGTAGGTTGTGTCTCATGTACATAACATATCTATCTAAATCGTTCACAGAATCTTAATATTATTATTATGTTCTATAAGGCTTGCCAATTATTTATCAGATGTAAGGATAAACACTTGTAAATAGTACACAAAAATGAGGAGATGGATTTTAAAGAGAGAGATATACTAATTAATAAGAAATATTATTATCATCCCCATTTCATTACTTCTTTAATATTAATTATTGCCCGAAAAAAATAATTGAGAAACTCTAATGAAATATTCATCATCCAAAATATTTAAATATATTGATTTGGTTATCTCATGAGTTCTAATATGAAAAAGAATGTTTCCAACATACGTTGGATCTCAACAAATTAAAATCTTGCATGTAAGCTATGTAGTTTATTGTTATTTAAACTTTAATATTATCATGAGGATTATTGAATTTGAAGTTGTAAACAACTATGAAAAATTGTGTTTGTGCCAATTGCTTAGGTTTAGAGAATATGATTGCCAGCTTTTTTCTTTTGTAACATAAAATTTTAATATGACAGGGTAACTGCAATGCCAAAATACTGTTACCATACCAGATATTGTGAATAATTACTTTTGTACCAAAATCAGATCATGATATAATAGGTGTCTCAATTTATTCCTACACTATTACATAGGCATTATTTTTATATAAATAAAACAAATATGTAAAGAAACGTCCTAATAGATTATATTAAAAAAAATATATTAATTCCTTACTTTAGATCCTTGTGGTGCTCAATAGTTAATGATATCAGATTTTTTCATTCCCCTTTTGCTAACGACAATTTTTTTTAATCACGATTTACATAAAATCTGAAATCCAAAAGTCCACTAACATTTAGTTTTTTTCGATTTTAATCTAGGTTGTTTAGTTATTTGTTTAGTTTCGTCATGTACTAAACAGCTAAAGTTTTTAAACGGTAGCTATCTCCATAACATGACATATTATTAAGACTTAACACATAATTATGATACCTAAAATAGTCAGTTTAATCATAAGTATTTTATTAGGTGACTATGCGAATATTGTAAATATGTAGTAAATTTCATTTTTTTATGTTTAAAAATGTTGCGGTTGATTAACGATAATGTAACAATGTGTAATGCTATGTATGGATAAAAAAATCTAATAATATTGTAGGAACAATTATTTTTTGTAATCATAGGCATATCATATCATATATAAATTGTATATTTTAGCGATTCTGAAAAATGTTAGTAATACATTATTTCAATTACAAAACGTGTTTTATTTCAAATCTTTTGTCATATTGCCACCCATATTATTTTAGCATTTAAACATATTAACAAACTTTTTTGAAGCTGTCAAAATAATTCGTTTAAAATAAAATAACATCATTAAGTTAAATAACAAAATGATGAAAATGTGTTTCAAATGCGATACCTTAATTAATGCTCGATTATACCGACGCCTGCTATCTTAATTTCACAGAGGATCAGTTTACTTAAAAGACTTTAAAACTTTTTCGATTCATATTTGGTCTACACAAAACTATGATCATGTTTCTCAATAATATAATTCCATCCTTTACCCCCGTGCTATCTTAAGGAATGTTTTCATTTCCTTCATAGTTCAAACATCTTCTCTTTAAGGTTATCAGAAAATCTAATTCTCAAAATTCTCGCTCGTGATACGACCTTTTACACCGTGTATGAAGTCAAATGATGCATGTTTCAGAAGGTAGTAATTTTATTATAAAGAATAGTTATGTAATTCTAAACCAGAGGTAATTCATTTTTCATCATTTTGAGCATGGCAATCGATGATAGACAAACTTGTATAGTAAATAGACCGTTCTCCTTTATAAATTAACTATTCTTATGTAGGTATTAAGTACATATTCCGTAAGATTACGATATGATGTGATTTTTATTGATTTTCAAGCTTTTAACGCCATCAGGATTAAACAAGTAATCTAAAAGTCTAATAAACATATTTTAAACAATTTGTTACAATAAAATTTAAAAAAAAAGCTGGATAAAAATTATGTCTAAACATTTTTGTGTTAAACAGTAGATAGTTTATGTAAAAGAAACTGATATGAAAATTCTTTTCTCTTTAGATAAAAATAAAATCAAAATCCCATGTTTTCTTTTTATAACAAAAATTAAACAACTTATTTACACTTGCGTCCGCTAATCCTGAATATTCGCTGAGGAACCGACTTACAATTTTTTTCACAACTTTTCAAGTCAATGTAAGGCTTTACATATTTTAGCTTAAAACATTTTTTTTCCCACGGGCTGGAGTACTTGATATCAAACTGGACCACTTCGAAGAGCAACCGAGTAAGTTAGCTAGTTCTTATAAAAATATAAAAGTAAAAATATATAAGTCTTCATATTCATATTTATTAAATACCGTAGTAGCTTAGATAATTAGAATTTTAATTGTAACTGACTACCTTTTTGGCCGAGCGGGAGCGACCCTACCTTTGAAGCCACAGAAGGTTCGAGTCCCGGAAAGGGCAGATGTTTGATGAACAGGCTCGAGGCTACCATGTTATCGCATATAACACATTGTTTAGTATCATATTAGAGTTTTTGTTACCAACCGTGTGTCGAGGAAGCGACAAGTTTTCGCGCGCTGATTACGCCATTCCTGTATATAATGGGATAATGTAGTTCCGCAGTACAGGGGTCCGACCCTCGGGTATTGGCGTTTCAATAGCATTGATCGGATTCAACGTAGCATCACAGGCTCGACTAACGTTTAAAACACGTGGTACTTCATAAAAAACAATATCCTGTAATATTGTATATAACATTTTCATTATTCTTGATTAGGTATAATGTGCTTAGAGTACATTTTCATGCCTAGTAAGCATTAATCATATATATAGATATATCAATAATGCTTACTAGGCTCGGGGCGGGTAGCTCCGCTAACTTTTTACTTCCTTGGATATATTTAAACGTAAATTAATAACTTCAATAACAATTTGTAAAATAAATAACTTTCCCTTTGTTAACCGATTCGTTGCTACATACAATTACAGAAATGAAGGCTACGAGCTTGATTCACGTGAAAAATGAAGACAGTTTTATTCTGGGTTGATTTCCCTAAATCTTGATTTTAAGGAGTTATCATCGATTTAAAAATGATAAGGTTTCAGTGGCTAACGCCACACGAAAAAAAAGTGATGACACGACAGGCGTGCCATCAGCAACGAATCGGTTAATAGTTCACTATGCTGATTGTTAAGAAGGGAGGAAATAATTAAACTCAAATAGAAGCAACTAAAACTATTATGAGAAAACTAACTAACGAAGACAACATAAGAAAAACGAATGTAGAATAAAAAGTATCAAAATAAAAGAAAGGGTAATATTTCAGCATAACGGCTGTCTCCAAATATTGATATAGTTCTTTAATGAGAAATCTATCTAAGTAACTCGTGATGCATATTATCACTTGAATCCTCTGTACGTCTATATATCCATTTAATTATAATTAATAAAATAAAATAATTTGAATTCTATTAATTAATAAATTTCAGCCACATACCTATGCAGTTAATATCCTAACAGGAATGAAATTATTCTCGGATCAATTTTCGGTTATATGTTTATATGTGTAAACTTAGTGATAGTGTACACTAATGTTTACCTTTCTATTTTTAAAGTTACGACGATTGTGCGACATTCCACTACAAAGACTGAGTTATTTTTAAATGGCCAGCTGACCCTAACAACATGTTGCTATAAGTACACCGATCAATGCACCACTTAGTGGTGTGGATAGCTTTCAGAATAGAATGTTTATTCAGTAACATAAATAGATTTATATTTCTACGAGTCTATCATCAATACTACAGTTTACCAAATGATAATTGGAAAAAATGCTGATAAAACGCAGCCTAAGGTACTTCTTAGGCTGCGTTTTCCTTGTGACTTGTATTCCGTATAGGTTCATCTTAAAGTTTAAAATTAACATTCGAATTTAGGTAAAAAAGGGTAAGTAGTATTAGAATATTATTTCTGAATAATATCATCAAGTATTTCCTGAGAGACGTCAACTTTCCGATAACCCGGCATACGAAGGATTTCCGGAACAGCAAGCTATCCGCGCTCTGCTTAACCGGCTTTACAATTTGTGGGAAAATGTTATAACCCAGTTCCATTTATTTCATTTTCAAAACATCGGTATAACATTATATAAGAAATAGATTTTACACAGAATAGTAAAAGGCGAGGAAAATCTGTTTTTATTTAATTTTTAATGCATGAAATTAAATTACATGCATTTAAATGGATATGTGAAATAAAAAATGACTAGTAAAAGTCGAATGGACGTTTAATTATGCAATTTAAAATTTGAGGTGTGTGAATCTTGCTTTTTATGATTTTAATCTTACTACAAATTAGCCACACACTTTGTTTGATAAGGGAATTTCGACTCCTTTTTCAGACGCAAAATTACTTAACTGAACATGAATCATTTCATAAAAATATGAAAATAAACGTATATTCGATATTAATAAAAGTGTCTTTTTAAATAAGTATACATAGGTGCATATAATTAGAAGAAGGGTTATTTTTAATAGGTATTTAAATGCTACATTTTTATATCTAAAGATTTATTATAAAAACAATCAACTTAAATCATTATAATAGAAAAATACTAGAAAAAATCGACTCGGGTCACAAGTGAATTCTCATGCGGGAATCGAACCCGCAACCTTTGGAAATCCTATCCAATGCTCTCCCAATTGAGCTACCGAGTCTTGTGAACACTCGTCGAAATTTTCTAGTACCTTCCTGATTTTACGCTCTAGGCCAGCGTTGTTTCATCAATGAGAAGAACATCCTCTGGTATTCGAAAGAAACATTTTTACAAATGTTTGGTCAATCGATTAAGATGAAACAGCCAATTAAGTTTTATAATTTATATGTATTTTATGCATTTTCAATGCGATCTCATAAGATAAATCATTATTATATTAACAATTAACTTGTCTCAGGCATTTAGTTTTTAAAATTTCGTGCCTATCGCATGTTTAATAAATAAACCTCTTTTGCCGGATACATGACGCGGTAATTCTTTATTTTTATATATGCTATCCTGACCGTTTCGATTCCATTTCATGAGGCGTGATCACAGGATTTCTAAGGGCTTAATTTTATTTAATTGTTTCAGGCATCAGGCTTGACCTAAAGCCACTTGAGATAAAGAAAGGGGATTTCTCATAAAATTTCATGAATAAATATATTTGTATTTTTATTGTTGTTTTATTACTAGCCATGATATTCTCTTATGATATTTTACATTCGGGCAGTAATGATAGGGCTTAACAGATAGGGTACGTTTTAACTTTAACCTTTATTATGACAATTTTATAAAGACCATCGCCTTCCGAGTGTATAAGTTGATGTGGACAGCACAGTTTGTTGTACTGTACCTCAGACTCGAACTCAGACTTGACCAGAAGATAGAGTACTTTTATGAATACAAAAAGGTGCCGATGATGTCTGTGTTTTTATTTTCATTTTGCTTTACTGAGAAAATAAAAAATAAAAAGAACTAAAAAATTGTCTCTCTTTTTCTCTGCGGAAAGTTGATATCCGAGATCGACGCTTACGGGCAGTCAACAAACTCTCGACCTTAAAACCAGATAATCTAAATGCAAATATTGTTCTTCTAGTATATTTCAAAAGGACTTTTCCTCGCATAGATATGCTGATTTCTTAGCTATCTTAATCCTAGGTCAGTTGGCAAACACGGTGTGTGACCTAACCCAAAGAGCACTAAAGGCGGTGGAATAATGATGTAAGGAATATGTCTTACATGTGATAACTCTTTTGTTTGTGAATATTCGTGATATTCATAAACAAAAGTGTTTTGAACAATATTGGACTGCCCAAATCATTCCATTACACCAATGTCGTGTCAGCCTATCAAAAGAGGTAACGTTTCTGGGGATCCTCTGGAGGTTTAGTTTGGCATCTATCATCGCTGGGTTCAGCCAAACAATAGCCGGAATCACTTGCAGCTAGGGAGCTGGTGGCAATTTAGATATATGATTTCATCGTTGTTGATACTAATACGTAATGTAGTCTCCAACTCAGTAACCTAGACAGAGTGGCGAACTCAGGTAGCTTCGATTTTTTTTATATAAATAATGTCTCTACATTGTAAAAAAAAAACTGTCTTAATTTATACTTTCGTGTCTGCCATTAATTATAACTTATAAAATACGTTTTGTGGAAAATGAAATTAAAACTGGCAGACGTCAGGATTGTTGAAAGACATTATAAAAATAATTATTAAACTTTAACATAATAATTACTATTATATAATTGCATCGTCTTTTTTTCCCACGTTTTTTTCAGGTCGCTTTCTTGTTTGTCTGTCTGTCTGTCTGTCTGTGCAATTGGATTCTTGCAACTCAATTTTGAGGCACTTCCCGGCCACCTAGCGAGCTGAAATTTTTGGAGCAAGTCAGAACCCGATGACAATGCATCCCAAAACAACTTTTAACTTTCTAGGTACACTTTCAGGTCAACTTTCGGCAACTTTCACTTTTGTATGGGGCTTATCCGATTGTTGCGTAACACATGGTTACTTCGTTGAGTTAATAATTAAAAAGAATAAAATAATAATACTAGATTTAAAAATCTAAAAATCCCACGTTTTTCAGTGACCAAAAAAAGAATAAAATAACCCGGCGGGGCCTAGCGATGGGCCACTCAAAACGTGGGGGCGCATGTTACTTATGGAGATGTAATGAGATGTATGATATGCATAGATGTTGAGAGTATTTGTAAAGATGCGCCCCCACGTTTTGAGTGGCCCATCGCTAGGCCCCGCCGGGTTATTTTATTCTTTTTTGGTCACTGAAAAACGTGGGATTTTTAGATTTTTGAATCTAGTATTATTTTAATCATTATTTTTTTAGTCTTTGTAAGGACACAAAAAGGTAGCAGACATCTACAATTCCGATTTTAGATGTAATATCAAAAACAAATGTTTGACAATGTTTCATTAACGGTTACCGGAGTACAATATCTTTGAATTTTAATGATTTTTTTACGCACTTCTTATATTTTGATACGTTTATTAAATGTCTATGTATTAAATAAAATATTACGTTCATATTTACTCGTCTTGCAAATGATAGATGATACTTTAAATCTTCCAATAATTTAAATTTTATTTAAATTTTTCTGGTAAAAACAAGAAACTATTAAACTCTGTAAACAGCGAAAGATTTCTAATCTCATAGATGCTCCAAACTATCCTAAAACGCGCTACGTTGTTTGGGGGGTGTAACGTGTTTTGAAGAGTCTTTACATATTTCTCTCTATAACCTTTATTTTCAACCACCTATTCTTTCTAACTTTTATTTACCTGGAAACAAATTTAATCTATTCAACTAAACTGACCAGCATTCATACCAGTTATATAAGCGAGTGTGTATTTATAGTCTCGTACAGCTGTTCTCAAATAATAAGAAACTTCTGCTTTCTAAAAGACAGTAGGAATCAATTTTGTCTGCCAAAAGTAAAACATTTAAATGTTTTAAGAGTCTGGAAAACATTTAAATGAAAAATCATTTAAATGTTTTCCATTACCAAAAGAAACATTAGGCTTAGAGACATTTATATAGAGACAGATTATGAATGCAACACCATTAGATTGGCAGGAGTAACCTTTTTACCTCTTATAATTTTAATAATTATTCTTATCTGCCTCCCGGTGAATAATTTATTTTTTTAAATATCATTAAATTAGAAAAACCCAATTACTCTAAAACACCGCAGGAAAAACGTCTGCCATTAGCATTATCTTTTTTTTATCTATACTATAATATTATAAAGCTGCAGAGTTTGTTTGTTTGTTTGTTTATTTGAACGCGCTAATCTCTGGAACTACCGGTCCGATTTGAATGATTCTTTCAGTGTTTGGTAGTCCATCTCGAGGAAGGCTATAGGCTATATTTTTTTTTTCAAAATTAGGGCTATTGATAAAAATTGCTATTTTGTAACACAAGGTGTAAAATCGAAAACCTATTTTTGACAATAGAACAAAATAAAGTACTACGGGTTTGTAGATCCCATTAAGACCTACAAAAAAGTCCGCGAGAACATATATCTAGCTATCATAGTTTAATCACAATAACCGATTTTGTGTTCAAAATAATTATTAAATCATCTGAAGAAAAAAAAAACTACGTTAAGTATGTATCGTAATATTAATCTTTATCGAAATTAAGCATTATGTTATTAAGAGTATTTATGTAGAAGTAAAATACTTTTTGTTTCATCTCAATCGTATATTTCGTTTAAAAGTTATCACGTGTGTAAGATGTTAAGAGTTGGTACCTATTAATGAGCTATGGGCCATAAACTCAAAAACTACTAAGCCGATTTTTAAAATTCACCATTGGAAAGCTACATTCAAGCTGAGTAACATAGGCTATATTTAATGCTAGAAAAATTTAAAGAATTTTGTCCACCCGTGCGAAGCCGGGACGGGCCGCTAGTATTAAATACAATTTATTAAGACTATCGGCAGACGCGATAATATTGTTAAAGACACTTATTTATAAAAAAATTCGCAAGCTTTCATTTGATATTGCAGAAATAAATTAATAGTTTCAGATTTGCTGTTTCACGTTGCTGGAACGATCTACCGCCGCCTATGCGTGATCTTAAAACAATAAAATCGTTTAAAGAACATTTAAAAATGTATTTACTACAATTGCAGAAGTTATAAAAATCACATACTGGCTAGATTTTTTTTGTCCGTCCGTTGATACCGCGTTCTCACAAATCTATTTCTTAATATCTTTAAGCGGTTTTCTTCAACAACGATTGTTTTTAAAGCTTCTTTTTAGTGAAATAATTTTAAAGCGTTGTGAGTTTTGAGACTTGTTAGCTTTTTTTTATATAAGGGGTTTTGGCTTGGTTACAAAGACCTTTGAACCATTTCTTCATATTATGTCCATTCTTGTTTAAAGAGTTGATTTATGAATGATATTAATGATAGATTATCAATGGATGATGAATGAAAAGTGAAATACCTTAACCTAGGTTTCAGTAAAGATGTGGGGTTTTACTGAAAATTTCTCGTGGACTTCTTGAGAGAGCGAAAAGACACCATCCATTGTTTTGTTTCACTTGCAAACACTCGTGCATATACAGAAATACTTAGTGGTTAATAACCCACCATTATTACACACTATTTTTTTTTTTTTTTTTTTTTATTACAGAAAGTTGGCAAACAAGCAAACTGCCCACCTGATGGTAAGTGGTAACAGTCACCTATAATACATGTGGCTCTTGTGAGATTCGCAGCAAAACTGCAACCCCCACAAGAACCACAGTGTACGTTGCCAACTTGTGACACAAGATGTAAAGTCACTGTACCCAGTAATTTCACTGCCATATCTTACCCATCAAACCGGAACACAGCAATGCAAGCACTGCTGCTTTGCGGCAGAAATAGGTAAGACGGAGGTACCTAAGCAGACGACCCTGGTACAGAGTCTCCCTCCAGTAAAAAAAATATCAATATCAACCGCAACACAAATTTTAACAAGAAAAACAAGACCACCATAGTGACGCTTCCCGCTCCCGCCAAAAAGTCGAGACTTGTTAGCTAGCTGTCACAATCACAGATTATTATATAATATGGCTCAATTGTTTTTAAATTCTCCCTTTATAAGGGAAGGCAAAGGGAATAAGCCAATTTCAGCCGATTATAGGCACTGTCAATTTAATATAGTCATTTTTTTATTATTTTACCGTCATAATTATGTTTTACTGTTACATTATGTTTTACTGTTACAATTGTCTTAATTATGTTGTTATGTTCCGGAGCTCCATTGAGTGGTCGGGAGGGTGATGCGTGTCGGTTGCCCGATCGCATTGGAGTCCCGGAATAATATTTCTTATCTGAAGGTCTTGCCAGAATATCAGCGCTGCAGTGCCGTCTGTCGCTGTGGCATAAGCTGAGGCAATGGCCTAGTTGGCATCTTATGATGTATGTAGTATGAAATGGTTGCTTTATAAGATCTTGCCAATAAACGTTTTTCTTTCTTTCTTTCTTTCTTTCTGTAATATTTCGACATAAGCAATGCTCTCTTTCAGAACATTATGTAACGCCCTTTTTCACTTTCCAATTTTTTGCATATTAATATAATGTGTTGAACGTCATCTGTAGTGCCACATACATCACAATTAGGTGATTATGCGTTGAGAAAAGCAAACTTTTTGGAAGGAATATGTCCTGCAGTTCTATTACGTATCTCATTTGACAGTCAAAGTGATAATCACTAAGCACGAGTGTGTAACTAAGTACTGTTCAAACATGGTTTTGATATGTTTATTTTGACAAATATAATCTTTTAACCCGACTAAAATTAAAAAACGTTGTTTAAAATTTCAATAATCGTAATGCTTTTTAATTTGCTTATAGTGCTGTGATTCAGAACAATTATTGTTTTGAGACTAGTGATGTATCGTTCCAAGTTGATATCCACTGCATTGGTATCTTAAATGCCAACGTTATTAACTATTTCGACATTTTCTTAGTTGTCAACCGAATTCGGTAACCAATTGAACTCAGTTATTCACTCGTAGTAAAAGCCCTGCTGTTCGCAGCCGAAGGACTAATACAAAAAATAAATCTCTTAAATTTACTGTACGTAAACCAAGGAACTCGCGGACGCTCGCATATAATGGTCTTGAACGTCCTTTTCTCTACTCCTTCTATCGAAATACTTCTTCGTTATAGATCCGAGTGGGAGCTTTAAGGCAAAATTCGTAAGCTAGATACTGCCTTCTGAGAAAAAGAGGAGGTACATATAACTCACTCTCCATTACATGTAACAGCGTACACTTAATGAAGCCTCCTATGATACTAAGAGCTTGGTTTTGCAGTTTTTTTAAGCTTGGCAATATGAGATTTAGCGCAATTATCATGAGAAAGCATCCATAGTCTAACCTGCTTCGAATTAAGGTGATGTACTGTCTTCTTAGATGTATAGCGTGCAGACACCAACATGAACCTGTTAGAACTTATTCAACAATACTTGAAGCGTTTAGGTTCAAATAACTAAACTAGCCATGTGAAGGAAGCCCTTCCCAAAGGTTCTAAGGCCCTAAACACTTAGCATTTAAGCACTTAAATATATAATTGAGATATTAATGGGACATAGAATTTACAACATTGAAATCGCATACAATTCTCTGTGTAGAGCTTGCCTGGTTCAGGAGGAGACGCCAAATATTTCAACACCGTGTTGCTGCATGATAAAACATTTCAACAATAAATAGTTTATTTCCTCGAAAATTATTATGTTTTTATCTGTATTTTGCTTTTTACAAGCGTTTATTTTCTTTCACCTGTTCAGGGGTCTTTAATGAAAATTTGAGCCACTTGCTGGTTTCTGATCGAGCTGAAATTTTGCATGCATATGTATATCGCATAACAATTTAATATAATGATGACATGGAGCTGATCTGATATTGGAGCTTGTACCTGGCTATAGGAACTCCGCAATAAAATGTCACAACCCCATCGAATTTGGGCTCCTTTGATATGTATTGACGAGTACTATGATCCTATATATATATCACCAGAGTCTAACGCTGGAGCTGGAAAGTTGCCATAGAAACTTCGCAATAAAATGACACAATCCCATCGAGTTTGGGCTTGTTTGATTCGTACTGACGAGTACTTTGATCCTATCTGATCTATTTGACCTGATGGTTTTATTTTAATAAATACTATATAAGTAAACAAGTTGCTTCTACTTTACATTAATTTTTTTCTTAAGAAACTTTGGAGAAAGAAGGTCCTTTAAAAACAAATTCCATATATTTTTGTGGGACTAGCTAGCCGTTCCTTTCCAATTAACCTGAAATCATACAGATTTTTCTCTAAGCAGAATATTGAAATAGTAACTAAAGGTTAATATTCTGTTATTTATTCTTGTATAAAATTATTTAATAATTTCGATCAATTAGTCATTATTTAGGATTTTTAGATGAATTTATTGAAAAGTGTACATGAATGAATAATTCCAATTATCAATCAACAAATAATCAACGTTTCAAATTAATAGCTTTCAAGATCAGAATAGAATTCCCAATTCCATTAGGAACTTCGCAAATTGCTCAAAACTTTCTCTTCCACGATTAATGATGTTTGCTTTGTTCCATTGTTATTTATCTTCCATCTCCCAAATATTAGGCTATAATGAATAAACGAAGGAAAGTTCTGATCTGAACTTGTTTGAATTGGAACAACTATTTTTTCTTAAATTCAGTCTAATGTACTTTCGTGATTTGACAAAGCATTATCCAAAAGGAAAATAAAGCACGCATTAAATATCTGGGCTGGTTGTGTTCAATCCTTCAAATCATATAAAACAAAATAGTTGCAGTACTACAATTGACCTTTTATCTGATTTCAGCCACGTTGTACTAATAAAACCCTATTACCACTGCATGATGACCTTGCCTGCTGGCAAGACGACACAAATTTAGTGCGGTACTCATAAAATACAATTACTCTTAGGCACATATGTGGTGTGAGTCGGAATTAAGCCGAGTTATAGTTGGTTTCTAACAGTTATTAGAACTTGAATTAAGACGACATCATATCAACGTCGAGCTTTTTGATATAATAAATGCTTCAGGGCCACTGCGTTTATTTTGTATGAATTTGTCTTTTGTGGCTGTATCAGCTAAATTAATATCAATGAACGAAGCAGCGATATTACTCGATTTTTTACACAATCTTTACAGGGCACTTTAGGGCACTTAAAATGCACTTTGGGGCTATTATAAGCATTTTTGCAATAAACTATAAACTACTTTCTTCTTTAAAAAAAAAACATAACTTTACAGCCCTAGTGAGAAATAAAGCTCTATAGCTGATCAGCGGGTATAGCTGTCAAAATGGGTTATGAAAATATTAAAGAAATTATTTCTTCAAATGTTTTTTTACTAACCTTGACACATATGATTAAGATTACGTATCCTATCTCATTCGAATGTTTCTTAGTAAAGTATTATAGATACTATCTCTGAACTCCGACAGTCAAGTGCTTATAGAATTAAGCGTTTAATGTTTAAGTTTTTATAATAATGCAAGATTAGTGTAGGACTTAGACTTTGTAGCCATATTAAAAGGTCGCTCTGTAGATGTTCAGAAGGACTATTAAATCAGAAGCCCTGCCACTAGTATAACGACCATTGAATGTTTCCGAATACCGGAAGGGTGAAGCAACAGGAAATTGTAATGCCAGCTCCTGACAATTAAACATGAACCATGTTATAACGAGGCTAAATTACTTTTTGATGAAACGGGTTAAAACGTGGGCGCAGACATGCCATTTTTGTAATATTACGGTGAAGATGATATTACGGTCATTTGCTTTGCATATGTTAATTCGTATATAGCGTGAGATAAACTTTATTTAAAAAAATCATTGATTACTTATAAATGGAACGATACGTAACAATATTTTTTGCAATCTAACATACTTTGCGTTTTTTAAATAATATAATAGTCGTTATAACATTTTTTTTCTATTTTAAGCATATACTTGCGCATATTAAAGGGAAATATAAATTTTGGCATAGTTTATGTTTATATAGAGAATATTTTTGCAAAATGAAAAAGGGGCAGTAACGAGGTATAATATTTTTCGTTGTAATTTTTTTTGTTGTCAACGAGATTAAAAGAATATGGCAAGTCATCAGTTGCTTCGACCTGTCATTGCTACTAAAATTGCTTACTTGACAATCTTTACTCATACGGCTTGAGAGGTGAAGCATATGATCTTATAAGGTCATATCTCATATATAAGTAATAGAAAACGGTATGCCGTTATATTATAACAAAGCTATGTAAAGAGTCGGAGACAAGGGGAACTTACTCATTTGCTTGCAGAAATATGAAGGTGGGCGTATCATAAGGCAACATATTAGGCGCAATTTTCCATTTCTTTTCTAATGTTCTTTTTCAATTGTCTGTGAAGTGTTAATTCAGAGTAAACCCGGTTTTTTTTTTATTTTGTATCTTAGATATCTTATTAAGTTTCTCTTACCTTACTACTTTACATTCGTAAAGTAGTACAGTAACGTAGCACTAGTAGATATATTAATATCTATTAGTGTTTTCAATAACTAAATCTTGGTGGATGTATGATCTTTAGATAGTTCGAAATTTAAAATTTTTAAATATAGTGTTCAAGGACATGTAATAAATGATCAAAAAGTTACATTACATAAACCATAGTGTATATATGTTTCACATCGATTATTTACTTAAATTTCTGTGATGGTGATACTTAAATGTCATCTTCACCGATCATATCCGAGTCACTTAAATAAGCAAATTTAATTGGCTACGTTAAAAACACCGCGTAGGTAAAATAGGCCTAAACCTTCACTAAGCGGGTAATAATGACTGCAGATACAGCAGAATCAACATCTTAACGTGACATCCGAAGCACGGAGGAGATAGTAGTAATTATTTGACCACCCATCCGGCGATGATCCCCTGAAGTCACATTAAAAAAATATTTTTATTAGGTATTATCTGTACTTACAATTTACTTTACCTATAGAATAAAGTATTCCCGCGCTGGGCTTGTCAGCGAGTTCTCATATTTTTTTTTTTTGGTCATAAGTACAACAAACATAAACAAAAATAAAACATGGCCGCAGAATACTAGGAAGTGAAACGATATTAAAACCGTTTAATTCAAACGTTTGCTATACTAATAGAGGTTTAAGAAATATATTGTGCAATATTCATTACCACAATCCAAATCTAAAACCACCTAAACTAAAAAGAGGATTTTTTTACCAGTATTTTATAGGAGTTTAAAGTGAAAGCGGTGTTGGTTATATTGGAAACAAATATCAGCAAATAAAGCAGTGAGGTTAAACATAAAAACAATCAATAAAACAACATTAACGATATTTTTACGTACTCTCACGTCGAATCCAAACGGGTGCAGCCAACGCAATGCACCATTGTGTCAGCATTATAGCGGACGCAGATTTTCAATTAGACCCCATTCTTTTTCACACGGATACTAAGCGGTATACCGGATTATTAATACATATATTTTTTAATATATTAGTAAATATAATCAATAATATAATAATAATAAATAAGTAATATATGTATAAATATGTCGTAAGATACTGCAAAATAATCAAATAAACCAGGGAAAAATAAATAAATAACAAACAGTTATTAGATCAATGTACTAAATTGGATAAAGATGACGATGAAATCTATTTGTCTTTATGGTAAATCGAAAAATCTTTATTAAAATCTTAGGTAAATCGTAATATGATTACAAACATTTGTATTTTATAAAATTAATGACCTAATTTCCGCTGCGATTAAATCTTACTTAACCCAAAACTTTTATGTGGGTCTGGAAGTCTTAATTAAGAAGCTTTATGGAGAGAAATGGAGGTATATCCCAGTTCTTTGTGAGTTATTTTAATTTCTACAAAGAGATACTCGGACGTCGAGAGTAATCAAATCCAAGATTGTGGAGGCCTGCATTAATTTGTGGACCTTTTTGGGAAGTCCCTTTTGAGTGAACCTTCGAAATAATGAAAGGAATTCGTGAAAGGGTTTTTCAGTGTCTGATTTAACCATTATAATAAAAAAACTGATGTTTTTATAGCTGAGTGATTAAATTGACAACCGAGTAAAGGCTTTCATCTTTTGTTACGTTTTAAAATTTGTATTTTTGCATGAATAATGATGTTCCCAAATCGCTTTTTAGTTTAAATAAAGGCACAAAGTAATTTTACAATACAAAAGATCGTGGCTTAACACATTTTTTTACAATGTAAGGTACTTTCAGCTTTTGCACTAATAAAGACTATTCGCGAGTTTTGCTTATGCGGGATTTTTCAATTTGAACCTTGACATTAATATGTAATAAAAAGATAAAAGTGTCTTTATTATATTTTTATTTTTTATTTAAATAAATTGTATTTTTTTCCTTACATTTACGCCAATTTTCCTAGCCCAAAATACGCTCTATAAGGTTTGTATTATGGATACTAGGGTAACGGATACACATACATATACCATACATAAATAAATACATAATATTTATAGAAATATATATAAATACCCATGACTCAGGCACAAATACTCGTATTCATCATACAAACATCTGCCCCTTCCGGGATTCGAACCCAGGACCATCGGTGCGCAAGGCAGGATCGCTACCGTTGCACTAAACGGTCGTCAAAATTAAAGTTATTATAATATTGATTTAAAGAATTAGTCATGATCAGTTTTATTATTTCTCCATAAATATGTAACAAGTTACGATTTTATCACGTAAGAATTGTTAAAAGTTATTGAAATTCTTGGGCACTGTAATTTTTTACTTTTATCACTGTTGTCAACAATTATTGTAAAGTATGAATGTTTGTCACCGAAATAAAAAGAAAAAAAACAGCTCATTCCGGTGTAGTCACAAAGTCTACTAATTGCCCGTGTATACAATGTCCATAATTAAAAATATGTAGTTATAATAAATTTCCTATAACTTTTATTAACTATGGTATGGTACAGAACATTGTTACGATACGCGATGGCAACAGCTATTAGAAACATACTATATTATAAAAAAAAATTAGGAATTATGTTAAAGAAAAATATTTTAACATAAAAAGTATATTACTCGTATGTCTACACATAGGACATGTATAAACTGGGCGAAGTTAGGGCTGACCACTAGTCTACGCAACTCAGATAACTGTCATATATACATATAAAACTACTTAACTACTCGTACGTTAAATTATGCATATGATGGTTTCCGTCGAAAAAAAAGCTTTATCAAGTCATTAATATTTTCTGTTTAAAACTTTCTCTAAAATATATTTAGATTATTGTTTCAGTCGGTAAACATCTGCCATTTTTTTCCAAGCGCTTATATAGCGAATTATGCATTTCAGATACAGTTTCATTAAGTCACTATTTCCCCGTCTCAAGAGGTTTAATCAAGACTAACACACTCCCCTTTCATTAGCAAAATGAACGATCCAATAATTTATTAAATCACGCAAGTAGGTCAGATCGCGTGCCTCATTTGGTTGGTTAAATGTAGGTATAATATCTTCTATTTTGAAAGCACAGAGTTGACAAGTTATTTACATTTCACAGATGCCTCTCCATGTCAATCTAAGTAATTATTAATAATATAAACAGTCTTACGGCTTAAGTAGTTGCAGGGTTGTATGTATAGTAAACAAAATAAACTATTGAACAATACCGAAAAGAAAAAGTTTTCACTACACTAAAAACTGTTCTGACGTCATCTTAAAAAAAATCGATGGGTCTATCAAGGGTTTCCGTAGTTTACAATTGAAAGAGTATTCGCCAGGATAGCGAGGGGATGTGGGTTTGAGTCCCACCCGACCTGAGACAAGTAGATTAAATAATTAAATATCAAAAATTATAAGAACATACCAATGCAGTTTACAAAATAAATTTATAAATATAGTGCAAATACAGAACTGCTCCATTGTGCAGCGGTTAACATGATAGCTCTACAATCGCGGAGGTTAAGAAACGTTTACAGATAACGATCATGCCTGGATGGTGAAAAACAAAATACTGTCTTGAACTCTTTAGTGCTTTGGAAGATATACGTTTTAAATCATTGACTTGACACACATCCACAATACATTTTTTGCATATTCATGCAGTGGCCTCAAAAAAAACTTTTTTTTTCTTTCCATAAGAACAGCGTGCCCTTAGCAGTAGAACATAAATAATATTAAGTTAGTGCAGACATATTTTTAAATCTTTTATTGTTTACACAGTGTTATTCTTCAATTGTAACAATATGTTATTGTAAACAATAATAAATAAAATTCGGTTACATTTAAAATGTTGGAACAAGAACAACTCCGATATGAAAATTTGAACTACTGAATTCCTGACGATGATCCATTATTAATCTTACGGCATTAAACATTTTTTGTCGCCCTATGAAAAACAAATATATTTTATGCTTGTTTGGTTGTTTCTAATATGTTGATATTCATAAAACAAGTGTATCAGCAATTTTTCTCGTAATCCAAACGATAAATGTTATTAGATTGAAAATCCTTCTTTTCAAAAACTTAGTTACAATGATTTTATTATGTCAACAACGCAACATTTAATTTCTCTAAAGATTAGAAACGACACCCCTAGCCGGCCCTTATTAGTATAAATACGATGAAATGAACGTAACACCACTATACAAAGTTACGTTTTAATGCAAAAAAGGTATTTAAACCGTATTGGATGTTAAATAAAGTGGAATTTCCAGCAAAGGTATAAATTACAACCGCAACATTACTTGGCAAACCTTTGTATACCCAGAATAGGAAAGCTAAAACCTTGCAAAATTAATAATTTATCAGGTGATGGAAATTCGTGGGCTATTCTTTTGAAATCATATCTTTGTCGATACGGTATTCAAGTTTCTTTGCACTTTTAGATTCTTGGAAATATGGAATAGCTTTGATACCAGCTTTTAACCAAATTTAATTGTTAATCGCTCACCACATCCCGCACTTTTTCTTTGTATTATTTCTTGATAAAAAATATACAAAGTGTTAAAATATCTTTTACAGAAACTAAAGTAATATATTAATTCTATTATTAGATTTTTTATACGATACTATACATGGGAAATGAATTGTTATCCTTTCGTAACTAAACGTAAATAAATAGTTATCCTTTCGTAATTGCACGTTCTCAAAAAGTGACGTAGTCTGTTTTGTGGTGATAGAAATTTCATACTCAAATGTGTTATTGTTTTGTTTAATAAACTGTTTCAATATGTTTTATTTATTTTAATATAATTAAACGGGTATTACGGGTTAAAGTCATCCTGTGATCACGGCTCCTGTAAAGGAGTCGAAACGTCAGGATTAAATATAAAATAAAATAAAACATGCGCAAAAATCCGTAAAAAGTGTTTTATTCTGATGTGTAATGTGCGCGGAAGTGTAAGAACTAAATATGTTAAACGGGTTTAACCTATTTTATATTATATTATTATAATAGCATAGTTATGTTTATTAATAATTCATAGGCTCCTATTTTTTTTTTAATAGGATCTGGGATTATCAAGAAAGACGTCAAAATCTGGATAAGCCACAAGGCAAGTGCAAACATCGGTATTTGGGCCACCACTGTAGTAATAATAGTTTCTTTTAATAGATAATTTTTTCTGATAAATTTTATTCAAGTGCCTTAAATATTATTTTATTTTATTGAGACATTGACTGGATCAACATGTGATCCCCACTTGCTACACCATTTATCCTAAACTTTTAAGGTCACAATTAGAGAACATATAATCACTATGTTTTAGTCACAAGAATTATTTAGTTTCCATCCGGGGCCATTTTTAACCTCAGCATGACATATAATTAATTTTAAATTATTTTGAATATTGCACTGCGTTGGAGCAACTTTGAATAAGGTAAGTGTTCTTATTATTTTATGTTTTTCATTTAGTAATTATTTTTAATTTTGTAACCACATTTAAATGAAGGAATAAATATTGCCAGGTCAAAAGCACCTTTATCCGACGAGCTTACGAGTATAAAGATCTGATGAGAATTGAAGCAGCAAGAGATGTACGTCAGGATCGTAGAAAGTGAAAGTCTGTGATCTCTGCCTACCCTTATGGGAAAAATTGTGATGTATGTATAAATATTGTAATGGATTTTTGGAAAATAGATTTTGTTATAATGACCGTAAACTTAGTACCAGTTTCTACAACTTAAAGACCTGCCAACCTAAAATCTTTGTCCTTATTTTTTTAAAGTAAAGAAAAATAAGTAGGCGCTTGACCACAATCTCGCCTGATGGTGAGCGACGCGACGATGCGAACTAGGATGTTACGCGCTTGCCTAAAAGATACCTATTAACTCGTGATTTGAAGATGACTAAATTGTATTTGTCAGGGAACACAGATTCAGGTAAAGAGTTCCACTCCTTAGCGGTAGGTATTACAAAATTGGAACTAAAACGCTTAGTGCGACTCTTTGCTCGTATATCTACCATATAAGGGTGTCGTCTATTTGTAAGTCTTATCTGTTAATCCAACTTCGAAATTGGCTAATAATTATTATAAAACAATGCATTGCTTTTTGTTTATTTTCAAATTATTACAGAATTGTATCGAAGTGAAAACTGATTATTATGATCACTTGGACAAGATACAAATCACATTTAGTCTTCAATGTTTTTTGTAAGTTTTAATATCGTCCTTTATTATTTTACTTAACTGGACAGGACATGAAAATTCGATTTTCTCCCATTCGATACCTTGTTTTAACAATACGATTAGGATGAATAGGATTCCGCGATATTCGATAAAATCTGATTTTTTGGACAAGCTTCAAGTCCAAAAAATCTGATTTTATCGAATTTTAATTATTTTTACATAAATACTGTGTTCGTTTTTGTTACATGGTAATTTTACAGACATTTACAGACTTATTAGCTTCTGTACCGGGCCAAGAGATAGTAGTACTTAAGGAAACGATGTAGGTATTTTTTCTGGAATTGCAGAGTTCCTCCATCTGGCCCATCTATGTTCTCGCACCGTGCTTGCGGACCCAATGAGGTACTGCGGATCCTATTCATTGCACCGTCTACTTAAAAGGCGACAGATTGTGACCCTAGTCAACCTAACGGGCTCAGTACTCCTTAGTACTTATCTTAAATTGAAGGTAATATGAATTGCTCCATATAAAAACATATTAAACAGGTAAAAATACGGCGACAAAATTATAGGCGGAATCAAAATAGGCCAAAGTAATTCAGGACATGTGACGACTGTGCGTAAAATTTTCAGGCCAATAAATTAGTATAGTGATGACGGTTAGGGTTACAAATATTAGGTGATCCAATATTTCCTGATGATGCACCATTAGTTCAAAGTATGGTTATTACATAAATCTATTGCAAACTTGAAGCATGATGTCTACTTTCCATTCCATCCTAAGTTGCATACTAGTGGAAAGTAAAGTAATTATAATACAAAAATAACCTTTTGTATGATGTAACTAAAGTGGACACAATTCCCGCGATTATGCCTTTTTCTAAAATCTTTATTGTTTTGTGCTACAACAATTAAAATTTTATTATAGCAGATATTTCCTTTTATACTAACTCGGTCAAATTCTAGTGGATACACTTCAATGATTGGACTTCACAAATGTATTGTATCATAAAAATATTCATTTCAGTGGAACGCGAGAAACCTATTCGACCATACTGAACAGGTAAGCACGAAAAATATTTCATCATAACCTTTCCGTTGAGCAAAAAGCAAAATATATCTCATTTTTCCGCTATTATTTAAGCACCTTTCAAAAGCGGCTCTTCGTGAAATCATGAAAGAGAGCCTCTTAAAATGAATGATAATAATAACTATATCTTATTTGTATGTATTTTACTAGAGGAAAACCGTAATAGTTTTTTTTTCAGTCTTTTTTGTATGATATTCTTCGGGTCTGATAAATAAGAGTTTCTGCGAATACTGCAGGGATTCCCTCAAACTCCTGAGATTCTATAAAAATGGTTGTACAGTTTTATGGTGTCGTATAGAATATTAATGATAAGTGAATGCAGGCAGACGGTTATGTATAAACTCTGGCCTAATCCACCAATGCGAATAGTATAAATAAATAATAAGTTCCGGATAACTTGCATCACTTATTTACTTTCAAACTAAGAAGACCTTTCTCCTTATGAAAACCCTGGCTCTGTACCTTTAGCTTATAAGCAGGCCATTTCGTTGCTCTTATCAGCCGTCAGAATCCATATTGTATTTTTATTCTATAAAAGTAAACATTAATTAATGACGAAGGACATAATATAAGCGCGTACGCCTAAAAGTCATGTCATGAGGCTCTTCAGTCTTATTTGTAATAAATTAACACACATTATGTCTAGTTAATGAGTTTTTCTCCTAGAGAAATATTAAATACAACTTGGAATAGGTGTAATTAGTATTTTTTTTATTATACATGCTTTTTGTTACCTAAGCATTTAACTGTTAGATTTTATATCTAAATAAATTATTACAAGAAAAAAATCAATTTGTCGTAATACTTTTACAAGTATCGAATAATCGATAACGAAGAAACAGCTATGCTATTAATCCTCTTTATAGAAAGTTCGATACTTGTAAAAGTATTATACTCGATTTTGTAGGTAGTAACATCCACTAAATTAAGAGACGGCGTTCGTGCCAGCTTAAGAAAAACTTGGAAAAATTCAACAGGTCTCTCAAGGTTTCGGCAGTTTTACTGGAAGAGGACTCGCCCGGAAAGCGAGGGATGTGGGTTCGAGTCTCGCCTGACACCTAAGACAAGTTTAATATTTTATTGTAATTTCTTTAATATATTTTATTAAAAAAGGACCAAAAGCGCTATAAAATTAGTAATATATCTGGAGGATACTTTTCGACCGCGCCTGCTATATGATTCGTCCTTATATCCATGTCTAGAAGACATATATTTAAAGCCACCCACCACTGCCCACAATTTTTTTATCGACTTATGTACTCTCCTGACAAACTTGATAGCTTAGCGCGTTTGAATCGGTTAAGCAATATTCGCATATGCCGGTCATTGGACTGGATTGGATTAGATGGGTGTGACCAAAATTAATAATTTAGAGTTCCTTCTTCCTTAAACTACTACTAATACTTGGTATTTATGATAAAAACAAAGAATTTTCTAACTGGGAGGGATTTTTTAGTCGTTACATTTATAGATAGTAGTAAATAAAAAGAAACTACTAAGACATAAAAACCTCAGTCATGTCGCCAGCTTATTAAAGAATTTCACATACCAGATTCTGTGCTGCTGCTGCGTATTTACTAACAAAAAAAAACCCCATAACACTGCCTGACCCAGGTGCCGAACCTGTAACCCGACTCAGCGATCGCATACTTAAACAGCTAGGCCACCGAGGCAGTAGGGGTTGTTTTACCCATCTTAATATATATCTGATTTTATGCTTCTTATCTTATTAACGTCTAAAATTTTCATACAAAGTTTTAACCTCTGTTTAGCCCCATTGGGTAAGAACTTTCTAAAAAATCAAGTTCCCACGTTTTTCTTAGGTCGCTTTCTTGTCTGTTTGCTTGTCTGTCGTCTTGTCTGTCCGGTTGGAATCTTGTATCTCAATTTTGAGGCACTTCCCGACCACCTAGCGAGTTGAAACTTTCAGGGTAGCTCAGAACCCGATGACAATGCACGCTTAAACAACTTTCAACTTTCTAGGTGCACTTTTAGGTCAACTTTCGGCAACTTTCACTTTTGTATGGGGCTTATCCGATTGTTGCGTAACACATGGTTACTTCGTTGAGTTAATAATTAAAAAGAATAAAATAATAATACTAGATTTAAAAATCTAAAAATCCCACGTTTTTCAGTGACCAAAAAAGAATAAAATAACCCGGCGGGGCCAAGCGAGGGGCCACTCAAAACGTGGTTGAGAGTATTTGTAAAGATGCGTATTTATAAAGATGCTAGTATTTTTCCATTTATTTTTAGTCAAGTGCATGTGTATTGAACTTTAAAAAAAGAATTGCTTAATAAATATGCCATACTCTATTTCAGCTACTTAGAGATAATTATCCTTAAATGTTAAAATTTGCTCGTGCCGCTTTTGATCAAAGGACTTAGTATTTCGTTTAATTTTTACACTTATAAACTGGTGGACTGGACGGTAATTCGTTTTTTACGCCCTTGTAGGTAGATTTTTTTTAAAACCGTGATGCCCATGTATATTTATATTTACAGTATTCCAAAATACTTTTTCGGCAAACGTTTTCATTATTATTTGATAGAAAGTAGTTAAATTAGGTCAACTAAATAGTGTACTTATATCACCCTCAACAAAAGAAACAGGTGAGTTATTTTTAGTTAAGTTATTTAGCTCAGGTGAACTAAATTTACGACGGGTTTTATCCTTATACAATTCTTTATAAACACACTTGCCTAATTTGAAGTCTCTAAGTTTAGTGGTTTAAGCTATGCGTAGTTTGTCAGTCAGTCAGTTAATCACTCAGTGCAAAGCCTTTTATATGTTTAGATTATATATGTATGTATCATTTATTTAGGCTAAATTTAAAATATAATATATAAATTTTACTTCATCGTTTTTCTATGTAAGCTTTTCACCACGTCATTGAATAAACAGTAACGTATGATATTCTTTTTCGGGCAGGGTGCGGGTCAATGACCTTGTTTGGATGTTAAAACTATGATGTACGCAAACACGCGTGCAGGGCGTGACAGGCTGCCATGCTACCGCAACTTTTTCAATTGCTTTAAATGGTTTGTAATTTTCCGTTAGTGTTTTATTCTCCTAACGATAGAGTAGCCTGTTATTTTATTAGGTTAAGGTTGCCTCAAAACTTTTCTTTTCACTCATACATTATATAATCTCAAAGGTAAAATTGCTTTGTTCTTAACTTGCGCTCGACTTAGTTCACGTGAAATTAAATTTTATTATCTACCCCTTTTAAACCATAGGAATAAATAATTTAGCTTAATTTAAGATTGCAATTGATTCTAAAACTATATACGACACTAACACTGCTAGCGAAAGAATCTCACTGCTGATGCTGGGCAGATAATGTACCCACGAGCAGGCCTGCAGCCTAATAGTTTGGGACACTTATTTATGGTCATTGTGAAGTAACTGCTACTCCGCTACTGCGCTGGCTCAGCGACTTGAAGTGAATCTTGGCCTCCGATGCGAGATTTCGCCACACAGTTTCGCTTCAAGTGAAAAACTCAGCTTCGATGATGTTCCTTAGCTAAGCAGTTATTTGAAGTACAGTTCCAATCTACAATTTAGGTGGAGTAAGATGTATCAGAAACATTATCGTAGAGTTTGAGAGTGATTTTGTGTATAAATATCTTCGAAAAATCCTAACTATATTTTTGCTATTAGAAATGCACAACCAATCAATAAACCGAGTTCAAAAAATCTATCCTAACAAAATACAAATTACTATTATTACTTTTAAAAATAACTAACTGAATCACAAAGCAAATCAATAATATTCTTAATTTATCCGTATTCTTGTTAATCAATAGTTAAATGACATAAAAAGTCAGAAAATTCTTTGTTTATATTATAAATACTAATTAATAGTAGTAGTTGTATTAAACTTTCTTGTTAGCGTTTTTTAGGAATTTAACACAGATGTGTTTAGTTGAACAGCGCCATATAATGTGTCTTTATGGCCAGGAGGTTCTGTAAATAAAATGAAAAAAAGTAGCTTTATGCTATAAATAATGCAAACAAAACGATACATTTTAATATTTACTTAATTAAATCAAATCAATTTTTTTCAGTAGAAGATTTTAATTTTGTACTTCAGGCAAACTTTTTATTTGATCTTTCTACCGATGTTTCCTAATGATTATTTGTTATAACTAAATCAAAACTATATTTAAAGTGAGATAACTTATTCATTTACATACGATTTCAATAAATTAAAACACGTATGTAAATCCAAACTGAGCTAAATCTCTTTTTAAAAACTGCTATAAAATCCGTTTTAACGTTTCGGAGATAAAATTCTACCAGATTTTACCCCCAGATTTTTATCAAATAAGGTCTAAATGTTGCTTCAATTTAGCTTAATCTATTTGTGAAGACCACCAAAAATCCGTTCAGTAATTTCGGAGATTGGCGTAGCCTACTCCTCTTTATCACCCACACAAATTCTTTTGATAAATTTATTCTATTTAGAGACACTGTTCCTGATGTTATATTATATGTAGAGATAAAAAACAAAAAAGTACAAAATTGTATTTCATTATTTCAGTGGGCGTCGTACGGCTGATATGATGATGATTTCAACGTGTATAGGACTGTTCTGAATCTTTTTGAAGTGAAAACTTCTTATGGCGCGTTGGGCACTTTTGTGGGTGAGCATTTTCAGCCGTTCTCGCGACAGATGAGATTTTACACAGATATACTCCGCGTGTATTCTTATAATATATGTATACTATACGCGCTCTTTGCATGGGCATTCGTTCGTGCTCTCGCGACAGACGAGATTACATACCTATATGTATACTCAGAGTGTATAGGTATGCGAGAGCGCTGCATGCTATACGCAGTCTTTGCATGGGCATTCGTTCGTGCCCTCGTGACAGACGAGATTGAGAGTTTTTTATATTTATTTTATAAATTAATATTAAACAGAAAATTTATTTATTTAAATATTTCATTTGACTTGTGTTGCTGCTATGGTATTGTGTTAAAAAAAACAAATCTAAAGTGTTAATAGAATTAATAAAAATATTGTTGTAGTGCTTTTGTATACTATAGTGTTACTATATTTTGTATACATTATTTATTATATGATGTAACTAAAAATTTACGGTTTTTGCAATTTTTCCTTTATCTGTACTATAAGACGTTACTTCGTACCAAATTTCAAGGTTCTAAGTCTACGAGAAGTACCCTGTAGGTTTTGATTCCCGTGCGACTTTCGAAAATTTGCGGAAATTTGCGGCATAAACGTCTGTATCTTTTGATTGCTTTAGCTTAGGAGTTTGATTGACTTTGATGGCTTATTAGTTTGATACCTCCACGCGTTCCTGAGACCGTCTTGACAAACGGTCAAAAACGGTAGAAAAACGGTCTTGACAGACAGACGGACGGACAACAAAGTGATCCTATAAGGGTTCCGTTTTGTCCTTTTTGGTACGGAACCCTAAAAAGGATTCGTATAAATAAAATTTGTGAATTTAAATGTCGGTATGGCATCCGGATCAAGATGTACAAACATTGACGTCACTACCAAAATCACAGACTAATTTTACCTACATTGACTGATTTCTAAGCCTATCCCACGAGATGAAATACTTTTTACGAAAATCGAAAAGGCGTTTATTACATGCTATACCCATAGTTTTTAGAAATACTAGTTCTATGACAGCATTAATCCCTTTTTTAATTTAATTTTAAACTTCAGTCATTTGTTAAAATTTAGGGTTGAAAACTAATCTCTATTTTAATAAGTACGATCTAATACACATTAAACAGAGGTTTGATTTCTAGTTCAATGTAAATTAGCCGTATTATATTTAAATAAACCATTAACAAAAAACCATGGGCTCATCTGTTTCCCTGATGAATTTATATGGTTCTGTAGTACAATAATCGCTTGATATGGTAATCTCTGAACTCTGGAACTTTGCAGTTAGTGAAAGTATGAGGTCATGTCGTGTGTTTCTTAAACCGATAATTCGATCAAGTCAACTAAAATCGCTGCCTTGCCTTCCATTCAATATTTTCTTGTTGAAGTGAAAACTTCTTTAGCGGCGTTGTGCTCTTTTTGGGATGGGTAAAAAATGTTAATCTCACGTCAGGACATGTGACCTGGGGGTCTACTCTAATTCAACGAAAAACGAAGTTTCGTTCGAAACTTCGGACGATTCCTACTACGGTTCCATTCGTTCCGAATATTCGAACGACGAAAAATGTTTGACATTAAAATATTCTAAGCCTACTCTGTTTCACGAAACTTCGGATCGAACATTAGAATTTGACAGCTAATTGTTCGGAATTTTAACCTCAAATTGACGAAGACTAAAGTGTTACCTTTTGATTTTCGTAATTGAGATTTTTTCATAATTACTTTGTGATATGGCTGCAAGACATATTTTAATATTAGCTGCTGTGCGTGAAGAGCGTTTAGAGCGAAGAAGAAACCGGCGTCGTCTGCGCAATCAATTTAATATACGAAATATTCCCGACGTAGAGTTTGGAAGAAATTATAGACTCAGTAGGGAATTATTCGAAGAATTGTGCCGAAAATTAGTAATACTACCACCAAAGGCAAGACGTCATGCAATCGAGCCCACTACTAAGGTATGCAGTTTAAGTATTTTAGGTTTATTAGTTATATTTCACTGTTCGTAATTCTCAACTTTTTGTTTTTCAGATATCAATGACAACTAATGGAAATTTGAACCTCAGATTCTTACGGCCTTAAATTTTTAAGCTCGAGGTAGTTATGAAGGGTCCGTGGGTAGTGTTGCCCAAATGCAAGAACAAGACGAGACTTAGCCAGTCTTGGTCTTGGTCTTGCGCCAATACACCTGGTCTTGGTCTTGGTCTTGGTCTTGCGCTTGCAGTCTTGGTCTTGGTCTTGGTCTTGCAGCAAGAGTCTTGCAAGTCTTGCAATTACCTATTAGTCTATTGCTATTTATTAAAGTTTACTTTAAATCTTAGAAAAACGTATTAGAATTGGAACATTGTGAGCTTGAATTAACATAGCCATAGTAAAGATCAATCAGATTAATAAATAACTGAAGATTTGATAAGAAAGTCGAAAAATCAACTGACCTATATGTCGTTTTCCATGGAAGTAACTGTTTCTTAATAAACATTTATGATTTATAAGCTTACATTTGCTAAAACATGTAAAAAAACAAATTAATTACAATAACTTGACTGTATTTTAAATAACAATGTCTGTCTAGAAAGAGATTGAACCCTCAACTTGCATGAAATTTAATAAAAGAGTTTTATGATTTATCATTTATTTCAATCAAAAATAAAATACAACACAAATCAAACATAACAGTACACAACAGCTTTATCATTAGGTTATGTTACTTTATATCAATTCTTTTGACCAAGAATTAATACAAAGTAACCATCTGGCTGACTCATCACTTAACCTATTTCTATGTTTTCTAATTACTAATGATGCTTTAGAAAATAATCTCTCAGCAGGTACTGAAGTTGCAGGTATTGAGAGAAAATCACGGGCCATCTTCGATAAAGTCGGATACTCTGTCTCATGCGTCCTCCACCAATCTAAAATGTCTTCCGAGCTGGCAGTTCTTGGTTTTCTCAGGTACTCCTCCAACTCGTCTATCACTAAGCCTTGAAGACAAGATCCAGATGACGTCGAGGGACATTCATAGAGTTTATCAAAGTCTATAATGTCTTCATCTTCATCACATACTTTATTTTCTTTTCTTGGCAATTCCAGAGATTTGTTCAGTGAGTGTAGACTTTTATATTCTTCATAAAGTTCATTGAACTTGCGCAGACTTTCTGTTTTAAGTTGCTTCCCCCACATTGTCAGGTCAAAAGTCTGAGCCTTATGCCTTGGGTCTAAAATTAAAGAAGTACAATAAATCCAGTTGCTCTTCTTATAATGTTTAAGCATTTTGTCTCGAGCTGCTTGGAAAGCTAGAATGAGCCTTTCATCCACTTCAGATCGATTAGGTTTCTCATCTAACTGTTTTACCATGGATTCAATTTTATCTAGCA
The DNA here is from genome assembly GCA_927399485.1 of Calamotropha paludella. Lineage (NCBI taxonomy): Eukaryota > Metazoa > Arthropoda > Insecta > Lepidoptera > Crambidae > Calamotropha > Calamotropha paludella. The sequence continues at coordinate 10,398,363 of OV656819.1, forward strand.
AGAGATTGAATGATACAATGACTAGCGGTAATGTAACATATTTGTCTCCACCAAGTTTTGTACTTAAAAGTTTAAAGTTTATTAGAAATTTATGTAATTTTTCGAGTACCTGCCATTCACTAGCTGTGATTTGAAAATCATTCAATTCGGTGACAGAACTGCACAATATGTTAATGCCCGCTCTCACTTTTAAACCAAATCCAATCATATCATGTGTGGAATTCCATCTTGTTGGACAGTCAAGAATGGCATTTAGATTTGATGGCACGCCAGCTGCTTCACAAGCAGACTGAAACTTCTTCTTCACTATCTCACTTCTTTTTATTTTACTGGAAATACTGCGTAACTTTGTTACAGATGTACGCGAGTCAGCAATATTTGGTGCATATTCTTCATCTTCCTCAGTTTCGTCTGCATAGTCTTCATACTGCTGATCTTGCGCGTTAGTGTCAGACTCACAGTGTAATGCTAAGGTCTCTAATAAATCTTGTACACCAAGGTTTAAAATGTGAGCAAAGCACCGGAAATGTTGATTGTCTGAATCAAAGTGTGGCAACTGTTTGCCCAGTTCATACATAAATTTGGTATTTGCAGTTGCGTTGTCGACCGTGATACCTTGTATTTTATCAATTATGCCATATTCCAATAAACATTCATGGAAAATCGTTGCAATATCTTCCCCAGTATGTCGACCGCGTGATGGTATAAAATCAAGAACTACAGATCGATACTTCCATTCGTTGTCTATATAATGCATAGTAACCCCGTAGTAACTCCTACCAGCAATTGACGTCCACCCATCAATGGTAAATGACATTTTAGATGATAATTGTTGAAGTCGTTCCTTGAGATTAAATTGGAGCTCTTCAAATCGCTCTTTGACTTTCCTTCTAAGTGTAGACCTTTTAGGAAACTCCATATTAGGGCAAATACGTCGAAAATATACTTGTGTAGCTTCGTCATCGAAAAATGAGAAGGGAAGATATTTTTTCACTACCCAATCAACTGTAGCTGTCGTGATGTTGTCACTGCTGTTTTCCGACTGAAATAAAACAATAAATCTTGTGTTATTATTTAAAACATACTAGGTTTGAGCGTTTAGGAGGAGGAGGTTTGTTGTTGTTAAATCGAGAAAATCGTTAAATTGACATTTGTTATATTAAGGTTGCACTGTACTGTAATTTACCAAAATAAAGTACTTAGTTGTTACTGGCCGATTATGAAAACAAATGAAAATATAGGTGTTTATAAAAATATTTAAGACGATAATTACATACTTAATATGTCGCACCCCTAGATGAAAACACCACTAACTCAAAAATACTTACGTAAGTTAATGGCGTTTTTGAAAGTATCGCATGAACAGCTACGCGGAGTTAAAATTCCCGTAGCGACAATTTCGACCATTGTTAAAAATGACGCGAAATATGTACCTATGTATTACTATTTTATCAATATCTATAAAATATTCCGAAGTCAGTTTAAAGTCATTTGTTCAAAAAAGACTTTTTTGAGTTCCTGGAGTTTTCATATAAAAAAAATATATTCTTACCTGTCCACTTCTTCCAGCGGTTACTAAAAAGCTTGTGATATCTCCACTTAATTTTGGTTTAACAGGAAGAAATATTTGTGATTCCTTTTTGTGGAAAGATATTAGATGTTTCCTTAAGCCTGAAGTGTTTCTGTTTTTCATTTTTATTTCAGTCTTTTTATGTTGGCACAATTTACACAAGGCAGTTTGGGATGCATGAATTATTTCGAAAAACTCCTCAAATTTGCTTTTGGGTCTTTTAGATCTGTGACTCAAACTCTCGTTACTCGGACTAGAATAATTTGAATCTTCGTCACTCATATTAAATTGTACACGTGATACGTTTTTAGAAAACAACAAGAATTAGTAAAAACAATTATTAAGTTAGACTCGAAGCACAGCTCAATTGGAAATGACTGGAATTAAAATAATTCCTTTGTTTATAGTACGTTTCCTTGCTTTCTACCGCGCCGCCTCGCCACGTGCCGGCTCTATTAAAAGGATGCCGCCGCAAATCAAACGATGCCGCGTGCGGCGTACAAACACAGATTATTACCTACTTGTACAGACGCGACGCGTGAATAAAATATATGTAAAGAATTAGTGCCAATCACTATTCTTTACATATAAGTGAATGTTTTGGCGTACATCTATACTAATCTATACTAATATTATAAAGCTGAAGAGTTTGTTTGTATGTTTGATGACAGAAGTTTTAAAATAAATAAATAAATCCTGAACGTCACTATACCTCCAAAGTTACTATTCTTCGTGGGCGAAGTCGCGGGCACTGCTTGTAAATACTTTTTTTTTTTTTTTTTTATTTTTTTTTATTTATTTATTTCATATACAAGAAAAAAAAATACAAATATACAATTTAGTCCCACAAAACCGACTTGTCGGTTTGACTGAGGGATCTTTAGTCTCTTAGCTTATAATTATAATTATGTAGGTATATAATACAACTATAACTGTATCAGGTAAAGTTAAGTGCACAATAATTGGATTTAGACTGAATTACAACAAACTGAAGGAAAATTTAGCGGTGATAATAATAAGATACAATTGTTGTAAGATATAAAATACGTGTGTAAAAAACAACCACGCCTCCGAGCCCTCAGATGGGCTCGGAGGCGTGGTTGTTTTTTACACACGTATTTTATATCTTATAGAAATATTGCATTGTGAATGCAAAAAAATAAATAAAAACATACAATTGTTGTGTTAAATAGTAGTCATCAGATAATCTTTTAATATTTTTTTAAATTTATTTTTATCCGTTTCACATCTAATAGTTTCGGGCAACGAATTAAGAAGATATGGTATACGCTTCTGTAAAGTTCTGTCACCAAAATAATTTTGAACCCTAGGAATTACAAATTTCTTTTTTGAAGTGGCTCTAGTGATCTGGTTATGATTTATGTATTCACTGGGGTCTACTCTTTTTCTCCGAAACGAAACTTCGGCAACGAACGAAATTTAAACGAAATTTCGCAAGCGACCCTACTCTATATCTTTTTCGGATACGCACAACAAGTTCGTTTTCATAGACAATTTTCGTGAACGAATGAGCCTAGTAATATTATGTAGGTTTTTTATAATGTCAAATACGGTTTTTACCGTAACTTAACATTAATAAACAATGTTGCTTAATTATTTGATTTAAGACAGTAAAAAGTTGATTATAATCAATTTTGGTAATAACTTATGTTAAAAATATGAAGTACAAATAAAATTCAAGTTTTCGAAGAAATTTACCTTGGCACTATAAAGAACCCACTTAGCGATACTATAAACCGACTGATTTGTAAAGAGCTATTTGATACAATCAATTGGTAGTAAACATAGGCCTTACAAAAATGGTCGTTTAATCTCTCATAACCCTTTTTGACGTTTTGAGTGGATTCTTTGAATAGTTTTGAAAGTTTGTTTTATAAGTGTTGTGTTATCAAATCAAAGTATTTCCAAGTGCTTTTTTTATACTTCGCAATCCCGACATGCATTCCATAAGACCGTTTCCAAGTTTCATAGTGAATTTGTAGCCCCCGCTAAATAGTTGTTTCTGCAAGTTATAACACCGTCTGATAAATTATTTATTTTAAAAACAATCTGCTCAAATGGCTCCACGTACGGATTCAGCAAGTGCAGAGCAAATGAGTTGAGCCCTCCTCAATTTCTTAGACGAGCATAAGGATTTAGCAAAAGGGAGATTGAGGAGTGTTGAAGGAAAAGTTCAATCAAAGAAGCTGTGGGATGAAATGTGCAATATGCTCAATTCAATGGGTGGTTGCACTAAGACTGTTCAGCAGTGGCAAAAGGTACGTCGTTTATCCATTTTATTTAATAAAGAAAAAATAATTCATTGATAAGTAACATTATAATGATAACCATGGATCTTTTATTTACTTTTATTTTTATGCTTTATGGTTTGATAGAAAACACCTGGCAAAGAAAGCTGCTGCTGATTCTCGGAGGTCGGCTACTGCAACTGGAGGTGGTCTATCGACGGCACCTCAACTCTTCCAATGAGAGTTGAAGGTGTTATCCATAATGGGAGATGGATTCGGTGAACGCCAAAGAGGAGCCAGAGTCCCAGCTTTCAATGAGGTAATCTTTTTTGTATTTTCAATTGTAGAAAGTTTTTGTTACTTTTAATAATTTCATGTCAAATTTAGTTCAAGTTATTAAGTTATTTTAAAATCTTTACTAAACACATAACATGAAAGGTCATTTTAAATTATGTTCTTGGGTTACATAAAATTTATAATTAAATACAAATAGTAGAAAATTGTTACTTAAATTTGTAAAAAAAATAATTTTCAGACAAATGAATGGAATGAACCAAGTCCATCTATCTCCAGTCTAGCAAGCCCTCCACCTATGCTCACCATCCACATTCAGCCTCTTAGCTTGAACCTACTCGAAGAATTCAAGCAGTCTACCAGCCAAGATAATAGCTAGCCCATACAGTTATCAGTCCCTGCTGCAAGTCAAGACTCCTTGACTACAAGACATTGTAAGTATTTTTTACTGTTTTATTTATAGTCAATATGAAATACCATATTACCATACCATGCCATACTTTATTTAAACTTAGTAGGTAGGTATGTATAAGGTTGATATTTGGCATTGCATACATACAGTGTTCATATGTGTATTGAGTCCAGTACAACTGTCATGACAAATAATAAATTATTCCATTTAGTTAACAATAAATATATAAAAATTCATTGTTGAAGTGTTAAAGGTATTTTTGGCATTAAAATGGTCTATTGTTTTGCAGCATCACAAGCTAGACGGTCCAGGAGGCGAGTCGCTGTTGGCCTCCACTCTCTCCAAATAAAAGAAGAACATTTGGCAATAGAGGAAGTTAGAAACACTGAATTTTCAGGCATCAAAGCCTGCCCTTTTACAACTGTGTGGGCTAGTTAGAGAATATTTAAATAAATTGGAATAAAATAGTGTATAGTATAGTATTAAGCATATTGTATTAATGTTAATTAATAAAGATATTTTTATATGAAGATTGATTTTATATCTTTAAATTTGATAAAATAGTATTTTCTTCCCACTTCCAACAAGAAAGCTAACTGTTATTGCTTAAATTAGAACTAAGCCCAACATACATAGCTTTATTTAAATACATCATTTCTCTTAAATCTTTAAAAGGGTTAGTCTTAAAAAAATAGTTTAAGCTCAAGTTCAACATTTTTATTGCATTTTAATTTATACATAGAGATTATTTAAAAAATAGAAACAAAAATGAAACTCTGCAAGGGCACATCAACCATATAGACAAGATAAACTGGATATTATCAAATAATAACTAACAATTACAAACATTTTATTGTTATTTCTTACAGCTATTTATTTAATACTACAATTATTTTAAAAATTAAAATTATCTTAAAATTCATTCTTTTACTAAATTAAAATTATGTAGTATTACCCATCTAAATATTAACATCTTAATTAAACTTACTAAATTATATATCACTTCTAAACATTTCAATTTTGCAGGTTGGTTCTGCTAGTTTATTTTGGGGTCTTAGATTTTGTGTTAATGTACATTCAACAGCACATCAATATACTCAAATTGTCAAACTGCATCAAATAGTTTTTAACTTGAGTTCAATATGATTTGAAAAAAAAAAAGATTTTTGTTGGAGTTGGAGATTTGTGTTATTGTTGGTACTGTAAATTTAATCTGTTAAATAATATTCAAAGAGCTGTCTTCTTAAAATATCTCATTAGACACAGCAATGGCTCTCCAAATGGGTTCTTATACTGCATTCTCTCCAAATGTATGCATCATGTGTAGCTCCACCATAGGATGCATCTACATTTGTGATATAACAATCACTATCACATATCTGAAAAATAATGCCATGAATATAAATTGCATATTAAACATTATATTAAATTTTACTGAAAATATCACAGAGAAGGTTTAAATATTTTCTTATACTCACAACTTGGGTGTTGAGTGAATGGAAATGTTTCCTATTAAAATATTGTTCCTCATGCTGTGAAGGTCTCACTTTTGCATTATGAGTACAATTAATGCATCCAATTACACCAAGAAGCCCATATTTCTCATAAAATCTGTAATATTAATGTCATATTAACCCCAACACTATTAGCAATGATAAAACTTAAATTCAATGACATATTAGTACTCACCCTCTCTTTATAACATTCCTTTCATTACTATTTTGTGGGAAATGTATGTACTTCCTTAATATATGGGGTGCATTTAGAGCAGTCGTGACCTCCTGCAAACAACGAGAAACAGTCTGTTGTGCCATGGGGCCATCCATGTTATGGCCCACGGATAGTGTTGCCCAAATTCAGTCTTGGTCTTGCAGTCTTGGTCTTGTTCTTGCGTTTTTGCAAGACCAAGACCAAGAACAAGACCGCGTATTTTTAGCAAGACCAAGACCAAGACTGACCGTGCAAGACTTGAGCAAGAACAAGACTAAGCCTGCAAGACTCTTGCGTCTTGCAGCTAGGACTTAGCGCTATTTCACGGAGTAGTTAGGTGTAACAGTTCGGTGTATAGGTACGCTTAGGAATTCTATGAGACGCAAAAAACTGTATCAAAGAATATGAAAAACTGGATCTATGCGCATTACGACTAATACCATAAACATACCTACATAGCGAATAAAAAAATATCCATTAAAATCAAACTGAGTGCATGCATAGTTATGTTTTAACCATCGGCACTTTGATAATGCGGCATCAAAGGTTTTGTACTTACTTCTCAAAGAAATTTGCTGCTTTTCGGAAGCACATGGTTATAATACACGCGCCGGCGGCTTCTTTTGAAATCATATACAACAATCGTTGCCGCCGCGCCGAAATCACAACATTTGACACTATTTGATTGCCGCCACAGGGCGTAGGCGTAGGTATACTCATGCAAAATAATTTCGAATTTTAAGAGTACCTACAGGTGTTCCAAAGAATAAATAAGTTTCAGAGTGCTTATAATGAAAATGAATACATTATACTGATCACGCAAGTAGTATTATGATTAGAATAAAATGGTAAGGATAGGTAGTAGATGTCATAATAATTTATTCTAGTAAGTATATATTATAATATTGATTATATGGTTTTAAACTAATTACTTAGGTACTATTATTGTACATTTAGTCATTATATTTCTTAAGTTTTTACAAGAAAAAATAGCAAAAAAGTGTTCAAATATCACCCGTTTGATAAATATTGTAGCCACTTTTAAATATACTTGAAACGTGTAAAAAAATTCTACATAATTAATAAAATAATATAAAAAGCGTAGGTACTTACCTACTAATAAAATAAAAAGCCTGCGATTTATTATTAGTAAATAATCACGGCAGCCGAGAGTGTGTCTCCACTTTTGAATACATAAATCATAACCAGATCACTAGAGCCACTTCAAAAAAGAAATTTGTAATTCCTAGGGTTCAAAATTATTTTGGTGACAGAACTTTACAGAAGCGTATACCATATCTTCTTAATTCGTTGCCCGAAACTATTAGATGTGAAACGGATAAAAATAAATTTAAAAAAATATTAAAAGATTATCTGATGACTACTATTTAACACAACAATTGTATGTTTTTATTTATTTTTTTGCATTCACAATGCAATATTTCTATAAGATATAAAATACGTGTGTAAAAAACAACCACGCCTCCGAGCCCATCTGAGGGCTCGGAGATAGAAGATATGGTATACGCTTCTGTAAAGTTCTGTCACCAAAATAATTTTGAACCCTAGGAATTACAAATTTCTTTTTTGAAGTGGCTCTAGTGATCTGGTTATGATTTATGTATTCAAAAGTGGAGACACACTCTCGGCTGCCGTGATTATTTACTAATAATAAATCGCAGGCTTTTTATTTTATTAGTAGGTAAGTACCTACGCTTTTTATATTATTTTATTAATTATGTAGAATTTTTTTACACGTTTCAAGTATATTTAAAAGTGGCTACAATATTTATCAAACGGGTGATATTTGAACACTTTTTTGCTATTTTTTCTTGTAAAAACTTAAGAAATATAATGACTAAATGTACAATAATAGTACCTAAGTAATTAGTTTAAAACCATATAATCAATATTATAATATATACTTACTAGAATAAATTATTATGACATCTACTACCTATCCTTACCATTTTATTCTAATCATAATACTACTTGCGTGATCAGTATAATGTATTCATTTTCATTATAAGCACTCTGAAACTTATTTATTCTTTGGAACACCTGTAGGTACTCTTAAAATTCGAAATTATTTTGCATGAGTATACCTACGCCTACGCCCTGTGGCGGCAATCAAATAGTGTCAAATGTTGTGATTTCGGCGCGGCGGCAACGATTGTTGTATATGATTTCAAAAGAAGCCGCCGGCGCGTGTATTATAACCATGTGCTTCCGAAAAGCAGCAAATTTCTTTGAGAAGTAAGTACAAAACCTTTGATGCCGCATTATCAAAGTGCCGATGGTTAAAACATAACTATGCATGCACTCAGTTTGATTTTAATGGATATTTTTTTATTCGCTATGTAGGTATGTTTATGGTATTAGTCGTAATGCGCATAGATCCAGTTTTTCATATTCTTTGATACAGTTTTTTGCGTCTCATAGAATTCCTAAGCGTACCTATACACCGAACTGTTACACCTAACTACTCCGTGAAATAGCGCTAAGTCCTAGCTGCAAGACGCAAGAGTCTTGCAGGCTTAGTCTTGTTCTTGCTCAAGTCTTGCACGGTCAGTCTTGGTCTTGGTCTTGCTAAAAATACGCGGTCTTGTTCTTGGTCTTGGTCTTGCAAAAACGCAAGAACAAGACCAAGACTGCAAGACCAAGACTGAATTTGGGCAACACTATCCGTGGGCCATAACATGGATGGCCCCATGGCACAACAGACTGTTTCTCGTTGTTTGCAGGAGGTCACGACTGCTCTAAATGCACCCCATATATTAAGGAAGTACATACATTTCCCACAAAATAGTAATGAAAGGAATGTTATAAAGAGAGGGTGAGTACTAATATGTCATTGAATTTAAGTTTTATCATTGCTAATAGTGTTGGGGTTAATATGACATTAATATTACAGATTTTATGAGAAATATGGGCTTCTTGGTGTAATTGGATGCATTAATTGTACTCATAATGCAAAAGTGAGACCTTCACAGCATGAGGAACAATATTTTAATAGGAAACATTTCCATTCACTCAACACCCAAGTTGTGAGTATAAGAAAATATTTAAACCTTCTCTGTGATATTTTCAGTAAAATTTAATATAATGTTTAATATGCAATTTATATTCATGGCATTATTTTTCAGATATGTGATAGTGATTGTTATATCACAAATGTAGATGCATCCTATGGTGGAGCTACACATGATGCATACATTTGGAGAGAATGCAGTATAAGAACCCATTTGGAGAGCCATTGCTGTGTCTAATGAGATATTTTAAGAAGACAGCTCTTTGAATATTATTTAACAGATTAAATTTACAGTACCAACAATAACACAAATCTCCAACTCCAACAAAAATCTTTTTTTTTTTCAAATCATATTGAACTCAAGTTAAAAACTATTTGATGCAGTTTGACAATTTGAGTATATTGATGTGCTGTTGAATGTACATTAACACAAAATCTAAGACCCCAAAATAAACTAGCAGAACCAACCTGCAAAATTGAAATGTTTAGAAGTGATATATAATTTAGTAAGTTTAATTAAGATGTTAATATTTAGATGGGTAATACTACATAATTTTAATTTAGTAAAAGAATGAATTTTAAGATAATTTTAATTTTTAAAATAATTGTAGTATTAAATAAATAGCTGTAAGAAATAACAATAAAATGTTTGTAATTGTTAGTTATTATTTGATAATATCCAGTTTATCTTGTCTATATGGTTGATGTGCCCTTGCAGAGTTTCATTTTTGTTTCTATTTTTTAAATAATCTCTATGTATAAATTAAAATGCAATAAAAATGTTGAACTTGAGCTTAAACTATTTTTTTAAGACTAACCCTTTTAAAGATTTAAGAGAAATGATGTATTTAAATAAAGCTATGTATGTTGGGCTTAGTTCTAATTTAAGCAATAACAGTTAGCTTTCTTGTTGGAAGTGGGAAGAAAATACTATTTTATCAAATTTAAAGATATAAAATCAATCTTCATATAAAAATATCTTTATTAATTAACATTAATACAATATGCTTAATACTATACTATACACTATTTTATTCCAATTTATTTAAATATTCTCTAACTAGCCCACACAGTTGTAAAAGGGCAGGCTTTGATGCCTGAAAATTCAGTGTTTCTAACTTCCTCTATTGCCAAATGTTCTTCTTTTATTTGGAGAGAGTGGAGGCCAACAGCGACTCGCCTCCTGGACCGTCTAGCTTGTGATGCTGCAAAACAATAGACCATTTTAATGCCAAAAATACCTTTAACACTTCAACAATGAATTTTTATATATTTATTGTTAACTAAATGGAATAATTTATTATTTGTCATGACAGTTGTACTGGACTCAATACACATATGAACACTGTATGTATGCAATGCCAAATATCAACCTTATACATACCTACCTACTAAGTTTAAATAAAGTATGGCATGGTATGGTAATATGGTATTTCATATTGACTATAAATAAAACAGTAAAAAATACTTACAATGTCTTGTAGTCAAGGAGTCTTGACTTGCAGCAGGGACTGATAACTGTATGGGCTAGCTATTATCTTGGCTGGTAGACTGCTTGAATTCTTCGAGTAGGTTCAAGCTAAGAGGCTGAATGTGGATGGTGAGCATAGGTGGAGGGCTTGCTAGACTGGAGATAGATGGACTTGGTTCATTCCATTCATTTGTCTGAAAATTATTTTTTTTACAAATTTAAGTAACAATTTTCTACTATTTGTATTTAATTATAAATTTTATGTAACCCAAGAACATAATTTAAAATGACCTTTCATGTTATGTGTTTAGTAAAGATTTTAAAATAACTTAATAACTTGAACTAAATTTGACATGAAATTATTAAAAGTAACAAAAACTTTCTACAATTGAAAATACAAAAAAGATTACCTCATTGAAAGCTGGGACTCTGGCTCCTCTTTGGCGTTCACCGAATCCATCTCCCATTATGGATAACACCTTCAACTCTCATTGGAAGAGTTGAGGTGCCGTCGATAGACCACCTCCAGTTGCAGTAGCCGACCTCCGAGAATCAGCAGCAGCTTTCTTTGCCAGGTGTTTTCTATCAAACCATAAAGCATAAAAATAAAAGTAAATAAAAGATCCATGGTTATCATTATAATGTTACTTATCAATGAATTATTTTTTCTTTATTAAATAAAATGGATAAACGACGTACCTTTTGCCACTGCTGAACAGTCTTAGTGCAACCACCCATTGAATTGAGCATATTGCACATTTCATCCCACAGCTTCTTTGATTGAACTTTTCCTTCAACACTCCTCAATCTCCCTTTTGCTAAATCCTTATGCTCGTCTAAGAAATTGAGGAGGGCTCAACTCATTTGCTCTGCACTTGCTGAATCCGTACGTGGAGCCATTTGAGCAGATTGTTTTTAAAATAAATAATTTATCAGACGGTGTTATAACTTGCAGAAACAACTATTTAGCGGGGGCTACAAATTCACTATGAAACTTGGAAACGGTCTTATGGAATGCATGTCGGGATTGCGAAGTATAAAAAAAGCACTTGGAAATACTTTGATTTGATAACACAACACTTATAAAACAAACTTTCAAAACTATTCAAAGAATCCACTCAAAACGTCAAAAAGGGTTATGAGAGATTAAACGACCATTTTTGTAAGGCCTATGTTTACTACCAATTGATTGTATCAAATAGCTCTTTACAAATCAGTCGGTTTATAGTATCGCTAAGTGGGTTCTTTATAGTGCCAAGGTAAATTTCTTCGAAAACTTGAATTTTATTTGTACTTCATATTTTTAACATAAGTTATTACCAAAATTGATTATAATCAACTTTTTACTGTCTTAAATCAAATAATTAAGCAACATTGTTTATTAATGTTAAGTTACGGTAAAAACCGTATTTGACATTATAAAAAACCTACATAATATTACTAGGCTCATTCGTTCACGAAAATTGTCTATGAAAACGAACTTGTTGTGCGTATCCGAAAAAGATATAGAGTAGGGTCGCTTGCGAAATTTCGTTTAAATTTCGTTCGTTGCCGAAGTTTCGTTTCGGAGAAAAAGAGTAGACCCCCTGATCGAAAATTCGTAAGACGGAGGGAGAGTAAACCGCTGGCGCGGCGTAGGAGAGGAAGTAATATTCCCTTCTTTTTCTACCGCGCGGCGAAAATGTATGCCTGCTCCTGCTGATTCGTTTAAGCGGCGCAGGGCGCATGCGCGAGTGTGCTTGTGTGTTTGTTGTCAGGTTTGGTTACGATAGCGCAATAAATGAATATTGTATTTTACCCCATAAATGATAGTACTTTTATACAGATAATTAAAACAATTCGTGCCAAATTATTCCCTAACCATTCCAAAATATCAAAAATGCACAACGTTATAATTTTCATGTTTTCACTTCTGCCGGCACTCCCGGAGTGCGAATAGTTTTTTTTTTTAATAAAGTTGTTTCTACATTTGTTATAATATTGTTTTATTAGAATATTGAAAGCAATTTTTATTTAAATAGTTGCAGAAAAAATCAACAACACCACAGTTGTTGTGTTTGATCAACAATCCGATGGGTTTTTTGTATTGTAACACAAACATATATATAACATACACAAGAAAAGGCCTCTCCTAATACAGGTTAGTATTAAAATAAATAATAATAATAATTTATAATTATTTATTAGGTTAGTATTAAAATTAAAGAGAGGATTCCTCTCTAACTTTATACTATTTTAATAATTTAGTGGATTAGCATTTTTGTACTTGTCTTAAGTTCTATAGTAAATTAAACTACTACCATTTGTTTGTGATGATCCTGCAAGTATATGATCACTGGCACTGATGATTTGACTTTTGGGAAAATTGCTTTATTTCTACAATATGACCTGCGCGCGTTAATCGCTATACTAATGAGATCTTTTCCTATGGCATCGGCAAGTTTTATCCTACATATTCCTGTAGTAACTTCAGTTTGTATAATTCATTTGAAATCTAACCAATATTTTAAAGAATTTTACGAACAAAATTAAATTGTTTAAAATTGCTTAACTAGTAGAATAAATTTTTTTTTGTTTCGCAGAAATGATACTTCGATACAATGTAAATTTTAAATACACCATTTTTCTTTTTATTACCGTCTGCTATACGTGCCTAGATAAATACTAAGAGAATTAATATAATTTCCACTTCAAAAAGAGTAGAATACAAAAATCATCAAAACCATGATAGGTATTAAGGAATAAAAAAGCGCATAAAAATAAAACTTTTAGCTACCTAAAATTTAAATGACCTTTTTATGCCACATTCTTATTTATTTTGGCCGTCCTCCACTTTTCTGTAGTATATATAGTGGATAGTATAATGAAGACCCTCTGAATTGCCCCGCAGATCTCATGTGCTTTTAGCTACTTAAGTTGTTAAAGCTCGGGTGAGCAAAGCCGTGGAAACGTAAACTTATGGTATATATCTTGTAAGTGATCTCTAAAGGGGTCATTTACTCGGTTCAACAATTTATTTGGGAATTTCGCTGTACATTTAGTCAAAGTGATATTAGAGCACTATATCTGCATAGTGGTGGATTTGTTTTCACTGGTACTATTTATGTACCCATTGCTTGGATATAAGTTTCCTATAGTTGTAATTAGTATGTGTTAAAATCCACAACACGGATCCATTCGAATATATGGGCAATAACCATTATTATCACTGTTACTACTATCCGCGTATAAGCTTACCTTCTGCAGCACAAATTAGCTAAAGATAATAACTTCTTGGTCACCTATCCGTAGACAAACATTAGCGTAAGTTGCTTAATATCCGCAATTATAGGTAGAAAAATCACCACCATCGACGTCGCGCTCTTTTTGTATATTCTTGACGTGATAACGTCTTATAAATCGATTAATGCCGGCTGCACACAAGAAAAAGCTTGACCCATCATCACGTTCCGTCATTGTCACGTTCTGCCTGAGTCGAGTATGCAAGTAATTTGCGCTCGTTAATTCAAATATTTTTGACGTGATAACGTGTTATAAATCGATGAACGCCGCACGAAAAAGCATGACATTGTAACGTTTCGCCTAAGCCGAGCGTACAAGAGAGAGCGGAACAAACGATAGAGAGGCACAATCGGCCTAAACGTTCGGCTTGTGACGCATCTATCTCTCTTCCACTCCATCGGCCGATGCGTCCGAGTAGAAGAGAGACAGCGGCAGCACACAAACTACACGTGAACTATTATGTCAAAGTTTATAAAGTGAAGTGAAAAGATAATGTGGTTTCCATTGTTTAATTCAACAACAATTGCGGCAAAAAGGTGATTAATTAGGTGATAATAATTCAATTAAAAAAATATGCAATTTTTCATCAAAATTTTCTGAGGACGTTAGTACGTAAAAATATCGTCCGTAGACCGACTTTTTTTTATAAAATATCACTAATACCATTGAGTAAGTTAATATTGCCAGCGTTAAAAAGCAGATAAACAAGATAAAACAGATTTAACAAACGAGTTTGATAGTGATTACAATTTTTTGTTTTTTTTTTCTATCATACATCGATATTAAAATGTGTCCGTAATGAGAAAATATCTTACTATCTGTTCCTTAATTATGTGATTTTTCAAGAACTTAAGAACTCATTTTCAATTGTTTTTTTTAATAAGAATGAAATTCATAATTATTAATCGGAAACGATAAAGGGTTTTTACAAGAAATAGGAATGGAAACGGTAATTGTCTGTCATTAGGTAGATTTAAAAAATAGTACTTATTCTATTTCAAACTTATTGTCCTTAGTAGTACTCTGGAAAATAAATTTCATTTTATGTATTATTTTTTTTTATCAATAATATTTACAATGCGTTAAAGATATTACTAATATTGCCATTAACCCCCTAGTGATAAGCTAAACGCATAAATTATAACTCGATTCCCTTGATGCAATGCTGACATTGCAATCGATAGGATAAGGCCATTACTCTATGCATTCATTTCTAAACAGAAAACTAGAGACTACTATTATACGCATTTGATAAATTATTTATCCTGTGTAGTTCAATTTATTTTAATAACTAAACCAACAAAAAGGAACAACGCATACAGATTTTATTCTATCGATTCAATATTGTGGCTTTTAGAAGCCCGTGAAAGCTGTCACGCCCGTATCAGCTGATTTCTGGTAGAATCATGTTTCTTAGCATGAAGCCTTACTTGGTAGACCAGTACTATGTGATTGCTGTGAATATATTATATTTCTCTTTCTATACTTCCATTTATTATAAATAGATTGTAGGTTAAGTTAAAACCATGTGATATAGGGTTCGATTTTTGGTATAAAACTTTTTCGAATTTTAACTTTTACAAACATTAAATGTTTTGTTATCTGAAAATATGTTTCTGATTTTATGACAGCAATTTTTTCTTTATTTATCAGTTATAATTTTCTCTTTACTAATAGTTTGTTAAGAAACAGCGAAGCGCTTCCTATTTTCCGCTATGAACACGCGCGATAGGCGAACATAATGACATAAATCGTGAGAGTAAAACCACTGGTTGCAACTAAGCATAACGTAAAATCATACAACGTACCGCACCTACGTACGCAGTGACGAAAGCATTTTCCTCCGTAACTGCGAGCGATTTTCTTTAAGCCAGTTCACAACGCTCAGCCGTCGCGAGCGCCCGTCTTGTACCGTGGCCTGTTCCGTGCACGAAATGTAAACAAACGGAACGCATACATCGGAAGTGTTACGTTTAAAAACGTTCCGCAATCCAAGCTATCGGAACAAAGTGCGGTGAATTTGAATATTGTAGTGACGTTTCTGTTTTTGAATTTGGATTTTTAACCCTCCCGGTGAAAAGTACCCGGTCGTTGGCTTCGAATTTACCAGGTAGTGCATGTTGCTTCAATTACTTTTTGCACGTGAAAAATGTTCAGTCGGCAGTTGTTTTGGTTTCACCGGAATCTTTAATTTCGCTTACTATAAATTCTAATTATTTGGCGGCGGAAATGTGATTTTGTATACCAAGTTACCGTGAATTATTGATAAGGTTATTTAAAAACACATTTTTTGATTGCTGATACGGTCAGGTTCATTATTTTATGGAATAAAAATTTAAACCAAGACTTCGAATAATCTCAAAGTGAGCATTTTATGAAACAAAATTACACAGATCTATACAGTAACTTAAAAAAAATATTGAATATATATATTTAAACTAGTGTATTATTCTTACAATATTGCGGACCAGGCTACAACTGGGAAGATGTCTTAAGTATGTTCAACGCTTACCTGTTGATAATGCTCCTCATACGAGTATAAGTAACATTAAGAATTTGAAATAATAAAGGACTAACTTAAACATAAAGTATTCGTAATGTCTCATTATTTGCTAGTAGTTAACACCCTAACATGTAACATTTCCAGAAATTGTGAATATTTTCAAGAATTGCGTCACAAATCTTTCTAAAGAATTTAATTTATCCTCTAGAGCCAAAAATAGAACTCGATTTCCAATTAAACAATTTCATTGCCTCGTTTAAATGTCTACTCAAAATTGCTGTTCATATTGCCTTCTTAATAATAATTTAGTTGAAAGCTATTATTAGCTCTACTCTCTTTACAATACAATACAAAACACTTTATTGATAACACCGCATGGAGGAAATAACAAAACAAAAGAATAAGTTAAATTAGTGCTACGACGTCTTATCGCTCAAAGCGATCTCTTCCAGGCAACCTTTGGATGGAGAGGACTAGAAAGAACCGTAAAGCGCGTGTAACCGCGGTGAAAGCGAAAATTATAGCTGCAAAATTAAAGTTATATACAATATATACAAACCCAGTCAATACAAATACATACATACATATACACATACATAAACATTATATGCAGCAACAAAAATTAACAAGTTAGTGGAATACGTAAACTACACATAGTTCGCTTAAAATGGCAGATATTATCCCGTTATTTGATTGGCTAATAAATGTGAATGTCTTATAGATACTTGGAGAAAGTTCTAAAAAAAGCAGCCTGAACGCTAAAGAAAGAATCATAGAATGTGGTAGTGTATATTAATATCAAGAGCATGACTATTTGGATGATCACAAAGAAAATGCGTAGAAAATTACGCAATCTCTTCAGCGTATCTGCCGAAGCATATAATTTGCGACTTACGGCCAGTAACTGAAGTCCCCAACTCAAAAACAAACGAATGTCAAAAATTAGCCTTAAATTTCCTGATAAAGTGATAATTATAACAATATTGTTACACTTAATTTTCTTATTATTTCATCTGTTACTAGCGACCCGCCTCTATGCAAACATAGATAGTATACAGCCTACTTTCTTTTATAATAATGTATTTGTCAGACTGTGAAATAATTTTTCAAATAGATTTAGTGCTTCCATTTATTTCCCTCTACATAAACAATAACAAAATCCGCACTCTCTCTATTAATATTCTTATTGAGTTTTTAATATAAATAATTTGTCTTTAATAGAAATAAACACGTAAAGCACAAACTCCTTTTTCCAAGAACTACTTGACTCTCTATTACACACTCATTCGAAGCACTCTTGAATGTACCCATGTCGTATGATCGTCGTGCTACTGCCTTTATTCAACGTTAAAACACATTTTCAATTGTAATATTGGCTGAAACTTAGTTGATTATAACGATAGACTTTAAAAATGTAAAGGAACATGATCTCAAATATTTATTTAAACTACTTTGCAGTAAAATTAATTCACTTTATCTATTAAGAAAATTAAATATACGCGACGTAATTCCAAATTAGCTACTGAATAAATAATATCATCATCAAAGTTATGAAAATTATTACATCTTTTTATAACCTTCTTGACAAGGATAACATTTTGTTATCGTTTGTAACACCCATGTTAAGTATTAGTACTCCCGTATTTGACAGCCACTTGGTGCAACTTTAGCAATCCTACATTCTACTTCAAAGGTCCCGGGTTCGCAACCTAGTAGCAGCGGATGTTTGTGTGATAAACACAAGTGTTTGCTCCTGAGTTATGGTGTCTACTTACTTATTAATGTATTCTATGCGTTATTTAGTTGCACGTTCTGTTTAGTTTGGTACTATATAATTGTTGTGAGTTGTTTGGAGTTCTGGTTATGATATTTTATCCAAAATATATTGAACAGCTGAAATTTCTTATTTCCTACTTCAGCCCCATTTGTTCCAAATAACTTCTTCACTGCCTTTTATGTTATCTTGGTTGTAAGTCGTTATAGTGGGTGATAACTATGTAGTTGCCCAAATTAATAAAGTTAAAGGCAATTTAAAACTAATATTGTCTCAGTTATCAGAAAGACAAAGACAGCATTAACTTTTAACCAGTTATATCTTAAGTCCCAGTTTTGCAATAAGGAAAGCGATAGCACAATTTTATATTTAATTCATACTCTTTTTCTTTTGTTCTGATTTAACAGGATAACAGACTATGTTGATGATTTTTATACAAATAAGCTTGGTAGTGTCATTAATGGTAAAATATTCTACGGATACTGTGGCTTGTAGTGACGTTGTGAAATAAGATTCTATAAACCTGTGATAAAACAAAAACAATATTAATAAATAAACAAAGGTAATTATAGCATCCAAAAATACTTAGATGATTAAACTTGAAAATAATATATTACCTAATAAAACACAATACAATTACAATTAAAGTACTAAAATAAAACTTTTATTTTATTATAACTTATAACAGAAAAGTTTTTCACTCTCCTATTTGCTGTGCCAGGGTCCATAATGTTCTGTATACCTTTTTATTTAACGTCTTTGTACATTATGGTTTCAGCAATAAAATAGGTATTGATAATTTTACAAATATATATGTATATATATATTGACGTGCTTTCGGCAGCAGTAAAATCTGTGTTATTACTTTTATGGTAAAATATTTAATCTTAAAATACATAGGTAGCGACCATTTATATATAAAGGCTAAAACCCAATCCTGAAATCAACAGATATAAAAAAGGAACGAAATAAAAAGATTTGCTTTGAGAAATTGACTTCTTTGTTTAGAATAAAAAATTACAAAAATAAACAATTTTACGTTCATTCATTGAGAACACTTTTATCAGATGGCCCAGTGAGGTTTGGTGGGTGCTATCGATTGCAGATGCAGCTGACAGACAAACGAATTTATGTGCTTTCCGAAGCATGGAGGCATCGTACGAGTTAATAATTTTTTTGTTACTCATTGATGACCAACCTCTATGAATGTTGATTCTCTACGAGAGAGATAACATATCCATCCATCCATTAACTTGCTTATTTGTTCTTCTTAATTTTTTTTTGTAATCATTTTCTTTGGTACAATATAATTAATGCTTATGAACATTTTGTGTATTTTAATAGTCATTGTCAACACACACATAGTCACAAAGCACAAAAAAACCGTAAATTATATGATTTTTTTAATATTTTTCAATAACTTGATTTTGTTTGTATATAAATACCTCCTGGAACATAAAATTATGTTACAAGGAAGCGTATAAACATACATTTTTTACATTGTTTTAGTAAGCAGGCTAAAACCAAAAGTCTTTGAAAATTGAATTTTAAGATTAAAATTTCAAGCGTTTTGTTTCAAATACAAATATGGAGATTTCTGTTCAAGATAATGATGTGGACGGTAATGAGCAGCACGTGCAACTTCATTTGCAACAGTGGCATATAGTGCATATAGCTGATATTAACCGGAAATTGACGGAGCGAATCCGGTATAGGTATCGCTTCCCAGTTATTTGCGGATCTTACCAATCGGAGATAGAAGTTTCTTTAATATTAGTGACATAATGACACTTAAAAAAGTGGCAAGCACTGTTTATTACTTGACTATGTTTAATATTATAATTCTTATGTAACTAGTCCTCGACAGTCAACTAAAACCTTTTTGATATCGTTTCCTTCCCTGAAAGGAGTACATTTTTCAAATAAAAATCTAGGTATCAAATGGTGGTAAGTAGAGATAACGTAAATAAAATTATAACGACATATTATCAAATGGTATTCTCATAAGAAATCTTGCAATGACTTAATAGTTTATAACAAATCAATTAATAATATCAATATAATGTCTTCTATGTTCGATCTATTGGTTTTCAATATTTACCGATATTTTGTTAAAAATAATAAACAAATAACGTACATTGACTATGCTAAGTCTGCTATAAAAATTACAGAATTAACTACACTTTTACTACTCACTTAAGACACTTATTACATATTGTTAATACCGGCTAATGACCACAATAATCATATCATGTACAAACTTGTTAAATTCAAATTGCAAAACGTAATCGAGTCCCAAAATGAAAATCTTTCTTGACGCCAATAAAAGTTTGTTATTTTATTTGTTATTACTTCGTGATAAAAATATCACGAAGTATCGCAATAATGCTGGTCTTGAGTGTGTGTACCGTTATCGTCCGGTTGATGCTTTGACAACAATCCGAGTTCGACTTCTGTTTTCATCGTCAATATTGGTCCAAGTATACGAATTTGAACTTTATACGTACATCTTAAGGAAAAAGTAAAAATATTATTGAACTATTTAACGGTATGTACCACAGATTACACGCACGTTGCCGTCAATTAGTCGTCTTTGGTTCTGGTAAAATTCAATTTTCGGCCCTCATTCCGCGACGCCATTTCAATTATTCCCGTTCTTTTTTTTTATTCTGAAGGTCAAATTTATTACAATTTAACATATTACCTATCTTTTGTATTTTTAATTTAGACAATTTATATTGTTACATCATATATGCTTCAAACACAGTGTTATTTTTTTGGGAATTTAATTTGTGTTATTTTGTACTATTTACGGTAAAAAATAGACGAAAGTTAAGTTTAACTTAGTGAGAAAAGTTCCAAATGATCAAAAATGTTGGAAGGATTATAAATTGAACTTGATGAAAGTAGTAGTATTCATACAACATACGATATTGACATCAATTTAAAAACTTTAACTGTTCTGGTAATTTTTAACTTTGGTTGTACCAAATTATATGGATATTTTGACCTTGGCCAAATGTTGAACGCTAACTATACTTTCCATATAATTTTAAAATCGCTGACAGTGTTTATTGACATAAACTTGGTTGCAGTGTGACAGTTGCTATGCTTAATTTAAACTAAAAGAATATGCACTGGCCAGTAGTTGAGTGTTTATGGTAGAGGAAACCATAATTTATTTACCAAAAACAAAATTTAATAAGTACCGTTAGTATTTTGTCACTAAAGACTATAGATTGCTTATTCAAACTTGTGTTTTTAAATTATTTGTTATATTGACAATATTGTACTTGCTAACGCTTTGCACTCATCTGTTCACGCAATCGAAGCATTTATTTTCTCAGATTATTACAAACAGCAATTCCGCATTATTGACCATAAATTAAGCTTTTTTTATATGAAGATTTTTTTAGATTTGTACATAATCCAGGGACTGTACATGTTGCAAAAACTTAATAACAATATAATTTATTTTCGTCTTTATTAACATCTATGTTTCTTCGGCGATGACATGTGAGGCGGCAGAAGAGAGGTGAACACAACGTTGACAATGAATAAAAATACAATCAAAGCTGCTGCCACGACGATATTTATTCACCACACGTTGTTACAGTACAGGTAATAAATTGTAGAAACCAATTAAGAAAAATATTTACACAAATCCAGAAGTACAAAATTAAAAGCATAGATAGAAGGAGAGTGAGATAAAGAGAGAGAATGTGAAACTGTTTTGACTTAAGTTTGATTTTATACAAAGATGCATTGCGTTAATTGAAAAGCTATTGAATTACGTGAAATAATTCCACTATAAACTTGGTTAGCCGGAAATCGGTGGGGGAAATGACCCAATTCCAGCGATAAATTGAGGGGATCACACATTTCGCTCATTCTGTCGGCAACAGAGGTTTTATTATTCATTAGACCATTTTTAGCCACTCTCATTCACCTATAATATAATTGCATAATATGTTTGATACAGAAAAAGAATCACTTTTTCTCCTATTTCAATTGATGCACAATAAGTACATTTTCGAATATTTAAATAACAACATAAAATAAACATATCACTGTATAATTGTGAAAAAAAAAACGTGGTGAGGAATCCAACTAAGAATTTAAAGACACATGAGCAAAAACTCTATTACTTTATATGCAATATTTTTTAATCTGTGGCGCAGAGTTCTTGGTGTGTTACAAATAACATTTTAGGCTCTTGCTATGTGTCCACTTCTTAGTCTTTATTTTGTTGAAATCTTAGTTTTTGTATAAAGCTATCGTGATTTTTTCAATTTTAAAGGCGATTTTTACTTAAGAGGTAAATAGATAACAAGTTATGTGTTGCGACTGCAGTTTTATTTAGGTATTTGCGTTTATATGGCTATAAGTATTTATACTTAATTGCATTATTATATTGTTCAAATGTTATCTACTAAATACAAAAAGTCTTTATTTAAAAAAGAATAATTACTGATATTCGTGACTTTCTAAATAACAAATTGTAAATATTTGTTATGTTAATTTTATTACATTTTTCATTAAGTCATTTAAATTTAACATAAGTTAAAAATTAATATGTTGTAATTGCATGAATTAAGACCTTTCGACATAACGTCCATCGATTATAGTCTACTATATAAAATTACAGCAAAAACAATAATTAAAAAAAGACTTTTAAAAGTATTATATTACTACTCACTTGAAACACATATAAAACTTAGCGTCTTATTATAAGTAATGGCCCTTTTCCCTGTTACTCCACGGACTTCCTCTCATATGCCTTTTTTGTAAAGGCTATTCGGCTCCACAGCCGAATTAGCCAGCTTAGAGTTCCAACTCACTTCCAGAGAAAATCATATAGAGGCATAGTTGAAGGTGTAATGAGCAATCAAATTAAAAGCTAATTCCTGTCCTCTATTAAAGACTCCATATTTATCTATCTCCTTTCATTGTCTATGTTTATCTTGAGAATTTAATATATGTTATACTGATATATTTCTTTTGCCGAGCTTTATTAAATACCCATATTTTGATGTAAAAAAGGTATTAATGAATCAACTCAAATAGGATTAGCCATGCTGCCTATTTAATAAACCGAATCTGACGTCTTAGTAGTTCAGCGGTTCGCAGTTTCCGCCTAGTTTGGCAGAAAGACGTAGGTGAGAATTCCACACGAGCTAAACTTTTTTAACACATATTTCGTGTATTAAATCACATGGCCTTAGTCATGAGTTTTAAATTATTTACGTCCTAATAGGATCTGTTGGTTTTTTAACTCTTTTCTGTACAGTTTTGCCCAGTTTCACAGGGAATTTTATTTAAAATAAATTAAAAATATACGTTATATATCTTTATATTTAAAACAAGCATAAGTAGTCAACGAAATAAACTAGCTTTTTAATTAATAACATCTATAATAAGTCTTGTAAATAGAGGCTGTTGTTAATTTTAGAAGCGAAAATAATAGGAGAAATTTTATATGTGAGCAATACAATGAATGTGTGTGCTGTGTAAAAGAGTGTCAGACTACCCTTTTTGTTTTATTTGTGGCGTTTATACGTGCTTTCTAAGTTTCGCTAATGTTGGGTGATAATGTCTGATCACCTAAATTATAAAATAAATTAAAAAAATATATTTCCAACACCAATTTTAAAGGCGATTTTTACTTAAGAGGTAAATAGATAACAAGTTATGTGTTGCGACTGCAGTTTTATTTAGGTATTTGCGTTTATATGGCTATAAGTATTTATACTTAATTGCATTATTATATTGTTCAAATGTTATCTACTAAATACAAAAAGTCTTTATTTAAAAAAGAATAATTACTGATATTCGTGACTTTCTAAATAACAAATTGTAAATATTTGTTATGTTAATTTTATTACATTTTTCATTAAGTCATTTAAATTTAACATAAGTTAAAAATTAATATGTTGTAATTGCATGAATTAAGACCTTTCGACATAACGTCCATCGATTATAGTCTACTATATAAAATTACAGCAAAAACAATAATTAAAAAAAGACTTTTAAAAGTATTATATTACTACTCACTTGAAACACATATAAAACTTAGCGTCTTATTATAAGTAATGGCCCTTTTCCCTGTTACTCCACGGACTTCCTCTCATATGCCTTTTTTGTAAAGGCTATTCGGCTCCACAGCCGAATTAGCCAGCTTAGAGTTCCAACTCACTTCCAGAGAAAATCATATAGAGGCATAGTTGAAGGTGTAATGAGCAATCAAATTAAAAGCTAATTCCTGTCCTCTATTAAAGACTCCATATTTATCTATCTCCTTTCATTGTCTATGTTTATCTTGAGAATTTAATATATGTTATACTGATATATTTCTTTTGCCGAGCTTTATTAAATACCCATATTTTGATGTAAAAAAGGTATTAATGAATCAACTCAAATAGGATTAGCCATGCTGCCTATTTAATAAACCGAATCTGACGTCTTAGTAGTTCAGCGGTTCGCAGTTTCCGCCTAGTTTGGCAGAAAGACGTAGGTGAGAATTCCACACGAGCTAAACTTTTTTAACACATATTTCGTGTATTAAATCACATGGCCTTAGTCATGAGTTTTAAATTATTTACGTCCTAATAGGATCTGTTGGTTTTTTAACTCTTTTCTGTACAGTTTTGCCCAGTTTCACAGGGAATTTTATTTAAAATAAATTAAAAATATACGTTATATATCTTTATATTTAAAACAAGCATAAGTAGTCAACGAAATAAACTAGCTTTTTAATTAATAACATCTATAATAAGTCTTGTAAATAGAGGCTGTTGTTAATTTTAGAAGCGAAAATAATAGGAGAAATTTTATATGTGAGCAATACAATGAATGTGTGTGCTGTGTAAAAGAGTGTCAGACTACCCTTTTTGTTTTATTTGTGGCGTTTATACGTGCTTTCTAAGTTTCGCTAATGTTGGGTGATAATGTCTGATCACCTAAATTATAAAATAAATTAAAAAAATATATTTCCAACACCAAGAACTTATATTGGTTTACTATTCTAATTGTGTATTGGGATTAACGTATACATTATGCAGTGATTTCGGAGCCATACACTAAGTTGAGTGTATAGAGTTGCATTATAGCTAATAAAACAACTACGAATCAATTAATTAACCCATTAATTGTCACAAGCTAATATAAGCTGCCATAAGTTAATCCATCTTGCCTATTTAATATAGAGAAGAAAGAACAAAGAATAGATTATAGAGATGATAAAGTAGTAACAAGCAGACCTTAATACTAAAAGAATTTGCCACCAGTAAACCTTTGTGAAGAACAATAATAAAAAAAAAAACTACAAAATAGATAATACTTAATGTGCTGGTTTTAATCAGCATACAGTTATAATAATATATTATAACTGCATGCTATAATAATGTATAATTAAATTCTTTACTTGTGTATGTGTGTATATTTACTTTGGTATTTTTTATAAGAAATAGCTACAAATATCTTCTCGACTAAGATTATCTAGTTTATTAGTAGAATGCCATCTTATTAGCGTTCAGTTTTGGTATAACTGGTGCCAAAGTTGGTTGTGTACGGTAAACACGTGTCTTGTAATTCAATGTTCACTGCTGTTATACTGTTATTTCTAGATGAAAGGAGTAAACTCAGTTGGATATAAAATAAAGGAATACCAATAGGATACGGGAATAAAATATTGCATTCATTTCATATCAGGTAACCAAAATCAACTGCAATTTTTTAGTCCCGTGGTAATTGAAGGTTATTTTGTTGGTTCAGAGAATTTTTATCAGATACATTAAATTCTGTGTTCCTTTTTTTATTGTTAAATCATTCAAGATTCAAACTAGTGAGATTTTCATGTGTCATTTCCAACAGACAAACCCAAGGTTTAAATTCATGGATGAGTATGTAAATTAGAGAGTTTTTATGATGTACAAGCCCGGCACGTGCCTGAGAACAGAAATGCAAGAATACCTTTTTTTCCTTTCAGTCCTTTGCTTCGTAATGAAAGAACATCGTAGTGTCATCCGAATCGAGAGTCGACCGGTTGAACACCTCTCTTTATATGGACTTACCCCTTTTTGTAGCTTGATTTATTTCCAATGCGTAAATTATCAATTCTATGGTTATATTATTATTTACAGACTGTGAATTTTTATAAAGCATTGGTTATAATATAAGCTTAAGTCATTATTTATTATGATAACACTGATTGTCATATCATACCAGTGGTCATCATAGTTTAATTATATTCGAGTTATAGGTCCCAATTCTAATTATAGAAAAAGTAAGAGCGCCTGCCTGTCTTGGTTGCTAGCCCAGTGTTACCGCTCAACAGCAAACTATTTCAAGAAGTATAGTATTATAATTGTAATTATAATATATTACTTTCGAGCTCAGCCTATTTTGTTTATTCAAGAGACATTTTAACTGACACAAAAACGCGAACCCCTCATTAAATCTATTTACGCTTAAGAGTTTTTACATCTCTACTAGTAAGTATGCAAAGACACATAAGGCACAGCCAAGTAGTTAGAGCTAACCCGTTCATGTCACAACCAGGTTTATCGTAGATGCGGGTCCAAGTCCCACCGAAAGCGACTTGTAATTTTTAATATTTTTTATTTCGCGCGATGATATTTTTGAATCCGAAATTAAAACTTATTTTTTTATTGTGTTATGTTACTTTTAATGCTGATGATGTAGATGTAAATGACGGGCAGTTAAAACTATGTAAGTTAATATTTCGATTTCTAATAAAATATGTTTGTAACAGCTCGCATTTGTTTAGGTACATATTTCTGAATTAAATGTTTATCATTCCATCCCGCTACAGATTTTCCCGGAATTCTGTTTTAAATCATTTAACTAAATTAAAATGTAGATTTAAAATTGCAACATAATAACTGGTTACATGAGTGTTTTATTAGAAAGTATTTGGATGCAGGGTGAGTTGAGAAGAATAACATAAAATAATAATATGCTGCCTTGTTAAAAGTATCGGATGGTAAAGGGAAAAAAATACACAGATTAAAATTAAGAAAGAAGTCTTATTAATATCACTAATGTGAAAACATTAAGTTTGTTATTTAATTCTGACGCGACAGATGAACAGATTAAGATGAAATTTGGCACATGCGTTGAGAGAGTATGTAAGTTTATAAGTTCATTTGATTACTTTTCTCTTTTTCTTCCATTACTGTTTGATTATTGACCCTTACCCTTAAGTCCGCCCTTTTCTATATTTGTTGCAATAAAGAATAATAATATTTTTTTTTTATTCACACCAATTACCCTAGCCCAAAGTAAGCACTTTAAGGTTTGTGTTATGGATACTAGAGTAACGGATAATTGGAACGGAGCGAGCGAAGCGTGCGGAGCTTCTATGGATCAGCTTCAATGACGCTATGTTTGTTACGCCATAACTTCGCGAGTTCTTAACCGATTTTAATAATTTTTGGGTGGAATCTATCAACAGGTTTATAAATGGATCGTGACGGAACCCTGCAATTTCCAGTCAAAAAAAAATACGAATTTTGAAATTCGCAAAAATAAAAAAGAATATAACCAAAAAAAATTGACTTTATGGGATTTCATAAAAAGTGCGCGCTTTTTCAAAGTTTCCATTCTTATGGAATTTTAAAATTTACATTTACAACAAAGAGACGGGCCGCCCCGTATACATTTGAATTTATTTTGAAATAAGCAACAATTTAACATTTAACCAACCGTTAACCATCAAAAATTGTGACTCGCTAAGACCCCAAAAACTATATATACTTAATAATTACATAATATGTAACATGCCTGTCAAATTTGTCACCGTCCTTGTTTGCACTATTATTATTTTGTAACTGTATTGTTGTGAATTAAAGTTTCTGTTCTTCTTCTTTCGTTCTAATGCTCTTCCTGCCTTTCTGGGAAGTATGGATAAATACTACGTCTTTATACCAAACTGCGCTCACTAAACCCACTTACTTACTGCTAAGCTTTAATGTTCTACGACGTTACGATATAATCTCATTATGACCTAAATGTGATTCGCGTATTTCTATAGGGTAAGCTACTTGTTTAAATACGATATAAATACTAAAATCTGATATATGACGAAGAAGTTAGTCATTATAATTGAAATATGTTTTTTATTATAATATCCTTCTAAGAAGGTCATTTAGGTTATTGATCTTCGGTAAATGTTTGTTTTTGAAGAAATAAAATTGGATTTATGTCATTGGCAACGTTGTTAAGGTTTTATATTAAAAAAATAAATGTAGTCACTAAGCCATTTTAGTTTGCTAATAATCAAGACTCAAACATTTGAATAATAAAGTAATAATCAAATGTAGTCTTCTATCAAAAATTAATAAACTGTGTACACACGGTTGCGTATAATTATATTTATTAATTAAAATCCAATTAAAGTACGGTTTACGTATACAACCTATACAAAACAGCTCTGACTTGTTTAAGTGTTCTGGAGCTAGACGGCGTTCATGTAGGTAATACTTTTTCGGTATCACATTGCAAAACCAATTACGGTAAAAATCGCTATCTTAAGAGCTACAAGAAATTATAATGTGAATTTTAGTCATATAGATTTAATTAATACCAAATTTGCTACATTCAAAAATGAAACTTGTGAATATTGTTCAAGTAAGTTAAAACCATTTTTTATTATTACTTTATACTTACTGATTGTTACGAATATATGCCTAGTTGGTAGAACTTTTGTCTGTTCAACAATATGTATTAGTTAGTGGAGGAAACTCTTTTGGCGTTTATACTGAAATTCTGCTTTATTATCAATGTTCCATTTAATGCTGTAAGTTTTCCTAATAAATAAAACAGATTGGATTTTATTGAGTAAGGATATTGCAGATGCTACTTCTTGCCAAGATATGAAATTGTGAAATAGGTCAACTCACTTCTGAAGTAATATATCAAGTGACTATAATTTACCACACCTATATCCCGCGCAAATTGGTTTTGTACCAGTAAGAAGTTGCTACTGCGATTAATTCGCTTTCAACTTTGAAGTTAGAGCGTAAGAGTTTTTATTGCTGTGACAAAGTTTAATGAATTGCGGTGCAAATCGTGAACAAATATTTTATAAGAGTTTGTACTATTTTTATGATGACTTAAACCACAGCGGGGTGATGGATTCAATTCACCTTAACTTAAAATATTAATTGGTATTATTTTAAATAGGGCGTATCAATCGTAACCTTTTAACATTAGCATTCTTTTTATTGTTTGGATAGACATATTATAGTGAGTACCGATGAGTTTTTAATTTTTATTTATTTAAAAATCTTTAATAATAATGGTTTAAAGTTCACGCACATGACTGATTTTGACTAACTAAACGTGCACGTGTACGTGCACGTTTGACTAACTTAACCACGACTAAACGCACGTGTCTGATTGTCAATCATTATCTGTTTTTTAAAGTATATATCCTTAAAAGCCATCGACAAACTTTCTGACAGCCAAGTTGGTGAAAAAACCGATTCTACTATTTTGTACTACTGGTTGTTTGCAGAAACGCTTACCTGACCTTAAAGCGCCGTAACGATCCTGAATAACATACATAAATACATACAATCATGCTTTTTCCAGCAAGGGAAGGCAGAGATCACAGATTTCCACTTACCACGATCCTGACATACATCTCTGGCTTCTTCTACTTTTGAATTGTATAAAGATAAAAGATGGAAAAATAAGCTATATATGAGAAATTATCCATCTCACGCAGAGGTACTGCTATAGAATCTTGTGAACTTACCGACCCAATCTGCAATATATTCTGAATCTCTGCGTATGTATTTCAGGCGAATTCTTGAATAAAGTTTTACACTGGTAGCACGTTTTCTTCAGTAACAGCCATCAAAGGACCATTACTTTCTTCATCCTCCAAATTTAGACGACTGCCCTTGCATTCGTTATGCCAAGGTTAATTTAGAAGTGTCTTCAGTCATAAATGTAATTTAAAGTCGATCAAATGACTCGTCCGATTTTAGACGACATTTGAAATCATAAAAGACCATCGCACAAAAATTTTCTCGATACAGACCCATTTTCAATAAGACACAATAATTCAATTTTTCGTCTCAACAAGTTGTAGAGGAAAATTCGGGTGTCGAATTCGAACGTCAGAACTTTTACTTGTAAATATCTTATTTTCAATAAATTATTAATTTTCAATAACATTTTTTCGCAATACTTTCAGAGTGGCCTGGTATAATATCCATAAAACACAGGGCCGCAGTGAGGTAGAGGGCATCAGTTTTCTTTGAAAACCTTAATCACACAACAAATAAAATCACAAAGCAAGTCATTATCAGTAGTTTTTTTATACTATTTGAAGAGAGAATAAATTGATATTATTATTATTATTAAAGAGAAAATGTTCATGCTATTGTCGAATATTATTATTATATCCACACAATTGTACTGCAGGTATGTTGTCAGCATATGATTACCTTGATTGTCGATACTCAAGAGAGACGGTCATTGTGGTGTAAAAGGTGAAATGAGGATAGGTCGAATTCGTCCAGCATGCACAGGACTTGTACAGTTCTCAGGACACGACATTTGGAATTAATGAATATCGTAAAGAGGAGAGACATCGTTTTTAAAATGATACAGACTAATTTTAATGGCGCATTCACTGCAGAGGTTAAGCTAGTTACATAAAGCCAAACTTCGAATTCGAGGTGTTCCATTAAGGCTCATTCCATTTACGTTGACACCCACAAACCCAAAAGGGGCCGTCACAGTGGGCAATGACCTGTTCTTTGTATAATGTTTAAATTAATAATTTGTTGTTAATTGTACCACGAACAATTTTTGCTATTACAAATTATTTTAATTGCAGATGGAGAATTGCACGTGTTATATAAGATTTTTGACACTTCAAAACAGTTTGAATTTCAATCTAACTAATCCTTTTTAGAGCAAAGATTGGTGTAATGAAATTTTTTGTAGATATCAGACACGTTCCTTTAGATAATTAGTCTTTTCTGCAGATTCTTTCTCATTCTCTGTTGCTTTATTGATAGGTAGCATTGTTGTGGTTATATGTTAGATTTTATTGATATGGAAATATATGAAAACATAGTCGGTAAAAACAGGTGAAAACTTTACAACTGTGTTCGTCTGACTCATACTTGTTAATTTTATTCCAAATTGTAAACTCGTACATAATAATAGAACACTTGATTATTTTAAATAATGTAATAGGTACAATACTTCATGAATTTATTTCATTGGTCCAAAGCTACCTAATTATTATTATACGTAACACCTACATAATTAAAGCCTCATAAAAGTACGAAAACCTCATTATTTATTAATAAATTCATACATTGACTTACTTAACACTTTAAAGAGGTTTAATTGAAGACCATTAGCACACTGAGAGCATGCTATTATAACGAAAATTCGGGTTACAACATTGGTTGCGTCGTCGTCGTCAATATCGTCAATATGGATGTGGAACAGACAAACAACAAGTTGGTAGATATTGTCCAAGAGAGACGAAGTATGTCTTTGATTCAATCGAGAATTTGCGGTACAACAGTCTTTGCAGCGTTGCCGGCAAAGGCGAATCCAGGGGGAGGGTCATGGGGGTCATGACCCCCCCTGGGTTGGGTCCAGGACCTAGGTAGACCACTAATTAAAATTGTTAAACAATGTTTTTATAAATATTTTGTCACAAAATATATTTAATGTAAGTACCTTCAATATTAAATTAATTTAATACAATACTTTGTATGACGGCTAATGCATTATTCGGGAAAGAACGAATTTAAAATTTTAAGTTTACCGCCCTAACTTTCATCTTCATGTGACACTTGCGCGCGCTGTGTTTCGACCTCAGACTATGGATAGCAAAGGACATGAAATACTGCGAAAAAGTGTTGGTGCTCTAAGATAGCGGTAAAAACTAGGGACACAGCATCCAAGATTCCACACTTATTATGTTTTTTTTTTATGTATAAAATTCAATGAAAAACATAGAACTGTTAAATGTATTCACAAATAATGCTCACTGGCTGATATTTTAGCGCGACGGTGCGTTGTAATGGTAGACTGGACGCAAATTTATTTGTGCCATAGCACAGTGATTTATGAAATCAAAAAAATTTAGACCTTAAGATTTTTGCATGAATCGATTATTTATACACTAATAAAGGCAAGACTTCAATTCCCAGATCACCATTTTCAGTAAAAAGATATGAAGTAGTAAAGTTTTAAAAATTTGCGCATAAAAACTGATCAATTTAATTTCCTCAAAAGACGGTTCCATCTCTGTCCATGAAATATTTGCGACTTGACAAGGAATTATTGAAAGCAAAATTTCGCAATTTTATTTTATTTGTAAGTGTCCTACTTTCTGAGAAATTTTTTTTTTTTAAATTTTGATTTTACTTTTTTTCTCCAAAAATTGGCAAAAATGGAATCTGGATTTAGTATAGGTTCTATAAGCCAAGTTCTATCACCCATAAAAAAATCAAGTCCCGTTTTGCGGCTTTTAGAAGTTATGATAGAATTTAGATAAAGGTCAACTTTCATGATCTAAGGTTGTCACAAAGATTTACTATGTGTTAAATGAAAATGTTTCATTTTTTGTTTGTTAATTGATACCATCAATCAATTAAATAAATCAACAACACTTATAGACGAATACAATATACTTACATATACTACCTACCTAATGTAGTTGTGATAATGTAGGAATACTTTATGTATGTTCGACCACATATTTAATTTTGTATCTTACACGCCAAATGGTCGAAAAAATAAACTATGTTGTTTGAAATAATTTAACACACACAGACATCCTATACTTAAAAACGACCTATACTTTAGCTATATAAATATATTGGTTTCTCGGAAACGGGTCTTACGATTGTGATGAAATTTTGGATTTAGAAATTCATTAACTTATAAAATCTATACTATACTTCGGAAAAAGGTGTCATCACGAATCTAACTCGGCTGGGCAATTCCAGAAATTTGCGTAATACTTTCTCATCCCAAATATGATAATTTTTCATTTTGTTAATTTAAATATTTATTTGTTTTTACAACTACATTTAAAACAAATACCTAACTTTAAGTTATCCTAATTAATATAAATTTTTAAGATCTTTATGCGCATAAGGCTTCATTCCATTTGAATTAATTTTCAGCGGCCATATCCCTATCTGAAAGCACCCCTTATGGGACTTTACTAATTCAGGATCGTTACATGATGGAACGTGCCTTATCTTTTGTCGTAACTCCTTGATTAAGATGGGAGTTCTTTACACCTGGGGGTTATTAGCCTGAATGGCAATTTTGAAGCTCCACTTGTCGTTTATATTTCGAGTGATGACTTATTTTAAAATTATTTTCAATCCAGCAGAGCACTTGGTTTATTCTGGAAATATTCATTTGAATTTACCTTTACATGCTGT
This sequence comes from Calamotropha paludella, assembly GCA_927399485.1. Classification (NCBI taxonomy): domain Eukaryota; kingdom Metazoa; phylum Arthropoda; class Insecta; order Lepidoptera; family Crambidae; genus Calamotropha; species Calamotropha paludella. The sequence continues at coordinate 10,432,120 of OV656819.1, forward strand.
AAAACATTTGAATTCGTCATCTCACTATTACACCATTTGTCTTTGTTTGGTAATGTAGACGTACAAAGCAATGTTTCTTTTTATACAATTATTATTAGTAGAGACACTGATTTCTGTGATGTCAAACAACTGAATTGACAATTTGTCGCTGATAGCAAAAACATAAGTGATATGTTTTAATAATTATTGTAATTTATAAAATAAAGAATATGAGAAGTTCAATAGCTCAATAGTTAATGCTTTCAGCTATGAACGGAAAAGAAACTTTCTTGGGCTGATTCTAAGATGGATAACCAAATAGTTATTATTGTATTGATTTCGAAAGACGCACAAACCAACTTGATACAGTCGTTATCACGTGCTTTAAGCAACAACTGTTATTTAAAAACACTTAATGCAGTTCCATATATGATAAAAATACTGACAAAAGCCTGTATTCTAAGGTACACAAAAACTTTTATTAATGTTTATTTACCTATGTTTATCTCTAAATAATTTTGTTTTATATCATTTTTGCGGCATTCATATATGTTATTTTCTCTTAAAGTTCGACTGATAAAAACTCTTTTAGCATTAATTACACTCATTGTAACAATAATAATACAGAGATAATAAAGTTTGTAAATAAACAAAGCGAATTGTACGAAGCTATTTAGTAGGCAAGTAAATAATAATAGACTTTTGTAGTACGGATCTCCATTATGCACAAGGCGCAAATAAAAATACTATAATAACACATAGAGTGAAAATTGTCACATCCTTGCCCACCTATCTTTTTGTTTACAACTCGCTGCACAGAACTCCTGCACAATTGCAGTCCTTACAGTGAAATGGTTGACTGTATAGATGTTTGTAAAATTTTAACGTTGAGAATAATATGTAGCCATGCGAATATAAACTTTACTGCTTTGCAATAAGGGCTTACTATTACAGATGACATAAAATTTGTAATATGAGTGTATTTTACGTGAAAGCTGAAGTTTGTTTAGTGGTTAGATAGAATAAAAAAAATGAAAAAGTTGTAACATTACATACTGTATGTAGTAGCGATAGAATATATTTTTTCCATTAAAAAATAATATTAAGTATAGAATTAGTATTAATATCTTCACAAAAAAGTAATAATAAATAGAACAAAATCATGCAGTATCCATGCGTTTTTCTAATCAATAGTTAAAAGAAAATTGTTTCAAACCCGACGATAAAAAAATGCCATTATATCTTCTTGAAAAGAAATAGTATCACATCCTTTGTCTGAATTGATTTCATGGAACTCCTTTACACACAATTGCATTGCGACTGCATGCAAACTCTTTCGGAGAATTAAATAGTAGCTTAGACGCGTTATTTTTTTCTTTATATTTCACATAGCATTTATTAAGTAAACTACAATACGAATAATATCGGTTGGTATAATAAAGTAGGTAACAGGAAAGGATTTACTGATTTATCCGTAGACTTCTTTACGGGACGTGAAAAGACATTTTACTCAGTTTTTTTTTACTTGTTTACATTGCGTATGTACGATAAGATAACGAACCTTTCAAGAATAATAACCCACTTTTATTACACACTTATATTCACCAAGACACAAATTTTATAAAGAAAAACAATTCTACTGATACGGTGCTTTCTGCACCCATCAATCTTTTTTTTCTTGTTTCTTGTGAAAACATGGCGCTCACGTTGCAATTACTGCTGCGTTTGACATAGTAAAGAGTGTGTAGTAATTTTTTGTATGTAATAAAATAGTGCACGTCAATCATAATGCATTTATTATGACATTACACGCATAAAAGGATTGCGTGCCATAGAATATATACGAATTATTAAAAGAGATATTGCACGCGCTTCTATCAAATGATAATTTCCGCACTGCCGCATGTTTCCTTTACCAATTGCAGACGAATTTTCGAAAATGAAACAATACGGCGGCTGCAACCACAGACAAACGTGATGAATGCACGCTATGTTTAGTTTAGGTTAGGGTTATCGATGCGGGACAATTGTTTCCTGTATGTCATTTCGCAAATAATGCTTGCATTTGTTGTCGAAATATGTCAAAAAAACTAAGTGGCAGTGAATTTTGATTTCAAAGTTATTAACAATTAACAAATGTCTTACGAACGGTCCTGGGTTCGAGTCCCGTAAAGGTAAGGTTTTTATACGATTAAGATAAGAGCATATGTACCTAAGTCGTGGTTATTTATATATGTATACATCTGTAAATGTTAATTATCTAGGTATCAAATATGTATGTCTCGCCGTTACGATAGTTTCCATAACAAGCCTTATAGTTGTTCTGAGCTAATTGGCGCGAATGTAATAAATATTATAGTTATAAATTTAATCGCTTTACCGTAATCTTGCTGATGGTAAGCGACGTTGCAATCTATGCTGTAACGCAGTTGCCAACGTAAAAAACAGTTATTGTAATGAATAAATTACGGAAATATTAAGCATTTTCAGGTTTTCATGTATTACAGCATTTTGAATGTGACAGCATAAACCATATTTCATGTTATATGAGAAGGACTAGCATTTAGCAGTTAAATACCAGCTAAATAAGGTGTTTAAATAAAGTGATTAAATTCATGTAAGTTATAAAGAAGTGGCAATAGTCAAATATTACTCTAGTCAACTTCTTTCTGTGCCCACCGAAGCATAAGGTAACGCAACGTTACTCGCACCAAACTTTAATTTTGCCATTGTTCGCCGACGACAGCACGTTAATCCTACCACAATTTGTATTTTTTTAATTGATTTTAACCTCTATGTGTTATACTTTAGGGTAAAAATCGAATAGAGAAATTTTATAGTTTGTGAAGCTTGATGTGCCGTTAACTGTATTTTATAATCTCTCCGGAAGAATTTTGATGATGGTTACAAATGACATACGCACTTCGCAGAGATATTGTTATTTTAACTTATGCCATTGTTCCATTATGTGAATAAAAAATAAAATGGAGAAATGGTTTCTTATCAAGGAAAATATTTTCAATATAAAGAAGTATTGTAATTAAAAGTACCATACTACAATATTTAAAAAAGCAATTAGTAAACAATGTGCTAAAACGCATAAATTTTAATGTTCATAAAGTATTTGTATTACGATTCGCTAAAAACCAACGTAAACAGAAGTAATTAAAAATCCTTTAGACGTCGGTATTGATTGACCCACTTTGAGATCCACTGAATGAGAATTTAAATTTGACTTGCGTTTATTTCAGCGAAATGTGAAATAATCAACACATTTCTTATCGATAACGTTTTTATTTCGACATATACCCCATTTTAAATAGGTCCATACATTGAAATGACGTAACTTAATTCATACCGCTAGATATAACACAATAAATAGATTTTCAGATAGTATCGCATATTGTGGCAAACGTAATATATGACCTAACGACCAATTTATTTGTTGGCAGCCTGAAAACTGTCACGAGCATATGACTACGATGCGACCTGGATTAAGGACTACGTATACGTTTGGTGCAGTGCGAACGTCATTATAATCTAAAATTAAACATGCTTATTAAGTAAAAGATATTAAGATTTATTATTGGTTTAGAAAAGGTAAAAAAATCAAAATGTTTAAAATCACATCCACATTTGGCCAACAATATTTATTGACAACGTCTATAACAATAAAGGAAAGGATGAACTATACATCTCATATAAATAACTTTATAGAGTATTTTTACAAACTAGTAGTTTTCGGTTTAATATTGGAAATATTTTTATGCTAAATTTAACCTAAATACCTACGGTCCCCTAAGGGTATCTGTCTGTAAATAGTTGTTGCTATTTTTGAAATCACTTGTGATTCCTGAAATGAATTAAACCATATTATTAAACAAGTTATCTTCTAACTGTTTTGCTGACAAAATAATTATACAGTAGACCTTACTGCGTGGCTAATCTTAGCATCGATATCGAAAATCTGTCGATGCCCAGCCATAACGGCTAATAGATTTTTCAAAATTATTAGGGATTGGCTAATAATAAATGAAAGCTGAAACCTCTATCTTCAATCTTTAAAATTAATGAGGCGTTGTTTAATGAAGAGTAAAAATGTAAAATGTAGACCGCATTTATAGGGTGCACTGAGTTGAGCTGCGTGGGAGACATATCCGACCCGTGTATCAATGACGTCGCCAACCACGTAACATTTTCGAGGTCTACGGTAATACATTTTTATATATAGTGAAATCAATGTGCACAGCGCGACTGTGCGTCACAGCAGAATACCCTTTTTATGTCATGTGCAGCTGCTCATTTATTTCAATTGAAGTACAAAATCATTTTATCCTTTGTGTAAATCGCTCATTAGCCGTAAGGTAGCAATATCATATTGGGACTCTTTGTGTAAATGATAGTTAAATAAGGCAAATAACTCATAACAGCGTTTATTGTTCAAAAACATTATATTTTAAATTTATGATAACACAAGGTAATAGTCCTTAGGTATTAGGTTCTTTGCAAACATATATAATCAGCTATCTTAGAAGATGCTCGATGTTATATTACTGCAGTTTGAACGTGCGATTTTTTGTTTGAGAGTTTTTTATCGGGTCCTTATCTCGGAAAAATGTTGACTGTGCCTTTAAGGTTGCATCCTAGCAGGAATCCTTTAACGTGTTAACTGAGATGACAGTAGGCCATAGCCTGCTTGTAAGTGCATTTACATTACTTATAAGTGTCGATTTAAAGGAAAGGATTTATAATATGACGAGAAGGATATCGCAGTCACTTCGCAATGCATAACAAAAACCTGATAATATCCTACCCCGTAACCAGCATGTTACGGTGCCAACGTGGGGCAAACGAATTGGTCTTCCTCACGCTGGCAGTTTTTTAGTAATAACCTATTTGAGTTACTCCAAGCGCCCACCAATAGAATGCAGGTTTTTCATATGTAACTTTGTGATACTGACTAGACTAGAGGAAGGGCTAATAACACAAGAAAAATATTGTCGATTATGTCATTTATCGACATTGTTATATTAAAAATAAAAATTTCCATCTCTAATGATGCAAATTGATGATGAAATTTTTCTTATAACTTATGTATTTTTTATGTTCCCTTTCTCCATTTTCAATATATTCCTAAACGGCTACTCTTCAATGTTATTAATATCTATGATTTCAAGTTTGAAAAGCATATACTTCCGATTTTTCTAAGGCTAACAATATCGTACCAGGTTAATTCTGCTACTTTTCATGGTTGAAATAATAAAAACTCTCAGTTTTGTTATGAAATTTCTAAATTGTGAACTTCTACTCCAGTAGATAAGTCATGAAGTAATTCTCTAAGTTTAAAAAAATAAGTTGCTTTCAAGAACACAAATAAATTGTGAATAAAAAAGATGTTTTACTCATAATTTATTTGAGTTGTTCCACATAAAAGATAGTATGATTTCTAGAAAAACCAATAGAAGATCGAGTGAAAATTATTATTTTTTTTGTGTATAAGAATTAAACTGATAGAGTTTTATAAAAATATTTCAACTTTCAATTATTAAGGATACTTAATAGTCACATAAATTATAATTTGACTGGTATAATGCATGAAGAGACAATTGATAAACACATCGAATCATGAAATGAAATGGTATGTTGTAAATATGGTGGTGGTGGTATGGTGTAAAAAGTATAACTAATTGGAAAATTTTAAATTGGATATTCAAAACAAAGTAAAAGCTTTTAATATTTAAGACCGATGGTTCTTAAATATTAAAAGACCCTGTTGCAATAATGACTCGAAATAAGAAATAAAAGTTTATTATTTATTTAAAAAGTTTATTTGTCCTGTTATGAATTAAAGGAAAGGCACGATAATATCAGATCAAAATAAAGTTTTGCACCTTCATTTGCATTTGGAAGCGGTGAATATCGTATTAAATATTTTTGTCGTAATATTACTCTTAAATTACCCACGACAAATCATGCAAAATTAAATAGGTGAATAACTATAAAACTCATTACCTTGTTATTTTTCATATTACGCAGTAATAAGCACTAGATATTATTAAATTGTGGCCAGAACCGTGAAGCATTGCGTAACACATTTAATGGTCACACGTCATGTGCATTTCACATTTCAATTTAAAATTACAACTGTTTTGTCTTTTATTTACCTGCATATGAAAGTGTATCACGAACAACGTAAGTTGTTCATTCGTCTTACTAAACTATTAAATCTATTTAGTTAAATCTATCGCGGAGCAGATTTTTATACAACTTGGAGATGAATTCTCTTGCCGGTATATTTTTCTAACACTTTTTTTTTTTGAATAATTGAATATCTGTGATCGTCAACCCTCGTTTAGTTTTTTTTTTGTTTTGCTACCAAAATACACGTATTTTTTGTATTCCATTAAGGTTTGTATTTCGCACAGAACAGTCACTCAGTCACGGGACAGTTGCGAGAAAAACAACTTATACGAAGATCAAACACAGATGAAAAGCAAAAATTTGCTTATCTTGTAGAAAATGGCTTGATCACTTCGACACTAATTTGCAAAGCATTAGCATTTTTTTTATAGAATATTATTTAGCTAGATAAATGCACAAATATAAGTTTTTAAAAATTTGCTGATTATTATTCTGTGCCAGTTGGTGTTGGTAGCAATTCCGAAATGATCAGTAAACTTAACAGCTAATTGTAGCTATCAAATAATTGCTGTACTGTATTGGGATCAAGACCTTATAATTAATATCATAGTGTAGAACTTTACACTTATTTATTATTTTAAGGTACAGTTTATTACTTTTTTATTAGTAATAAGTTTTCTATTACGTCGGAAGTTTATAATTTTATCTAGTCTTCAATAATAGCTTAAAATTTAATTTGAAGAATCACTTATAAACATTTTAACTCAAAATGTAACTGAACTAGTAAGAATATTGGTTTCGTTCAGTCGTTTTGATGAAAGTTTTTCTAAAAAGAAATATTTAACAAAATAATACGATGGAAATGTAATACGAAATGCAAACTTTATACAGTCAATGGGTGCAACAGTGCTGGTCCTTTTTTATTCAGTGGATAATTCTTACAGCAGGGATATATAGGACTCTCCCTTAGCTTAACTGGGATGTAGTATCTGTCAAGATCCTGTAGGTCTGTTAATGCCCGTTATCGGCTTGTCTCACTAGACCTAGCGAGCTGTGCCCCCTTCCCAGCTGCCGCCCCTTAATCAGAGAGTCATTATCAATTCCTTCAATTATGTTTGTGTGATGTGCATACACAGTTCTTAAGTCTTGGTTACATACTTATTTAAGTCTGCTATCCATTATTTGTTATCAATAATGTCAGCTGTGTTTTTTTAGTTTAAAACTAAACTTTCGGTGTTTGATTTCTGATACTAATATATTATTTATTTATTTAGTTTATATATATATATACGAAATATTTGATATTTTTTAGTATTTTAAGCCTATAGAAAGAAATGTCCGCAATGTGTCGGCGATGGTGGTTGGTCAATAATGTATATTTGATATTCCTGGAAATTGAGTAGTCTATTTAGTTCATAAAGCGAGGAGCTATCTGGCTATAATTCTTGATTAATGCTAATACTGATATTACTTATATTTTAAGTTCTTCTTTGAAGACAAATTGTCATCATTTAAGTACTCAGAGTTTAATGTAGGTACACCGAGACAAGTAATGACTTTCGTAATACATCCAATTGCTGCACCTAATATTTCGGTATTGATTCTTAAATTACTGAAGACACTATTTTAAAGTAATTTCGTTTTATCCATTCTTCCTCTTTATTAAGAATACATCGCATAGAATATAAATAAGATGATCTGTTTCCTTTGATAAATAGTAATTTGACTCTCAGAACCTTAAATACAAACTCGTTTTTATTATATCATAAATTGTATTTTCATTATAAATTACATTTATGAATGTCAGCGAGTAGTATAAATGTTCATTACATTGTGGTGGTAATAATTTGACTAATATATTAACTACTTTGATAAATATTATTATGCTATAAATTTGCTTTACTAAAAAATATTTCAAGTTGAAGAAGTAGATTTTTATGTTTCATTTAGAATTTTTTACAGTATTTTTAATTTTTATATGTTTATTAATTTATTATTAAATTTAAAAAATATAGAATTCTTTGCTTTATATCGATATATTAATATGTAAGAGTTATAATTAATATTTAAACTTTTGTGTAATATTTTCAATCGATATTTATAATTATTGAATTTTAATACATCCATAAATTGTATTTTGTTTCATTGTTATAATGAATTTCAACAATTTTTTTTTGGTTTTAGCGTGTTTTAGTGATGTCCGTGTTGTTGACATGACCCCGCGAGTTCTGTAGGCATGATAAAAAATATAGCTAAGCTTTTTGAGTGAAGAAATCATGAGCGATTTGCCCGATTGCATGACTGTGGTACATGCAACAGAATTTGTGATACAAATATAACTGTTCTATGCATAGAACTGCTTTTACTAAATAAGTGTGTTGGATGATGGTATAGTAAATGATTATCTATTCATCAAACATACAACATTTACCAGCAGAAATATATTCCGAGGTAATTATTTTAAGACCAATAAAATATTAAAAATTAACAACAATAAATAGCTATAAATCCAATTTTTCTATAAGAATATTCACAGTGTGATCAACATAGTTATATCATTTTTTTCATAACCGCCGCCATAAATAATTAGTATTAAAAATGTAAGTATATAATTGTGTAATTATTATATATTATTTTTTTCGATTGCTTTAGAAAGCAATCTAGAAGTTTTTCTACTTCTTGGATTATAATTATTCTCAAGTCTCACTTCAGCCTCGTATAATGTAACGGTTCTACATGATAGGCTAAACAATTCACCTTTTTGATTACACAGGCTAGTACGGCTATTTTAGTACTTGTATAATCACAGGTTGTTAGTTACAGATTAATTATCGAAGTATTAACTCGATTCGCTTGAGTGCCATCGTCATCCTTCGATGGAGAGACACGACTACATACAATCAATGATATGTACTTGTAATGTGATACTTTACAAATCAATGTAGTCATTATTGTCCGCTATATTACAATAACGTTGAAATAGATAAATGCCTCTTTTTCTTTTTCATTCAAGAGGCTTCATCTTGGCATATTTAGTTTTCAACAAAATAATAAAAAGTAGACACTCAAAATTACAAAAGATATACCTATCTACTAATTATACGTGCCTGACAGTAGTTCCTTAAACGAATGTAAAAAAGAAGTAAAACATTATTTAACTATGTCGTCGTTCAAACTAGAGAAGCTTGTAATATGACATAAACAACTATTGTGAGTCGACCAAAATCCTGATATATTGAATAAGTTATATGAAGTAAAACAACTTTACTGTATTTTTTTTGAATACGCATGTAAAAAAGAAACAACAACACCTGCAAGCCCTCAGGTACAATTTACTTTACTGTTTACCCATTAAAGCCGTTATCAGAATAGCAAATCGAATAAATAAATAAGTCAATACCTCTTACAGGGAACATTGAAATGGTTCAGAAAATAATTATAATTGCAATGACAAAATACAAACGCATGATTTGGTACAAAAGAAGTAGAAACTTAAGTGAAAGTTTACAAATAAGCGGTAAATAACTTTACATGTAACTTATATTTGGTAGTACATTGTGTTATTGAATAACTGTTTTATAACGTGCTCGAGCATACCTTCTACCGCATTGAAGGCCAAATTATTGCAATTAAAGTGATTTTTATAAGGCTTAGTGTCTATTGAATGCGATGAAATAGATATGTATTGTATCGCTTACACAATTTTAATAAAATAGCTTTGACCGACAAAAAACGACTAAAATTGTCGACGACAGTTCTTTACACAAGTGGTCATAAAATGCTCTTTGTTGTTAAGCACATCACTTGAGAGTTGAGAACAGTGAATTGGCTTCGCTATTTTAATTTACAAATTTTTAAAGTACTAATCGTAGCACCAACCGGTGTGATGAGTTACGGACCAATCTTCCTAAAGTTATCCATCATCCATTTTTTTATAGGTATATTGTATATATGGGGCATGGTTACCTGATAACAAATACTTACATATATAAAAAAAAGGGACGGCTTATTTAACAGATGTGGTGACAGCGCCTAATGATGATCATAAAAATTCAAATGAGGTTTTGAAATCAAAAATGAAAACTAAAAGTTCTTTTATCTGAGACATTTCCGTATAAATTCAAGACTATCTATTTGTTAGAAAATTTATCTTGGCTCAGCGGATATGTAATAAAAGTTGAGTAAATATGACCTATGCCAGAGAGGTATAAACAACTAATTATTGCATTATTTAAAAGTGCGTTAGAAGATAATTTTACCTAATTTATAATCTGATGTCTCCTTGATGAGACAAAGCACACCACAAAAACGTGGATCTTAATACATTATATATATTCATAAAATTATTTGTAAATATAAGGCGTTACTAATTTGTAAATAAGCATTCAATTTTGAATGCTAGATTGGACGCTAAACCTTGTGTTATATTTCGCACCGTTTGGTTGTATAATAAAATACCAATTGCCTTTGCGTTACTAACGTATTTTGTTTTTTAAACAAATGAGTAAACTCGTCTGAAACAAGAATAGGTTTCTTTTTTCATTTGAAAAGTTAATAATCTAGAATATAATCAAACAATCAATAGTCCATCTTCTGCTGAAATGTCCGATCCTGATCAGTCCAACTGATCGCAGGGGTCCCACGCTACGATTGCCCAAACGCGATCTCTACTCCACGTGACCAGCCCTCCGCCAACTTAGGGCGCTTATTCTTCGAGTTACTCGTATGTCGATTACTTTCGTCCTATGACGAATATACTCGTTTCGTGTCCTATGTCCTATTGAGTATATAGGACATAGCTCTCTGGTCCCACTGCGCGCTGAGCTTAAAATTGCCGCTCTTTAAATAATACGTACTAAATGAAGACTCAAAAATATGATAGATTTAAATCAGCGTGATACTATTTATTTGAAAATAATCACTAAAAAAGTTTGTTTCATCATATAAGAGGAAAACAAAACAGCAGTTTGAATTATTATGTGAAAAACTGAAATGATTTTTTCTGAATTTTCAATGCTTATTTACCTACAGTCCAAAGTCTATTGAAGCGGTAACTCATAGTTTTAAAGAATGAAGTGAAGGTTGTTTGTTATTTTTAACAAAACTTCAAGTTTGCTCTACATCTCGATTGTTTCGAATAAATCTTAGTCTTTGTTCTAACTCTTAATACTTACAAACACGAAACTGTTCCCTTGGACTTAAAGGAGTCCAAGGAGAGTAAATCTTCTACTTCCGTGTTCCAAGAGTTTCCGTTCATATCATTTAAGATCTTAGGAGTACCGTAATATTCTTAAAGAACAAACGACTATTTTTAGGTGCTTTTAAGTATATATCTTTTATCAACAGTTGGCCATAAGCAAGAGCATAAAAGCACATAGGAAATAGTTACAATTGATGCGATTTAAAACACCTCAAGTAAAATAGTTAATAGAAAAAGAGACCTATTTAGTAAATAAAATTCTATTTGTGCATTATAATGTTGCCTAGGCTGAAATGTATATATAAAAGATTTTATTAGCTCTTCATGCAAATTAAACGATAGTTTGTAATTTGTATATTATCTATCTATACTAAGATATAAATCTGTAGGTTCTGTCTGTATATTTTCTTTGACAAATTTTAAGATAAATATTCATTTTATGACTCACTGATGCAATTTCTACTATTTTTTAATTTTTTGTCTGTCTGTCTGTATCTGTATTTTATCTGTATTTGCTTCCATAAATCAAGAACGAGTTGACCGATTTGTTATATGGTAAAAAATGTGACTGCGCAAATGATAGGCTATATATCATATCGGTAAAAACCTAATAGTCGTTACTAATATTATATATACGAAAGTGAACTTGTTTGTTACATTTTCACGCCCTAACTACTCAATCGATCATCATGAAATTTTGCATACATTTTGCCAAGGGTACAGAAAATTACATATGGTACCTTTTATCCAGAAAAAGTACTTTAACTTTTTATTGGTAGTCTACATTAACTCAAGCGAAGCCACGGGTAAAAGCTAGTCGTATATAATCTTATTACCAAATAAATAGATTTTTAATTACTACAATTAAATTTGTGATGACATGATCACGGCTCCTGTAAATAAGTCAAAACGTCGGAATTAAATATGAGGAACAAAATCAAATGCGCAACTTATCCCGCAAAACTGATTTTATTGAGATAATATTCATACTATATATCGTTGTTATTTTAATACAACTAAGTCCTGCTTTAACGCAATTTAGGGAATTCCCTGTCACAGTGTTTGACCGCGATAAACTCCGAAACTACTTAATCAATTTTGGTTATTCTTTTTCTTTTTGCTAGATTTGTTCCAACTTAAGACATAGGAAAGGTTTTATTTTAATTTATAAAAAAATCAAATTATAATGTCTGAGCCACAGCAACGCGTGGCTGGGTCACCTAGTACCATCTTTATTTATACTACACACAACTGGCAGATTTTAACTTTGAGACTTTGGTATTATTATCCAGTCCTACAATTCATTCACAAAAATATCCACCAAAAGCAAACACACGAGAAAATAATATTTACAATGCTGTTCTAATGTGTAGTAGATGGGCATTCATAAGCACATACAATATTTTGTACAACCTAGTAGATTATTTAACGAATTTATTATTTTTTAGTTATCGATTAAATTTCGATTGTAATAAGTAATTCTAGTGATTAAATTACTTTTCAGAATTATTATTAAAATTGTACGTTAAATGAAAATATTATGACTTATAAGAATCATAAGTTATGTCTAAAATAACATCGTTCACTCCACTATTAATTAATAGCGCTTACATTATTCAAGGCGCCGGATGCGGAGTTGAGGTGCCGGCTGGCTCGCCGTCGCCATTTTTATTTGCTTACTCACTTTCCCAACCACTATTTTTTATTAGACTGTGTGGATGTGTGGATGTTTCATGTGTGATTTATTTCTCTTCGACGCTGTAGTGCATTTTGAATGAACATTTGGTCTAGCTTTTTGTGTTGACAGCGCATGATAACATATTTGGTCCAAATAGAGAAAACAAGTATCTACTTAAATATCGATTACAGACATGAAGGCACACGAAAACTAATCACACAGGAGTCTTTATCCGGTAACATCAAGATTTCCAAAGGTAACCTTTACCTACACTTAATATTTTGCACTGTGGTGAATATATTTACTAAATATTCCGTTTTAATTAGCTCAAAATGAAATTGCCGTGATGTTAAATATTTTATACAAAGGCATGATCAATTAAGACTCAATTAAGCTGATCGGAGACCATGCCAGGACCTTTCAAAGTTTGACGATAAGGAAAACCAAATAAAAAACACGTAATATTGTTTCGCTTTTTTGTTAGATATGTAGAAAATCATAAAAAGGGAATGTTACAGATATGTTACACTGCACTATACTATTCCCGTAGGATGTATAAAATGCCTTGAAACAATTGTTCAACTTATTAGAGCATAATGCTACGCCACAGTTTGCAAAACAGTTGTGTAGTATTTTTATATTTTATTTATATTTTTCAAATTTTACCCACGAACGATATCACTAATTGGCGCGAAGTGAATTCCGTACGAGTTTGCCACAGGTAAAGCCATTTAGTTCATGTCTGTTGCACTATAATGCATAGACAGGTATGTTACCGATACGACACATTGACTTACAAGGAGATAAAATGCGTGTATTGGAAATTCTTCGGAATTATTTGGATTTTTTACAGTAATGTCACACAGGGATATAAAGGGCTAAAACTGTAGTACTGAAGATGTTTTGGTTTATAGTAACAGTGCAAGTATTTTATGACAATAATAAATTTGTTTTAAGTACAGAGCAAAAAGTAAAACCTTAAGTTGATCCAGCCTTGATGATAGCACCCAGAACATGATTTAATTATTGCTTGTGAGTTATTAAAAGCCTTTTGATGATTTCGTTTACCTGTACGAGGACCGATCAAAAAGTATTTGGTAATATTAGAAAAACAACAAGGATATTTAATACTATACTACTTCAATATATTTACAATAGAACTTTTAATATGGTTTATAGCTTAAAAATCATGTCCCTGAGTCTCAGATAGTTTCCAGCAGTCATGATCTCGCCTTTGTTCTCGAATTTGGTGCCCCGTGTGATTTCCTTAAAGTTAGGGAATAAGTGAAATGGCTACAAACAAGGTCTGATAAAATGGTGGGTATTCTATTAATTGAAACCTTACATTCTTAATGGCAGCTAGGGCCACATTGGGGTGCGCGGGAGCGTTATCTAAATGAAACATAACTTACAGCACGTAACTTTCCTCGTATTTTCATCGTAACTTTCTCGCGTAATTTTCGCATCAGTATTGAATAATCAGAGCCGATAGTTATTGTCCCTTTTTCTGCAATACCAAAAAAATAATATAATTTATATCATTATTTAGAGATACTTTTATAAGGCCATAACTTTGCATCAGGAAAAAACCATTTTTATTTATTTTACTACCAGTGGTCGTTTCCAGGCCATACTTTGTTTTTTGACCTCGGGATCAAAATGGTATACCCATGTCTCATCTACGGTCACAAATCGTTACAGATAATTAGTATTTTTTTAAACGTTTATCTGAAACGTTACAAAAAAACACAGCGCGTTTCAATTCGTAACATTTAAATTGAACCATGGAATATGATGTAGCATTATTTTCTTAAGTACTTGAAATTTCATTAAAAGTTCACTTCAGGATACGGTGACAATTACCAAAAACAATCCTAAAGATACAAAAAATAAATTAAAATGTTGGTCGCCTGTCTTTTGTTCTGGTATATTAGTTGCAAACACGTCTCACTGTTATTAAAAAAAGAATTATATGCCTCGAAGGTTACAATGAGGTGGTAGTAATCACAATATTATTTGTAGTATCTAAAAACAATTAGTTTACAGTGCCAACAAATGATTAACAGATACTAAAAATATTGCAGTGACAAAAAAGTCATTCTATAAACGTTAATAGCTATGTTGGTTTTAACGTTAATAGTGTTTAGAGTATACAATTGTATTGTACACGTCTTGAATAGTTATCTCCAAAATATACCTTTACTAGATCAAAGTAGTAATCGTTTAACTATGCGTAGATTGTCACAAATATTATGAAAAAAATGTAACGGTTGCCAGTTTCTCATTACAGATACAAGATTTAGTGTTTTCAGTGCAATTATCTTTTTAGTAGTTTGAGGGCATAAAGGCGACGTAAAATTTTAGATACATACATACTATGTGCAGTAATTAAACTGATTCCTTACTTTGAAAAAATATTTAGTATTTTATAGTTTTTTATACCTTAAAAAATTATTAGAAATCTCTTTTTGCTGTATGGACAGCAGCATGCACCATTGAAGCATTGATAGGGCAGCGAAATTAATCAACACCTGATAGATAATTGTGGTTTAGCTACTACCTTCGGCCCGCAGTTTCACCTTCTTATTCTCCGATTTATCACTAAAAATCCTTATCGTGCTTATCCAGATAACAATTAAACTTTTCATATTCTTTGTTTACATTAAGGTTATAAACAGCTATATGTTTGAAAAAAACGGATTTAGCTGTTTTTATGAGATTAAGTAACTACCATAAACAATTACATTTATAATATGAGTAGGATACGGTCTAATCAATACTCAAGAAGTTTATATTCCTAAAGATTCGAACGATTATTTTCAATTATTTTAAGAATCAGATAAAAATAACACTATATATAAATATACCATCCGCCAGGACAGCGCGGGTTTAAAGCTTTTTTTTTTCATTATTTAAAGCAAATGATTAAATTAACAACATCAGACGATAAACTCAATGACCAATGTCCCTAAGTTACTTAAAATTTTATCAAAAGCTATATACTTTCACAAAAACTGTACCCTTCAAAGTGCTCTGCTTTCAGGTACCTATGTCTATAAGTTTAGGGTTGAATGTAGAACTGTTTCTTGTAGAGTATAATAAAGGTTGCCAAAAGGTTGAAGGTCAATTAGACTTGCTGAATCACCTTCTAAAAGTGTATCACTTTCACCCTTGAAGTCGAAAGTATCTTCCTTTCCAAAGCTTTTAATAAATTTTAAATTTATTCGATGATTAGTAGCTTACCTTTTTGGTTTTTAGGTGGGTGACTGAATTAAATAATAGTAAAAAAACATTTCAGTCTAAGCAGACGCGACCACAAGTAAACGACACAAATGTATGTATTATCTTTATTGAAGAATGGCCTAAGAATATTAAATATTTTAAACTGTTTATAAAAGTTCTTTGTATTTACTTCGTTTATTGTTTATTTAAAAAGCCACTAAATGTATGTAAATTTCACTTACACGCGAAATCATATGATATATTCAAGTAGATAATTAAGTCTCTTTATCTTAATATGATTGACATTATTTATGAAATCTGTTTTCCAGTTCTATATTCTCATAATTTTGTTGTTAATATAACTATTAGAAGCATACAGATTTATCTTTTATTCAGAAGCTCGGCTAGTCAGCTAGAGCATAATATTACCTCAAACCTGTCCTATTTTTGTCAATACTTTAGGGTATTCTTTTTTTCGGCATTTTGTCCTGGTTTAACCCGTTGTAACCATGTGACGGTATCGATAAAGCCAAAGAGAGAATGTTAGTAAAGGTATTTAAAAACATCGACAAGAGACTCGAGTATTTCTAAAGAGATTATGATCTAAAGTTTGTGTGATAAACGACCTGAATTACGTATTATAATAAATGCCAAATTATATTCATACAAAATAATAAGTAAGTCATACTACAGAAGTGGATAAAGTGAAGATAATTGAAGTACTGCTAACATCGTTGATTAATACGAGTAACAAATGACAACTTTTTAGTCACAGTAAAGTTATTTGGTTCCTGCATCGATTTTTAAGATAATTGAATGAGGTGTGGGAACATTGAACACAGTGAAACTTTAATTTAATCATGTCATCATGTATCTACGTTATCTTACTTCTTGTGTGACTTTTAATCAAATTGAAATCGCTGGGGGGTCAGAGAACAAAACTGGTTATTCCATTGTCATTTTGCTACAGGTGTTTATTGTTGTCGTTGCTAAGATATAGTAATATAGATGAGTGTATGAGTTGGTTTCAATCTTCAGAAAAAAGATAATTACTTTTTTGCAGTCATATAGAGACATTCAATTACTTATACCTTTATCTAATTGATTGTATACAAAATTTCACAATAACTAGGTATTGGGTATACCAATATTAAATACCGGGGTATATCGGGGTAAATACATATCCCATCAAAAACAATACTTGTCAAAAAAACCAAGTCTCGCAACTCAGTTGTTCTACGGTAAAAAGTTGTGAGATCCATGTAATACCAAGTCGGTTATTAATTTATTCAGTCCCTACTAAAGCGCATTTCTGTCTTAATACGTCAAGTCCCTAAGACCACGATCGTGGTTTATAACAATTGAAAATCAATTGTGTCTGGAATCTCCGTACTCGAAGCATTAAGTTGTTACGTAATAATTAACAGCATCTTATAGTGACGCATATCAATATTAAAAATCTTTATTGTTTTATATAAATATATTGACTTGGCCATCGCACTAAATAATTTAATTTACACGTGTTTTCATGCGATGGTCGAGTCAATATATTTATATAAAACAATAAAGATTTTTAATATTGATATGTATTTTTAATAAAAAGTCATGTGAAAAACCATACATATTCCCAACAATAGTCCTCTATGAAGATTCTTTGTGTGCTTTTTTGTGTGCTATATACAAGTTTGAACCTCTTGTGTCGAGACGTGTGGTGTCCGGCAGTGTGGAATAGCACCAATTCTTCACATGCAGACTAATACTGGTGGTAATCATACCTCTCGCAGACCACGAAATAGGCTGAAGCGTTTTGCTAATTATGGTAATATAATGCGATGTGTGAAGTGCTATATTATGGCAAAACGCTCTATTTTTGGCAGAGGTATCCGGCCAGTAGTAAACGTGTTTTCGCTGAGATGATGAAGTCTTAATAATCTATACTACTATTAATCTGTAGATTAGTAAAAAATAGGTAGGTAGGTAAAAAAAAGGCTCTCTATTTTTTTTTTAAACATTTTATGATAAATATTTATTTTATGAATAACTGATACAATTACTACTTATTTTAAAAGTTTTGTCTACGTGTCTGACTGTCTATATGTCCTTCTATAAGACAAGAACGGGTTGACCGATTTCGACATAATTTGATATATGGTAAGAACATGTAATTGCGCTAATGATAGGCTGTGTATCATATCTATGTTACTATATAAATCTTTAGATTCTGGCAGTACACTTATTTTTTGGACGAATTTTGTAACAAATATTTGTTACAGAATATACTTATATCAATTTTACTATTTGT
Source organism: Calamotropha paludella (assembly GCA_927399485.1). NCBI lineage: Eukaryota > Metazoa > Arthropoda > Insecta > Lepidoptera > Crambidae > Calamotropha > Calamotropha paludella. Next base: position 10,450,642 of record OV656819.1, read on the forward strand.
AAAAAATTTGTTTGTATGTGTGTCTATCTGTATGTCCTTTTATAAGTCAAGAAAGAGTTGATTGATTTCAATGAAAGTGGGTGTATGGTAAAAACATGCGAGTATGCAAATGATAGGCTATACCTATATATCATATCTTTGCTACTATATAAATCTGTAGGTGTACAAATTTTGTAACAAATATGTGTTTTATGTGTCACTTATACCAATTCTACTATTTTTAAAATTTTATGTGTCTGTCGATCTATTTGTATGTCCTTCTTTTAATCAAGATTGTATTGACGAAGATTAAGAACACGTGATTGCACAAATGATTGTCTATATGTCATATCGCCAAATATCTTATAATCCTAACTAATATTATAAATACGAAAGTGAGTTTGTTTGTTACACTTTCACGTTTTAACTACTCAATCGATCATCATGAAATTTTGCATACACTTGGCCAGAGGTACAGAAAAGTACATAAGGTTCCTTTTATCCAGAAAAAGTTTTGTTCCCGCGGGATTGGTATATGTATTTTAATTAACTAATATTCTTTAATTAAAATTAATAATTTAATTCTTTGAAGCCGCGGGCAAAAGCTAGTTCTGATATAAATGTCATAAAATCTGCCACTAAAATCTCATATTATGCTTTCAAATTTAGTGATTCCATCTTTTCTAGCAAGGATTTGAAATTTTTAAACCCCTTTTTATGATAGTTTGGGTTGGCGATATCAAATCTGTTTGGTGCCCGAAGTTAAACAGTATTTATTAAGCGCCTATTTAATCATTAATAACAAAATAAGTAACAAAGTCGATATTATTAAATTCCTAAATTTCAACCTTAATGCAAAACGATGCTTAATTCAAAATTAATATGACTTTTCAATATAATTTAAATTGGAAAAAAGAATGATGGGAAAAGTAACGAAAATGTTTTTTCATAACGTGCATATTCCGTATAATCAAATTCATTTTACCCGCTAAATCTAAAATGAGAACGTGTGCTTCAGAAATGAAATATAAAAAATATGTCGACAATTATATAAGACATAAATACAATCTTCTCAAGCATGATGTCTGACAGAGCGGACGTGCCGACCTAATGCAATCTTACTTACATTGTTAAGAACATCCTATGAAATATTATTTGTAATAACCTGACAATTGATTCGCAACTCTGTTACTTTAGTCATAGAAGCTATATAAAGTTGTGTCATTTGGATGGCGGTATGACATGGGTCAATTTTGCTCCCGACCGAAATTAATTAGTGTGCAACATTTCATTAGGGACAATGATGCCGTCGCAGATAAATTGTCGCCATTCGCCAAAAAGGGCTGAACCAATTGAATTTGTCTTTTAAGGCACTGCCGTTTAACTTTTTAGTATGTAAATATTGATTTTTTTGTCTAACCTTTGATTTAAAACTGTGCATAACATAAATTTTCTATTTTCTCCATTGTCATAAGCAAAAATTGAGAATGACATAGGTAGGTCACACGTTTCTGTTTGTTAATCTGACAATAGCTCTAACAGTAGTAGTACCTTGTTGTACACATTCCAGAAAATGTATATGTATAGTCAGCACAAAAGTGCGTTCTATAGAACACAGGATACAGCCAGTCCTTTAGCCCTTAGTCCTAATAAAAGCCCTAAAAAATCTTACAATATTATTGTCTTTTATAGAATTGAGCGTTAGTCACTTTCAGAGAGATAAAAAGGAAAATTACTGACAGCGGTTGTTTATTGTTATAAAGACGGTCATTTTTTTCTCATAGTATGATTAGCACATTTTACATTTTTTGGCATTCATATAATATCTATTTAATTTACGCATCGATCGCAGTTATTGAAATGGATACATATAAGAATACTCGGCAGGGTACGAGCGACGGGTATTGTACCAACAAGATTTATTAGCGTAAATAAGATTTTTTCTTGTAAAAGATTCTAATTTCAAACATCGTAAATGCTAGGGCATTTAAGTACGTAACACCATTTTCTAATTTCAACAACAACAAAGATTATTTTGGCCTCATTATTTTGGCGTCTTCAAAGGAATCGCAAAAGCGTCAACGAAATTTATAATTTAATTTAATATTTATTAAACTTACGAAAACGTGCTGCTCGAAATTTTTTAGGATTATTTTATATATTATGATAATTGCAATCAACAGCTATGAAAAATAGACCACACAAAATAAAAATTGCGATTAATTGTTATTATAACGAAAACGAACATTATACTTTCATCGCTACAACTTTAAAATTCTGTACGGTAATAAGTACATAATATAGTACAAGCTGAGCTCATTTTATGACAAAAAATGTTGTATGTTATCTGAAATTTATACCAGTACGCGTATGTTGTTTCTGAATAAACAATTATCTCGAACCAAATGTTTATTGGTACTTAAAAAGATATACACACAGAAAGAAATACACAGATTTATCAAAATAAGGTTAGATCAGGTAAGAACGTACTTACAAAAACTAGAGGTTTCAAAGGGTAAAAAATATAGGATTAAACTGCTTTGTAGTCAGTTTAATTGGTATATTTTTTATACTTTAAAACTGGTGGTACCAGTGCTTTGGTGAACCAATCGGAGTTTCACTATACGCAAGTATGCAATCAGATTAATTTATACAAATAAATATTTTCTTACGGTTACAGGTTTTAACTTTACGACCATTTGCTTGAAATAATTTGCTGAGATGTTACTATTTGATTGGAAAGTACTTGTAAGGGGCAAATTACTCATCTGCACTTTATGTTAAATGTCATAGGCTATTAAAATGTGAAGTCTTACACTACTAATCTATACATTGCTGACTCATGAGGAGTCTGTTGACTCATTGTTATATTTAGTTTTCAGTGCTTTTTGGGGCATGAAACTGAAGCAGAATGCGGCAAAATAGTCTTAAACTGTATTATATACCAAAGTAAACCAAGGGTTCGAAGACAGACTACCTTTCATTATTCTCGTTATTGTATTATCAAATCAATTGTCTGGTATGTCATACATTATTCCTGGAATCTTTCAAAAGGAGATAAAGAGCAAGCATCTTAATGGAATTGTTACATATTCCGTAAATTTTAGGTGGCTCTGACAAGGTTAGGTATGTAGGTAAACAAATTTTCTCAATTTGTTAGACTTATTGTATCTATTTATATCTTATATATCTTAAGTATTTTTTTTAATTATTATTATATAAGAACGAGCCTTAAACTATAGAGAGCCCAAAATCACAACAACCCATTTCAAATATATGCGAGGGATGTCGTTATAATTTACCTAGACGAGAGTATCGTCATTGTGCTTTATGTAATAATGCGTACGACTTAGATTGTGCAAAAGTGTCTAAACCACGATTTAACAATACAATGTCCACAGAACGTAAAAAAGCATGGAAGTGTCCTGCCTGTTATTGTAAAGTACCTAAGACAGGAAATTTAAACACACCCGTAAGAGAAAAAATACAAGAAGAGAAGGAACATAAGCAGAATTAAATATACAACATTACACTATGGAAGACTAGTGCTGTGGTTATAGTTATGATATATCAATAATTCTGACTCAAGCATACTTGGCGATACAATAGATACTAAAAACATTAATAAAGACACATCCATAATTCTCAAAATTACAATTGACTCATAAAGCAAAAGCTTGAAGAAAACATATTAAAATATTCTATCACAGATAAATATTTTAATTCAATCAGAAATAAGCCAAACTATAAAGTATATATGAGAAGCTAACCTATTTACGAGTTTTCAGAAAATTACAAAGAATAACATCGTTTCGGGATCTCATGCATGAGACATGACAGATGGTATTGAAAATACCTACAGAATTGGAAAATATAATCATAACAACAACAGACCCCTAGTTTTTGAATTATTAAGTAAAAGTATGGTAAAATATTTATTTCAAAATAACAACTGTTTCCATAGAACTAGATAATCTATATCAGAATTTTTAGACAAAAATACTGGTATACAAAGACAAAGTTTTAAAAATGATAAAAGCATCAAAAAAGGGCTACCATGCCGTTTTACGAAATAATGAATTGTAATATAAGGAGATATAAGGGGAATATAAGATAAAGGAGAGAATAATCCAAAAGAATGCAATACCCAATATTAGCCACCAAAATTAATTTAAAAATATTATCTTTCCAAACTAAAAAAAAAAACATTTTAAATACTTTACCACACTATGCAGAGCTTCAAAAATCAACATCATATTTTAGAATCATTTCTAGCACAGAAATTAAGATTCGCTCTGGGTAAACTTCAACTACTACAAATTATGTGGATATAAGATAGATGCTTCGTTCTTCGTGTGTATCTTTCCAAAGGACCACGTTGAACATGCTGAGAATTGTGATATTAAGAAACTATCAATGGAATATAGTAATAGAAGTAGAACTAGTTGAAGAAAACATAGTGTCAATTTTTTTTTATTGGAATGGACGAGATGAACCCTTTTTTTATAAATCAATTATAGAAATATTTAGAATATTTACTATACTTAATATAATTTTAGGTGGCAATCTTAACATAAACATGCTAATTAATAACGAAGAAGTATAAGAAGAGTATTTCAATGCTTTCTTAGAATATAATTTTGTACAACATATCAAAGAACCAACCCGTATTACGCCAACATCTGAAGGATGTTTAGACCACATTTTCACTAATTTCAACAATAATACCCTACAAACCTCAGTAATGGATTTTGGTTTTTCAGATCACTCAGATTTATACATAGAATTAAAAATACCGGTAAAAATAAATGAAAACGATTGGTATGTTGAAAAGTGAATATATAACGTATAATAAAAAAACCTTAAAATTTAAAAAGCCTTTTTTATCGTGAATTGGTAAGCGCTTGACCGCCATCTCGGCTGATGGTAAGCGACGATGCGACCTAGGATGTGACACGCCTACCTAGAAGAGACCTATTCACTCGTAAATTGAAGACCCCTAAATTGTATTTATCAGGAAACACAGACGCAGGCAAAGAGTTCCATTCTTTATCGGTAGGCATTATAATTTGGAACCAAAACGCTTAATGCGACTCCTTGGTATATCAACCATATAACGGCGGCGTCTTTTTGTAAGTCTGGTTGTCCGATGATAAAATGGGGACGGCGAAACAAGGCTGTGCAATTCTGCTGCATACACTTGGAAATGTTTCCGTTTTGATAGGCTATCCGTTTTTATAGTTAAATATTATTTAATCAGTAAATGTCCTGACTGTCTTCAAGAATATTTGAATAATTGACTAGATTGAAAGTGTTTGTGTGTGTTAACTTTATTTATGAATTATGTTACGTAATTATATGTGTGTATTATATAACTTGCCACCAAATTTAGCAGTGCCCCAACGGGGCTTATGTGTTTTGTTACATGTAACTAGTTTTTGATATCATCTGTACCACATGATGTTTAAAGCTTTTTTAGCTTATTATTAAAAAGATCATCATTGCCAATGAGTTTCTTGGCCGTCCTCTCAATGGACTCAAGCTTCCCAAAGATAACGACAGTACTCCATGCAAGATTGAATTTGCACTTGGTAATGATTGAGCAATTGTTTCGGCATGAGTACCTTCTCACCTTTGCCAGAATGCCAAGTTTCTTTGGAGCTAATCGAGCCTTACTCTCAAGATAAGAGCCAAAATTGAGAGTTAGTGACAATGACATGTCAAGAAGCTCAAGATGATCTGTGATTGGCATAGATACACCTCTGAAAGTAGGAGTCGAGTCGATAAGATAGCCGAGAAAAGACACGTCTGGGTCTTTGTTGGATTGATCCTTACCAGATTGGCATCGCCCCGTTCGGAGACCCTTTTGCATCTTATCTGCAAAACAAATTACAATACGTGGAATAATAATACTTTGACCATCCAAAAATAATAAATGGTTAATTGGAAATGAAAACTATAAATGTTTCCATTCCTCAAAAGTCGTCAGATATGTACTTTTTAATCTACATGAACGACCTTCCTATAAAACATTGAAGAACCTTGCATCTTATTTAGGATGTTTCGCTTATACCAACATATGAAAGCAGCGATAATATATTGTTAAAATAAAACTCCCTCATGACAAAAACTTATAACTGGCTTCAGGAACACAATCTAAAAATCAACATTAGAAAAACCTAAATTAATTCCATTTCATCCCCATCAAAAAAGTCCACTTGTATTTAAATGCAGTTTCCATAGCAAAAATATTCAAAATGTAAATGAAGCTACTTTACTCGGCATAAATATAAAAACCAATCTTAATTGGAAAAGCCATACAGATAAATTCCAAACGAAATTGAACAGTTTTGCATATGCAAAAAAGACTTATTCAAATTTTATTTAATCTTAAACAACCCGAAAGCTACAAACCGTACTTGCAAAAACATAAAATATTAACACTACCATGCACCTTTATTCTTGAAATCTGCAAGTTTGTAAGAAAATATGTTGACTTCTATACTAAACGCAAAGATGCTTATCCAGCTTATGCTTCACACAGAAACAAATTGCAGATTCCAACTGCCCGGCTTAATTTGTGTTCTACAGGTACATAATAAATAATAAAATATCAAAAGTTTTAAAATAAAATTACTCAACAAATCTTATTCTAGTTACAAGAATACTTCAGCGATAAAATAAATATGTTAAATATGATATAAAATTACATAAATTCTTTAAAACAAAAATATTAAACTGCAAATTACAAAATTATAAGATGTCCTCTTGTGATCGTATTGCTGTGCCCTTCGTACAGGGTCCGTAATTTACTTTTAAATTATGTATTTACCACCTCTATAAATACAATAAATATGCAATAAATTGAAAAGATATATTACAAGAAAAAGCTCCATAAAATATAAGCAGATTAACACACATAATTATAAATAAATTTCCTTCATAAATCAAATTTACGGAGTTTTTACGGAATTTACGGTGGCTGAAATACCTACTTTTGATAATTAGCAAAGCAAAAACAATTACCTTTATTATATGATATGACGATAAAATTGTTATTTATTTTCGCTTAATGAGTAACCGAAATAACCTTTTCATTAAATGAAGTTTCAAAGAGATTTCGCATATCTGTTTTTAGCTAGAGCTCAGAGGCTCAGAGTACAGTGAAAATGAAAAACTCTATTAATTTGACACCCGAGATCGTTTAATTTCTAATTAAAACGCGAATGTTTCGTACATTTCTTGTGCGTAAAGTTTAAATTATCTCGTATTCTCAAACGGGTTGTATTAGAGGTTCGGTTACCACACATACTCATTATTTCCGCTACGAGTTACCTCGAATTTAATTTCGATTTCGTTTCTCTCCAGCCGTGTACAATTACTAGACATAATATGGATCGTAGTGTGTGCATAGTGCAAATAAATTACTACATTTGTAACTAATAATTAATTAACGCCTGGAATTGTTTAACGTGCTACTGTTGTTGGCGCCATAAAGTTACACAATTTATGTATTTTCTTATTTTTGGTCCTAATTTCTTCTTGAAGTAACATAGTTTATTCATTGGGTAATTGAATTAGAATTGGAATCAATAAATTTTATCAGCCCTGAAACCGTCCATAACTAAGACGCGAGGGTGGAATCGGTCGCCAAACCACTGCATTTTAATAATTATCATCAAATTTGGCATCAAAAACTAAAAATATTAATCGTTACTGTTACGTTACCAAAACGTAATCGTTTTGGTAAATATGAAAACTACCTGTTGATATTCTTCTTATTAAGTTTACTAGAGCTTGAACAGCTGGCAGAGTGTCGAGAGTCCTTATATAATTTGCTTCTTTCAGTTATGCTTTATTGTGAAAAATTATATCTAATCATTTAATATAAACACGCGAACTTTCAAAGTAACATTAAGGCATAATTAAGGAAGATGTGTCACCGACCAGTTCCAAACTCAAGCAAATGGCGACTTATGAACGTTTTGTCACACTCGTTTGCTTGATATGCAGTTTTGTTTGCAGTTTTGAACACACCATCTATCGCTATAGTGATTAACGCCCTATTTTTCCTGTATTCTTTTGCACCGCGCCATGTATTGCGATTCGACATGCCACTTTTTCACCTACATGACTATTGATTGTTATTTCTTTCCAATTCTGCGTGTGACACAATCAATGCTCACTGTTAGTCTTGAACTGCTCCCTAAACTAACAAAATACATCACGCGCTCATAGCACGGCGCGCATGACACCCTGTCATCAATCAATTTATATGAGAATGATCGGTATTTGGCATAAACATCAGCTATCTATCAGCGTTTAATATTCATAATATCATACATTTTATTTCGAAATTCCATAACTGAATAACTTTATTACTCCTACAACTTTACCACAGTAAATATATATGTAAGGCAGTACCGAAAGTAACAGCAAGTCTATTTGTTGACGTAAATACCTACATTCCATTAAAGTGTTACGGGTGGCTCTCTTAATTTTTGTAACAAATTAAAGTCATTTATCATTCAAACTTTTTTTGGGCTCTATAATGATCAAATAATCGAATGAATAAACTAGTTTAAGAATAAAATTGAGTGTTAAGAATAAACACTGACATTTTCTGAAGTTATTGGTTGTTACTACAAACTGGTTTTAAAAAAATCCTCGACTTGATATTGATAAAGATAAACAAACACCACTCGTTTCGACGAGCCACCCTTGTCTGACAGCACTGTGACGTACATTTAGGTTTAGGGGTTTTATTGAAGCGTGCGTCTGGGTGAGTGCGTTCGTTTCGATCTATTTATTTTACTGCTTTAGTTCAGAATGTACAGTACATTCTCTTCATACTCTATTGAGGGAATTTTCATATAGTTATCTTGGGGTTCTCGCGCTTTGGTTAAGCTATTGATTTTTAGTAATAATTCGAAGAACTGCTGAATATATATTTGTGTGTGAATTTAATAAATCTCATTTCTACTTCATAAAACTGATCTTTATAATAAGTCAGGGAAAAATAGCGAATGATGGAGCGAATTTACCTAGAAAAAGTCTGTTAAGTTGACTTAGAGCGGCGTTAGGGTTATAATATTATATTCTTTTAGGAATGCAGATATAGATTCTTACTCTATTACTTTGCAATGTTTGCGTATTATAAAAGCGGCAATAAAAAACTGCTAAGTACCTATATTAATCAAGAAAATTATCGTATTGTTTCATACCAGTAATTTTAATATTTATGCATGCCGTATTGAAACTTATATTCGGGTGTGTTTCTTCCTTTAATTGTTGTTTTTATTTGTTAGGGTAATTGGAATGAAATCAGTCAATCCTAAGAACGTATTGTAATACGATATCTCGGATGGGTACTTGGAGCCCCATTATGTTCAGTAAGTATTCATATTTTAAGATTCAACAATCATCTAAAAGATCTTGTGTTTGGGATTATTCATTACACAAATTAGTATATTTTTTGTAATAACAAACATCTCGTTATCATATTATGGTAATATATACCAATTTATTTTTTCATAAGGTGTCCCTTAATTTAGCGAAACTCTACTAAGATAAAAAGTCATTGTAAAAGTTTGACTACACAAATACAATTTATCGAAGAACAAAATTATGCTATTTAAATAGTAAGTCTATTTTTTATGTGATTTCCACATAAGCTTATACTAAGCTTAGTGTATTTACATTACTTCATTCTAGTGAAACTGTCATTGTCAATAATCTATAATCTAAGATCATAGTGGTTTGTGTGTTTGTTTGTCCGCTATTTTTCCCGCTCTTTTTCCATTATAGCAATAACGTTACCATAGCATTGCGTTAAAGGCAAGTAGCTCATCTACCGGACGCTTTTAAAGAATTTAAGAATTATGTCCACCCGTGCGAAGCCGGGACGGGCCGCTAGTCTATAATCTAAGAACACAAATTTGTTTGTCTGTCCGCTCTTTTTCCATTGTCTACGCGTTACCATAGTGCCTAAGAATAACATTCAAGAAGGCTCATAACGATTAGCTATATGTGTAGTCATAGAACCGAAACGTTATCGCGATTCATTTCAGTACAGCGACATCTATAACTGAGACACAACAACGCGTGGCCGGGTCAGCTAGTCCTTATAAAGAAAATAAAAGAGAAAGTCAATAAACCGAATCAAATCTCAACACTTTAACGATAAAGTATTTAATTAATAAAGCCACTTTATCACCAACAGAAAAGCCGTCCTCATCCTATAATTTTGTGATACCGTCCATCTCGTGACGTAATCTGAGATGATCTTATCGCATTTATTTTCTTGTCATACCCTGAGAAAGTTAATGTATGTTCATCAAACAATATAATGAGGGTTTAACGTTCTGCTTATTATAAACATTTGTAAGTCGATAATAGATTTAAAGAAAACATATGACATAGATTTCATTTTAGCGAGAAGTAACTTTGAAAATAAACATAAAAAGGTTTGCCCCGAAAACTTGTATAGATTTACTAAAAGTCATTCAACCCCTTCTTCACGATACCTTTTCTGAGAAAATGTAAAATGTGTAAGCGTCAGAAGAAAGTTGACGAAGGTGGAAGATGTAGTCATTAGCAGTATAAAGTCACTTTGTAAAAAAATAAAACGGCGAGGCCTCACGCCGGTCATCAGAATGCTCTTTATTATCCATGACGAGTTGCAGTAATCGTCAAAATAAGAGCGCGTATGGTTGAAGGATAGACTCCTTTATTATCTGAAACCACTTGCGGCCTAAAACCGCAAGTGATGCACGAGATTTCGATAGATGAAAAACGTGGTGATCCCCAAGATGGCGTGACAACCTCCTTGCGTGGCGGTCCAACGAAAAGTGACGTCCCGCTCGGTATAAACTATGAAGTAAACGTTATAGCTTTATAGCGTGCTAACGTCACTATAAACTGTTTCACGCTTATAGCATGCTAATTAAACGTTTTACACTTATAGCACGCTGACAGTCTGTGCTTCTCAAGAGTCATCTCAGAAACGTTTAGTGTTGCCAACTTGCAACGCCTCCTCAAAGTCACGCCATCTAGGATTTCACCCAGGTACTAACCTGACGTTTTCCATTTGATTAAATCGTATTTTGTAAACAAATCCTTACTGACAAACATTATTTTAAGCTTAACCTCTAGAGTTTAATCTAATCTTAGGTTTAATTTAAATAATCGAATGCTTCGACACGGCCATCCTGCTTGTTCACTCGTCCTCGAGTGACTCATCTGCAAGAGAAAGTCACAAGAGTAGTAACCGTTTCGCTCGGCTTTCCTGACAACATTTCGATTTCAGGGGAAACGTTAAAATTAAAATTGCAACAGGAGCACAAGACAAACAGATGGACTGATTAATTAAAACAGTGCTCCTCCTCACCATATCATCCACTACTCTATGGCAGTAGCAGGCACTCTCCCCCTATCCATCATCGCCATCATAAGGTACACATCTTATGTAAGCATTCTTCGTCACCTTCGGCAAATAACGGAACACTTTTTTTTTTTTTAAACCATACCATCAGAAACAATTCTGACAGCGCACCCACCATATCATACCATCAGAAATCATTCTGACAGCGCACACACCATATCATACCATCAGAAATCATTCTGACGGCGCATACACGATATCATACCATCAGAAATCATTCTGACAGCGCATACACCATATCATACCATCAGAAATCATTCTGACAGCGCACACACCATATCATACCATCAGAAATCATTCTGACAGCGCACACACCATATCATACCATCAGAAATCATTCTGACAGCGCATACACCATATCATACCATCAGAAATCATTCTAACAGCGCATACACCATATCATACCATCAGAAATCATCCTGACAGCGCATACACCATATCATACCATCAGAAATCATTCTGACAGCGCACACACCATATCATACCATCAGAAATCATTCTGACAGCGCACACACCATATCATACCATCAGAAATCATTCTGACAGCGCATACACCATATCATACCATCAGAAATCATTCTGACAGCGCATACACCATATCATACCATCAGAAATCATTCTGACAGCGCATACACCATATCATACCATCAGAAATCATTCTGACAGCGCATACACCATAGAAACAGTGTCACAGACACTCTTCGTTATTTCCGAAGCATGACGGAACACAAAAAAAAAACTTTATTTGTCTTATGCTCACAGATTTATTATTATTATTTTTTAACTTGAAGCAGAGCCCTGGTCTTCATCAACAGTCTCAACGTCAGGAGGAACGTAACCTTCCGGCATATAACGTAAACGGTCATGAGCATACTTGTAAGTGCGCCTTGAATCTAAGGCTTGGAGTTTATACCTGTCACCATTCAAAACTTCTGCCACTTTGAATGGCCCTCTATATTTTGCATCCAACTTGGTCTGGTTACATTCCTCGTTTTGCAACAGTACAAAGTCACCTACTTTAAATTTACAGAGCTGTGCTTTCGTACTGTCAAATCGGTTTTTATCATACAGAGCGTTTTTCTCCATGTTGACTACAGCTTGTTCTCGTACATTAGAGAGGTCAAGGTCAGAGTCAGTGTCGTCCATAAACATCAAGTCAAGAGGTCGGGATACCTTTCCTATTAACAGTTCCAAAGCACTGAATTTTGTGACACGATTAACTGTACAATTTAATGCCAATTGAACATCAGGGAAAGACTACTGCCAAGAGCTTTCTCCACTGTTTTCTACAGCTGTTAACATATTTTTGAGCGTGCTCATTGTGCGCTCCACCTGGCCATTTGCTCGTGAACTACCGGTTGCAATAAGATGAAGGTCAATGTTATGCGAGGTGCAGAATTCGCGAAACTCGGCACTGGCAAAGCATCTACCCTGGTCAGCAATAACGCGCATGGGCGCACCAAACAACGAAACACTATACTTCAGTGCCTTGATACTGTTTGTCGTGTCAATATTTTTGGTGTGATACAACAGGAAAAACTTAGTGAAAGCGTCGATCAATACAAACACGTATTCTTTGCGGTCATTCTTGCCGCTTAGTTTGCCTGTAGCATCAATATGGACTGTGTGCCATGGCACTGCGATTTTAGGGATTGGATAGAGTTGAGCCTGTATCTTACCAGAATGGGACTTGGATACGCGACAGGTAGCGCAATCGTCAACAAATTTGCGAACACACTTTGTCATGTGCTCAAACCAAAACTGATCCCTAACCTTCTCCACGGTTTTCTCCCAACCTAAGTGCATCAACGCAGTATGCGTAGAATTAATGACGGACCATCGCAAAGCTCTAGGGAGAATCGGTAAGCAACGCGTGCGGCCATTTCTTTGAATTTTGCGGTATAGAACACCAGAACGAATTTCATAAGTCTTGGCTAAGTCAGCGTCAAGATTGTTTTCGTTCAGGTCGGTCGTTAATTTAGTCAACTCCGGGTCACGTTGCTGCTCAGCCGAAAGCCAGTTATCAGGAAGTGTCGCTAGGTTAATTTCCTTATGCAACACTCTTGAATCAAGTCTTTCGGAAGTTTGTGGCACAGGAAGTGGGTTCCGAGAGAAAAAGTCCGCGTGCGACATTCGACTGCCCTCTTTGTGCTGTATCTCGAAGTCGAATGCCTGCAAGAAGGCCCACCATCGATGAACCCGTGGGGTTAAGTCGAGCTTTTTCCTAGAAGCTTGAAGAGAAGAACAGTCTGTTACAACTGTAAATTTTCGCCCGTGGAGGTAATGCCGAAAATGTTTAACCGCGTTGACGACCGCTAGAGTTTCCAACTCATAGGAGTGGTATTTAGACTCAGCGGCTGTCGTGCGTTTGCTGTAAAAAGCAACGGCGTGACGCCTTTTTTCACGAACCTGCATCAGTACGGCTCCATATCCGATGGAACTTGCATCGGTGTGGAGCTCGATGGGTATATCGGGATCAAACAAAGTAAGAATCGGCTCACTAGTTAATGTCGAAACAATCTTTTGCCGTACGCTCTCATGCTCAGGGGTCCATTTGATGGTACCCTTGACAGAGCTCGTTAATGCATAGAGAGGTGCCATAATTTCCGAGAATTTTGGAATGAACTGCCTGAAATATGTCGCGAGGCCTATGAACTGGCGCAACTGAGTGACTGTCTCAGGGGGTGGAAGGGCTACTAAAGCTTCAATCTTCTTTGGGTTTGGTCTGATCTGGCCTTTGCTGACTTCGAACCCCAGATACTCTACCGTTTGTTTTAGAAAGGAGCACTTCCTGAAGCTAAACGAAAACCCAAGTTTCGTCAAAGTGGTAAGTACGGTTCGAACCCTATGCAAAGCCTCTTCGATATCGGAGCCACCTAACACCAGGATATCATCCATATAGACAGCTACGTAAGTATTGGCAAGGTTACCAAGAGCCTTTATTACAGCACGCTGAAAAACAGCAGGGGCATTGCGCAGACCGAATGGCATGGTTACGTATTCGAAATGACCCTCCGAAGTAATGAACGCAGTCTTCTCAACGGAATCGGGATGAACTGGTACCTGAAGAGACAGAGATAGTGCCGGACAGTAAAATGTTCTTTCACTTCAAAAGCAACGACCCTGATCAGCGATTATACGTATGGAAGCACCTAATAATGCCGCACTGTTCTTTATTACTTTGACAACTAACTAATTAAACTAAACTAAGAATTTTTTTACTAAAAAAAAATCGTCAAAAGCATCATTTAGGTATACAGAAGTAGCTAGGCTATGTACCATGATCGTTCACGGCAACACTTCATTAACGTCAATCTTTAAATTTAGTTAATTGGACCCTCGAGTACCTCTATTTGCCACAATCTTCACTTCTGTGAAGATTGAAATTGCTGTCCTTGTACCACTCTGTACATCCACAACACCGTGTGTATCACCTATTGACTACACACTACGATCCACCGGGACCACGACCTTTACCTAAGTCAAATGCACACCGCACACCCACGGACTACTTAGGTTTCCCCAATAGACACCGATTTCTACCGGGCTACGACTACATAATGACTCTAGGTACAGTCGACACCTTTACGGCTTAAGAACCCCACTCGAGTTCCCACAAAAAAAGTAATTATCATTGATCAACATGTAACTCAACTTCAACTTCGACTGGTACATAACCCTTTGGCATCTTTCTCAACCGATCATATGCGTACTTGTAAGGTTAGAATTTACAGCTTTCAAAGTTTAACTATTACCATACGTAACGATACGGACGTATCGATAATATTTAGACGAGGGTAGGTTCATAAAAAAATAAAAGAATTCACACTAATTCAACCAAAAAATGTTCCGGCCGATCTTAATATCATTTTGCAAATAAAGGTCTTGTAAAACTTAAAAAATCTTAAATGGTTTATCGTTACACAACATTATACCTGTTCTGCGCTGAACACTTGTGTTTGGCTTATACCGGTCATGACAGTAACATTATTAAAAAGTTTACCAGTCAACTTTGAACAACATTATCCTTAATATACGAGCATTCAGCACCAACATCGTACGAAAAACAATATCGCTCACTGGAGTGTTGTAAGCTCCAAGCAGGTGCGTTCACAACGCACACGTCGACACGCTTCTCTCTCGATGAGTTGGTTCCAGTCCCCTTCTTGTTTCACTCAGGGCAGCTCGACGCATTGTGGCCCTGACCCCGGCAGTGGAAGCAGGTGATGAAACAGGCTTCCCACTCTGGACAGGATGAGGCTTCTGTCTTCATGTCTCTCTTTGTACGGCAAAATGCGGATTTGTGTCCAGGTTTCCCACAGTTAAAACACTTGAGTATTCTGCTAGGTCCATTTGGTCGGATTCTCTTAGCTTCGGGAGTATCATGATCTTTATTCATTGGCGCATTTCTCTTAAGAAATGACACAGCTTTCAGTTCCTTCTGCATCTGGTTTCGTGTCTTCATTTCAGTCGTGAAGGCCAGTTTCTTGTCACAAATAGCTCCTTAAAGTCGCTCCACGTCATCCCAGGGAATGAAACAGATGACAGCCAGGATGAGGATTCTCCTTTGAGAGCGCGGCTCAACGCAATCACCAGTGTTGTGCCTTCTTGATGCTGATCACTCACACACATGTTCGCGGTTGTAATCCAGGCACGAGCGTCAACATCGTTTTTTCCGGGATCAAAATCGGGTAGACGAAAATTGTTACTCGTCGTAGGCGTTTGTATTGCTTGCACCAAAGCCAAAAAGTTACGGTTTTGCTGTTCCATCAGTAACCGCCATTTTTCGTCGATCGTGTTATTTTCCGTAGCACTTGTCCCGTTATTAGACTGTCCAGTGTTTAATTCACTAATCCCATTATGCAGCGCGTTGTGGTTGCATCCCACTTCTGATAACGGCGAGGCCTCACGCCGGTCATCAGAATGCTCTTTATTATCCATGACGAGTTGCAGTAATCGTCAAAATAAGAGCGCGTATGGTTGAAGGATAGACTCCTTTATTATCTGAAACCACTTGCGGCCTAAAACCGCAAGTGATGCACGAGATTTCGATAGATGAAAAACGTGGTGATCCCCAAGATGGCGTGACAACCTCCTTGCGTGGCGGTCCAACGAAAAGTGACGTCCCGCTCGGTATAAACTATGAAGTAAACGTTATAGCTTTATAGCGTGCTAACGTCACTATAAACTGTTTCACGCTTATAGCATGCTAATTAAACGTTTTACACTTATAGCACGCTGACAGTCTGTGCTTCTCAAGAGTCATCTCAGAAACGTTTAGTGTTGCCAACTTGCAACGCCTCCTCAAAGTCACGCCATCTAGGATTTCACCCAGGTACTAACCTGACGTTTTCCATTTGATTAAATCGTATTTTGTAAACAAATCCTTACCGACAAACATTATTTTAAGCTTAACCTCTAGAGATTAATCTAATCTTAGGTTTAATTTAAATAATCGAATGCTTCGACAAATATATAAAACTGATTAAATTTGCCAAGGTAGGTGGCCTAGCGGTAACAGAACCTGGTCTGGCTTGCCAGGGTTCTAATCCCTCCTAGGCCAGTATTTAAATACATTCTTTGTATTTTTAAGAATGCCTAACCTTTTATTACTTACCTATACTTACCATTTTATTGTTCCCAATCTTTTTTGTTCCACTGACATCTTTTCAGCTTTCAACATTTACTTTATTTTAGCCGTTTCTGCAATATTCTATTTTGAAATAGCAAAATCATTACAGTTACCTTTTTGTTTTATTCAATTTATAAAAAAACACGTTTATTATCTGATATGAGTAAACTTCCGTCAATTCATCTGAATGTTATTGCGAAAAATACGTCCTCGATATAACCCATCTTCCGACAACATTTTTATGGAGCTCCAAAAGGCTGATTCCACTTATCTCTATGTATACATCAACCTCTTTCCTTATGGAGAGCCTTTTTGATATGAAATGACGTTTACTCGAAGGCGCAATATGGCTTACGAATCTTCGGATCAATGAATAGATGTTAATATAATGGCTTAGGAACTTCAAACATAAACAAGAAAAAATGAAAAACTAATTATAAACGTATAAGGTTTAAAATACTCCTATAAAAAATAACGATGTCTCCGAGACCTCAGGTACCAGAGGTGGGATACTCTCCTACCTCTGATAGCAATAACATGGCACTGTTAATGGAAAAAATAAAATAAATACAAAATATAAACTTCTTGAAAATAAAATGTGCAGCGAAGATATGATAATCGTACGTGATACTACAAGACCCATTTCAAGTTTCCAACTAGATTAGAAATGAAGGATTAGAAAAGGACGGCACGAGAATGGAAAAAATTTAAGAAAACAAAAATAAACATAAATTCAGACAAAAAGTAGGTACTATGTTAAAAGCCAATAAATAGTGCTTTCGATTACAAATACACAGGCTGTTATGTATATAAGGCAAATCTGACACTGCTTCGTTTTTAAACGTTGGCCGATAGTACTATAGTTTGTAAATAAAACACGTTAATCAAGTAGAAGTCTGATAAATGAGCCGCGTATTGACAGATTTGCGTACCCGTCATTGCGTTGCGTATGCGAGATTTGTCACCCCGCGCTCTGTTGCATTGCGCGAAGAACTGCAGAATGTGACAGCCAACTAGTTTCTTTGGTTTCGCTACTACCCGATTAATTATAAATAAATAATAATACAAAAAGGTGTAATAGACATTATTTTTGCTGCAAGGGTACTTTTTAGGACGTTTACCCATTTTTCAACAATTATTTTACTGGCGTTGGGGATTGGCGGTGGGATAATAAAAATATTGAAATATTGGAATTAAATTTCGAGTTGCATAATAACATATTTGATAAAAATTCGATATCCCGTTTTTTATAAAATACTTTTCGAATGTTTTTTCTAAGGTTAAGGCTAAACAGGTATATATTAAGTAGGTCAACTTTCGTTCTATATAAACGATTCCTTTTAATACATGTCTCCTTGTAGATTGATTCGTAAGATACGATATCATTCCCCAAGAGATTTACATTGGCATGTATTCTGTACATACTGTAGTATTCTGGTCACCATTAATCATTGTATGCTTGTTTGGAGTCAGGAAGAGGACATAAATATTATATGGCAGTCTCATGCACTGTGAATATTAATGGTTATCTAAGTTACAACTTTATTAGTGTTCGAGACAATTTACTGTATTGATTTGTGTTATAATATAAAAAAACAGCAAAGCGATCGCAGAGAAAACGATTTCCACAGAAGACAAGTAGACAGACATTATGCACATATTAAAAGCAATATTTTACTTATGTGAAGCATCACTAAAGATAAAAATGAAAGGTTGACTTTTGAAAAGTTTTAGAAGAATTTTGATAAAATGGTAAATTTTCTCTCAGCCCTTTTGCAATATTATATCATATAATTATTACTTTTGAATTAAAACTTTAAATTAAGTCACATTTTCTCCAAGGACGCATTAGTTAACACATAACAGGTAAGGAAATATAACTTCACTTTCCAAAACTAAAATTTAATGGACATTTTAGGAAATTATTACTCATAGGAACTGACTAAGTCTATAACCAGTTACCCCGAACTAATGCCGAGAGTAATTTAACTAGCTACAAATAACTATGTTATCGTTCCGAACATACGTAAAGTAACTATGACTACTTCAACTTGTGAATTGAATAGTTATTTAGGCAAGCGCGTCACATCCTAGATCGCATTGTTGCTTACCATCAGCCGAGATAGTGGTCAAGCGCCTGCCTATTTTCTATTTTAAAAAAAGTATTGTCATCGTCAGCATATCAATGACTCCACTACCCAAATGGATGAAATAGCGTTGGGATAATGTGCCATATCCCATTACCACGAGATTCCAGTGGTGATCCAGATCAGTGAATCCAGAATTGATGGTTATATTAATAGTTGTATAGGTATGTGCAATAAATAGATACTTAAATTTTTTTGTTTGTACAAATTGTTCGAACGTGTCCGTAGCTCATTTTCTGTTACACAGGCTGATTGGATTAAAAAAAACACAAACTCAGACAGAGTAAGAAGTGGATAGCTAATTTGTAATCGCAAGTTACTGTATAAATCTTTAATTGGAATACCTATATCGGAACTTCCAATTCCAATATGTCAGATTTTAGATTAATAAAAGGTGGTCTCGTCTCATACACAACTTTTATTCATAATGACTGTCGCGTCTTAAAATATCACGATTAGAATCATTATTTTATAATAACTATACTATGTAGTTTAGATACTTAGTATTTCATATTAAAAATTCATTATTATCTACCACAAAAATAAATAATATTTATGAAAATTAATAAGGTATATAATTACTTTTAGATGGACTCATAACTCTCTATTGATATTTGCGACAATGTGAAAGGGTGGCCGGCCTCATATTATACCAATTATTCTAACATATTTACATTCGATGCAATATTAACTATTTTGTTTAATGGAAACAGATTAGTAAAAAAAATTCAAGTTTTTATCTTTATACCTAGTCCTCTACTTTCATTAACAATTATATATTGTTGCATTACGTTACTTATTATATTAAAAGTTCGACGGCTGGTTCGTATGTACATCATATCAAGTTGATGTGATGAGCATAAGAATTTATTCCCTCCGGTTTTCTTAACTAAATTGTACCTACTTAATATATAAATAGTGTAGAAGGCAGTCATTTGTTTTTTTATATAGTAGTGATAAATCACCCTATCCAGATACTGTCAAATTTTCGTAATTTATTTTCCACTTATTGTACAACTGATCAAGCTCTACCTCAAGTATGAAAACTTGGTATTTTATGGTGAGATACACAATAAAGAAACACTATTGTGTAAACCATAAATCAAAGAGGATATAAAGTAAAAGAAAATTGTTTAAAACTACTGTGTAACAATGGCAGACAAGTGGCAGCCTTATCGCTAAGAAAAAACCTTTGGACGAAGAGGATTATCTCCACAAGACAACCTTTCGAGGGAAAGCATTATCAGGAAGCATATAAAAGAAGAAATAAACAAGGAGATGGCAGAATAAAAAACACAATTTAAAGCTTTATTTAATTCCTATCTTGAAGGAATAAAGCACATAAGTAACTTTGTTTCATTTCTTAGAAAATTTTATTTGTACAATAATCTCAAAAAAGCTCAATTGAATTATTTACAGTAAAAGTTTACGGCTTCCTAAGATTATGGAAACTTTCATCGTAAATCGAAATTGATTAAGTAGAAACGTAGTTCGTAATAGAATTTAAAAGTTAGGCTTACATAAAAAAAGTTTCTAGAATCCAATCATTTTTGCTTGTGGAATTTCCCATCGTGTGTACAGTAAGCCGCTTACTAAATCGATTTGACCACAAAATGGAACTTTCTTGTTATTGAATTCTAGTAGATATGGAACAACGCAATATCAAAATACATAAACTAATAATTCATGAGTTGCTGTAGTCTGTATGAAATTATTGTAATAAACTACTATATATGTGCGAAAAGAAATATCTTTGCCTCAGGTTCCTGATCTGAATGACATAGGGAGAGTTTTGCCTGTCTTAAGTTTCGTAGTCTTGTATGACGGATATGAAGCTAACGCTAACGGTTAGAATCTAGGTTCAGTTTTAATAGGTGCTATACGTAAGTCTAAGTAATCGTGACCAAAACGTGAACGTGAAAAAGAGCACCAGAGGCCTTAGTTTATGCTTCGATACTCGATATCGTCTGCGAAAATATTACTATGGATTTTTCTATGAGCGCTTACTATTAGGAACTACGAATCTTCACATAAATCTGTAACGCGCTCGATAACAATTAATCGATTCCACCCCAAACGGAACCACCCCGAATCCCCCTTAACCCCTCCTACCCCACCAAGAAGCAGAATAATCATATATGACTTAATAAATAAAAAGATATTTTTTTTGCGAAGCTACTGAGAGTACAGAGTTTTGAAAGGTTATATTATTTTTGAGCTAAAAACCGGTTAATAAACATTTAACTAAATATATTATCCGAATTCACAAAAAATGAATACTTCTATAACGTCAATACTTCCCTTTTAAGCTAACTAAAAATATATATTATCTCTCTCTAATTCACTCTCTTGGAGATTAAAAGAATCTACCTAATCAATAAATTTTACAAATATTCCAATTTTCAACTTTGATTACCATTTAACATTAATAATAGTAAAACTGATCATAACAACTGAAATAAAAAGATTCTGAGTCACCCAAGGGTAATATTAAAACCTTTTTACTACCCAAAAAAAGACGTCAAAGTTGAATATCAGAATTTCAGGCTATTCAAGACGAATTATGCAGTTAAGCTGAGATTACTCATGATGGCTGGTGTAAAGTGTAAAGACCCAGTTGAAATGCATCGGCGAATATCTAATATACTTGGTGATTTCTAAGTGGTTTTATTACATCTGTGTAATCCATAAAGTAGGCAATATCTACTACAAAGCAGCCATTCAGCTACTATCTGGTCATTTATAGCGGGAGATGAAACAAGGCTGCATAGTGCAGTGCACCTCAAGAATTCGTCGATATCGACATTTTTCTGTATACTATAATAAATAAGATTATTATAATAAAGTACACGTATTCTTTAAAATAACCGTATATTATAGATTTTTATTGGGAAATTCATTTGCAGTCTTCAGGCTGCAGATAAAACGTTTTTCTATAGTCTGATAGGTAAAAAATTTATATATTTTGAAAATCACTTCTTAAATATACGCGTATAATAAAAAATTGAAATAAACGGGACGAAGAAACAAGTGTAAACTACTACTGATAATTTAATTTCTACAAACATGATTTTGAACATTCAAAAGCAATAGATACGTTTTAGTAATTAAAAACAATTGTCTCATTAAAATTTATAACCAATGCAACGTCATTGTTGAACGTTGATATTTTATGGAGGCGTGTTTAAATTTTCAATACAATCTAAAGTCTAATATATTTAGCCAATACAACAATCATGGGGCGGATTAATTGAATTTTAGATGCCAAGAATAGCTATGAAAACTCTAATGATTCTTATTGTGATCACTCCAAAACTAATCAATCACTCGGTTGATTGATCAATTAAAATTAATCACATATACACCATCACCTCGCGGGTGGTACAAGCTTTAATGCTTGTTATGTGGGTCATTTACATGGCCCAGAATACGTGTTTAACATCTTAACTGCGGCAAATAAATCATAAACTTTCATCTGGTGCGGCGGCGGGTCGAAATGCGCCCCCAATCAATTTTCTGCCAGTGCGTGACAGGTCTTTTTCAACCCACCAACACTAGGGAAGATTTAAGCGCTATAACTTTCAGAAAAGATAACGTATAATTTTTTTTTGTACCGTTAGAATGACCTTGAACCCAATTTCCTAACGTTTTTTTCGCTCCTAGATCTGCCAAACACAAAATGAGAAATAAACCAAGGAAAGTGGCGGGCCGATAACTACCTGGACCGCACTAGAAAGTATTTTTTGTAGTGATGGGACAGACAACAATCAGGGGTAATCAAAAATAAAACAGTACTAACATCAAGATATCAAAAAATTATATTTATGTCTCCCATTTACATATGTCATGGCAATTTGGTTGCATTTTCTGCTACATGTTATAGTTTTTTTGCACATTTTTTTGCTAGGGTAATTTCCAAAATTTTTGCAGTCTTTCAGAACACCCTACACAATTTTTTCGTTTGGAGCCCATCTCGAAGACAATCATTGTTCTTAATTTTTGTTTTATTTTCGGAACTTAAATGTTTTTTTTTAATTTCATGTGTTTTTATCTACTATATGAGTTCTGCCACAGCACTTATTGTGAAGAACTAATGAATAGGTTATGATGAATATTGCAATTTAATAGCTGTAAAACCTCGTTCCCACTATGCCAACTTTTGCTCAAAACTGTCGTTCGGGTATAGTGTTCATATTAGACTAAAATTCACAATAAACCGGAGACTTACTTACTCTCATCTTAGTGTGAGTAGTAAGTTTCCAAATTTTTTTAACTGTCGGAAAAATTATCACTGTCATTAACAGCAGGTTGGATTGCTTTAATTTTTTAAATTTCCCTTTTTCGTTTTCATGCCATTGTTGTTATCGATAATGAACGACATGTCAACTACACAACACGACACTAACAAGCAGGTTGACTCTTGCGTGCATGTTCTATACGATAGCGGCCTGTTAAGGTGGTAGGCCGAAATAGGCCCGCTGCCGCACTGAGAGGATTTTTTTCACTGTTTGTGTGGAGCGGGCCGAAAAGGGCCAGCCATGATAAATTGATGCAAAAGATCTACAATTTTAACCACAAGCCGAAATATATATTTAAATCATTCAAACTCTAACCCATACCTACGATAATCGTTCCTCACCTGCGAGAGAGATAAAATTTTCACCGTGTGCACCAAACGAAAGTACCACGGCGGGCCAAAATAATCAGGTTCCGTACTGAAGGTGTTAAGTTCATGATCATTTATCGTTATTGGAAAAATAACGATAGAATTGATCAAAATATGAAAATTAATTCAGAAAATGCCCAAATACAAATACTTTTAGAATCAGCCAGGGGTAACAGCACCACCAAAACATTATGGGCCTAGCCAAATTATGGACCTAGCCAATGAAATACTCAATAAAGCCGGAATAATTGGAGAATACTCGACTAAAATTCAACCACCATCACCCCCTAAACACAACTGTAACTTCAATAAGGACACCCTTAAGAAATTAATACAAGAATCCGTACCCAAAAACACGACTGTAACATAAATTTAAATTATTAAGTTTTTACACTTCCGCGCACATTACACATAAGAATAAAACACATTTTTACGGATTTTTGCGCATGTTTATTTTATATTTGACCTGATGATGTAGTTAGCTCTTTTTGTAAATAATAACAGTTAGATGGAGGTCGTTCCTCCTGCCCGCGTTTCTTTCGCCAGCTGTTCTCGGAAGGGCCTCCCAATTTCCGAACTGGTAGTAGACTCAGTAGTATACAATGTAATCGTATGGAAATTTAAAAACTAAATAAAATGTAAAAATAAAAATTAAAATAAAACAATTTGATTTATATAATTTTAATAATTAGGAACGTGCCCGATTAAAATATTATGGAGATAGTAGAAAACACATGACAACCATCATCTCAGCCATCCTGTGATCGCGGCTCCTGTAAAGGAGTCGAAACGTCAGGATTAAATATAAAATAAAACATGCGCAAAAATCCGTAAAAAAGTGTTTTATTCTGATATAAATTTAAATTAACTCAAGTCAATTATTAGAAAACAATACACGAGGAATTAAATACAGCAACTACTACCAAAACCCCACACATCCAATCAGACACTACAGTCGCGAAAAACAATATCAAACTAACAATCGGAAATTCAAAGAACCTTCCCAAAAAGCTACAAAACCTGCAATAATTATCAATATTCCGTCTGCTACTAACCGCCAAGGAACCACTTCTAGGTGGCAGGAAAAATTTACCTTCAAAAACGTGCCTTACGCACCAACTAAGAATCATGCCATATCATACAACTACGTCAAAGTCCAGTTTGAATCTAAAACTCAATGTACAGAAACTTTAAATAATCTAAAACACAACACTTATGTTAAGGCTGAAAATTCGCACCTTTTGCAGCCAATGTTTATCCTCAAGGGCATCCCCAAAGAGATAAAATTTGATTGAATTGAATTTTATCTCTGCAAAAACCATAACGACAAGCTGTACAACGCTATTTTCCGAGCGACACCAGACGTATGGCGCAACGCCATCATATTCGAAAACTCAACATAGTCCACCACTACATACATGTTGAGGAGCACGCCCCACCACTCAGTGCTTCAAATGCCAAAAATTTGGACACACCAGCAAGAACTGCACCACTGAAAACCCTCACTGCAGATAAAGCTCCGACAGTGGCTATCACTTCAAAATTTGTCCTAAGAAAGACCCGGCGGCACTTCGGCGGCAACATGTATTAACTGCCCCCCAATGCAAACTCGAAAAATACCAAATTAAATCTCAACACCAATCACTCATCCACCTCAAACTACCTTATTACCTCTACAAATTGGAGGAGCGTTAAATTACGGAATTGACTAGATATTTTATCATCTTAAAATTATAATTTAGTAAACTAATTAAATATAAAACTTAATAATTAATAATATTATATTTTTATTATAATCTCATCAAAATCTTTCAAAACTACTTAATAACTTAAAGCTTACATAACAACTAATAGCATCAAACGAAGCTGCTTTTCTTTCTATTTCTATCTTATTTTTCTTTTTTTCCTGTCGATCTGTCGCTCTATCTTTCTATTTTCTTTTCCTTGCTTTGTTGTTTTACTCTAGGGCGAGGAGTATCCTTGGCTCCGAGCCCTCGACTATCATTATTATCAGTAACAACATTTAATAACAAATCCCCGAAACTGCAAAAACTTTTAGAAATTCGAATCAAATGCCCTAAAATTTAATAAAGAAGATCAACAAAAAAAACTGCACATGCCTTAGACAGAAGTCGACTAATTACCTTGACAATTGATTATATGTATTGTATTTTATATTTACAATGTTCATCCAATTGGTTCCAATACAAAATTTTCAATTTTTTTTACTAATGGGTTGAAAAAATATATCTTATTATTGTTTTTTTATTATTATTCTTAACAATAGCAAACATCATATTACTTTGACTGGAAAACACCGTGATAGTTGCTACAGACATAGATTACTTGCAAATTGTTAAAAGTACTATAAAGAAAACTTGAAATACAGCATGTACAAATATCGATGAGAATGAAGACACAACCCTATCTGGTGCCGCAGTGTCGAAAGGGTGCAGCGCTGACATCTGACTCGCGACGGGTCAATGACTTTGCTCCTTCTGCGTTTGCCCGCAATCTGCTTGTTGCATGAGTTCTTTCATTAGGTGTTGATTTAAATGACTATATACAGCAACCTTTAGACAGGCCAATATCAATTTTTGGATTTGAAATCACATTATTTTCAGTAAAAAATACATTTTTGTCATATTTCGGAGCAGCATCGCAATAAACAGAGTAAAGGTATATTGCAATATATCATTTCTTATGGCCATAAAACTGAATATGGTCAATGCTATCAATGCAGTTTATTCAACATAACATTGTTTTGAGTATTGACTTACTTAAATCAATTTTTTTTTGGTAATTTTAACATGTGAGTTTAAACACTTATTGTATATTTATTATATTTTTTGTTTATTAAGCATTTAATTGGTAGGTATTATAGATAAAAAAATATTTATTAGAAAAAGTCAAAGTCAAAGTTTCCGTAGGCAGGCGGGACTCAAATCCACAGCTTCTCGTTATCAAGGTGAGTTGATTTCCATTTGAGCTACTGCTTACGACCAGTGCCATGTCTTCATGTCCTAGTTAACTACAACAGGGTGATCCACTAATCACATGAGGTCTAAATAGGGAAGGTGGCTTAGGAAAATATCACTATGGATCACAATGGGGGAGGAGGGGTGGTAGTTACATATCACGTGTATATTTTTGTGCAGCCATACCTGAGAATGCCTTGGTGTGAGGTGCCGTATGATATTATGTTAAATAAACCGTAGATAATAAAATTAAAGATTTTTTTAATAAATTGTAGAAATGTACTGTTTTTTCATTTATTTACAGTTAAAAAAACGAGTTTTTAAAAGTAAAATAAATACATGTGATGTTACATTTAGCTTAGATTATTAGCGTGGTGACGTTCTAATAACCTTAGAACCTCACCACGTATTACATCTAATGTAAGTAATAACTTTACTAGTAAGTATCAAATAATGCAGCATAGTTAATAAAGAAGAAACTCCTATTTATTATATTTTTTGTAATATCAGCATATACATGCTAGATTTTGACACCTAAAGAGTATTTACTAGAAAAAATATCATTATTTAGTGACAACTATTTATATTCCTGTTTTTACTGTACTATAAGTTACCTAATAAAAGAAAAAATGTTTACGAGATCTCTTAAGATCTTGTTTTTACACGTGTCGTAGATCTCTCTAAGGCCTACGTTTCTAGAATTTATAAATCACCTAGCTGAGCTCTCCCTGTCTGCAAAGGCTTTCTTACCTTCAAACACAAGATTACAAAACATTTCAAGAACTAGGTACAGTTCATGAGTATGTTTGCAGTCCAAAAATACTCGTAGTAAAAATCGCAAAGTTATCTTATCATCATTGCTCAAGCCAAATGAAAATTTCACCTATTCCATACGGACAACTACGCTAAGCTACATATGAAAATAACCTTTTTCGTTGATTTCCCGTAGGACCCTGTATCGTCACGGGAAATTCTTCTTTAAACAGGCACGTGCTTGGCACTTAAGTTTCAATAATAAAAATAACTTATATAAAACCATTTAAACCAATCTAATAAAACGATTTGTCCTAAATGCTTTTTGAAAATAGTTGCTTTAATAACGCCAAATTATTTTGTATGTCATTGGTTAAAAATTTAATCTTGCATTGAAAAATACTGGAAAAGGGTGTCCTATAATGTTTAACTACTTCAGTTCAAGTCTCAGTCGTCATATGAAAGACGAGATCAGAGGCCCTACCATCGCGTCTAATAGCAATTTTAGTTTGGCTTTTAAAAAGAGACGCCACTATAGACCGTGTATAGCGGTGTCTCACTTTGACAATCGAACTTGAATCGCGCTAAAAGATGACGGTAGGCCCTCAGTTCCTATAAATGAATAGGAAGGGAAACTTATGTTAATAATAACCATATAATGATAATTCAGTAAGTCAGATTAGTTTAGGTTTCTACTAGACGTGAATATTTCTAAGAATTTAAGCAATTATAACAATCACCAGTGTCAAATAATTTACAATCCAGAAAGCCAACTCTGGAAAATAAACAAGATAATCGATTTTAAATGATGATTGATCAGAGAGAATGTCTGAAATTTTAGTGATATCCGATTAGACCTAATGTTAATTATTCTTTGGAATACGTACAATCAACAGCACGTCAAACTATACAAATCATTTTTAGCTCAAAGTCAAACAGATAGTAGTAGATAGATGACGAATTGTAGTAAATTGATGCGCTAGTTCGTAAACAGAGTGGCGTTTTACACGACATTTCAATAAAGTAACGTTTAAAGTTCCGGAACACTTACTAGGAAAACTATTATAAGTATGTCATGTATGCGTCTCATGTAAAACGATATGCAATAAATTGTTCTAAGGTAACAAACATCACTATTTTATCTTAATAGATATACATATAGTCATTCAAATAAAATACACTTACTTGTATGAAATACCGGTACTCAACGACTAAACTTATTTAAGTTTGGTTTTAAGTCTTGTCTTAAAAATATCTATGGCGATGGAGCGGATCGCTGCATTCTCTAAAACATGGTTAAACGTTGCTGGCTCACGTCATACATGTTTCGTGCTCATGAATTCCTAATAAATGATTCCTACTAAAGGGATTCTTAGTTCGACTTTGTATATTGTGTGATCTACACTGTTTATTTTTAAGTGTGTCACTCAATTACACTGCTAATCATAATTATCTGCGCGATTTATGGTCTTTTTTGTTCAAAAACAAAGATAATTATTTTATTGTTGTTGTTTTATTTAGACATTGTAGATTTTCTAGTATCACTATAAATCTTCATTTTCAATTTAACATCGTAATGTATCATTATGACAGTAACATAACCAAAAAGCGTAAAATAGCATTAAAGCACACTTTAAAACCCTAAAGAAATATTTCATATAAATGGCAATACCAAACGTATACAAACATTGGTAATGAATTTAGTCTCTGTCGCCTGACGTCTCACTCGTAATATTACTCACGTTGATATTCGAGAGTGTATGATAACATTAGCTCTCAAAACATTGAGATGAGTATGTCGAAGTAACGTAATTAAGCACCCAAAATGAGACAGTGAATTACTTAATATTTCATTTCATTTATTATTATAGATCGTGAAAGAATATAGGTATTTCAACAAAAAATATATTTTTAAGATTCCAGAATCTTTTAACCACATTTAAGTGAAAAAAAATCTTTATAATATCGGGAATTTTATTTTCAGTAATTTTTTCTACCGGTGGTTATCGCATGCACATTTGTTTACCAAATAATAACTCCTTTTTAATTATTTGTAATTAATCTATATATAAATATATACATATATAAATATATAAAATCAAAAACACACACACAAACTTTAACAACAGTTTTATTTTACTCGAAATTGGTGGCTACTAACTTATACAAACGCAGCTTGGTACAACATTTAATGCTCTTTCGGATGCACAAACGAACTCGAGGTACCTATCAAACTTTTGATTAATGCCGAAGACCACTCGTACATCAAGCTGCATAAGGTAAGTGTGGCTCTAAGGATAAGTTAGCTAAAGATCATCAATAAGCAGCTGGTAAGGACGAAAACAACAATTCGGGTTTTCAACCATTAGTTTTAGTCCCCCAGGGACTGTTTAATGCTGATATTTACCAGGGTACCTCGCTGAAAGCATAGCAGAAGAACTAAGTTTAGGTCTTTCTTAAGAAAGGCGTGATAGATTTTCTCAAGAATTAAAGGCTAATCTCGCTCTTAAACTACCTATATAAGTTATTCTCCAGGGTCATTCTGACTAGTCTCACAGGCAGTTTTAATAACTTCCAGCCTCCTGAAAAAGGCGGACTCCGAAAAGGCTTTATTACGATAAATCATGGTCATCATCAAATAAGTGAAGTGAAATTGTTAAGGTTGCGGGAAACCAACGGCTGCGAGCAGCGCAAGGCTGTGTGATAATAAGGAGGCTTATGGGTTAAACAATATACTCGTAATGGCTGATTGATTATAATTATGATAGCGATTCGAAGACAGGCCTTGCAAAAATTAAGGATCCACGAAACGATCTTTCACAATCTCTTATACATTTTTACATATATTTATCTATCTTACAATAATGGAGCGTTGTGTATATTTAAACTATTGTCAGCATTACCCTTTCTCGATGCCTCTTCAAGTATGTTTATCAAAACCTGATTGAATCCTGGTTGTAAAGGTGTTCAATATTGACTAGGGCCTATTTAGCGACGAAGAATGCTGGAACCCTCGAGATAGTATTAGCTTAAGGTACAGTGTTTCCAAGGTAACAGTAGATACTCACTCATCTATGTTTTGAATATATATGTATGTAAAGTATGAATTGCTCGGTATATATAGTAATATTCGTGTGTGAAAATTATCAAAAAATAATGTCTTTATTTATTTTATTTTATTTTTTTAATCAGTGTAATGAGGTATATGCCAGCTATTTACAGCCATGCGATGTAGTCAAGGGTTACTCTACGATGTTTTTCTATATTTTTTTAAATACACATACATACAAAAAAGCATAATTCTTGTGGTATGGTATGATCGCAAGCTGCACAACGAATGAATTTCTCAGTGATATGTTACTCTGACAAAAGTCTATCGCAACCACATCATCGCATTAAAATAGCATATTTTGGATCTGTTCTAGTATCAAATTTATAAAAAAAAGAATAACGAATTTATAAATAGAGTAGGCATAAGTTTTGCTTGTAACTCGAATTCCTTGACATCATAAAGTAGCAGTAGTACGTGATATGTTTTTCAGTTTTACACAAAACTTATACACGTAAAGCGAACAAAGTACAATTGACGAATTTTGATATTTCCCTTTATAACCAACGATTTGTGGGGATTCCATTGTGAATATTTTGGATGTTCGTCTTGCACAAATTGATTTCATCAAAAGTTATATTGGATGAAGATTCTTATAACTTTTTCCAAAACAGAGGCACATCAGATATTTCTTAATAATCTGCGTTCCTTACGTAACAAAATATAAAAATTAGAAAGCAATTTGCTTGTTCTCGAGGCAATATTAACTTGAAGTATGTTATTATTTTATAAACCAACTATTGTACATTGCATTTCATTATTCTGATGAACTATGCCTCGGTTTTGTTGCTGATATTGAAAGTTAGTTATTATGTCAATTAAGTCATATATTATAGTTGATTGAATGGCATTTCATTCGATCGATAAAAGAAACAAAAATCATGGGAATGTTTACATTGAAGAGAAACGAAGTTGTTTATAATGTTTATAACTTGTTCTTTCTCAGTGCATTGAAAAGAATAATATTATATGGGAATTTGTATATATGTTACGGTAAGTGTGATTAATTGAAAATTATTAAAAATTACCAGTAATTATTAATAATAAAACTTCAATAACCTAACCTAATCTAGATAAATTATTATAATAGAAAAATACTAGAAAAAATCGACTCGGGTCACAAGTGAATCTCAGGCGGGAAACGAACCCGCAACCTTTGAAAATCCGGTCCAATGCTCTCCCAATTGAGCTTCACTTGTGACCCGAGTCGATTTTTTCTAGTATTTTTCTATTATAATAATTTATCTTATAAGATCGCATTGAAAATGCATAAAATAAATAAAAATTATAAATCTAACCTTATCTAACCAAATTATGAGGTATATATGAATAATTACTGGTTATTATTAATAATAGTTATTCAATTAATACTAATAATGAAACAAACACATTATTAATAGTCTGATTTAAACGTGGTAAGCTAAAATGCTTGTATTATGAGTGGGTCTACGTCTATATTACATTAGGGAGTCACAGACTAGTCCGACATCTAGACCAATAGCAACGGCCGCCTAAACATCACACAAGAATATTCAGTGATTAATTATAAGTCAATTTAGGGAATAAACTAGGCGATGCAGTCGCTAAGCATAAAGCTACGCTAGCACCATATATTGAAGCGGAGAGTAATACCTAAAATAAGAAAACAATTTTTTTCCATGGATATTTTTGCGAATTACAAAATTCGGGCTCCGTCAAAATCTGGCCCTGTTGATTCGATTCCACACAAAAAGTATTAAAATCGGTTAAGAACACGGGAAGTTATGGCGTAACAGACATTGCGCCATTGAAGCTGATCCATGGGAGCTTCGCTCACTTCGTGGGCTCCGCTCCAATTAACATTACATATATAATATATGTTTATTAAATAAAAATATCATTTTTTAAGGTATTATTTAATACGTTAATTAATTTCAGATTCTCCATTATATTAGAAAATTACTAGTCAATGTACTTAATCCTCCCCATTTCAATATAATATACGGCTTGACGTCAATTTCTACCTACTAATATTTGTATAACAAGCGTTCAGACTAAAGTGATTATATATCAGCTACTGAACGAACGTGCTTTCGTGTAATACGATTCATTAATTTCCACTCATATTTAACTAAATAATAAATTCATTAAAGGTAGACGAGCCGTTGAAGTTCCGTTATACGAAATTTGACATTTTCACACTTACTTCATAGATATTTGGTGTAAAAAATCCGCTTTTAAGCGAATTTTACATTCAGGAAGCACAATTTACATTTACAGTAGCTATAATTTTCTGTAAGTCATCAAAATATAAGCATTTATTGATACTGAATTCCATTATATTTAGTTTTCATTATGATACTTACTTAAATAAGTAAAAAATATTGTGTTATTTTTGGCCATAATACATTTAAGATTCAGCACTAAACTAAGTTCCTAAATAATAAGTGAGAATGTATCATTAATCATGCGATACAAAATTACAATATAATTTATCGTAATGATGAAAAGCTATATAATACCAAATTCAGAGCACGAAAAGTACACTGACAAAGCATACCCTGAAATTCTATATAATAAAAATAATAAATATGAATGATTCGAAAACACGTAGTACAAGCAGATGGTTGTATAAACCATTCGTTAGCTTTTTACAATGGGTAAAAAGTTTACAGTATAGTAAAATCGGAATACTCACATTCTAAGTCTTCTTTACAATGTTTTGTTCAATCCTTTGTGCCCACGCTATCTTAAAGAATGTTTTAATTACCTTCATAGTTCAACCACACTATCCCTGAGGTCATCAGAAAATCTGGCGCTCAAAATTCCCGCTCACAGTACGACCTTTTATAGCCGTTTTGACGTCCAGGCTGTTTATCTTTGGAATTCTCTTCCAGTTTCCATAAGACGATCACAATCTATTTCTCACTTTACTAATTTAGTTAAGACTCACTATCTCCCACAATAGCTGGGTAACTGCTGCCTATCAACTAGACAATTATGTTTATTGATATGTATACTGTTTATGTATGTATATTATACAATGAATATATATCATCATTTATATTTATAGTATGTATATTTAGGTTTTGTTCGTTCGTTATTGTTTTCAATATTAGTATATCACCTTAATTATTTCCTTTTTAAGTTACACCGCCATAGCTCTAGCTTCCTTATTATCCTCTCCATCCTAAGGTTGTCTGGAAGAGATCTCTTTTAGCGATAAGGCCGCCGATTGTTACACGTTATATTTAAGCAATTATCTGTGTTTGTGTATCCTTCTGTTTTTGTGGTGTAATCAATAAAGTATTTTTGTATTGTATTGTATTGTAAAATTATATTTAAAGTTATTATTAATAATTACTTTTACAATCGACACATAAACCTGCCAAAAAGAATCAAATTGTCAGCAATCAATTTTCCATCTAATAAACGCGTTAAGAGTTATTTATTTTATTTATTTATTAAATTACACACAAAAAACATTACATTAGACATTTTTCAAACAGTCACAAAAACCAGTTCAGGTTTTACCGTACACTGTGAGTTAATATTAATTAAATAACATTTTGTCGTAGGTCGATTATAATGTCGTTCGCACGATTTTAATTTATTCATTTTAACTCATTAAATTCAAGATTAATTTATTAACAAATAATAACTAAGGTGAAACTAATAAAACTACAGAGTCTAAGAGACAAACAATATTTATAACTCTTTTACAAAACCTGCTTAATTCTTACTTATAATGATATAATAAGATTTTTAGCGTAGAATATTGTTATCAGACTTTTTAATAACTTTTTGCTTTTTTATTGGTGGCCTTATCTCATGAGATATGACTTGGCAAAGTCATATGGTTAAGGGTGACATTCTTTGTAGCGTAAAGACTCGTTAAAGTGAGATTTTTTAGTATATCATATAATATTTTGGCTATTTAACACTAATGATTTTAAACCAAACTAAGCAGACCTTATGGAGACACAGAAGCTCGATGGCGCAGCGCATTCGACCTATGGTTGCGCAGATTTAGCAACATTCGCAAGGGCGAACAAATGGTAACCAAATATTGATAACTAACATGATTAGCACCTACCAATCCGCAACGGGCCCGCGTGGTGGTTTATGGCCCGTTCCCTGTTCGGCATTTTCATCCGTGTGGAAGGTCTATGCAGTTATTGTCGATGTAATGCAGTCTGCATTAATAGGCTAATAAGGGTCAAGCAGATCTTATGTAGAAAAATGGCTATACATACGTATTTATTTAGTATTGGGTAGATCTTTGTGCTTGCACCTTTTATTACCAGCAGTTTTATTATTAACTGAGATGACAAACAACTTGAGATATGAAATTCATCTTGGAAGACACATTGGATATTTTTAACACTTACGATGTACCTTGTACGGCGTGAAAATTGCCTTCGGAAGATTAGTTTGTTCTCCTATAATTTTATCTGCTTTTGTAATATCAGTTATAAATTTCTTATATTTATTAGTGTTGTGTTATGAGCAGTTGCTTTCGAATTTCGAAAATGCAAAAAGTTATAATATCAGACAATACATCAAAATAAAATACTTTAAAATAAATGTAACAAATAAAACCGCTTCCACATCTTCGCTAATAATTTATTGAAATTTTGCTTTAAGCATTATAATTTATTATTACATTTAGATTTTTTTATATTAACTTGACTTGTAAGCAATGTAACATTTGTACTTGCTTTAATTTTAAATTTTCTTAGTAAAGTTTCTCATCTCATAAAATATACCATTTCATAATGAATATTGGAATTCAAAGAAGAAAATATAGAGCACATTTTATTTATTTGTTTTCTTACATTTGTTTACACCACAACATTAACGATAAAATATATGCTAAATAGGAATAAAAACAAGTGCAACAAACAATATAAGTAAAAACATCATGCAATAAAAAACAAGATGTGCATCAACATTAATTAAACTGAATAATTAAGAAAAATAACTCTAAGTGAAGATAAAAAGAAATTTAAATTAAATTTGCTGGATTTGCTTCCACTTAGAATATAAGATAGGTTTCATTTTAATTTGTAATCAAATACTTTTTTATATTGCAAGTTTTAATAATTCTGCATTCTGCGACGCGTGGCTCGGGCAGCTAGTTTTAGCATAAAACTCAAAATCGAGATTCAGCTAAGAATACCTGCAAATGATGGTAAAATATGATTAGACATATTATTGTTCACATTTCATTACTGGATAATCAACTAATCGTTTCAAAAGTGTTGCCATTTTAATTTAATTGAATGTTGACTTCGATATCATTTACAAATCGATATCGTAGTCAAGGTCATCATCAGTATAACTAGTTAATATTGCTTTACAGCTCTATGTTATTTTGATTCTTTATGATGTCTGAAACACTCTTATTGCCTGAAAACGGAAACAGTCAAGAAAGACATGACTTACCATTAGAATGTTTCAAGAATAAGATGGTCGCTTGGCAAACTTGATTTGACTTCTTTTCCATGGTTCTTTAATAGTTTTACTACTCAAATGTTCACTTTAAACTAAAATATTTTTTTGAATAATACTAACTAAAGTGAAATTCGGGCAGGACGAAGTCACGAATTTTTCTGATTGACTTTATAGTGGCTTTATAGCGATTACAAATATTATGAAGTTTTACTTGTCATTAAGGTTTCCTATTACTTAAACATTAATTCTCTCATTTTACTTATTGAAATATATTTATATTAAATTCCAACACTACTGTTCTGTTCAATAGATCAACTAAACGATTTACGATCAATTTATAAATAGTAGCAACATTTCGTTTATTTTATTGAAAAAGAACATCTGTCATCAATTCGTTCACTTTCTTATTCTGGTCTTTGTTGATTAAATTTTTTCTCCACATTATTAATATTGTGAGCCACTACAGCGCTTATTCAGTGTATTGAAAAAGTGCTTAAACAATACAGTCACGAAAGGACGTTTTCATTAAAATTTGGTATTCATGAAAGGAAGCTTCCAAGAAATGATTTTTATTTTTATATTTTATTTATTTTGAGATATTAAGCTATTTTCATTGTTATTGAAACCAATCAAAACAAACTTTATGAAGTGTAATGATGATTTTTATTTACCTATCTATGGAAATCCCTGTTTTTTAGTTGTACCTCTGAAATGATTAAACATTTAGACATAATTTTATCGCCACATGATGTCGTAACCATTTAGGTATCGTGTTTTTAATTTAAATCGCAAATTAAATAAATGATGTCTTAAACAGATTTCTTTCTCGCAACAAATTCGTTTGTTTATTTTTACCCCGTGTT
The DNA here is from genome assembly GCA_927399485.1 of Calamotropha paludella. Classification (NCBI taxonomy): domain Eukaryota; kingdom Metazoa; phylum Arthropoda; class Insecta; order Lepidoptera; family Crambidae; genus Calamotropha; species Calamotropha paludella. The sequence goes on from OV656819.1 coordinate 10,487,648, forward strand.
TGGGGCTAGAAATAACGTCTCTGGGGTAAGTATTAACATTCTGTTACATCAACTAATATAAAAGATAACAAATACATGTATAACGTTACTTTCTATTAATGAAAGTGCAATTCATACGTATGTGTATGCAGCACATTTTCTTATATAACATTACAAATTACAGTATTTCTAAACATAAACAAAAACTATTAATCCTTTAACTATTATATTATGAACCCTAATTAGGTTTACAAGGATAATTAGCTATTACTTTGATCTCATCTTGCCATTAACTTAACTCTTTGCATCTTTGCGCAGTAACCCGAAATAAATGTTAGTATACTTTAACACATACTCTGCCATAATTGCTTTGTTCATTATTAAAGGCAAAGCGGGTTTTCTCGTAACCTTTTGCTCTTGATGCACCCGCTTTATTTTATTTTTCACACACAAGGGTAAACCGTAGCAGAACTTCAATTCTTTTACTACATCTCCATAATCTCAATTTTTTTTCCATTACTTCTCTCGCAGTTGAATCGAAAACCTCTAAGGAATTGGGTACTCGAGTAATTTTTCGTTCATACGTAATTATTGTTTATATGTATTACGTCACAAAATGTGACAAGAAACGAGTTGTTAACACGAGTGCCCATATCTGGAGTAGGTTCTAACATATTGATACTAGCCCCACCGATTTGTTAATTTTAGCCCGAAAGGTACATTTTGTTTTTAAATAACATAAAATAATAATCATTTTGAAGTTAGTAAATACAGATACGTAGCATTATTAACCGATCACTTTCTTTTGCGTGTGGCTCTAGTCACTGAAGCCGTGTCATTTTTACATCGATGATAACTCTTCTAATTAGTTTTTAGTGAAATCTACCCAGAATAAAACTATCTTCATTTTTCACGTAAATCAAGCTCGTAGCTTAGCTCGTAGGTAATTGTATGTAGCAAAGAATCGGTTAAGTATAAAATATGCTTCTGGGAAAACAAAAAACAAAATTAAAACGTCGCATGAGCATGAATCAAAAATTTATAAAATTGAAAATGTTCGTTATTTGCGCAATAAAATGGTCCGCTACACAGCTCAGTCGGACTATACGCGATGCACAACTGACCAATCTCGAATCATGTGATCTAAGCTACCTTCAAAAGCACCTGCTGTAGGTTTAGTATGTATAGTTTTTGAGAAATTCGCTTGTTAATACTTACGTCTGTTAATTGTATCCCGATCTCCCCTAACTAATAAACAAAAAATAACCCAAAAGATTATAAAACTACCTCAGACAACAATTCAAGGTAACTTGAAACTTAACTTTTTATAACAGTTAATAAGATTTTTAGGTTATATCACATTTGATTAAATTATAGTAGTTTATGATACTGTTGCATAATAAGGGTTCTTATAACATGAGTGTGTTTTAAAAAAACGAGCCGTAGGCGAGTTTTTTTATAGCATCACACGAGTGTTATAAGACCAAGTTATGTACAGTGTCATACACTACTTTATCTACTCTCATACTATAATATGTAAAACAATATTGCAAATAAAACGCTGAATATAACAACAAATTTATTTAAATGTCAAATGTTGGCGCCAAGGTGCAAACATCAATTGCGCATGCGTGTTGCGTCGGTCGTCGAGGACTCGTTCATTGAAACCTTTTTAAAGTAGAGGTTCAACCTCCTTGGTCCAGCTGGAGGTTGTATAGGTGTATCGTTATGATAAAAAAGTTATATTATGTTACAGGTGTCCATACAAGACCTGTATCGTAATGAAACTTTTTTTTTATTATTTTTGGCCTGTACGTAATGTTTGTCATAAGCATTTTGTTTTCAGTTTTAGAATCTTTGTATTATAGTATTAGAGTAGATAAAAATATAAAAAAGACCCTCGTTCTTCTGCAAAAATTACCGTTGGCAGCAGTAATATGAATAGTGAAGAATAGTTTAAAACTTGTTTGGAACTGACGCAACGAATTTACGACGGCCATGGGCATTCTCCTTAAAAAATGTCAATCACAATCAGTCACTAATAGTTACCTGCGTCATTGCTTCTGTTGATGAAACATTGTTACAGGATAAGGTTGCGCAGCTCTGGGTGCGATTAATTTTAGTACAAAGGCTATTTGAGACTGGGTTATTTTGAATCTGTGACGCATTCACGGCAGAGGGGTTAGCTGATATAATGTTACATTTTATTTATATATGACTAAGATATAAATAACTTCACAAAAAGTATAGTAATTATTAGATTTTTTTATGTATATAAAAAGTCATTTGAAGAGTTACAGTGAAAAGAAACAAAAAATTAGTACATATCATATCACATCTAGGAAAATCAATCTGGACTAATATTAGTGTAATTTTATTATCTTAGATATTTACGTGTTTGAACTTGTTGTTGTAATGTATTGTTTGAACATACCAACTAACAATCTTTTATAAAGGTAAAATTTTAATGTAAAATATAATATGAGAAACGACTTAATCGATTTCAAAAATTCTAATATTATATTTTATATAATAAAATATGTAATATATATAATAAAATATGTAATATATATAATAAAATTGACGTGTGTGCTATAAAGTGTGCCATATCTATGCCTATGTGTTAACGACAGATATAACAGATCATTCTGCAGTTTTTCTATCTGTTTCTTCCTCTCTTGCCCAAAAATGCAAAGCCGCTAACTCATTTACCAGAACAAAAATTAACTACGACGCATTAGAAACCGCAATCAAAACTAAAGACTGGAACCCTTTTTTGACTATCAGCGATCCAAACAATGCCGCTAGGACACTAATCGAAACACTTCAAGAGTTAATTGCTAGTCACTCTGAAACACTTACCTTAACTAAAAGAAAAAGACCATTAAAACCATGGATTACTTTAGGTATAATTAAATGTTTACAGAAAAGAGACCGTTATCACTTACTTGTTAGGAAGAAACCTGATAACATTGATCTGAAAACATTATATTTAAAATATCGTAATATTTGCAACAGCATAGTAAAATCTTCTAAAAATGACTACTATATGAAAAAATTTCAAGAAAATTATAAGAACATTAAAGGCACGTGGGACACAATAAGGGAAGTGTGCAATATTAACGTAAAACGGTCTCCAGCTTCTGATTTGCTAAATTTATTATCTTCGCCCAAAGAATCTCTTGACCACGTTAATAATTATTTCACATCTATAGGTAAACAACTAGCAACAGACATATTGAACAAACTTAATACTAACGAGTCTAAATTGCTGTCGAATACAACATCTAATAATATTCATTCAATGTACATGTACCCAACAGATTATGCTGAAGTTGACAAAATTATTCTCAGCCTTAAGACTTACAGTACGCCAGGAATAGATTCCATCCCTACTTCTATCATAAAAAACTCCCATAAAATTTTATGCACTATGATAGCTCATTTATGTAATTTAAGCATTTCCACTGGCATATTCCCAGATGTCTTCAAACAAGCCATAGTCGTACCCATACATAAGGGTGGTGGAGGTGATGTGATGTCGAACTATAGACCTATTTCCCTACTTAGCATAATTAGTAAAATCATCGAGAGGGTAGTCAATATTCGCCTTACTAAATTCCTGGAAAGTAAACGATTACTATCCGATAGCCAATTTGGCTTTCGCTCAGGCAGAAGTACTGAAGACGCTGTTGCCAAACTTTCAGAAGCAGTGACAAAATGCCTTGATAATGGTGAACGATGTTTAGCCATCTTTTTGGATCTGAAAAAGGCGTTTGACACCGTCTCCATTCCATTACTCTTACACAAACTAGAACATCTTGGAATACGGGGGACGGTGCTTGCTTGGTTTCGAGGTTACTTAAGAAATAGAAGTCAAGTAGTTAAAGTATCCACAACTGTTAGCAACAGTTTTCCTATTACCTGTGGAATTCCACAGGGTAGTACACTTGGACCCACCTTATTTTTAGCCTATGTCAACAATCTCAGCGACATCAAAATCGATAACGGTAGTATGCTTGCATTTGCGGATGATACAGCTCTCATCTTCCATGGTAAGACATGGCCTGAAGTTCAGAAATTTGCTGAAAGTGGCCTTAAAAAAGTTATGGGATGGCTAGATAACAACCTTCTAACCATTAATGTACCAAAAACAAAATTCATTTGTTTCAGAATATCTGAAGCTACTAAACCTTCCTCTTTTTTTAACATCAAAGCCCACACTAGTAGATGCCCCTCAGACAATACTGATTCTCCATGTAATTGCCCTTATCTAACCGAAGCAACGACACACAAGTACTTGGGTATCATAATTGATAAAAATCTAAGCTGGTCCCCTTATATTTCTTCCTTAAGTAAGAGAGTACGAAAACTGCTCCACATATTTAAAAGCCTTCGGGAATTGGCTGATCAAACCCTTTTAACTAGAACCTATTTTGCTCTTTGTCAGTCACTTATTACATATTGTATCCCGGTATGGGGTGGTGCCGCTAAAACTCATCTTTTGGAGATTGAGAGAGCACAAAGAGCTATTATCAAAGTCATGTTACGTAAACCCAGAAAATACCCAACGCGCAAACTATACCAGGAGGCAGATCTGCTTACCGTTAGACAGTTATTTATATATCATTCCATCCTGCGGCATCACAAAACGGTGGATCCATCGCAATTTTCCAGACAAAAAAGACGGATTCGCACAAAAGTTCCCAATTTTCAATCGATTTTCGCTCGACGTCAGGTGAATTACTCTGGGCCATTTCTCTACAGGCATTTTAATGATATATCCAATATACTCAAAATGAATAGAACTAATCTGAAATCTACTCTTAAAGTTAAACTAAAATCCTATGATTACCATGCAACAGAAGAAGTTTTAAATATTATTAAATAAACAGCTAATAGGGAACACTAAAATTGTTATTTTGAACATGCTTTTTTTGTATATTTGATTTATTATAGATACATGATGAATAAAACTTAAACACAAAATTTCAGATTACACCCACGTACATTTTAATTAAGATTGTTAACTTAACTATATTTCAATCGAAACATTGTATAATAGATGATTAGTATGTGTCTTGATTTTGAATTTCATTGTGACAGTATGGCATAACTAACTTTGACTAATATAACTTTATACTACTTATGTACTATCTGTAAACTATGTACCTATGCATATGTATTCATGTGCTTGTACTATATGAGTCGTCTATTCATAGCTTACTGATCATTGTATGGGGTGGAGGGTTGATAACCTGAGACACAGGTTTTACCTAGTTCGGGTATCAGCCCGCCACGATCCTTAAAATTGAACCATCCAACATTGTACGTATTATAAGGCGATTGTGGTGAGAAATAAAGATTATTATTATTATTATCTGACGTTCAATCATATGATGGCACTCCATGCTCTCTCCGGCTAGAGCACCACGGTGAATCTACTCGTATGTCGGTACGGAGACTCCGAGAGAATTCGGAAAGATACCGGCCGTCTAAAAAGCACTACGTTAGCTCGACACTCTCAGCTTACAATCCACTCAAACCTTTCATCACCTCAAAACCAGGTGGTGTTATAGAGGACATCTGCAACCCATAACAATAACACACGAAATCAATAAAAAAAACCGATATATGACTTTCAAAACCAAAGCTAAGAGACAAGAATTTAATTTTTTCTGCAAGGAGACAGGGGAAATTTCAAAAGCTGAACATCTATTACGCGAAAGTTCGTGGGTAAGCACATTAACGCAAAACTTAGTAACTGTAATAATTATGAACGACAGATACCTAATCACGTAACGACAATTATTTTTAACAATTAATAACGACAGTTTCACGAAGTTCATTAACAATGTCAAATTCAATGTCAATTAGAAATTATCCAATGCCGTTCGAAAGCCTGTAATAAAAAATGTTACTGCCACAATAGCTCGTATTCTGGAACGTGTGAAAATTGGCGCCATCGACTTTGAGAAACAATAGATTGTGAAAAACATGAAACTATCAGTGCTCTGTTGCACGTTCGCGGTTACTGTTATGTTATGTTGCTTGGGTAACCGTGTGATGAGGTCTTGTGCAAGATTGATCTACTGTTGATGCATTGTTTCAAAGCAAACGTTGGAACAGATTTTCAAGCATCATTTCTTGTATATTTAAGTGTATTAAATTATATTACATTTTCCGTCTCAGTCTCTCCATCAGCCATCAGCCATTAATTTTTTTGAAGCAAATTAGTATTCGAAATAAACAATTGGCTATAATTTATTATTTTTTGTTGATCTATTGGCGTTTAACAGAATGTGAAATAAATCTCAACATCTTTCTTTTATGTAAAATCATAGTTATCAAAAAACAGACCGCGTGATAGTACGTAGGTAAGGTAGGTAAATGTAAGTCTCTACAATTGGTCGTATTGTACACACTCCAATATTAGACTGTTTAATATTATTACATCAAAAATGATTCATCTTTAATTCGCTAGTCACAGAACCACACATTTGATTGGCAACAAAACTCCACACCTCACCAAGTCTAAAGTGCTAAAACACTTCCATAATAGACACCAGAGAAAACGATGATAATAAAATGCTCGCAATCGTCATTTAATAGAACAGCGGTCCAAAGTGGGTCAATAATAGTTCTATCAAGCACTAATGTATGGATTCACTTAACACTGACTCCTATTATCGACTACACGTATTACCTTTGTTGACAACTTGTACTAAGGAAAGCATTGAATCGCTATCCACAGACACGTGTGGAATAAACAACTCCGTAGAGACTTTCCAATGAAATATTTAACACACTGCGCACGCGCATAGAATATTCATCAAAGGGAACAATAGCGGCCCGCCATAATTTTAGAAGCGAACCATGCACCTTCGTCTTACCATTTTGAACTCAAGTACCAATTACTACAGTCTTGTTTATGCAGTAAATAGGTTCGAAAATAATAACAAAGATGGGTTATGCGTGCCTTTATGAGTAAGCATTAATATACATTAACACTCCACTATGTTTAAGCGTTACCACTTCAAGAGCAAGGAACTTTTGGGTTTTGGGTCTTGATGAATATACATTTAAATTTCTATTCAAATATAATAAGAAATGGAGTTATTTTCCAATAATATTGAGTATGCATCAAATAAACACACACAGAAAATAAGAATTTCGCAAAGAGATCTGCTGAAAATATATTCTACGTTATACAATAATTTATTATTGATGTTCAATATGCGTGTTATCATGAAGGAATAAAATAAAATATCATTTTATCCGCCGAAAATATTCTGACATTGTTGCTGGAACGGCTAAAAAGGATATTGGCTGTTTATCGGGTTGTGTGCAATACGAAAAGAAATACATTGTTATACTTACTTTATTACTTTTGGTCCAGAGAAGTCAAGATTGGTTCGATATAAAAAATGTAGGGACTTTCTTTTATTTATTCTTTTGATGTTAGTTGACTTTCCAGTTGCGAACATTGTATGTCTATCACGTACGATGCCAACTGTCATATTTGCTATATAGCCGGGTTTATCAGTAATTGTCAGTATCCCTTGTCGTTTATGAGCACGTTCCTTTTTCACGACACCGTTTACAGATATAAATTTGCTCCGGTAATTTGGCTTTGGAAACATGTTGTTGCGTCGCCTAATATACTACAAATAAAAAAAACAATAATGAATCATAACATTGATTGTCTTTCCTTTTCAAATGCTATTAACTTCATTTGGTCATTAAAAATAATAATTGATTAGCAAGATGTATAAGAGAATCAGAATTTGAAATATTGGTATGGTAAATGCGATCAGTGAATAAATATATACTATATGAAAATTATGATACGAGTACAAGAATGCAAAGGTACTGTGTTTCTATGAATTATCTAAATAAATATATGATACAATATTTGAAATAAAATGTTCTTTGTGATTTACCTGTTTCGACTTCAGATCCGGGTGGCTTGCCAGATGACAAGAATTTGAATATTGTCTGTAGGTATTCTATGAAATATATCTTCGGGAGATCAGTAATCTTCGTATCATCGTGATAGAGTTGATTCTTATAAAAGTCAATGTAAAACTGGTCAGAATGCACATTTTCTAACAAAAGAGAAAAAAATACTTAATAAAAAAAAACTTTAAAAAAACCACGTTTTACTACGGGTTATAGATGTACTAAAAAGGAGAAAATAAATTTTTACAAATGGACTAAAAAGATAAAAATAAATTTTTGGTAATAATGAAAATTTACGATACAAATATTCTAAAATTTATTGAATATTATGTATTGTTCTGAACATTCATACGCAGAATTTGAAAAATTTCCAAAAAATTAAAACGTGGTGCGTAATTTAGATCAACAGCGTTATTGATATTATATTAATATTTTCATTATCTTTCCTAAATCCCTTCCTAACTAAACCAATGCAATAGTAATGCTGTGGATGGCATTGAATAGTTTTTCAAGTATAATGCGCACCACGTTTTAATTTTTTGGAAATTTTTCAAATTCTGCGTATGAATGTTCAGAACAATACATAATATTCAATAAATTTTAGAATATTTGTATCGTAAATTTTCATTATTACCAAAAATTTATTTTTATCTTTTTAGTCCATTTGTAAAAAAATATTTTCTCCTTTTTAGTACATCTATAACCCGTAGTAAAACGTGGTTTTTTAAAAGTTTTTTTTTATTAAGTATTTATTTAACTCTTTTTAGTTTTAAATTATCTGAATTGTGCCTACTTAGTTCTTCAATATATACATGTAATATATATCAAATATCCAGACACACCACGTGGAGGTTAATTTAATTAAAGCCTAATTAAGTGGTTTTAGGATGTAAAACTGTAAAATATGAAATTGTTAGGTGAAACAAGCCTGTATACAAAATTTCAGCCAAATCGGATAAGAGGAAGAGGTCGAAATAAGGATCTCAAATTTTGACGACAAACCAACAGACCAACGGACAGACAAGTGAAGTTAAGTAAAACGTGGTAAAATAATACTAATTAGTATTTGACACTCACAACGTTTGGTGAATAACCACAGCATAATAGGTAACATTAGTTTAGAGAATTAATTTTCAACTCTCATGAATTGTTGCTTTGCTAACACATACAAAAAATGTCATGAAACTAAGAACATTACCAAAAATATGTCTTTATAAGTACAGAAATATTTTATGGATACGGATACGGATAGAAATACATAAATTAGAAATAGTTATTTAATATTTATAGAACTATATATTCCTTCACACCTTCTGGGACTTGAACCTAGAATCATCGGTTCGAAAGGTGCCATTGCATCAAACCTCCCTCAAATTTAGATAAGTATTACAAAATTAATTATGTATTTATGACACGCAGTGAAACCTACGTACGTATCTATAGACAAACTGCGTTTCGTATTGTATTCGTGTATTTAATAAAATTGGAATATTCTATAAATGTGATTTCGCATAAAATATAATGTTGGATTATTCCATAGCTATCAATTTCCCATTATCTCAGATATGGTCTCGTACAGAAAGTCATTATAATTATGGAAAGGATACTTATTTAACGTTTCGATTCTTTCCAAAAACGAATATTTTCATAAAGGAAATTAAATACAATATAGAAGAAAATAAGGAGTCCCATTGTTAATTTATTAGAGTATTTGAAAGAATATTTCAATGGGATCCTTAGAATCCAAGCGTACCAAGTCAGTTCAGTTTCTAGATAAATTCAGTTTCACAGTTAACAATAAATGAAAGACAATAGTCAATACATGATATCACTAGTATTGTTCATTCATTCTACGTTATATCAACGGATTTTGAATGATATTTCTTATCCCAATTTTAATTATTTATGTTTTGTGAAAATTGACAATATAATATTTTACTTCATTAGGTCACACTGTATAATTGTATGGCATTCTTGTCTTGTAAATAAATCATTGCTTTGCGGTCTTTGAAAAAATAACACTTGAATCCTATAGATGAAAGACATCTTAATCGATACCCAACTATCCGTAGCTTACCTTGCAAAGTCAAAATCCCGATGGGAGAATATTTTTTAATAGCAGTATTATCAAAATATTCTTAATTGTAGTCACTGTATATATAATTGTGTAATGTATACATATCCTTTTCTACTGATAGAATTTATAGATATAGACGTTTAACTGTAGCATAAATTCCATTTCAAAAAATGTGTAAGTCTCCCCTATAAGTTGTTATTCCCTACAGAGCCCAAAAAGGTCAATCACATTTTATAACATCTCATGCACTTCTGGAATGCAATAAATGATTTGATTTGATTTGACTGTAGATACCTACTCTGATACTTTGCTTCATCGATTCAAGAGAACCTAATTAAAAGTACTATTGAACTTGTCACAACTGTCAACTACAAATTGTCATCGCCGTAATACACTTAAATACTATTTATGATTCTACGGATAATATCGGTAGTGACAGTATTCAATAGTATCTAAACAATGTTATGTGGATGAATAGCATCAACAGGTAGTGATCAATCCAGTTTTTAGACCTAGTTAGTATTGACAACCTTTTAACAGTCTATTCGTAGTTGAACAACACAACTTCTCAAGCCTCTACTGATGGAGTCATATCAAATGTGCTTGTTTTTAAATCAGTCTCACACTAGCTATATAAAACCGTCAAAGCTCTTTTAACATACTTTTGCAAATTAAGGCATGGACTACACGGATATAATATCGACGTGGCTCCACGTAATCATGATATGCATGATCTGCTGGTTATGTTAAATGCCGCGTCATTGTCGATAAGAGAAATTTGTCAAATGATCAACAGACCACTAGAAGATTGACATACATAGTCGAGTAGGGTGCGTTTGGATTTGCTTGCGCTCCTTAGCCATAGACAAATACAGACAGAAAAGCAAGTTATGTAGCTAAAGCACTAGTGTTATAGAATTCAGAAACAACAAAGGTATCACAACACCTAGATCCGAACTAATACATAAAAGTCCATTTTGTACATTGACCTGGCCGGGAATCGAACCCTTCCTGGGTGGCATTACCATAAAAATCGGTATGCAAGCCACTCGACCCTGGAAGTCGTCACGGAAGGCATAAATGTGTATTTATGTGGGAACCTGTGTAACTTATGTTTGTGGTGTAATTTTATTATACCCTTTTTATGTTTCTTTTATTTCATTTAAGAATTTTTATCATTATCAGGTTTTCCATTCATTTTAAAACAAATGGTCGTCATCGAATGTGTTCACCCATCGCAAACTATGAAATGGAAATCACATCACTGACTAAAAATCTAACAAAAAGTAAGGGATTGTGCAGAGATTAATGAAACGAGTGATGCTTGGTATCTCACTATACAGAATCGCAGATTAGGGGAAACAAAACTGTTGGGGATGTGGTAGACGCAATCCAGTAAACTAATATTTTTATAAAATTCACACCACTTAGAAGCAACAACATTGGCATTAAGTCTCCGGCCTTTTACTTTTCTCTGCAATAAACAGTAAAAGAAATAATAATTATAAAGATATTTAATAGCAGAAACCTACCTAAAATTAAGTACCTACATAATTTTATATGTAAAAATAAATAAATAGTAGTTAATATTTAACACGTCAATTTGCATAGTACGCATACCTAATAAAGTAACAAATCATCATATTTAACTAATCAAGTGTCCTGACTCTAGAACCGCTCGACAAGTTCTCCCTATACATGAGGAAGGGGCATAATTGGTTACGTCCTTAGGTCCATATTGGTTATGTATCATCATCAACAAATACAGGTTGGTAAATGTTACCGAATGCATGTAGTCGAAAACAACAGTTTTACATGCCTTCAAAAGCTGGGCGGAGCTCAACATTATGTTTCCGCCACCCATCCTAAGACTCGTCATTGCGAAAGCAGCTTAACATTTATAATCGCAGGTCAAAGGAACGTTGAACTCCCTACATAAATAAATCAACGACTTGTTCTACCCAAACCAATTCCGTAATGGCAATCTCATAATAAGTTTTACCTGCTGCACAAATTGGACGTCCGAAGGAATATCAAAGCAGGTTTTATTTCAATAAGCAAAACCTTGTTATTCTAGAACCCTCAACTATCCCGGACCTCGTCTATAGTGCCCGGGATTGGCTCTTCTGAAAATGTCCAATGAATTTTTCAAGCGTCCTTTTCTCAAGAATTTATTCATATAAATTCTGGGATCTTAGTTTTTGCCTTTTGAGCCCGCTACAAAGCGTATTTGACTATTAAAATCATTATAAGGGTGAGAATGTAGTAATAATATTAAAATATTATTATGCACTACTGGTTCCATTTACTTATTTTATTTGAAAACTTGGGCACATTTAGCTAATTTTAATTTTATTAATAATTTAAATAAGAGATATTTTCTTTAAAGGGTCAGGTCCCAATTATTGTGTTCCTTTAAATTCAGTATATAATCAATATAATTTAAAATCTAATAGGTAAATTATAAATAAAAGACAGAAATCACGAACCCTTGGATATATCAATATTCGATATTCTTGATATCGAATGACACCTTGACACCCGACACCCTAATTCTTCTATAATGTCAATTTACTTTCACGTATTCGCCTTTCAATTAACCTTGCGATCCTCTTAGAAAGAGTTCCGCATAACGTAGGCTCTATTATTTTATTAACGATGATGATCATCGATTATTATAAGGACCCCAGGATATTCGATTATTCAATTGTAACATTCAATGTCAACATAAATGTCAAGGTCACTTAGGAAAATGTTATGAGGCACATTTTCGGATCATTGAGTTTTACGGCGCATTCTGTTTTTATTCACCCCAATTACTGAGTATTACCTTAGCTTACTTACAATTTCAAATAAATGACAACAATATTGCTTCAACGGTATGAAAGCCCGATAGGGGGAAAATGGCGTACATAAATAGAGAAAGTATCTATCGCAATCAAATTCGAAAAAGATTCCGTGTAAAGGCCTATCCCTTCAATGCAACATAAAATGAATTTGAGGAGGAAAATCAAAAATAAAGTAATAGTTTATTAAACATTGGTCTATCATTAAATTTCTTTTCCGTGAAAAAATTGTCGTAATGGTAATTAAACCACCAATATTACAGACAGTTAGGTACTTAATAAATGTTTATTAATTAGTATTATTAAAAAGCTACATAGAGTAAAAGATGTCACTATGTTGCTTTTTTAAATTTGTTTTTTATACTCTATATGTTAAAGTATGCTATGTCTTTAAGCATACTTATTTCAAACAGATAGTTGTTGACCTTGTTGTAATCACCGATGTAATGAAATCACGCTACTTTAAGAGTGAAAACTGAATAACATTGTTTTTCGTGGATTACGTATGGTGACGTAAGTCGTATTTATGTTAAAGCTGACGAGTTTCTTGCGCCCCGTTCTTTTCGTCTGTTGAAAGAGGGCTTTGTAGGTAAAAATATTGGATGATTCAAACCAACTTATTTAAATAAGTTATTTCTATTTTAAAAGAATAGTAGCTAGTATTAGCGAAACATATTTAAACTTTATTCTTCCAACATTTTCGTCCTTTGATAGAGAAACACCATTTTATACTTACCTAGCGCATTTACTCATGTCAAGCCTATTCTAAGGAATTGTTTTGTATAACGTAGAAAAGAAGAATATTAATACATCATGTTAGTGATTTGAGATAAAGATCCTTTCATTTTAGTTATAAACAAGAAAACGAGATGTATGTAAGATATTCAACTGATCTACACTTTCGCAACAAGGATTCTTTGAATATAACAGAAACAGCGATCTATCTGAGATCAGAAATGTGTCAGATAATATTAAATATGTATTCGACTCAGTTTCACTTAAGCATAGGTTCAGAAGTAATGTTTTTTTTAGACAGATGTTGTCTTTAAATATTGAGACGTCTTAAGAGAAAAAATAAAAAATGTAAAGAAACTTCCTACAGTGCTCTTGCGCCTCATTCCTCGTCGTAATTAATGGTATATTAATCCCAAATGTAACTTTATAGTCGATAACTTATGTTAAATGCGAAGATATAAAAGAAAACCAACCATCAAACCATCCCACGGGTGTAAATTTCTCTCTACATCAATAACAAAGCATTTCTATTCTTTTTTACTTGGTACTATTCCCTTAAATAAAACCTTGTTCATAAATACTTGAGTGATGAACGCCGAGTTTTGCACATTCATTGAGCCGGCAATAATTCAGAGAAGAAATTCTTGTGATTTCTCTAGGGTACTCGTCGACATTAACTTTTGTTTTACTGAGCAATTAATTGATATTAATATAGTGCTTGTTTGTATCGTTTAATAACGCTTTTGTTAGAGGTATTGGTAACTGAAATACATTTAAGCTCCGATAGCTTACATCTTAATTATAATATTTGAGAGAAAACAATCTTAATATTTCTTTCACAATAAACAACTTAAAAAACATTGTAATTAAATTGGGATCAATAAAGTTAGACTAAAGACATATTAGCAGCAAAAAATCTATCATTAATTACTTTTAGGGCGTCTTTTCAATGAAACTCAAAAGGAAAGAGTTATTTCAGTATCCTTTTAATTATCGCAATAAAATAACATTCTTTTTCGAAACTCTATTTTAGTCACATATTAATCACATATGTAATTAAAAAGGCAAGTTGTTTGAAATGATATTAATAAAAATCAACAATGGACATACAGTTGTATGAATTGTATGAAGTTGTATGAATTGAATTTTAAAAGCAAACTAGAAATTATGAAACTCATATTATATCAAGTTAGAACATTTTTTATTGAATTTGGTTTGCTTCCTTTCTATAAACGATCTTAAGTAATTTAAGATTAACTCGTTGCGAAAAGAGCAGTACATAAAGAAATTGCAAGAAATATTATTTGTTATAGTATTATTAAAAAAGATTTCTTTAATAATACTATAACAAATAATATTTCTTACATTAACAACATATACTCGTACTTAGTTTAAGATTAGTGTGGCTTGTGTTTTAGAAAAAGAAGAAGAAAAGGCTTGGGTAACGGATAGACTTACATATAAAATACCAAGATCAGATACTATTCATAGTAATATATAAATAGGTACTCAGGTATAAATGCTTGTAACGGTACCCTGCCAGGACAGATCAGACAAAAAGTGAAGTATTTTAAGTTGTATTTAAAATATTTTTGTAATTATTGCTGTTGACCTAAAAACCTTTGACATTTTTTCTCTTCTGGAATTAATTACTTCCTTAACTTAATGAGGTTAAAAGTGATATTTTTTAACCTCATTAAAAATAATCATTCAATGTACATAACTAATAAATTGAAAAAAAAACTTTTCCCAGTAATAATAACGTGTCTTTCTCCTCGTACCCGAAGCCAAACTAAAGATGAAGCACTTGATACGCCAAGAACTTTGCTGCCTAGAACTTAACAGAAAGCGTTCAGTCCATTATTCAGCTAGTCTATTCCTTTAACAAGTTTTAGTAGTCTTGTTAGTTGCAACGACTATCGCATCTCTAAGAAAGCCCGGATTATATCTGATATCAAATGAACCCCATACGAAAATAGAATGTTATTATTTACTTACTTTACTTTTTCTTGAAAAACTGAGATAATTTGGACGCGAAGAAAAATATATAACGAAAAAGACATGAATGTGCACTTTAGAATAAAACACTTTTTTACGGATTTAGCGCATATTTAATCTTGACGTTTCGACTCCTTTACAGGAGCCGTGATCACAGGATGACTTAGATAATAGTTGTCATGTTTTTTCTACTATCTTCACAATATTTTAATCGGGCACGTTCATAATTGTTAAAATTATTTTATATAAATCAAATTGTTTTAATTTTATTTTTACATTTTATTTAATTATTAAATTTTCACTACGATTACATTGTATACTACTGAGTCTACTACCAATGTGGAAATCGGGAGGCCCTTCCGAGAAGAACTGGCGAAAGAAACTCGGGCAGGGGGACCGACCTCTATCTTATTGTTATTATTTGCAAAAAAGAGGTAACTACTGAGGTCTGAGTTAAAAAAAGTGTTTTTATCTAATGTGTAATATGCGCGTAATATAAGAACTAAATATATATGTGCACTGTTATGTAATTCCAAAAATAAAATCTGCTTATTTTGAGAGGCAGATAGTTCAACCCTGGTGTTCTGCTTAACCTAGAAGTGATATCACGAAACTACTACATTAAATTATCAGTTATACGAAAAGACGACTACTGCTGAACAGAAGCTTCCTCCTTCAAAATAAAGGTTTTTTCTATTATCTTTAGGGTCGGTCGGTTTAAGGCCACCATTTAGAAAATGCTGGTGCAAAAAAAGAAGATTCTATTCTGCTGAATACTATAGGACTTTTCATCACATAATTTTGTAAGATTAAAGATGAATCATTTTTAAGAAAATTTTATCAGTAGAACAGAATGTTGTCATAAGTTTTTATACTTATCTAAACTAATTACATCCTTGTTCCATCACTCACATGTCAGCTAACCGTTTTACCTTTTTTTAATTTGAATTAGACAAAATAGACTTTTCGTATAAACGTATACCCCACTTGCAAAAATTCTTTTGAAAATAGACAAGTAACAATTAGTGTTTGGTACCTTTTGTAAAATAAGATTTCTTATTCCACAATAAAAGCGGAATGTTAGAATATTAAGCCTGTATTGCGGACGTACTTATGATTATTATGTATATAGGTACATATGATGCACGCGTCTACTAGTAGAGGCAAGGAAAAATAGTTTAAATTGTCTATTCCTTCGGATCATTCTAGCTAAGCCAAAGTAGTTATGGTTATGGAGTTTGTCCCAGTTACCCAGAAACACACAGGTTCCAATCCATTGCGAAGAGAAAATGTTGAACTCAATTTTATTATAGTACTAGCGACCCGCTCCGGCTTCGCTCGGATGCAATGCTCTACTATATTATGCATGTATTATAGATATAAACCTTCCTCTTGAATTACTCTATCTATTAAAAAAAACCGCATCCAGATCCGTTGCGTAGTTTTAAAGATTTAAGCATACATAGGGATATAGGGACAGAGCAAGCGACTTTGTTTTATACTATGTAGTTATAGTATTAATGGCAACAAGAGTTTGGCGGATACCAAATCAGTTAATAATACACAAACCCCTTGAAGAAAGCCATGTTGGAAAATTAACCCATTTGCATAATGAAATTCGTTCCAACCTATCATACATGACTCAAGCTTTGCGGTTAATTAGTTTGGGGATGGGTACAATATCGACGGCGATAGTTGTGCGTACAAACATTCATAATTATACATAAAAGGTTCACTATGATGTGGCATAGAAAGTAGATAGTGTTCATTTAATTAATTTCATTTTAATTTCATTTAATTGATCAAGTAAGAGCTTCCGTAGTACTTTGTCATTTATACCAAACTGGCCGATGATATCTTGTCCAAATGTGATCAAATTAGTTTGTGATTCTTTCATTTACTTTAGAAAAATAAAAAATAGATAAATATTTAACTAACACATTTCACGACCTAAAAAGACAATATTTAAATCTCACACTTCCGTGATCACGGCTCCTGTAAAAGAGTCGAAACGCAGAATGAAATATAAATTATGAACAAAAAAGTTTTATATAAATTGTTTTACAAAAAGAAGTTTTACAAAAACTAATCAAAATGAGGTTTAAATAATATTGAGTTACTACCACCTCAACCTACCTACATAACAAACAAAACAAAAAGCTAGCGTGGAATAAGGAAATCAAAAAGATTAGTTTTAAATAACATATTTAAAAAATACTGTTATTCGATGACAAGAAATCGTGTCAAATTAAAACTTTAAACTTGGTATCATTCGCATAGCTCCCTTGTAATTAAAATATTCATATTTCATTTGATAAAATAATAAAATAAGTAAGAAGTAAACGTTCCGACGCAAATCTAAAAATAAATGAAAATGAACAAAATATTGAGGGAAAATTTGATCCCACCTTTTACTCACACCTGTTAAGTTCACATAGATCTACAGAAAATAAATGCTTATAACAATGAGTAAAGGTCTAAAATATTTTAGCCTAAATTTAGTGTCTTGTTGTCACCTGTACTAACAAACAAGCAATACAGCTGGGAAATCATGGATAATTTCATTTGTTACCTACTCCCTGACGTTAACTTAAGTGACTGAAAGATATTTCTCGTATACTGTGCGAAATTTTCTAAATTCATTCCAAAATAAATAACGTTACGTAATTATAGCAAAATGTAATAAACTTAAACTCGCTTTTCTATATAAAAATAACGATGTGACGTATTTATATTTTTAAACCTTATTATTTATTGGTTTGGGATTAACCTCTTCGTCAAAGTAACAAATATTTCAATTTCATATTTATTTTATTCAACATGCGTTTTCGAGTGATACTTGTTTATAAATCATTAAATAAACATTTAAATTCCTTAATGTTTTATGTTATAATAGACTAGCTTTTGCCCGCGGCTTCGCTCGCGTTAAATTCGGGGTAGCACTGTTCCCCTTTCCTGAACACAGAAGAGAACTCGGAACTGAATTTTACACGTTATTTATTTCAACACTGCCATCTGTTATTAATTTTTGAATTAAACAATTAAACCTATCGTGAACATAATATACAATAAACATATCAGCGCCATCTATCGGAATCCATGAGTTACACTTATTTATGTTTATAATGTTTATTTTCTCAAAAGCTTAGATTTATGGTAAGATTTAATGTTTTTAATATTGTTTTATTTAATTCGTTTTAATTAAATTATTTTATTATTCGTTTTTATTAAAAAATCTGTTCTAATTTTGCGGAGTCTCACACATATTTCCATCCCCTATTTTAGGGGCTGGGGGAGGATTTCTAAAAAATGGCAGGTATTTTCGTTAGTAACAAAGAGTCTGTGTGCCGATTTTAGCTTCCTGCCTTGAAAACTGCGAAAGGTCTCATATAAAATTTCACCCCCTCTTTTAAGGGGTTGGGTGCAGATTTTTAAAAAAATGATGGGCGATTTTTTTGGTAGTCATAAATAGTCAGCATACCAATTTTTAGCATTCTACCATGAAAATAGCCGAATGATCCATACAAACTTCCACCCCCCATTTTTGGGACGTGGGGGGTTAGAAAGGGGCAAAAAGTAGCCTATAAAATCACGTCAATTCGTCGCTCCGTTTTGCCGTGAAAGAAAGACAAACAGACAGACACACTTTCCCATTTATAATATTAGTATGGATTATTAATTTATAGAAATAACAACGCACATTTTATAATCTATCTAATAATGCACGTATTACCTATTTCTGCCGCAAAGCAGCAGTGCTTGCATTGCTGTGTTCCGGTTTGAAGGGTAAGATATGGCAGTGAAATTACTGGGTACAGTGACTTTACATCTTATGTCACAAGTTGGCAACGTACACTGTGGTTCTTGTGGGGGTTGCAGTTTTGCTGCGAATCTCACAAGAGCCACATGTATTATAGGTGACTGTTACCACTTACCATCAGGTGGGCAGTTTGCTTGCTTGCCAACTTTCTGCAATAAAAAAAAAAAAAAAAATCTACGGGAGAGATTTCCTCTAGTGCCATTAGCCTTTTACGATAGACACCCTTAAAGACGGGTTTGTGTTATTCTACTTACTATGCATATGCATCCCATATACTCACCTAAAGATTCACATTGTTAAGATAGACGGGAGGCGGCGCGTAGTAGTTAGTATTGAGTTTTTTCTATCTGTCACTGCGAGGACCGATCTACGAAATACGGGTGGATGGCTAAAATTATTTTATTTCAACTTCATCTGTGTGTTATTGTTGTAAGGGAGGCGTTATACGTCTCCTCCCTATTATTACCATTAAAAGCATACGATGATGATGATGATGATTATAATTTTTATATTAAGTGGTCTCTGCAGACAATAACTTTCTACTGATACCAAAGTCTTTGAAACAAATCCCGGAAGGGATTTAGTATTTAAATTACACCTTATACCTTTGTATTTCCTATCTGGCACTTCTAATTCTTATAAAATCTATTGCTCTATTGATAAAGAATACTCGTTTATATAGATGATTGCCGTACTACATAAATTTTTACTTTATTTAGATCATTGATTGGGGTATGAAAGTCGAATAGACTTTATTTATCCAACATCTCCTGTGATCAAAGACTATGAATTACTCGGTCTTTATATATATGGTATACCTAGCTAGTGTATATAAATCATTAGAACATGCTTAATACTTTGCTTTGTAATTTCTTGTTTATTTAAGGAATACTATAGAATATGATGGTTACATCAACAGTCATCAGGATAATAGTCGGTTTATTTAAAGATTAACAGGAATAAACTTCGCACGTATCACCAAAGCACACGGCGCACTAAGTTTAACCCTTTAATAAATCGGAATCTCTCCAGCTTCTAGATACTAACTTCATAGTAAATCTACGACGGTTTGAAGATTCCCTTAAGGGTTTTGTTGTCCGACTAGAATGTGCCGTCTGCGATTCTCTTTTCCCGGCTTCGAGTTCATTTTAACATTTCTGATTTTTTTTTTAAATCCATCAATTTAAAATATAAACTGCTATTTTACAGTTTACCAGTATAATATTACAATGGTTAATATATAATAGGGTAAAACCGATCTCGTAACGTAGTAAAAGCTCCTTTATAATATTTCCTCAAATCATTTACCTGCTGCTTAATAATATCAAAATAGACATAAGCATAAGCTTGGCCATTCAAAGGGCAATGCTGCCAGTCTTTTGGGTGCCTTGCTCCGAACACTCGATTTAGTTGAAATATTTTATTTGTGAAATGTAATTAATGTATATATAATTACATACAAATATGCAGTAGTAGATAATCGCATGTGAATTTTTACCAATTAAAACATATCAAAGTAATTATCTCAATTATATCTATATCGTACAAAATAAAAATTGTTTATTCTGTTTCAATAAAACAACCATAAATAAACATAATTAGTAATTTATGGATTTGAACATACACAGACATACAATAAATACACATTAGATGATAACTAATCAAAAAAAATTAGCCAAAAAAACTTTTAGAGCAATGTAAATACGATATGCAAAATATATATTTTCAATAGATGGATATGGATTCCGCCAAGTGACGCCTAATTCTCTGAAAAACTAATTAACTTAATGTACTCCAGTACTGTAACAATATGTGTCAAAATCTTTAAATGTGATAAATTTATCTGTAATTCCCTTATAATACTAATGAATGCTGAGTACCAAGAAATAATAGAAACCAACATTAAGAAACACTTTAATAATTAAGTGGCGTTGGTCACCGTCGCACTTAAAACTCCATTGAAGGTTGGCATGCGAAGTTGTGCAGACAAATTATTTAAAAAAATGTAATATACCGTTTTACATTACTTTGACTATTAAATGTTATGATACGATTTGATAACATGTGAATAATTAATAAGGAATTTTAACAAGTGAAATGCACGATAGAAGACAATTTAATAATTTATAAGATGTGATTAGATGGAGTTGCTCATGCATTAAAAAAGTTAAGAGTTTAAAGAGAAGTCTAGATTTAAGATTTCTTTTCAATAAAAGTGTGTGAAAGCTTTAATTTTACAGCATTTAGTGAGTGTCCGTGCTGTAAAATAAGTTTAAATTTCGGCGTTTATAATGTAATTTTTTTATTATTATATGTAAATATCAACGATGTTTGTCTACTTGAACATTTGATCAAGCCCATTGTGATTGAGTAAAATTTTATATATTTAATGTTGAAAAATTTATCTTTTGATACAGAGAATAAAAACTATCAACCAAGTAAATCCTAAACTTTTTAGGTCGCCTAAGCGAACCAAACACCGTAAAATGTGTTTATTGTTGTCTATCTAATAATCCTTATTCACATAAGACCCAATCTATTTATATTTCTCCAGCGGACTTACGTGACACAAAATGGCGGCCTAGCGATTAAACTTTAATTAACAAGGGACCCCCCCTTTGGCATACTTAGTTTTAGGAAAACTATTAGTTTTGTAAATGTAAATAGACTAGAACTATTTGTGTGTGTATTTGTATGTATATATTGTATGTAATACATACGTAATAATATATATAAAGCACGATTGTACTAGATTAAAATAGTAATCATTTAATTGATTATGAAATTTAAATCAATTCGATTGTACTTTCTCATATTGATTGTGGGGTTGACTACTTATCCACTACTTAAAAGTTCAATTGCTAACTCTCAATAGTTACCGAAATATCAGCCATGAACTTTTACATTAATATTGTAAATTATTTCATACAAAAGCTAATCATTCTCTCCAGTGTTTTAGATTCTTGTTTTCTATTTCGAGTAGTATTAAAATAGTTAATAAGTACTGATAAATAATTAATTCCGATATAACAAATACAAGTAGTGAAAATTTAGAAATAGCAAACGTCAATTAACGAAAAGAATATTGATAAAAGGAATTACACTAAAGAAAAAAGCCGATGTTAATATGGCCTCAGCCAAAACTTATAAAAACACCATAGAAATAATAAGCCGATATCTCATTTATTGAAATAGTCTTATCATAATAGATTAGATCATTGCTGAAGTTGTTTTCGTTGGCACATTAAATCAGCCATTTTAATAAAACAATCTGAAGTATGCTCTCACGGTGACGCTGCGTTAAGTGGGCTACTTGAGTGTTAATGAATTAATGCTATCATAGACCAAATACGGGACTGAGCCAACATTGATGAGTGGTAAGTACTTCAAACATATTTTATTTAATCTTAAATAGGAAAGTGCTTGACCGCTAACTCGTCTGATGGTGAGCGATGATGCGATCTAGGATGTGACACTCGTGACTTGTAGACCCCTTAATTGTATTAATCGGGAAAAATAGACTCAGGCAAAGAGTTCCACTCTTTAGCGGTACGGATTACAAAATTGGAACCAAAACGCTTAGTACGACTCTTACATCAAAACAGCTCAATATCGTTGGAAGAAGGGAAAGGTTATGAAACAGTTAACTACGGGTGTAATCATATTTAATATTTAAATATTCATATAAACCAAACGATCCACTGGTCATAGGTTCCTTTCCCAGGGATATTTTATTTATAAAGAATAAATCTAGTAAGAGACTAATCATAATAGTTTAAACCCTAATGAAAGATTCCTATTAGTCCTTATATATCGAATATCGAATAGAAAAATTAAAATACAAAATCAGTTCAGTGGTTTAGTCACAAGAATTTGGCCACATTACACCAATATCTATAATTTATCTTAATGACTTGGTGACTGTTATTGTAAGTAATATTTATAATGTCGCAGGTACACAAATTTTGATATAATGCTTTTTGCAAGGGGAAAAATAAAAAAGTCGTATTTTTGATGTTTATTTATTTATTTTTTATTTATTTATTGATTTACCAACGCCTGTTTACACTATTACATTTTATAGAATAAAAATTACACATTAGCTCCTGCTTAGCGTAACAGACAATTACAGGTAAATACCTCATGCATCTTTACTACAAGTATACAAAAAAAAAATTAAACCTAGAGTTAACTTAAATACTGATTTACCTTTTATATAATTATTTTTAAAAAAGATAAACTTATTTTTTATAATACTAGATGAGCGACAGTAAAACATGCAAGCAACACAATAAGATCGGTATCCGAATTTAACCTTTTGAACGCCACGGTCGGCACTGGACGACAAATGAAAAAGTGCCCAACACGCCACCGTCGTGTATGGCCGACGAGAAAACGACATTTTAAAAAAACACAAAATAAACATACTAAATCAACTTTTTTGTGTTTCTTTTTCCTATTATTTAAAAGTACTTTAAAACAACACACACACTAATAAATAAACTTTGTAGGTAGATGTATTCTAGAAACAGCTTTTCAACCTGCCTGGGTTTCATTGGGTTACCAAAATACCTACTTATATTAGAAATTTCATTAAGTGCGCGAAGGCACTTTCGAGCTCCTAGATTGAACTACTGTTCCAAACAAATGAATAGCAGAGATTAAATCGGTTATTGACAACTTATCGATAACATCGTTGGCATTCCTATTTTATTTGTAGGTATTTGCTCTGAATTTATGGCTTGGCGTGGGAAGGGCGCCGATGCGTTTGAGCTCTGGCGTTCAAAAGGTCAAGGAGGCATCAACTTTGAATGTATTGTTGAGCGAATCCTGTTAGTGGAGTCCGCGTGGATGTCTATATATTCACTATACTCATTTACCAACCTGCTCAGCCTTGCGACGGGAGAATTAGACCCAAATACAGTTTTTCTTAAAGGAGGACACAGAGGACTGATGTTGTTGCGGGGGTATCTTGCTGGGGCATATATTTTAAATTTGCTAAGTAACTGAGGGCAATCTATCTTGTGACGAAAAATCTTCGAAACAAAGCACAGGTCAATAAGTTTTCGCCGGTCTTCTAAAGAATTAATTTTAAAATGTTGTAATTGTGCCTTATAAGATGGGATTTGTCTTTTCGAGATCCGGTTCGAGAACATTAGATGTCGCATAAACCTTTTCTGAACACGCTCTAATAATAAAGTATGTGTCGCATAGTGTGGCCTCCATACTACTGAGCAATATTCCAAACGGCTCCGCACTAAGGAATTGTACAGCATGATTTTTGTTTTATTTTTTCGTAACCCTTTTATGTTTCTAAGCACAAAACCCAACAATTTTGAAGCACGGTTTTTAATTTGCTCGATATGGGGTACGAACGTCAACTTTTTATCAAATAGTACTCCCAAGTCTCGCACCTGTTCCAATTCAGAAATATCCGCTTGCCCTATATGATACTGAAATGCAATAGGATTTCTCTTTCGCCCGTACTGAATGTAAAAACATTTGGCAGCGTTTAAATTCATACCATTCCGTTGACACCATTTATTTAGTTCGTCAAGGTCTCTTTGTAACAGGGTCGCATCTAAGGCAGTGTTAATGACTCTGCTTATCTTTAGATCATCCGCGTATATATATGTATTAGAGTTACTAATAACAGCAGGTATATCGTCAACGAAGATCGTAAATAAAATTGGCCCTAGGTGCGAGCCCTGGGGTACACCAGAGCAAATTTTTTGCAAATTAGATTTAAATCCATTCATTACAACAGAAAACGTCCGGTCAGTTAGATACGATTCTATCCATTTCAAAAATGCGCCAGATATACCATAGCATGATAGCTTCCTTAACAAAGTGTTATGGGGAAGCCGATCAAACGCCTTACTAAAATCCGTATACACAACATCAACCTGTTTGTTAGCGTCTAGGGCCTCAATTAAAGTTTCAGACAAGTCAACTAAATTAGTACATGTAGACCTAGACGACACAAAACCATGTTGCGCGTTGCATACATTTTGTTTAAAGTGGTGCCGTATATACGGAGATATAAGTGATTCGAACACTTTGGCAAATGTAGTTAAAATTGAAATGGGTCGATAATTGGATATCAAGTCAGCTCTACCAGTTTTGTGGACCGGAACAACCCTTGCCGTTTTCCATTTTGTTGGGAACTTACCCGTCTGCAAGGATGTATTAAAAATTATTAAAAGTGGTGGAACTAAATACTCAGCACATTTTTTAATAAATAATGGTGGTACTTCATCAGGACCCGCACTTTTGCTTTCATCAAGACTTTTAAGTTTATTAAGCAACAATTTGGGTTCTATAAAAGGTAAAGACAAGTATTGAGTATAATGGTCCTTTTTTTTTAACTCTTCTGAAGGCTCAAAATGTAGATCATTACCGTCAGAGCTGATATATACCGAAGCAAAATAGGAGGAGAACAATTCACAGATATGGTTACCATCTGAAGTTATTGTCACCCCATCTGACAAAGTATTAGGATATGAACTATTTCCACCGCGTTTAGCTTTAACATAGGTCCAAAATAGTTTCGGATTTTTTGGGATATTAGTTTCGATATCTTCAATATATTTATTATAACTTTTAAGAGCCAATTGAGAGCAACGTGAACTTAATAAATGTAATTGTACTTTATCCATTGGGTTATTGTACTTTCTGAAGCGAATCCTAAGGTTGTACTTTTCTTTTAAGGCGCGTTTTAGATTACGGTTAAACCAAGGTGGGGAACGTGATTTTTTAAGCTGTTTTTTGGGAACATATTGTTGAATAACATCATTAAGAATATCATAAAATTTTGAGACAATATTATCTACATTATCTGAAAGTTTTAGTTCTTCTTCCCAATTATACTGCTGAAGTGCTTTATGAATATTTGCATAGTCCGCCTTTTGAAAATTCAATTTAAATATGTTACAATTATACGGGAGCCCTGGTTTTATATTAACTGAGATATTTATATTTAGTGGCGGATGTGATGGGTCTATTTTGGAAAGAGAATTAATTGCCGGGCTGACCTCGCATACTGGCAAATTAGACAACACCAAATCAAGTAGCCTATTTAAATTATTCATAACGAAGTTATGCTGCCTCAGTCCACTGATTTTTACCATGTCAACAAAAGGCTTACAAAGTATAGGGACAGTGTATTCCACTGAGTCATCATCCAACAAGCTCCACTCAACAACACCCATATTGAAATCACCTATTATACAATGCGAATCACAGTTATCCAAAACTACATTACAATTATCTATGAAATGATTCAACACTATGCTGTTTATTGGAGGAGGCAAATACACCGCACACAAAGCAAATTGATGAATAGAACGAGATACATTTAACTCAATTGTTACCCACAGTTCTTCCAATTTTGATTCCCAGTCCTGCCTACGTTTAGATCGTATCAGCTTGGAGACTGCTATCAAGACTCCACCACCTTCTACCTTGGTGGCCCATTCAGCCTCACTCCGATCTTTCCTATACACAACATATCTTTCATCAAAAAGCTCACTGTTAGCTACAGAATCGTTCAACCACGTTTCAGTTAAAATGATAATGTCGTAGTCATTACAAGACACCTCTCTATAAAAATTATGGGTTTTTGTTCTTAAACCACGCGTGTTTTGATAATATAATTTTAAATCTTCGAATTTTACTTGAAATACTATAAATACATGTTTAGAAAAAAGGGGAAAAATCACTTAATATTCTTCAACATGTCCTTATTTTTGACTAAAATAAATTCACTGTCTTCACTTTTCCTCATAAACACTCTTCCATTTCGGATCCAGACAAATTGAAACTCTAACTCTTTAGCCTTCTGTCTAGCTGCCATGTGTAATTCTTTATTGGCGGGGGATAAGTGTTCAGCCACAAATATTGGCGTACAATTACCGTGGATTCCAAGCAACTTGCTATTCAATTTGTCTTCCTTAGTTTTTCCTTTGTTATATTTGATTGATGCTGCGAGAATTTCATCACGTAGTCTCGGCGAAACTAGCTGTACTACTATTGATCTTGGACGTGGTGAGGTACGGTTTAACTTTGCTGTACGGGTAACGTGCAAAATATCATTTTCCCTCAATTGACAACCAACTACTTTGCCAAGTTCCGTGACTATAGTGACAAGGTTTTCGTTCTTGTTTTCAGGTACGCATTGAAGTTCAATGTTATTCTGACGACTTTGTTGTTCAACCTGATTAAGGCGAGAATTTAAATCAACAACCATGCTTTTCAACTCCTCATTTTCTGTTTTTAGTTCTTCTATTTTTTGTTGAAACGTTGCATTATCCCTTTTCATATCTTCGTATTCTTTATTAATAAAGTTCATAGATTCGTTGATCTGCGATAATTCCTCTTTTATAGGTCTTAGTTCGTTATTAAACATTTCACGAAAAGCATCTTGCATTTTTGCTAACATACTCGACATGTTTTGGTCGAATCGCTCTTGCATAATTTCGCCAATGTCATCTCGAGTAAGGGTCTGGACCTCCTGGGACGGTGGCGAGTTAAGAGCAGGTCTTTTGCTTCCTCGCACAGTTGACACGTTACGAATTGGTGTATTATCTTTTTTTGTCGCTTTTGGGGTACTGCGAATACATTCAGGGCAAAGCCAGGTTGCAACAGTAAGTGAAGATAATTCAAGGGCCAAACATGCTAAATGATATTTCTTTTTACATTTATTACACGATATAAAATCGTCATTATTATCCAATTCAGGCTTACAACAACCCCACTTTGGGTTCGTCATTATCTCGTTTTTTTTTTTTTTTTTTTTTTTTTTTTTTTTTTTTTTTTTTTTTTTTTCTTTTCTTTATCAAAACAAAAAATAATCTCAGCTATTAAACTAATGAGGATATCGTGGTAGACGCCACCTCTATATCGCTGTCCTGTCGCTACGATCTTGGTACCGGGTGCACTGTAGGTAACTTGGTAGAAGTCTACGTTCTATCGCTGTCCGGTCGCTGATTTCGTGGTACCAGGCACACAGCAGCTAGCCGCGTCGAACAAAAGTTGGCGACCAAAACGTCTTAAGCGCCGTGGAATAGGCGTCACTTACGCGTCTTTCTCACGTTCCGTGCAAATGATAATGCCGGTACAATATTTTTTATTTATATTCAAATAATAGATTTGGTAATGGTTAGTTACTTGAGTTAACGAAAAAATAGCACTGATTTTTAACACAGAATAACACTATTCTTGAAACTATTGAAAAATTTCACTTTTTAAGAGCCAGCACTGCCGATAATTAGTATTTTTACGAGAACTTTGAATAACATGTAGTAACACCTCGGAAGTCGGACGGTAGGTGATGTTGTTAGCTCTTTATTAATATAAAACAAATTGAACATCATTCAATTGGCCAGTCTGTTAAAAAAAGCGCTTGCCCGTCCAGATAAGACGTCACAAACGTAGTGTATTAATATAGATAGTGGAATTAAGAAATCGTAAGGTGGCGCCTATTACGTTTTACTACATTAATAATGACGCCATACCACAGTAACCGAATTTCTTTTTACGTTTATTTACAGTTTGATGATCTATCTGAAGCCGGTGCCGGCGTATTGTTGGCAAATACATGGTTTAATTGCATTGATTGGTAATAGTAGATACAATACAATATAGTAACTAAGTAAAAAATGCAAAATTAAACAATTTTGAGTGCCCGATTGAAATACTATGAAGATAGAAGGTAGCACATGTATCACGACCATTACCTTAGTCATCCTGTGATCACGGCTTCTGTAGAGGAGTTGAACGTCAGGATTATCCGTTAAAAATTGTTTTATTTAAATGTTAAATTGGCTTTCTTTTCATTCTTTGTTTTCTCCACAATAATAATTCAAATTATCACTTTTGTAAGCCCTATAAATGCTATATAAGCTACGGTGATTTTAAGAAATAAGCTCCTTATGCTCTCCTGACCTTATAACGTTACGATTGTTTGATAATAGGATCAAATATATAACAAACTTGTAATTCCATTTTAATTTACGGACGTTTCCCTATAATGACCTACCCAACTATAATAGTCTTTCAAACAAGTATAGTTTGCTCTGATCATAGGTAATTAGTCTTAGGTAAGGGCATGGACTTCAATATGTGTTGAGGCTATCAAACAGTTCACCAAATAGTTGCATTTCTGATTGGCGATATGCAGTAGCAGTTCGTTCTAATATTTGCATATTGTCAAATAACTATGAAATTGATGAACGAAAAATATCATTAATGAAGATATCGTCAAAAAGGTGTATTAGAGATTTTTAATAAAAACATATAATCATATATAAAAGCTCCTTTCTTGTAAAAAAAGTTGGTAAAAATATGAGAAACGCATGGATATGTCATGGCAATGTGTCAAAATGCTTGTTATAATTAAGAAACAAAAAAGTGCAACCCTTTAATTGAAATATCAGCATAGTAATACTGAAAATTGTTTTGAAATAAAATGGTATTATCATAACAAAATAACAAACTCTAGCAAACAATGTGCATAAAATTGCGAACAAAGCTAAGAAAAAACATCTTTAACAGATATTTCTTATTGTTATGTGAATGTCTGTCGTCAAATCTTCTTTTATAAATCAAAAGAGATTCTGTGTTGATGTCGTAAAAAGCTTATCGCGGACAGTGTGTTTCCTCTCCATTTCCATCGTAAATAGATCAAATGCTTTAACTTGGAGCCCAGGACTAAACTAAACAGGCTAACAAAAGTTAGATGAGTACCACTATAGAAAAACAGCTATGTTTATTTGTGATCCATTAGTTGATTTAACAGATATCAATCCCGATGGTGACTGGTAAATCTAAAATCGTGGTCTTATCTGATGTTAAGTCATTTAGGTAAGTCTAGCTTAATAAGGCTGAAGATTTCAATAATCACCAAAAATTAGGACCCCACGATAAATTACCGGATGGTTTGTTCTATCTAGCCTCTCTTCCAGTAGTGTGCACATTACTAGCTCTAACGATGTGCACTAATTACAATACTATAGCACAGATTTTGACCTTCCATACAGTAAAGTATATTTCCCCAGTTACACTGTTCTCCACCCTAGTAAAGCATCCCAGTATGCCCTACGATATTTAATTTTTTTATGTAATAATATATCAATGAGTTAAGTATAGGTTAATATATCTTTTTCTTTACTTAAGCTTAAATAAACTGCAATTTCCTGACTAAGAAATCCTCAACTAAAATGTAATGATAGGTTATTGGCATATGAAAAGTACACTGTTATGAGATAACTTAAAATATAGAAAACTTTGTTTAGGTTGTAATTTTAAAATTAATAATTATTAGTCAGTTCTAGAAGTTACATCGCCAAATCCGGCCCCTGAACTATCCTACACCAAATCCGTAATTCGATTCCTTTGTACACATCATCCATAATCAAAGCTGTCACTATCTCTGTTGTGATGTTCGACATTTTTATTGGATTGACCTATTTTAGGCTTGACAGTTTATAAATCATTGCTGTCAAAATTAAGCCAGGCGTTCCATTAACTTAGTTTATGTCTGTTTTACAAATCTTGCAGACAAAAATACATGATCTTAGTTGCTTCATTATTAAAGTAGCCACTTAATAACTTCTCTCTGTCCAGTTCATTCGTATTCTATAAAAAAATCTAAAGCATGAAATTAGCGGTATATAAATTGAACAGGATATCAGTTAAAGGAGGTAGTGCCTCGAGCCGCACCACAATTTATTTTCTGTGACAGTTTAGTACTTAAAGTTCAGAATATATCGTACATGTTAACGATCGTTTCTCTCCCAACTTTACCTATTTACTTGTTTGAAGTTTACCTATCAGATAAAATAGGTATATAACGACGTATGAAAAGAAATTTGTGTAAACATAATAAAGAGAATCTGTTACGAAATTACAAAAAGATAAATAGGTTATAAAATTTTATTCACCTCATGAAATATATTTTATCGACATCCGTAATTTCATTCACTTATCTCATTAGTGTATAATAAAATTGGGTGCTACCTATACCTTAATTTCATACAGCGAGCTTTTCCATCAGGTATCGCGTCGATGCATCGATTTTACATTTTTAATCCTCGCCATCACCCAACCGTGACTACTGTGCATTTAAGAATCACACCCGTTAATATGAGAAGGCATTGAAATGCTCCATATATATATTTTTAAAATCGAAATATTGTTAAGTGATATAAAAACATGAAGTTATAAGAAACCTTTATAGAAAACAAAGTTAAAATTAATGGTGACGCAAAATACATAGGTATTTTTATTGATTTATAGTAGTTAATAAATAAGTATTTCTAATATTCACACCAATTACCCTAGCCCAAAGTAAGCTCTGTAAGGCTTGTGTTATGGATACTAGGGTAAGGGATAGACATACATATATGATACATAGATATGTAATAAATATCCATAGAAATATATATAAACACCCATGACTAAGGTACAAATGCTCGAATTTATCATAAAAACATCTGCCCCTTCCGGGATTCGAACCCAGTACCGTCGGTGCGAAAGGCAGGATCGCTACCGTTGCACCAAACGGTCGTCAAATTAATATTTATAAGTTAATATAATAAATCTAAATATTGCTTAAAATTATTAGTTTATTTAAAATTTAAAAGTGTAATAGCACCACCGTTCCTACATGCTGTTTCTTGAACACATTTCAATAATTAGCTGAGATAACTAGGGTTACTATAGAAACTGTCTTTGTGATTCTGTTTGACATAGTCTTATATCGCAATACAAGTATTTAGATTAAATGAATTAAAAAAAACTAAACATTTAGTGAAGTTGCAGAGAACTATCTTCTTACGGTCCCTGCAACGCTATTTCCTAAAGATTAATAACCACGCCATATCATGAAATTTATGTTGCAGAATTCTGAAATAATAAATGCTTTATCAACATTAAAAACGTGTATATACATTTATATATGTTTTGTAACTAAAAGTTATTCTTTTACACCATAATGCAAGTTGTAATGCAATATGTGTTAAAGCGATTAATACTCATACAAGTTGTCTGATATGTAAAGAGATAAGTAGATAGACACACATTATAAAAACCCCTTTTTATGGTACGAAGTTTAAAACTTTAATTAAATCTGGATCTACATCATATACTGTATTACCTACGTAATACAGTATTCTATGTATGTTTTATTACTCTTAGGGTAATAATTTTCAAATTAATAAAGCCAATGACGGAGCGAACGTCCATTTTACGAGTGGATCATAACTCTCTGTCAGTACTCAATCAGTTTATTCATCGCCGTTTGTTGTTATCAATCAACGAACAGCGAACAACACATCAAGCGGTACAGTTTGACGTTTGGACCTACCATAAACCAATATATACAGGTCATGTTAATTTTTAACGTGTATAGGTTGAAGTTTTGTTGACTGTAACCTAACTTAACTTAACCAAAACGAAATTCCACAGTTTTAAAATCGATAAAGAATATTTAACATTTCGTTGAAGGTGAAAAGGTTTAAGCCGTGACGTGATTAGCTGGTAAATACAGCTACGAAATTTAAATATATATTTTTTTATTTCAAAATGAAATAAAAAAAAATTAAAACAACCAAAAAAAGGAAACAGATAAATCGAAATGAACTGAACTTGCTGGTACGTGTTTACAGATAGACCAATGTTGCCAACTGATATTCAACTTGAAAAATTTCGACTGAGGTTAAAGTTTAAGTATTAAACTCAGCAGTTGTACGTTGTAAACTTACCATGAGCCCAAATGTTTGTATTATGGATCACGTCCGAATAGCTAAGTTTAGAGCATGTCAGAGCTCAGTGTAGCTCTTAAATCTTTAAAGATTTAAACTTAATCGCAGATGCTCGGTAGCTTAGCAATTGCGGCATCCAGTCAGAATTAATATTTTCAACACGGTTTTCAACTCTATAACATAGGCATTAATTAACATTAAGCCTTCAAATGAAAAACCAACCTTATTTACAATTTACAAAAAATGACAGTATTTAATTCGCTCACAATACTTCCTTTATTTTTATACTATGAACCTAACTATCATCACAAATGCAGTAAAATACAAGTGAAGTCCATTTAGTAAATTTACAGCTCTTAATAAAAGTTTTTGTTCATTTACACACGCAACTATGTCGCAAATGGACCACCCATTGGGCTAATCGTCTCAGACGATACTAAAGTGTATCGCTTGAAATAATCTGGCCTTGATAGTCGAGGTTCTTTTTCAGCGTATGTTAAAATAAAACCCTGTTTAATATTTTTTTAACGATACTTCATAAAATAGACCTCGTATTAAAATTTTATTGTGCTTACCTACAACATTCGCCGCGTTTAAAATCCAATCTGTAGTAAAGTGGTTTGGTACTGCTCCAGTCCGGAGATTCATTACTTCATTCGTTATTTACTTTACGACTAATGAAGCTAAAGTAATCTATAATCTAAGATCATAGTGGTTTGTGTGTTTGTCTGTCCGGCCTTTTTCCCGCTCTTTTTCCATTGTATCAATACCGTTACCATAGCAACGCGTTAACCGCAAGTAGTTCGTCTACCGGACACTAGATGGCGCTAAGGGAAAAATATTAAATAATAGAAAAAAATTAAAGAGTTTTGTCCACCCGTGCGGAGCCGGGACAAATAATTAACAACA
Organism: Calamotropha paludella; assembly: GCA_927399485.1. Lineage (NCBI taxonomy): Eukaryota > Metazoa > Arthropoda > Insecta > Lepidoptera > Crambidae > Calamotropha > Calamotropha paludella. The sequence continues at coordinate 10,521,737 of OV656819.1, forward strand.
ATAATTAATTATGTAAATATCTGCTCGAATTGAACTCATACATTGTTAAGCCATGTGGTGCCCGGCAGAGTGGAATAGCAACAACCCTTTACAGTAATCACCATAACTTTCCCGTTTATCACAAAACAGGCAAGCAGCGTTGTCCGAATTATATTCTTAAACCAAAACACCCTTACTTTGGGGAAGGCTCCCTTCTAGCAGTAGACGTCTTTCCGCTGAGGTAAGTGAGTGAGTAATTTATATTTAGTGACTAAAACGTATGTAACGTATATTTTTCTGATAGATCTTCTACCTACATTATCTATGTCGGTTTATTACAAATTATGTTAGGACTTATAACCATATTGAATCTATGTATTGTGTTTGATGATTGGATTAAGTTACAGGCATAATATAGATTTTATTAATTAGTGGGTACAGTAATAAGTAACAATTTTGGCCATATCACCTAAATTTGAATCGTTTCAGTAGGACTTCTCACGTGTCAGGCATGCATACATATTATGTTAAAAAAATTATCACGTTTCCACAATCGTATAAAAATAATTTCACGATGAAACTTAAAGGCAGCGTAAATGGTCTTAAAACACCTTGTATTATAATTAGAATAGAATGCAATTTAAAACAATGAGGCTCTGATGTGTCCACCCACGTGTTCATTGATCTGGATATATAAGGTTTGAATGACATCAGAACGTTTAAGACGACGAATCATCTTGCACTTCCTATGTTTACATTGATTGACAAGGTCCCTAAATATTTGTTTAAGTATTTGTGTGTAGGTATACACTCATCAGAAATATATATAAAAAAACTTTTCATTTTTATTGCCGATAGTAGTAGTCTTTAAACAGTTCTGCCATAGATAAATTCTGTAAATTTAAGATAAGTACTAAGTATTTAGGCTGTTCAGGGCACGGGAGAAAAAGTAAATATGTTTAAAACTCATTTCAAAATGCAGTCATCATTGGACTCAATAAATACGAGGTTAGAATTTTAGATACCGTTGATGCATTTGTGCATTTATTTTTACCGAGAGCTCTTAGTATATAGAATCTCCCTTAATTCAATGTCTTATTGAATTTCATGAAGTTCACGCATCTTATTTTGTACATTAAGTTCCATACAGGTGACCTATTTTATAATAGATAGTCTAAGATAAGAGATAGGGGATTGATTTATCCTCCTTAGGGGTTTAATTTTTCAGAATCCTTACTTTGCAAGCGATTTCACCTTTTATAAAAACAATTTTTATAAAAAGTTTTCAGACTAGATTCAGAGTTTAAGACTGTGAGTTGTCTGTGAGTCAAACAGGTCAAAGTAGAAAAGTTTACATATGAATCAATGAGAACCATAAAATTTAGCCACTTTTAAGTAGAAACAAACCGTTTTAAAATAAACATGCTTAATTGAAATTATTATGAAAAGTATAATAATCGACACTTTTACCACAATTGCATTTTTTAACAATATTTTACATTGTAACAGAAATGAACAGGTTGATGTTTCTATTCTAGCCAAAATATACTGTAATTACAAAGTTATTGCAATTGTTAGAGTAACCGACAAGATAATTTTTATTGTAAGTATTAAAAGATTAGCGAAAACGACTACTTGTTATTTGTAAGCAAAGTTTAACAAAAAACCTATGGTAATGACTTCATTTCAAAGTTGGGATCAATTTACTATCTCTTTGCATGTATTTACTAATAAATTGAAAATAAAACTTATAAATTTTAAAGTGAGTTTATAACGTTATGATTAGTTTATTAAAGCGTTATTGTGCGAAAATATCGCCGCCAACTTCAAAGCTTTCTTACTTATGTTAGTACGTATAATTATAGTTTTTTGGTCTTGTCTGTTATTACATACTCATTGACTGTTGTTTATCACAGAAAGATTTTTCTGTTGCGCTTTATATGAGAACTATGTGTTCACTAAAATAAAATGTATAAACATAATAAACGACATTCAAAGATTTTAAACAACAAAATAAACATATCGAAATTCCGGTAAAAATGGGTGATTTAAATATGCGATAAGGCGGAAGTGTAAGAAATAAATATATAATAAACCAACTTTCATTTGCACCACAAAGAGTAATAATAAAGCTTTTAAATTTTTTGCCTAGCATCGCCATCAGTACAATACTTTACCTAATATTATATTATAATTTCAATATTAAATAATAAGATAAAATGCTATATAATAGTTGAATACAGTAAATAAAATAATAATAAATAAATAAAATCTTTATTTTCTCACCACAAACTCTTACTACAATACTTAATATTACAAATCTTAGGCTAAGTTTGTGTGAGACTGATGCCCGAAATAGGTAAATAGAAATTACCCGTTAGTACAGGTCATCAGGCTCCCACCATCTTGGAAATCCGAGATAATCAAAATTTAGTTACAAATATCAGATGGTATAACTAGTTTATAATAAATTACAGTTACGTGCATTACAGATACTTTTTTTTTATTTGTTTATGTATATGGTTGCGTGTGTATGTGTGTGTGTGTATGTGTGTGTGTGTGTGTGTGTGTGTGTGTGTGCGTGTGCGTGTGTGCGTGTGTTTGTGCGTGCGTGTGTGCGTGCGTGTCTTCGTTTGTGTGTATGAGTTCGATGTAGGTACTGTATGGCTGAATTTCTGGTACGTATGGAAAGATATGTCTGAGAGGAACAATGATTTTTACTTTAAGGGCACAAGCAGATTTTCTGTGTCATTGTAGGATAGCTGCTGTAACCACTGCGAAATTTTCTTTTTGCTCGAATGTCTTGGGAGGGGATAGACTGAAAGACGCGAGTTGATTTTATTATAAAGGAAGCTACCGAGAAAACAATAGAACCGATGGGCAAATTGTGTATTACAACGCAGGTATGCACAAACAGTTCCTTTACGGCGAGAGTTAATATTGAGAAGCGGGTTGAAGACCAGTTGAGAATGTTTACGAAGCACTAAAGACAGAATAAACAACTGACGTACAGTGAGAACCTTCCAGAACTTGTATACATCACACGTCGGAGTCAAGCGGGGAAGAAAAGCAGCAACCTTTAACACCATTCTTTGAGCTCTCTCGGCCTTGACAATATGCGATTTAGCAGCGCCTCCCCAAGCCGTAATGCAGTATCCTATAATTGACTGGCACAAAGCAAAATAAACAGATTTCACTAAGTTGAAATCTGCAATATGACGAAGGGTTCTGAAGATATAAATTAATTTCCTTACTCTACCCGCTAGTAATTCAATATGAGGAAGAAAGCTTAAATTTTCGTCAATCAGAACACCAAGATATTTTATAACCTACGAGGATTGCAGACTAGGACATAAACAATTGACTTGAGCAGATAAACAAGAAGGTGTGTGAGTTACAAGCGATAAACCAACCGGGAGTTGCTTGCGTTTAATAGAAAAGGTAAGATACTTGGTTTTATCTGAATTGAGACTCAACACACTACCCGCAAGCCAATTGGAGATTAAATTTAATCCTGATTGAGCGTAAGCAAAAATGTTACTCCAATTGTCCCCGTGAAACAACAGGGCAGTATCGTCGGCGAAAGCAATAATCTTGCCGTTCATTAGGTGGTATTGACATAAATCATTAATGTATAATAAAAACATGGTTGGTCCGAGTATACTGCCCTGTGGCACTCCTCATGAAATTGGTAATTCATCACTAACCCATGATTCCACTTTTACAGCTTGTGTGCGATTTGTGAGGTAGCTGGAAAATAACTTGAGTGCTACTCCTCTAACTCCGATTCTTTTCAATTTATCAATGAGGATTGGGATAGAAATCGTGTCAAACGCCTTCGCAAGATCGAGGAATATTGCTATAACTTTATCTTTCCTGTCAAGATGTGTCACGATGAAATCGGTGAGATCATGAACTGCATCATCAGTTGACCTACCCGAGCGAAAACCATATTGCGATGGAGATAATATGTTATATTTCTCCAGGAAGGCAACCAGACGTTTGTTCATCAGGCGTTCTAATATCTTAGACAGGATCGGAAGAAGCGAAATTGGCCTATAATTGTTGACACAGTCTCTATCACCACCCTTGTGAATAGGTACAATGAGAGATTTTTTGAAAAGGTCGGGAAACACACCAACTTCTAAACAGACATTACACATATGGGTTATGGGTTGAGTTAGATGATCTAAATTTTCGTTTAGCAGTCGACCTGAAATTTGATCCACGCCAACTGTACATCTATCGCGAAGTTCCATGATCAGTAATTTGATCTCCTCCTCATCCGTAGGTAACATAGCAAAAGAATTAGACGCGTGATTTAAATTAATTGACGGGATGGCACTATAATCTATTAGTTTAGACGCCAGCTCCTTGGCAGCGTTAGCAAAGTGATCATTAATACTGTTAACTCCCTCTTGGGGATTACCGGTTGAGATTAAGTTAAAAGAATTTTCTTTGACATTTTTGAAGTGCGTAATATTTTTTATTGTACCTTTTCTTATCGTTACCGGCCTCTTTTATTTTCGCTTTATTATGTGCACGACGAACTTTTTTAATGAGCGAATTGCAGAAATTCCTATATCTTCTGTAACATATACTTCTTCTTCTTTTTTACTTTTTTATGCAAACTATCTCTGTGACGTAAACATCTCAGAAGCCTGGGTCAACCATGGCTGGCTAATCCTTTTACGTCTAGAGATCTGGATAGATTTGGAATTCAACTCTAGTGCGTTAGATAGTGAGGATACTAGATAGTTTGTGACATTGTTGGCATCTTTTATTTGGTAAATGGGATCGAAATCTATACTTTGAATAGAGCTTTTAAGGCCAATCCAGTCGATAATGGTCTTTCTTTTAGGTGTAAACGTAGTTGCCTTCCTTAAATTAATGTGTAACCATGATCTGTAACCGAGGATTGTAAGACACAACACTGGTTGTCTAGGTGAGATCTAATCACCTCGTGATCTAGGCAAGTGCGTCCGTGGGTTGGCAAATTATGACCAGGGTGGAGATTAAAAGAAGCTAAGAGATCTAGATATTCAGACGAGTGTTGATCACTGGAGTTAGTCGTAATATCTATATTAATGTCACCAATCAAGATTAAATTTTGAAAATGATTTAATTGAGACAGTAGTGAATTTAAAGAAAGCAAAAACCTATTCATGTCATTATAACCGGGTGGTCGGTACATTGCAATAATTACAGTTGACTGATTAATCTGTAAAGTTATGCAGTTTGCATCATGGAACTCCGGCTTATCCGTTAGTACGTTGATGTTACTTTTAAAATAAATTACAACACCCTCATTTTGAGTGTAGTTATTTAGGGTAAGAGCGTGACTATAGTCTTTCAGCGTTGGAATATATTTAGCAGATGGTAACCAACATTCAGTAAGTACAATAATATCCCAAGAGAGTTTTGTTCTACTTAAAAGCGCTAAAAAACTGTCAAAGTTGCATGTTAATAGTAGTTTATGATACTGTTGCATAATAAGGGTTCTTATAACATGAGTGTGTTTTAAAAAAACGAGCCGTAGGCGAGTTTTTTTATAGCATCACACGAGTGTTATAAGACCAAGTTATGTACAGTGTCATACACTACTTTATCTACTCTCATACTATAATATGTAAAACAATATTGCAAATAAAACGCTGAATATAACAACAAATTTATTTAAATGTCAAATGTTGGCGCCAAGGTGCAAACATCAATTGCGCATGCGTGTTGCGTCGGTCGTCGAGGACTCGTTCATTGAAACCTTTTTAAAGTAGAGGTTCAACCTCCTTGGTCCAGCTGGAGGTTGTATAGGTGTATCGTTATGATAAAAAAGTTATATTATGTTACAGGTGTCCATACAAGACCTGTATCGTAATGAAACTTTTTTTTTTATTATTTTTGGCCTGTACGTAATGTTTGTCATAAGCATTTTGTTTTCAGTTTTAGAATCTTTGTATTATAGTATTAGAGTAGATAAACTTCTTATGTTTTGAGTTAAAACTTTTATCTACTCTGATACTATAATACAAAGATTCTAAAACTGAAAACAAAATGCTTATGACAAACATTACGTACAGGCCAAAAATAATAAAAAAAAAGTTTAATTACGATACAGGTCTTGTATGGACACCTGTATCATAATATAACTTTTTAATCATAACGATACACCTATACAACCTCCAGCTGGACCAAGGAGGTTGAACCTCTACTTTAAAAAGGTTTCAATGAACGAGTCCGCGACGACGCAACACGCATTCACATAAAAAATCTTTTCAATATTTAAACAAAGTTTGGTTTTGTTTGCAACATTGTTTTACGTAATATAGTATGAGAGTAGATAAAGTAGTGTATGACACTGTACATAACTTGGTCTTATAACACTCGTGTGATACTATAAAAAAACTCGCCTACGGCTCGTTTTTTTAAAACACACTCATGTTATAAGAACCCTTATTATGCAACAGTATCATAAACTACTATTAAAGAACAATTAGCCATAGATAAATTACGACATTCATCTGGGTCACATATGCATTGATTTGGGGTTTTAAAGTTGTCAAGATCCGATGTAAGAAAATTTTTTTCATTACGTAAGTTGTCGAATTTTATAATTAATGAATTGCGGCACATAGCTGAGATGTAAATATAAATTATAATGGTCTACTAAGGTCTGACTAAGGAAAAGAATCTTATGATTGACGAATTGAGGGTCAGATTAAACAAAACTACAGCTCTACTTCTAGTTTCCCTTTCCGGTAATCGAAAATTGTTATATAGAATATACGTATATAATATATATAAGCTATAGACATGCTCGTTATTAGGCAGATGTTGTAGAAGAGCGTAAGTATTGACTTCATCGCACGAGTTGATGTGTTATTATTGTGACTGTGTAAAATGTATGTGAAATAATGTTTGTATGTAGATAATTAAATTTATGGTAAATGCGGTAAAAGGTAAACTGTAGAAGACGTTTATGTATGATTGTTAATTGTGAGAATTTTATATATAAGAAATGTGATAAATTAACTTTTATATTATAAACAATTTGCTTAGTTAGATTACTAAAAATAAAAAGTATGAAATGCATAACATATCTAGTAAATTTAAATGGGCTTAGTATTAAAAAGTAAAGTAAATGAAATAAACTCTTAAAGCTTAAAACTAGTCAATCTTCATATTTTTTTAGATCCATTTCCTCGACGATACGGATAGGTGGATAATTGCCGTCCTCCTCTCGAATATATACTTTGCCGTAAGACGTCCAACAAGCCGCGATTTTTCGTTTCTTAAGTAGTTCTCTTGCTAAGAAAAATATATATTTTGTTTTCTCAGTTACTTGTTCGGAAAGGTATATGTTAATCACAGGGCCTGGTATATTTAAGTGGCTGGTATTTAACTGCGGAGTCTTTAAATCTTTCTGGGTTTTATTGAAGCTCTTCGTTTGCATAATAAAAGCTTCTTTCCTAATTATTGATGTAAAATCCACAACAATTGACGCTGACTTCGTGCGGTAAACATTACGGATTTCCAATGCTTGCACATCAGGTTGAATTCCGATTGATGAACCGATATTAGTGACCAGATTAGTCAGTGACTCCTTTGTCTCGTCTTTTAATTTGGGAAAGTTGCGGATCTCGATGCTAGATGAGCGTATATTTTTTTCCAACAAGTCAATCTTCGCTTCCAAAGTTTTAACTTGTTTTTTATATTGTTTATTTTCTTGTTCAATTTTATCCATTTTTAATAAAATATCATCGTATTTTTTGACATAAATTCAACCGATTTTTGTATTTCGTTATTCTGCTCTAAGACAGTGCTGATAGCATTATTTATTAATTCCAATTTAGCGTCTTGTTGGTTTGTGACTTTAGTTGAGACACAGTTGAACTAGGTATATCGTCGATCTTCCTCTTAAATCTTTTTGTGATATTTTGACAGGAGTCCGTTAGTTCACAATCCCGATTTAATTCATTAAGTATCGGCTCAGATCCAAAGTGTGTCAGTAGCGTAGACTCAGGGCAATTATCGCGCGTTTTTGGTGGAGAATGAATAAGCGACATAATTATAACAACAATAACGCAGGCGCGTCGAGTAGGCCTAAATTTTTTATGTCACTGTGACCGTTGTGTGGGCTGATAGTTGATGCGGCTACGCGTACACAGGTGGAGCGTTATCGGAAGGCGGGTCGGTGTCACACACGCACACAGGCGATATGCAAATCAGAATGCGGTTGTGCATTGGCGCCCCGCAAGAAGTTAATTGTGCGCGTTCTTAGAGTATAGATGTGTCCTTGTCACAAACTTACGCATCGCCGGGGCAGGGTGAGACACACAACTCTTGCTATCGCTGCAATCCTAGTACTCTGTTCAGAATATGTTCACTCGAATTTTATATTATTATAATTTTTAAAAATCACAAATTACTACGGAATATTTCAAATACGTCCGAACGCCTTAGACATCCAAGGGGAAGAGGACAGTGTTCCTTATTGTGTTATTATATGTGAATGAACTTAATGTTAACCAATGTAGCATCAAAAATTTTCTACACTTGTATGCATAAAATGGAACAAAACCACAACAACAAATGTGGGGTCAATGACAAGGAAAAAGTAGATGCGCTTTTATTATTATTATTCTTTTATATAATTTAATTATGTATTGCGTTAAGGAATGAACACATAATGTTTCATAAATAAATAAATAAATATTTCGTACAATCACACCAATTAGCCTAACCCAAAGTAAGCACTTTAAGGCTTGTGTTATGGATACTAGGGTAACGGATAAACATATATATATGATACATAAATATGTAATATTCATAGAAATATATATGACACCCATGACTCGGGTACAAATGCTCGTATTTATCATGCAAACATCTGCCCCTTCCGGGATTCGAACCCAGGACCGTCGGTGCGAAAGGCAGGATCGCTACCGTTGCACCAAACGGCCGTCGTCATAAATCTCATAAATCTGTATGTGGATAACTTGAAATCGTGCAATGCTCGTTTATTTGAAGGCAGCAACAAAGATTATTACTATTATTTTTTAAGTTATCCCATCCTGGACACGCTATGATGCTTTTCCACTCCATTCCCAGTATAATTGATAGTTTTACCCGTGCCAGTAATAAAACAGTATGGGCTCCATCTGAGGGCCCAGCCATAATAATAAATGCTTTATCCAAAAGTCTACACTGTATAAATAAGTGTAATCAAAATAAAATTTATGTATTTTATGGGCTGGAATATTACTTCACTGGGATTGTGGCTAAAAACAATATGTTATAAATATCTGATAACGATGCATAGTCAATAAAATTATACTTCTAGGAAAGCAAAAATTAAAAAGAAATTGACAAATAAGAATCTGGTCATCAGATCAAGAGTAAATACTTCAAGTTTTATTAGGAACTTTGCAATAAAACTTTTTAAAGATGTTTTTATCGCGAGTGTTGTATAAAATTCCTGAAATTAATAAGAAATAAATCGATCGAAGCGAAAAGCATTACTATTCAATATTACGTTGTACATTTTACTTATTACATAAACTTCAAAAATAATGATAATACTCCTAAATTAAGTTTTGTTCTGTGGCACATTATCATATCATATCATAATCAATAAAACCATTTATGTCGGTTATTCTAAGTCGGCGGTAATAGCTTAATGTACTCACAGCCTTGCGTCTAATTCTAAGTAAGTAGTGAAGTGAATGATATCAACTCGTCAAATCCGGCGACCTTACACGCTACGGATAGTAGTTCAATAATTTATTATTAACTCACTATCTTACCCGCGCAGCTTGGCCACGTAAAATTTTAGATTTTGACCCTTTCCCATTTTGCGAGTGTCTACTTGCAGAAATTAAACACTTTTGTTTAAGGTGGTATATGAGCTAGGTAGACAAAGCTTACACAAAAAGTTAAAATAATCTTGTAAGTGCGTTTTAGACTACAGCATTTACCTGACAGTGCCATGCATTGAACTTTTTATCGATATTACTTAGATTTTAAATAAAGCCTACGTATATCTAATATCTATCTGCGAGGAAGTCCTCGCATGCCTCCATGCCATTTCTAAGTAACAATGGCTATAAGTGATTATTGACGTGACAACGTCTTATAAATTGGTTTGCCGGTTGACACTTCAAGAAACTGCGTTACGCTCCGCTCACGTTATGCGCTTACAATGAGAGCGAGTGAGAGGCACGCGTCCCTTCCACTCGGGCATGGTTAGCCCGCCTAAGAGCGAGAGAGACAGACATAAAAAGTGGAAGGGACGCGTGCCTATAAATTAATGTTTTAAATATAATTCTTTGTATAAATAAATGTTTTAAATTGTTACTATTATTTCATCCTTCTTCCTACTATACGAATGAATATTCACATTAAAATTATTTTACCACTCAAAGTCGTTGTCACGTAAAACTTTCGCCCGTATACCGACTTTACAGGCAACCAACCAGTTTTTTTTTGTTGTTAATCTGTTAAGTTGTTGCTTTGAAGTCTAATTAAACATAATATTGAAAAGTTTCATCCAAATATATTTGTAGTTTTTGAGTGAAAGAGTCCTTACAAACTTTCCACCTTATATTATTATTAGTAAGCATATCATTAAAATAAAAACAAACAATACCACTCTTCTCAAATATATAATTTTAATGAAATCACATAAAAAATCATTTTTGTTTTTTGAACGATTAATTGTGTTTTTATATCCCTGTGACTGTAAAAATATAAATAATAATTCAAAAATATCACTAAGCTTATATTAAAAATCACGTAATTGTTCAATCATGCAAACCGATTACGCGACCGCGTAGCGCGGCTTCCTATCTTTTACACGAACGCGCCTTGCCACTCGCCTTCCTCGCCATCAAAACACGAACGTAAACTATTTGTTCATGCAATATTGTGTAATAGGCAATTTTTACAAACATAAAACTTCCTTGATAAACAGCAAATTTAAGATTATATTTTTCAATTCCCTGTGATAAAATACAAATAAACTTGAATATAACTGTTACTCATATTTTATTAATTTATATGTTAATCTAAACATATAGATATACATGTCGACATGGGCTTTTTAATAGAACTTTTTGAGTTCCAGAAATTCTTAATAGAAATTAATTAATACCGCTTACCGTTAACGCAGCGTTCGTTTTGGTAACATTTTTCCTTTGATTTTAGTTGAAAAATAGATCACTACCAAAAGCTCTTTTCTTTTTACTGCATAATATATATAACTTAAGAGAGGACATCTATTAAAGCCCATTCCAAATATTGGTAAAAGAATTTTTGAAATTTTATGAATAGTCTCGGAGAATACTCCTACATCATTAAGTTTGTACGTAAATACCCAGAGTTTTACACACTGCGAAGTAACATTCATACCACAAAAATATTACGGCATAAAAACAGAATAAACCTTCCAATTTCCCGATTAACAATGCACTCTTCAGGCCCTTTAGTTATGTCTATTAAGATATATAACAAATTGCCAATGGTCATAAAAAATGAAAGTAATTACAATACCTTTTTAAACAATTTAAAAGCATTTCTTGTTGACAAAAGCTACTATAGTATATATGAATATTTTAATGACAAACAAACATAATGATTATACAATAATAGGCTAAATATAATATTAGAATAATCCATGTAAAATTGACATTTACGAATATGAATAATAACTGAGATATAAATAAATTATAATAATAATATTAACAATAACAATGAATATATAAAAATTTATCTTAAATAATTCAATGCTACAGAATTTAAATTAATTATTTATTTATTTAAAGCAAATATATAATATAGGGATTAAATTTCCAATAACCTAAAAATTATTGGAAATTTAATATCAATAAAAACTGTACATAAAATTATAAAAATCATAAAAAAGTTTTAACAATATAATTTTAAATCATTTTATTAAATTCGAACGAAAATCAAACTTAATTTATTAGCTTTAGAATTTACTTCCTCTCTCCTATCAAACTGCCGTGCCAAACAGGGCCCATAATTGATTCAAAACATTTCTATGTAATATCTTTAAGTAACATTATGGAGTGCAATAAAGAATTGAGAATTGAGAATCGAAATTAACAAGCATAAACACAAACTTTACCTCTTTGCAATATAAGTATATAAAGATAAGAAATAATCGTAAAAATGTATATATTACTACGTAAAGCAAAAACTTTGTACCCTATTTTAAGAAAATTACGCTGACGCAGAAGTGGTAAGTTTATGTGGTGAAGAAGTGCAGAAAACTTATATTTTTTATAACACCCATTAAAAACATTCAGGTTATTAAAATAAACATTACACACACTACCGCATGTATGTCACACGTAGGTATACCAATGTAATATTTGTTTATGGTTAAACTCTGAAAAGGATGTGTTCAAACTAAAGATTAATATAATCTTAAACTATAATAATCTGAAACATAATCATTGTGTAAATGTCCTTATAGCAGTTTCTACCTATATTTTGTCTTTGACAGGACTACTAATTCATGTTGTCTTAAGAGTAAAGGAAGAGAAAATTTTAATTTATGGCAAAGTCAAATTAATATTTGAAATCATACCTAAACTTACTTAATATTAATTTACTTTTCAAATTAACCTTCTAAAAAAGCAGATTAAAATAATATCATTATTTGCTATGATTAGCTCAAATGCAAAATTTCCGATGTAGTGTCACAATTAATGTGTCCTGCCAAGCATTAATTAAGTACATAATTTACACACACTTATAACTAGGTCTGCAATGCTGCTGCTGTTTGCAAATACTGAGCGATGCACTACCTTACCTAACCTCAACTAAATTTCATCAATGTAGTCTCAGCGGTTTGGCTGTGATCAGCTTTTGAATTTTTCTTTCGGTGATTATTCCTCCATGGTAAATTCTATATTTTTTTTACATAGCCTATGTCCGTCAGGTTATAATCATGTATTTTCATGCCAAAATTCGTTCGAATCGAATCGTTAAGTAACAGGAGGGAGACAAGCGAAATTTGTGAGTCGCCTAAAAGAAAGCTTCGCTCAATAATACCTTGTAGTCGCTTCTTAATTGCGATGAATTACATCGCCCCTCACATAAAGTGAAATTAAACAGGCAGTTACAGCTACCAACAACGCATTTCTTTTTATATTTTTATTTAATTATTTTTTAAATCAAATAGTGTAAAATTTTCTCAGGTGCTGACCTAGCCGCCCTCTAATTGGAATTGTATTTTAAAAGAGGTTCAGAAACAATTCTTAAATTGCTTGCAAAATGTGATCGCTTTTATGTTGAATGCTGCTTAAAACTTCAAGTTCAAATACCCTTTTTCTAACAGTAGTTATTACTGAAACAATCGCAATAAAGTACCTGCAAGAAATTCTTTTCTGGTCTTTATTACTTAAATAAGTCCACAGCACCTTACTAGCAACAGCTAAATGAAAAGCGGAACTACCATAAAGGAAAGTAGGATAAACGTCTTTGCAGAGAACCACATTAAGTTACTATTTGTGTCATTTTCCATTTTCTAAGAAAAACGGGCGTTAATTTTCAATTTCAATGTAATTTTGTAAATAAAAGTTTTTTTGTATTTGTAAATTCTTACATATTCAGGAAGCCATACTTAGTGAAACTTTATTAGTGTATCGGTTCCTTAAAAACATCTACGAATGTTATGAATATGGGTAAGTTTTTTACACTTATACACAACACATATTGAATACACTTATAACAATAATTTTTCCACAAATATATAACACAACGACAACTAACAAATATTAGCAGGCGAGTTTTGTGAATGAACGGCATGTAATAATATAACATTTTTTATCGCTGTCGTATTTAGCAAAGGCAGAAAGATAAATAATATTTAAGTAAACCGATTGTTATAGAGTCTGGCTAACGAAAGTTGGCCCCAGAATATTGGCGGCAAATTTAAAAAATACATGCATGACAACACTAAAATTATACTATGAAAATTGGAATAACCTTCTTTGATACTTGGTAATTCATTATTAGAAATATCATATATATAGACTGTATAAGAACATTATGTTAGGGCAATAAAGAAACAGATTTTATTTATTTTTATTAATTTTTGATATGTACCAGGTTTGTAACGGGATTTTAAGGATTTATTGATCTGGTATAGGTGTTGGTATATGAGGTAAATATGGGCGGAATCCGAAAATAAATAGAGAAATATAATACGATAATATTCCATACATAATAACTTCGTTTTATTCATCATAATCAAAATCAGATTCTAACACTTCCATGCCAAAAGATTCATCACTGTCACTAGTATCGCTGTCTCTAACATTTATAATAAAACTCTCTAAATTTTCTTCTGTTATTTTATCACGTTCTTTATATTTATTTTCAACGTGTATTACATGATCAGTCATTTTCTTCCAATCCTGTGAATTTACGTTTTCAAATGAATCTTTAATTATTTCTTCTAATGCAGCTGTAGTAACTGCAATATTTTTGCTACCCACTTTACGTTTTGCCAAACTCCACACAAGCTCAATCGCATTTAAATCACAATGGTAGGGTGGAAGTCTCAACACCTCATGACCACATTGATTTAAAATTTCATCAGCTTCATATAATGGATCAGGCGTATTTCGTTTTACAATACACAACAGCTCTGCTTTCGTGTGGTAGTCCTCATATTGAATTCCATTATTACGAAGCCACTCTCTTATATTACTTTTACGTGTTTGTGTGTTAGGAACCTTATTTATAATTACCGAATGGTAACTAGCATTATCCATTATGATTACACTTGGTTCTTCCAAATTTGGTATAAGATTTTCTTTAAGCCATTTATTAAAATTTTCAGCATTCATGTCATGGTGATAATCTGCATTTTTTGATTTAGTACTAAATACTAACAAAGAGTTTGGTACGGGGCCTTTCTCTGATCCTGCATGAACTATAATGTACCTTTTCCCGGTCGAAACATTTTCAATTGCACCACTAGTTGAAGGACCTTGCCATGACTTCTTAGGCTTGTAGTTTCTATGGACATAAGTCTCATCTTAATAAATGATTGGCTTGCCTTCTGCACGTTTTCCTGCTATAGTTCTTAAAAATCTATGTCTCCAAGCAGATATGTCATAGCGTTCTATTAAAACAGAACGCTCATTTTTATTCTTTTTAAATTCATAGCCATTGGCTAATAACAAGCGGCGCAGAGTTTCTCTGCATCCGTTAAAATCAATACTTTCTTTTAACTCCACCAACAGTGTCCTCAGTGTAGGAACTTGTTTTTTAACAATATAAAATTCGTTTATCTTGTTACGCATAGCATCTATGTCAAAGTTATCTAGGTTAGACACAGTAGGTTTCCGTGGGCGTTTCTTCCCCGGGGTACTCCAGACACCTTCATTTACTGCACCTTCCCCTTTTACTCTCTTTAGTGTTCTGACACTCACTTCTGCAAAGAAGAAATACAAAATATGTAATTAATTCTTGGTATTAGTATGTAAAAATGCAAAGGCTTTTCCCGGCATAATTTCAAAACATCAGTGTATAGTAGAAACTTACCAGTCATTGAAGCTATTTGTTCTAAGTACTGATTCTGGGTTATTATCCTATCTTTCTGCTCTAATTCAGTGAGATTTTCAATAGTTCTTACTATTTCATCAACTCCTTCAACACCTTGCAGATTCTCTGTTAAAGAAAGTTAAACGTTTTAAAATTACCAACAACAATCTATACATATAAATAAAATTGGAGTGTCTGTTTGTAATGTTAAAATAACCGTGTTTTACTACATGCATATGAATATATATACGGTACATACACCAAAATAACATTTTTTTAAATTTTTGTCTGTCTGTCTGTTTGTTTCGGCTAATCTCCGAAACGGCTGGACGGCGATGTACGAATGAATATAATTAGTTTTATTCAATACGAAGAAGCGTAAGTAACTTATTTGTAAGGATACGTAAATTATTAATCAAAATTTTATTATGACGACTGGATAGGTAGGTGTTCAAAGTATCAAAATAATATTGTCTACTAACCTATGAAATTCAACACCACACGTAGACAATCTTGTTTTTGTTTGAACGCGGCATCACGCTGTTGTTGTTTTTCGTTGAACTTGCCAATCATGCAAAACAACATCTTTCGTACACCACTTTTGATAGATTTGTTCATTTTAAACCGTAATTAGAATCACAATTTACACAAACTCATACAATTTGTCACCAGAGATACCGAACGACAAGCTTGTCAAATTGACGTTGACGTTCATACAGAGTTGCTATATAAAAAGTTCGCAAATAATTCCAGGGCCTACTTTCGTTAGCCAGACTCTATCAACTGTTATATCATGGTCAATATATCTATACATATAAATAAAATTGGAGTGTCTGTTTGTAATATTGAAATAACCGTTTTTTACTACAAGCATATGAATATATACGGTACATACAACAAAATAATTTTTTTACAATTTTTTTCTGTCTGTCAGTTTGTACCGGCTAATCTCTGAAATGGCTGGACCGATTTTGACGGGACTTTATTGGCAGGTAGCTGATGTAATAAGGAGTAACTTAGGCTGCTTTTATTTTAGAAAAAGTCTTTTACTTTAGAAAAATAAAATTACTGTGCCGCAGCAACGCGTGGGTGGGTTAGCTAGTTTTTTATAAATATAGACAATGTTTCATTGAATCTATTTGCATGAATAATATTGCAAAAATAGATCACTGATTACTTGACAGTTTATAAATTATGTTAATACTCAACCCATTTCCATATATTAAATCAATAAAACCCACTAATCCACACTGAGTCCAAGTTAGCCCAGCCCTACGATCTGATCATACGTAGGGAAGACCTGCACCTCTCCATGATAATTAAGATATTATTAGGGGGGATGAAATCAATAAAATCATCATTTATTTTTTCATTACAGTCAGTAAATACATAAAATAAAATCGAATCAACGTTTCCATTCGTTACAATATGTTGTATATTTAAATTAATTACATATCAAAATGTACACAAAAGTGGTTTTGTGTCGATTTTACAAATTTGACATTAGTAGCTTGCATTTTGCTATTTACTCTGCTATTCATATTTATTTTATTTGACATTGGTAGAACGTTAACATAAGTCAACTAGTACATATTTATATTTGATATTAATATTTTGCTAAAATGTCTTATCAAAGCAATGAATAATCAGTTAATTTTTCGATATTTTGCGTTTACTTTCAATTTTTGATTTTTTCATTGACTTCAAAGACAAGTTTTTTTTTCTAGTAAAAATGTCTAACCCAAACTTGAATTACATGCCTTAAATTAAGATTTTGGTAGTGATATTTGCCTTCTTTTCTTAGTTAAATTGTAAAATAGGAGTATCTTCAATTTGAACACCAGCGCTGACTTTTACTTATTTGATTATAAGGTCAATATTTATTGTATACATTTCATTTACTGTGCTCTGCACGGTGATTAAAAGACCCGTTATACATTTAATCAAAGATTTTTGCCCAGTAATTGGAAACATGTAATGAATTTGCGTTAAAGAGGTTGGAAATAACGATTCAGAAAAGATATCAATCAACATTAAATAATATATCTATTATTCTAATCGATAAAATAGAGTTGCCGAACTAAGTCCTTCTTGCAACTTGCGTAATATTTACAGTAAAGAAACATACCTATGACACAAAAAATAACATTCACATTTATTGTTTATCAGTTTCGGCAATAGAGAGCCAAATATAACAGAACAATCATGGAGTTTGGTTTGTAAGCGTTTAAAATAAATAATCTATTACTTTGTATTTTTTAATGTATATGTAATTAATATTACATATACATTAAAAAATACAAAGAGTGACAACATGAGTGACAATTTGACTTCAAATCATAATATGATTTGAAGTCAAATTGTCACTCATGTCAAAATTGTATTGATTGTATTATTAGTAAATACGCCAGAGCACAATTCACGTCTGGGGTGAAAGACACTATTAAACTTTTTGATATTGTTCGAAACCGCAACTTTCATTTATTTTGTTAGAAACTTTGGAACTCCAAAGTTATGAAAATAAGTATCTAAAAGTGGCAACAGATCAACGAATTGCTGTAACGGAATATCATCATCAGCTATTACGAGTCTCTTTGGCTACCTTCATCAGATCATCGGGCCACCTAGTGACGGGCATTCCCATGCTCCGTCATCCGTATCGTGGCCGCCAATTACTTATCTTAACTTATCTTCCCCCAAGGGACATAAGTTCCGCGAGGGATGTGGCATGCTCATTGCCATTTCAGCTTAGCCACTCAAAGAGCATTTCGCTAATTATGGTTATCTTGTGGATTACTCTCATTGCGGATACTTTGTATGAGATCTACTCTGTTCCTTCATTATTGCTAATATTAACACAGTTTACATGTCTTTTCACATTTTTTTTAAATCCCAGCGAGACGTCGCGATGTCGATGTCTTTTTCTTAGCAATTTTTAAATAATTTGTGATAACTAACTTTATTATTTTATAATAACTCATTATGATTATATCGGTTGAGAAATTGGCTACGGTAAGTACGCAAATTGTGTAAAGTAAGCGGTGTACGTTTTATACTGTTTCTATTTGCGAGGACCTATAAATGGCTGTCTGTCGTTATCTCTCATATTAAGTTAGAGCAGTTGGTTTTCCATGTAACTAAATAAATAATGATAAATAAAGAGAAATGATGTCCGCGTGTGATTAATTTGAATATAATTTTCATAGAATAAGCGTCCAATATCGTTTGGCCAATTGTTAATTTGTGAGCTTCTTTAGGCCCAGTTCATAGGCAAGTGAACTGCCCATGCATACTCCACGATTTCAAAAGGGCGTGGCCAATTTTATAACTTTAAGTAATTATATTTACTTTACAGAGTGTTCAATTCTCCCATCTTGTGTTCAATGTAACTATACTTGGAATTTCCACCAAAGGCACGTTGAGCGTAGCGAGCGAAAGAGCAAGTTGTGCCTCCTTGTGCCGTCAATATTTGGCGTAAGATGCGCTCCGGATGGCTTGAATCTATATATAAGTAGTTAAGGTGGCAGACATGTTGCGTATTCTATAAAGTTAATTTTTTTAACATCAAATACAAAGTAAAACGAATATTTACTAATAAGAGTAGTTAAGATTAAAACAACATTGTTGTGAAATATACCAGTACTATTCGCAACAAAAACGTAATATCATCTGGCGATGAGAAGGTCGTAAACGGGTAATATTACCGGGGTAGTTGCGGTGATAAGAGTGACGTCAAGCAGTTATGAACGGAATAAATTTTTGAACAAGCATACTCTAAGTTTAAGGATCAAATGATAAAAGTTTGTACTGCTGACCTATATGGCTTTAGTGCTGTTAAATACGTTTTATTGTTGCAGTTAGTTTATGTGAAACTAAACCACTTAAACGAATATGAAAACTAAAACGTGGATCTTCTACCTTGAGTAGGTACTTTGAGAGATAACAAATAATATCGAAAATAACTTAAAATCTTAACATAGTTAACTATTTTGTATCCAGTTTAGGATGTAAGCATTTTGAAATTTTTAAACTTTATCTATAAGTATAAAAATATTTTTTTTTAGGATAATAATATTAAGTAAACATGTTGGATACTGTAGGGGAATTCAACTTAATTTTTTTTATTGCTTTGAAACGGTCGAAGTGAGCGCTGTCAATGTGTCATTTCATCCCTCACGCCGTATTTTGGGTTTGCCACAAAAAAAACAATAGTTACCCTTGCGTACTATTCGTTCCCTTTTTCAAATGCCAGGTAAATTTCTTAAACACGGTAACAAAGTTTTAGAAAAGATTTGTTTAAATACAATTTTGAAGTTAGTACGATAGGCGTCCGTTTCTTCGCGTTGAACCAGTCTACAGGAACTGGCCTAACTCCTGCTACTTTTAACCTAAGGTTGCAGTTTGTGGTGACCTTGAATTCCCAGTGACTAATTCTACCTCTAGGCGTCAGTCGGTACTTGACACTGAGTGTATACCAGACGGTCTTCATACAACGACGAAGAATTTTTGACGCCTTTTTGGTAATGGTATTTCATGCCGATTTTCAGATCAACTTTAATCAAATTTTTCCACTATTGTTTGACTTTTGAATTTCTTAAATAGCTCAGGGTATTTTTGGACCTATTATTAGATGGCATTATTGTGAAATTCAAACAATCGACAGAAATTATATGAAATTACCGTTATATGTTTTTTTTTGCTAAAAAGGTTGTTTTATTGTACAATTCAATTAATTATCGTTGACATCAATTTAAGTTTGTCCATAAACACCAGAACCGCATAAACACAGTATATCATTAAAACTACTAACAGTTTACCTACGCCCTTACGTTAAGCTTTCAAATTTAATGGCTTCGTTAATAACTCTCCTGAATTTTGTATTTCATCCTAAGAGTCATTAGGTGTGTTTTGGGTTTATTTAAATTGTTCACAAAGTAATAACCGTTTAATTACAGTTTCAATAATGTAACAGAAAACTTCTTGGTCAGTCCTGTAATTAAAATTTATTAAGGCCCTGTACTAAAATGTAATTTTATGTGTTGCTAAGCAAAGATGTTAGATTCAATATCAAGTTAGATCAATAAATATTTAGTACCTACTGGACGCTCACGAATAAAATAAATCTATCAATATTACCTGAAAAGTATTTTTCTTATTTTGATTTTTCTTAATTACTACAAACAATTTTGCTGCGACATTCTGTGTGTTTTATTGGTCGTTATCTCTAATAGGCATGTATTGCAAAAGCAAATATAGTAAAAAACTATGTGTTAAAAAGTAATAGGGTATTAAAGCATTGATTCCGTGATACAAAAAAGTCATTTATATACTTATTTCTCTCAATCAGTAATTTTATATTCTGTAGAAAGACCTTAAGAAAATGTCAAGAATCAAAATTAACTACACTAACTTAAGTTAACGTTTTACAAAAATTAAGTGTGTAGAAACAAAATCTTAAATAAGGACATAATGTTAATTGGAGCGGAGCAAAGCGAAGCTCCCATGGATCATCAGCTTCAATGGCGCAATGTCTGTTACGCCATAACTTCCCGAGTTCATAACAGATTTTAATATTTTTTGTGTGGAATCAAATCAACAGGTTCAGGACCAGATTGTGATTGAGCCCGAATTTTGAAATTCGCGAAAATTCCCATGGAAACAATTTTTTTTTCTTTTTTTAGGTATTACGCTCCACTCCAATATATGGTGCTAGCGTAGCTTTATGCTTAGCGACTGCATCGCCTAGTATTTGGAGCGGAGCTCCCGTGGATCAGCTTCGATGACGGAATGTCTGTGTCGTCATAACTTCCCGAGTTCAAAACCGATTTTAATAATTTTTATGTGTAATTGAATCAACACATTTAGGAACATATTGGGACATAAACCGAAAACCGCTCATAGTATTAATTTTTTGGAACTGTTCTTTTATTTGCAAGCAAACTCTTGTAGAATGAATACCTACGAGTCTTGATAAACAGCGGTCACTCTGTTGTGGCTTGAGAAAATCACTGTAATTATAAGTTAATCCTTGCTTAATATAATAATAATATAACGAAAACATTATGATTACGTGGAAATTGTAAAAAATCTGTTCACTTGTCATTTTTGGTTGGCAATTGGAGGTTAAATGTAATGGACGGTTTTTACTACTTACAAATTAAAAATAGGTCACAGTTTTAAACAAAAGCAGTTAAATTTGACTTATTGTAAACAAAGGAGTTCTAGAGACCTACATTACAGTAAGAAATTATCGATTCTATTGTTTTTACGCTTGCCACACCGAATTGCGACTATTACGAAAACTTATTTTGTTTCAAAAGCAATGTTTTAAAGTATTCTATGTACCTACATTTTAAAGAATGCATGTTGTATATTCTAATATTTATTTGCCTGTAGTGAATTGACCTAGCATGATATTCTATTTATAAAATGTTCCTAATAATCCATATTCCTAATTGCTTCTATTTTCCTACTTTACCATTAAGGCTTTAAAACCATAACTGTCTTGTTTTACATTCCTAAACTTTGATGATATAATATGGATGATCTAAAAACTCGCTATTTCCAATGTTGTAAGTATTAATCTAATTTAACGAAACGCCAGAGCAATCCCTTTTAACTCATTTAGAACTGTTAATTTAATTAAATCATGTGTTTGTATGTAAAGTTGTAACGCCGATGACTTCTATCCGTTCCTCGTAACTTATTTTTTAACCTCTTGTTGATACAAGATCTGCTACTATATTAAACTAGGTAATTTCCTATGAAACTCACAAATATTTTAACATCATTATTCGCATGTTATTTGCTATGTTATGCTTCGAGGGTTTATTTCTGTAGCTTGTTGCTACTAACTTGGAATCAAAATAATGTCTTTGATTTTGACTAATTCAAATTAAATAACATGATAAAATAGCTTTGCAAAACGACATTAATGTTGGTTCCAGGACCTATAAAATTACCGCTTTTTTGGCTGAGCCGAAACCGAACGGTCCCGTGTTCGAATCATGAAATAGGAAGATGTTTGTGTTGGTACCTGGGTACTTGACGACCGTTTGGTGCAACGGTAGCGATCCTGCCTTTCGAACCAACAGTCCTGGGTTCGCATCCCGGAAGGGGCCGATGTTTGTGTGATGATATGGATACGAGCATTTGTACCTGAATCATGGGTATTTTATATATATTTCTATAAATATGACATATCTATATTCCTACCATATATTTATGTTTATCCGTTATCCTTGTATCCATTGCACAAGTCAATAATAGTTGCTTACTTTGGGCTAGGCTAATTGGTGTGAATGTAAGAATATTTATAATAATATCATTTTAATATCATATATGCATTTTTATTCCTAATCCTAGTATTAAAATTTGTGTGAATTACTATAATAATTATTAAAATAATACGCATAATTTCTGAACTAAAGCAACAGTAACTTCAGTTTATATATCCAATTTGAAATCCAAACCATAGTTTAAGGTATTTCTAGAAACTAAATTCAGTTATTTAAAATAATTGAATAAATTACGATTAATTGCACTCAAATATAAAATACAGAAAAAGACAAGTACAAAGAAGAAAAGTTGAAAAATACTCGGCCTTATATCTTTATTCATATCTTAATTAATATTTAAATAAAAAAATCGTTCAAATGCCAAAAATAATGTAGTAATTTCGCGAAATGTATTCATGGTGATAATAGTGATCATAAATACAAAGATTTTTTTCTTTTATACCCACTTCATTTTTATTGTTGCTATAGGCCCGTGCCTCGATAAGTACATACTAATAAAAAATACAAAACTTACTAAATTTTCCAAAAAGAAATTTAAATCTTTTAAGATTCATTAATACTAAGTAATAAAGCTATACGGTTTGTTTTTATAAGATTTCATATTCTGACAATTACAAAAGAATTTTAAAGGATGCCAATAATATTTTAAATCAATTTTTCTTTATTATATTTAAATAGTTTTCTGTGATAAAAATCGTGAAAAAAATTGGCAATAGCTAAAGGCGCGTACTTTAAATGATATGAAAAAGAAAGCATATACAGATATTTTATAAAGGTCGTAGATAATTTAGTAAAGCTCTTCCGTGCCTTCGTAGCAAAGTAGTCTTGGCTACCACCGTGAGATGGCAGTTACTACTATAAAATTTGTGTATAAATATTAATAAAAATCCAACTGGATATGTATTAAAACCTTTTTGGGAGAAGAAAAAGAATTATGGAATATTTTTTTCATATCATTCGTGATGAAAATTTGTAAAAAAATATATACTTACTTATGATAAAATATAATACGTATAAAGTTGTATTTAAAAAAATTCTAAGTATTTCCGTCTATAAATAAGAAAAAATATTTTTAAATAAGAATGTAATTACTAAAAATAATATTGTAAATGATTACCTACCCTACCCTTTAGGGACCGCAGATATCATAAAAAGTGTATGAAAAAAAAATATACATATGACCATGAATAAAACCTACAACGCGCAAGTAAGATTCTCCTGCGACGGTGATATTAATAAATGCTCATTTGCATATGAGTTGGGTGTCTAGCTCTCCTCGGGCAATCACACATTGTGTGATAGCGATTTGTAAAGTTTGATTTATCCGAGCAAGCCAACACTGTGCCGCAAAGTGCAGTTCCAAAATTTTCATAGAGCTGCTATGGCAGATTTCAGGGGGGTTGCGGGAGAGGTCGAGCCGCCCCACTCTCTCCCCCACCCCTAATGGTTGGAGTTCAGTTTACTGTTCTCGCCTCCACCGTAGAAGAGCGAAATTGACACCCTTTTTTGGATTTTTTTTTTGAGGATCCAAAATTTATAATATTCATCTTTAAGATAATAGGAGTGCTTACATTTTATTTATATTTTCAATTAAGTTCAATTTTCGCTATTAAAAAAAAATATTATCAAATTATACTCATTTTAGTACCAATTAAACAGGTATTAAAATTTAAGGATTAAATTTTTAATTTAAACTTATTTGATGAATTCCATCGAAACTGGGGCTTATATGATTTTTAATTGTGCAAACTACTTACTATCGCGTTAGACAAAAATAAGAAAAAAGCTGACAATCAGCACCAACATTTACATTTTCGCCTCGACTTTCGCCTCAAAAATGTATTTCAATTAGATTTGTCCTTCTCGAAAAAGTATTTCAATTTTGTATGAATAACTAATACCGCACTCAAGGGAATTTGAGTACGATAAAACTTTTCGCATCTAACTTTTATTTGTGCTACTGAATTAAGGCCTTAGAGACTTGTAATTTTCCTTCTGTTAGGGTACTATATAGTTTGTATAGTTATTAAAATCATTTTATGTTTATTTCTCTCTATACTATTCATATTAGAAGCAAGTCAAAAGGAGTGTACTAAACTCAAAGCTAACGGGGTAAACGTATAAAATTTGACAATGTTAGTGCAACATACCCCCTCCAAAAAAATAATACACATTTAATAATAAATGAAAATAAATAAATAAAAGTAATAAATAATTAGTTTTTATGTATTTGTGTATTTATGTAGTATTAGTTAGTTATATAATTAGTGTTTTAAATATGCCTTGTCAACCTAACTACACTTAAATTTCTCTCGCTTACTTTTTGAAGTCACACAAGGGTATGGTTGACTGGTAGGAATCTCTTCTAGAGATAAGCCCCTAATTTCTCACTGGTATACTTAGTGTACAGTTTCACTACTTTTTAAGAAGAATAACGAGTATGCCAATAATTAATATGTATTGTAGTTATACGTTATTACAGTATCTATATTATAGATACTGTAATAACGTATAACTACAATACATGGTGTCTGGCTGAGTGGAATGCCACCAACGCTCCACATTTAATATACATTTATATAATTTAAATCAAGATTTGTTCGGATGTTTTAATTCATCTAATTAAGATTATAAAAAAGTACTTTGCCAAACTTCATTAATTTAAACTCACTCGTGCACACCTTCAAGTAAAGAAAGAATCATAATCAAATAATAATGAAATCATAAAATAATGTCAAATAGAGAAGCATCCTTTTGTTATTCGCAATGGGGAAGTGCTTGGCCTTTATCTATGCTGATTTTAAGTGATGATAAGGCCAAAATATTGCGAAGCGGTTTACCAGGAATACTTAACCGATTCGTTGCTGATTTTTTTTGCGACTGGCGTTAGCCACTGAAACCGTGTCATTTTTAAATCGATGATAACTCCTTCAAATCAAGTTTTAGAGGAATTAACCCAGACTAAAACTATCTTCATTATTCACGTAAATCAAGCTCGTAGCCTTCGTTTCTGTAATTGTATGTAGCAACGAATCGGTTAACTACGGAGGAAACTGGCTGTATCGGAATATTTAATGCGGGTAATTAATAATATAATATATGATAAAACTGAAAATTAAAAAGCGATTTATAATCATTATAGATAAACCGTGGATTAATTTACATTAAAGACGTGTAAATACAAACATTGAGTTAGCAATTAAACGCCTTAAGTTATCTTGACTCAAATTTCAATTAGAAAGCAAATTAGGAACTTTGCTTCGAATGTTCTGCAGATTCCAAAGAATACTGTGTAGTGTAGCAACCATGTAAATAAGTAACCGTAATGTAAACGAAAGCTCAACTAAAATTTTATTTTATTTTTGGCTTATTGTACCTCTCATATTTGTAAAGTTTGGTTGATTTTTTTTACTCTTCTATTCCGTTATGTAAGGTATTAAGTTTGGAGGTTATATAAGTATGATAGTTTTGTTACAAAAATGTGCTAACAAGTGAACATGCAGATGGGACTAATATAACAGTTTAAAATGGAGGAGTTCATGATAAATTTTTGTACACCCACCCGATGAACAGCTCTTGCGAAAGATGTTTAATCTCCGCAAATTTTTAGAACATAACTTTTCAAAAACAAAGGCATACTCAAACATTTATTTATTCATACACATTGAATAAAGTTGTGTACTGGAAACACCTGCTCAAAGAAAATGTCCACAATTTATTGTTACTTTTCACCGTAAGACGAGATGCGCAACATCTGTAGGTACAAAAGGGTGACCACACGTAGTAAAAATATAAGGCAGATAGAATCATATAGTAAATTATTTAAATTAAATGTGAGATATACCTGGACATTTCTGTACTTCAATTAAAAAAACACACCAGTTACCTAAATATATTATAAATTTAAGCTAGAAGTTTTTTCTCTTGGAGGTTTTTGCCTGTTACTTCATTCTTCAGGTTCAATTCTATTATAAAAAGTATGAAAATTATCTTATTTATAACATTTTAATCTAGGGAAAGCCATGTTCTGTGAAGTTAAGCCGAACTAGTTCTGATTTTTGTGAATTATTGATAACATAATATAGAAAGATCACATTCACATAATCTTTTAACTCTATGAAAAGATTAATATAGTTTGATACGTTAAGAGAGTGCCATAATGGTAAATATAGACCTCAGTGACGTCCTAGCTAAGTTAATTTCAGACTATGCCTATACATTTCTTTTTCCTTTAAGGTTCTTTCATTTTACAAATGTTTTTCTAATATCTTGTTATTCACATTAGAATTATATACTCCAACCTGGATAACACATTTATCTTATTAAAAATATAATTTTGGTTACCCTATCAGCTGCGAAGGGACTGGTTATGAATCGCGTCCGTCTTAAAAGTAAAGTTCTCTTTCGGAATAAATTTTTCAACATCTGAGTCAAAAGTTTTTCGATGACCTCCACAGCTGGGTTGAATGCCTTTCTTTAAATATGACTTTTAGTACATTTTCAGATCTTAGTTGATTCTGTCTGATGATTTTGAAACATGACCGAACTAGACATGTTAATTATCAATACCAGAGACCAGAGATTATTGTTAGGATTGATAAATATGAATATTTGAACTTATAAAATTAGTACTTATTAAAGAAAATGGTTTAGTAGTAACGCATAAATTAATTCAAATTCAAACAAAGCAAAAGATATGTAATTCAATTCCTGCTTACAGTATCAATATCATATAAAATATATACGTAGATATTTTATACTTAATACTACCAGTTACAATAAACCCATCAAAAGAGGAGTCAAAATTTCTACACGAGTGATGTTGAGTGCTAAGCACTCCCTTTCGTCATCATACAGCGCGGTGCCATCTGATGTTCGTTCCATACTTTTAAGTACTTCACATTCATTCCAAATTGTTTGTACGACTTGTGCCTAAGGTCGCACTTACTGTGTAGAAACGGACTCCTCGTTTCGAAAGTCCAAAAATCTATTATATTCTCAATATTTTGAAAACTTTGCTAGCGAGATGCAGTTAAACTGTATAAAAAAACTGAGTCATCTATACAAAAATCCACAGTTTGAGGGATGAAAAGCAGGTAAAGCAAAAAATTTCTAGTTCACCAATAGATAGCAAAAAAGACACATAAACAGCAGCCATTGTTCACATAGAAAAAGGTCGATCAGTTGAGTCTTTATATGAATGTACCCCAAATGACTTTCTTCAACTAAATTTTAATTTAGAAACTAAACTATTAAGTTTAATATCGATTAAAGAAATGTAACATTTTGACATAGGCTAAACTATCGCATCTTTAAAAGATGATGTGTGTTTGATATGATGGATCGTAAAATTTTATGTTTTTTTAAAAACAACTATAGTTAGAAAACCCTAAAATGATAATACATCAATTTTTACATGTTATATAATTCTAAGGTAATAAAAATGAACCGTTCCACTATGGGGTATTAGAAGCAAAAAACCGGTCAAAAGTCGAAATCAAAATTTGTACCCAATTAGTAAATGAACCTTCATTTCTCATTGTTGAATAGTTATGACGTCACGCCCCGATCACCTTACAAGTGTCATTCAATTTTGTTTGCCCCTCCGACAGTCGGAATTTAGTCGTTGTTCCTATCGCACGTCTTTGTTCTCGTCGCTTGTAAAAACGGAGTTTTATTAACCGCTATTGTAAGATTTCTGAGAAGTGAAGTGAAGTTTTTTATAGTGGATCTTGAAGATCGAGGTATGTACTGTATTTTAAAACTTATATTCATTTGTATATCATTCATATAAATATTTTTTTTAATTTTATTAGCAAACATTAAACTTAGCATAAATTATAGTTTTATTTTTCCTTTTTTAGTGTTTTAGTTATAAAGTTCGGATAGGTTCGGTCAAAAATGATAGCACAAATATTAGCCTATCTTGTGTACTATCATTTAAACCAAAAACATAATCCGCCAACATCCGCCTTTTCGAAATATAGTTCTTTATATGAAACAGTAATTTAGGTACTAAATTTAAAATATTTTTTGTCCTCATAGGATTTGAAGAAACTGTCCGGGAGAAAAGTAGGACAGATCTCTACAACTATATAAAGCAAAGTTCTGGACGATTACTTGATGACAAGTTCGCATACATGGAGGATTGTGTCATTAGGGAAACTAATTGTCCAACTGAAAAAATAAGTAGTCTCAAAAAGGAATTGAAACTGTTCAAATGGCAGTTCAGACAAAAATGGACGGCGGCATCGTACAAAGAAGAAAGATTCCTCCAGAACAATGCTAAGTGGCTTACAGGTACTATAAAGTTATCGGCCTGGGTAAAACAAAAGACTGGTCGGCCGCGGCCCTCAAAAGAGTTTGGGGAGTTAAGTGATCGCAGTAAACGGCGCAAAACAAAAGAACTCCGGGCGCAGGTACCCGATGCAACGTTAACATATGCTGCTCAAATGAGTCTAAGAGCCGCAGGAAAAAGCGATGCTTCGGCTATCATAAAAGAAATTACCAAGTCCCCGACTAGAGCATACAAAATACGTAAAGTAATCACACAAAACAAAGAAAAAAATATACAGCGGTTATCAACAATGGAAGCCTTATCAATGTTCGTAGAAGCAGGTTTGTCTCGAAGTCAGTACAATGTGATACGCAGTGCTAGAAAACAGCTCTATCCGTGTTATTCTTTGTTACAAAAAGCGAAAGCTGATTGTTACCCTAAGCCTGAGTCATTTCATGTCACTGACACATGTGCTGAGATTAAACTGCAAGATTTGGTAGATCACACTGCTTCACGGTTATGTACATACCTCGAAGAAGTTTTGAAAGGACTTTCAAGTGAAGAGAAGGAAAATTTAAAACTTATATCAAAATGGGGATGTGACGGATCTCAACAGACACGGTATATGCAATCCTTACAAAATACGAACGAAAGCTATGACGATGCAAATATATTCCAAAGCTCGTTTTTGCCTTTGAGATTACTTGTTAGTCATAACAGCCAAAGTAAAGTCATTTGGCAAAACCCCGTCCCGTCGAGTCCAAGATTTTGTAGACCTATTCGAATCAGATTTGTGCATGAAACTAACGACATCACAAGAAATGAAATTAGTTATATAGAAAGTCAAATTGAAAAATTAAACCTATCTGAAATATTTTTGAATAGTGAAGTGATAAAAGTAAAGCATCTGTTTTTATTTACTATGGTGGATGGAAAAGTCTGCAATGCGGCAACTAATACCCTATCAACAATGCGTTGCTATATTTGCAAAGCAACATCAAAAGATTTCAATAAATTAGAAACAAGAAGAGAAGAAGACCCTGCGACTTTGAAGTTTGGTCTTTCAATATTACATGCGAGAATAAGATTATTTGAATCGATTCTACATTTGGCGTACAAATTACCTACACAAAAATGGCAATCAAGGTCTTCTGCTGACAAAAAAATTGTAAATGAGAATAAAATACGTATACAGCAACAATTTAAAGAAGAAATGTCACTACTAGTAGATGTACCAAAAGCTGGTTTTGGAAATACTAACACAGGCAATGTATCAAGACGATTTTTCTGTGATCCTGAGACAGCATCTAGAATTACCGGAGTAGATTTAGATTTGATAAAAAGGCTTAGAACTTTGTTAGAGGTCATTTCAAGCGGTCACAGAATAGATACCGACAAATTATCAACATTTTGTAAGGAAACTTCAGAAATTTATGTGAGACTTTACGGATGGTATCCCATGACGCCTACACTCCACAAATTGTTGGTTCATGGACCTACAATAATAAAACATGCCATAATCCCTATAGGCCAGCTCTCTGAAGAAGCGGCAGAAGCGAGAAACAAACACTTTCGGCAATACCGTACTGATTTTGCTAGAAAGTTTTCAAAAATATCTTGCAATGTGGATGTACTAAATAGGCTTTTATTGAGTTCAGACCCATTGTTATCGTGTACGCGATCAAGATTTATGAAGAATAAGAAGCCATTCACAAAAGAAGCATTGGAATTTCTTATACCAGAAAGTGATGATTCTGAAGATACAGGAGCACAATATACGACAACGATAGATGAATGTGATATATCTGATGATAATGAATTTGACTAATATAGTATTTTGATATATAAAATCTATTGTTTTAATACCCTCTACCCAGTAACATTTTACTTTATAATTTATTCTTAGATAATATTAAAGGTACGCTAAAATAATCAATTTTAACGTACCTGAGGGCAGTATAGTAATCGCCATTGAGCAAAAATAGATAAAATATGACCAATTTATCAGTTTAGGTAGTTAGACCATAAGAAATAGTTTTGGCCAGCTTTTTGTTACAAATACCCCACCGTGCGTTCATTCAAATGTTATAAAAAACTCTATAAGCAGTTATTCATAATTTGAAAGCCGCCAAACTTTATATTTATTTATATCGAATCTGTCAATTATTTGGTTAATATTTAATCAACTATTATTTATTGTTACAGAGAAGCCTGAACAGTACTTACAACGCATTGATTACGTGAACATAACCAAGTGACAGGTGTGGCATGTCGAAACTGGGTTCGAGTGTGAATTTGACATGTGACCCTCCACAATGTTGAAGATACAAATGTTAGATTCCATAGTCAGCAATGACGCTGACGAGAATCAAGATCAACAACCAAATGGGTGAGTTACTTAGCTTTTTTATAATCATCTTTGAAGCCGAAAGACGTCCACTGCAAGAAAGAAGCTTCCCAAAAATGGGCGGTATTTTCTATAATCTCAACACTTGCCAGGAAGGTTGCCGTAAAAGATCATAATTTGAAAAAGCTGCTGCCCATTTGTACGAAAGCTACGAAAAGTATTTGATGATTTTCTCAAGTGTAATTAGTTGCCTTTTACTTACACCCTTGAGTGTAAAGGATTCGTGTTATTCTACTCTGCAAGAAATCACATCGCGTAACCATTTACCCTTATCTACATGTATCTACATCATCATATTTTTTCTAATTACAATGAAGATGTTTCTAAGTCTGAAATTAAAATTAAATTGCACAAATTACTACATTTACAAAATAATCACCATTTTTGTAATAGTATTTATGTAATTTTGGCCAACCATGATAATTGATGAGTTTAAGATATCGCTGCTTATTTAATCTGAGAATCATTTTCAATATCTTAAGCAATTAATTATTAATAGAAAACAGGACTTGTCTCAGACATCACACAGAACTTGAACCCGTAACCTCCCCTAAAACGGGTAATAGGTCTTCCTATTACGGGTTAATAACAAAAAATATAATAAGTTGACAAATATATTTTCAATTTGTTTGTTGCTGTATACATGACTTCCAAGACTGACGGTTAAATCTTTATTTTCACAGTTATTATTTATTTAAGTATTCTTTGCAGAGTAATAGAGTTTGAGATATTTTTTTATTGACTAGTGGACCCGGCAGAAATTGTCCTGCACGGCTGCAGCTGGCAGGAAACTTTTATGAGTCTCAATCCACTAAAATATACATTTTTTTTATCAAAATCAGTTTAAATTTTTAAGGAGTTCAGTGACACGCACTTAAAGATATAAAATATGTTTTTAATTTAATTTTTTGCATTCACAATGCAATATTTCTATAAGATATAAAATTTGTTGAGGCAAAAATTAAGTCGGAAAAAATTTGTATCACTGTTAATCTTCAGTTAATCATGGCTTCTCTTTATGCTTAGCGCTTTCAATATCAAATAGTAACATAAAGTTCTTCAGACGTGTCGTGGCGTCTATCTACTATATACTAACAACACTTATATTCCAGAAGTTCACCTACTTTCCATTACTGTACCAATATCGATTCCGAACGTAACCGACAGACCGGCGCCGAAATGGTTTCACAAATGACTTTTTATGGGTCCCAGAAGTGCCTTGTTTGTCTCCCGAGTAGTATATCCTTTGGAAAGGTCACAAGCAAACTGTGGAGGATACCACTGTACTCTATGAAGGTATACAACAAGTTATTATATATTTGTTATTTAGCCGTTTAACTTGCATTGACATCTAAAAAAAAATAAAAAAAATACAAGATTTTTCTTCCTCTAACACTTAAAGGAACATTTTCAATGATAACTGTTTTTAATAAATAGATTAACTAGATATAAAATAAAATTTGCTTATAAAAACATTTCTAATAAGAAAACATTAAACCAAACTGGTGTGTAGTAGGCATGAGTCGTACTTGCACAATACCAGGGCTACCTGGTACGTAAGGTACTAAATACCAGCGCCAAAAACCAGGTCTCAAAATACTTGCAAGTATTTTTGTCACTTCACGAGAATATAGACTATAACGACGTTGAAATATGAAACATAATCGTACGTGCGGAATAATAAGTTTAATAAACTATAAATTAAATTTTTATATATTTTATTATGAGTTGTTTGATTTGTAGGCCATAATTTGCGACAGCTAAAACAATTTTATTCAGGCTATTTTTATAAATTAATTGATGTACCTATATTATCGGCAGTACAATGGGTGGTAAGGTAAGTTAACTCGATCAGTTAAATAATTATTGAAATAAAGAAACAAATAAAAAAAGCTCCACGTAGATGCCGGGAATCGAACTCAGAACTTTTATTACTTTAGGCGATCGCTCTACCCGTAATAAAGAAAAATAAAAAATGAAACAAAGCCTTTCTTTCCTACTTGTAGTATAACATTTTTTCAATTGACATTATAGCACACGGAGTGCACTGTACCTAATTGTTTTTTATTTTGTATATTTTTTTCTATATGCACTGTACCAATGTATTTTTATTGAAATTTATTTCTATATTTAGTAAGTAATTAATTAAGTCAAAGTCAACTCAACATAACCAAATCAAAATATAACAAAAAAGATAGATAGCAACGCGCGGACGAGCCAGAATATTATTATTTGAAAATATTTATACAAGTTTAATAATTTACATTGAACGCGCAATAATGAACTTTATTCAAGTAGCAGTAGAATGGCACAACATCAGCATATTGTTGTTGTAAAGTAACATTTCGCGCGCGTTAGGAGTTTAAAAGGGTCATATAATGCACTAATATGGGTTCATTACCGAGAATTAAGGACTAGATTCAGTTAACGAACGAACAAAATAACAAGAGGGATAACGTTACCTATCTTGCTCACGCGGTGGCTTGCCGATAACTCACGACGCTGCACTGTGGGACATCCATAGGTCATAAATCTTAAAAACCTGCTTTTTAGTTTTACATTTTATTCCTTGTCGTTACATTGGATAGTTGCGGTACCTTCTGAAACTATAAATAGGTCAGTAATTAGAGTGCGCCTTCATTATCTATTGTGCATTCAAAGAGAGCGCATCGCCAATCGTACATACTGTTATCAGTGAGTCATTAAAAAGCGTGACGTCATTTGTTGTCATTGCGGGACCTGTGAGTGCTGTGTGTGTTTTTTCTGAAATGGATATCCAAGAACAGGGTATGTAATAATTAATATTTTTATTTTAATTGTATCTTAGTATATATTTTCTTTAGTATGTCATTGCTACGAGGCGACTTTTCTTGGAGTATTATATTTTAATATTCAAAGTTTGAATAAACTTTTAAATATGTTCCCACTCGCTCCGACTATGGAGGTATATTGCACCATAATCTTTAGACTTTCTTATCTTAGGAAAATTAAAACTTGGCTGCCCTTATCTGCCCTTTTGGCGATGACAAGGGTGCTACGGTTGCCAGATTATCTCGTAGCCTTTGCTACGAAATTAGTTTATTTAGTCTTAGTGCTTTGTGTAGGTTTTGTGACTGAATTTTAATCGTTTTTTTTTTGTTTTAGGTAATTTATATATATGCTCGTTTTCAAGAATGCATATTCTTGAAATACGGCTAACTGTCAATACCGATAATGACTCGGAAAAGTGTCGTCAAGTCCTACAAAGTTTGTTGACTACTCTGAACGATGCTGAGAACATTGATATTCATTATTTAGAGAAAATTGTTAATAATTTATGTAAAGCTATTGCTCGATTCTGGAAAAAATGTAATAGGGATAAAACCAAGCTTTTATACAAGAATTCCGATTGGTTTAATGTTATTGAAAAAATTCAACTTGTGAAAAACAATAAGCAATGTACTCCGTCTGAAACGTCGCCGTGTCATTCACGTGGTCGTCCTCGAAAACCTTTTACGCAATGTAGTAAAAGGACTAAACGTCGGAGAGTAGCTGATTTGTCAAAGTCTGATGATTCTACTATGAGTGCATTGCTTGATGTTTCAGACTGTTCATTCGATTCGTGTATATCTAGAGTTAGCACTGATGATGTCTTGTCACTTGTGACTGATGCTCAGTTGACAAAACATCAGTATTTATTAATTAAAAACTTTGTTAATAGTAAGATTTCTCCTAATGTATTACCATGTTACCAACAAATTACTAAAGCGAAACAGAGATGTTACCCTTCTAATATAACTGTTTCCGAGTCTTCAGCTGAAGTTGAATTACAAAGTCTTTTTGATCACACAGCTTCTCGAATCCTTGAATCTCAAAAAGAGGTCTTAGATCAGATTCCTGATGATTGTTTGTCTAATATCTCTTTACTTGGGAAATGGGGATTCGATGGCAGCACTGGACATAGTGAATACAAACAATTTTTTTCAGATTCAACTTTAGAAGATAGTAGTTTGTTTGTAACATCTTATGTACCCCTTCAAATTATTGTAAATAGCTGAAGATAATTGTAAAATTTTATGAAAAAATCCTCGACCCTCTTCCACTAGGTACTGCCGTCCTATTCGATTTCAATTTTTGAAAGAAAGCACAGCAGTGTCTTTGCAAGAGGAAGCTTATTTTAAGGATAAAATTGAAAGTTTGCGACCTACTTTTATTCAGATCGACAATCGTGAATTGGTCGTTTCTCATAAGTTGCAGCTTTCAATGGTAGATGGTAAAATTTGTAGTGCTTTAAGTGAAACATCTACAAGTAGATGTTATATATGTAATGCTACCCCTAAAGAGATGAATAAAATAGACGAATGTTTACAAAAACCTGTAATAGAGAGTAGATACCAATTTGGATTATCACCACTACATTCTTGGATACGTTTCATCGAATATTTTATTCATCTTTCATATAGATTAGACATAAAAAAATGGCAAGTTAGGCTAGATAGTGATAAACAATTGTTATCAAATAAAAAACAATATGTACAGTCCCAGTTTAGGGAACGATTAGGTTTAATAGTTGACAAGCCGCGTAGTGGTGGAAGCGGGACGTCTAACGACGGAAACACGGCCAGG
Source organism: Calamotropha paludella (assembly GCA_927399485.1). NCBI lineage: Eukaryota > Metazoa > Arthropoda > Insecta > Lepidoptera > Crambidae > Calamotropha > Calamotropha paludella. Next base: position 10,557,882 of record OV656819.1, read on the forward strand.
AAGTTTTTTTTGGAATCAGCTGTATCTGCTGAAATTACAGGTTTGAATAAGGATCTCATCGATCGTTGTTGTGTAATATTACAAACGTTATCTTCTGGACATAAAATTAATGAATGCAAGTTTAAAGACTATGCATTACAAACAGCATACAGCCTGGTCGAGGAATATCCGTGGTATAGTCTTCCTGCTTCTGTCCACAAGGTGCTCGTACATGGATCAGATATTATAAGTTATGCATTGTTATCTATAGGAGAACTTTCCGAAGAAGCTGCTGAAGCGACAAATAAGTATATCAAAATTTATAGACGAAGTCACACTCAAAAAATGTCACGTGAAGTTACCAATCAAGATTTAATACAACGACTATTATTACATTCAGATCCTTATATTACAAGTCTTCGGAAACTTCCCCCTAAAAAGAAAAATACTCTGTCACAAAGTGTAATAGAATTGTTACATGTTTAATATTGTTAGAATAAGAATAATTTATTTGTATTTTGTTAGTTGTTTTGTTTTTTTTTTTTGTATTTAATTAATTTTAATTTATTTATTTCTATTATTTTATTATAATTAAATAATGTTATCAATGTTTTGACTCTTATTTCATTTAAAATATATGTTTTACATTCCAATTTTTAAGTGTTTGTTCATGATAAATTTAGGTAAAAGTATGTTATTGTTTATATTTGTTTTTTACTGAAGTAAACGTTTTTTATTCCGTAAATACATGTACTTCTTTAATTTTAATGTTCCTAAAACACTTTTACAACTATAAGTCACTAAAATAATACAATGTATTGATAGTAACAGGACTTTAACTATTTATGACCGCCCTTGTATGGAGCGTGTCCCTCCGTGCGCTGCCCCGAGCAAGCCCGCCGACTCGAACGAGCTAGACTCGCGGGCTAGAGTAAAATACTTTCAAAGTATTTTGTTGGAAATTAATCCTTATTTGTATCCAAAATAATGATTACAATTTATTTGGCAAAAAAAATACTTGTAAGGTTTTCTAAGTTTATCTTTGCTTTTGCGATTATGTTCCTTAAAATCATCTGAGTAAATCTCAATTTTCTAGTTATTGTATTTTTATACCCAGTACGTCAGTCCAACCAAGACTCGGTTCGCGTACGTCCGAGTAAAAATACCTTGAAGGTATTGCAAGTATTTAGGGTCTAAAACCTGGTTTACGCACTTTGAAGCAAAAACCTGGTTTTAAAACCTGGTCGCCTAAATACGCACCATCCCTAGTGTGTAGTATGAACAGCAAATAAAAAAATAAAAGAAATTCGTTGTTTGTTGTAGCTACAATAAGCCAATCGTTACTTTTATAGGATTAAATAATGATACTAATAATGAACATGCACAAAATTCTAATATACATATTCAAGAATTGTAAATAAGAATAAAATATATTTTATAATCAATAAAAGATTCTGTTAATAAATAATCTTTCCTTACATTATCATATTAATATACATAAAATTTAAGTAATAACCTAAGCTTTTCTCAAGTTAAATAATTTCAATATTTAACACGACGCACTTCTATCTTGCGTCTTTTTTTTTAAATCTGTTGCTAAGGAATGAATACTAAAATAAAAAGTATATATCAGATTTGTTTTGTTAAAAAATCGAGTAAATAATGTTTCAGATAATGGATGATGTTAATTAAATAAATTTCATTAAAATAAATGTTTTTCTCCCCGAGAAATTATTCCATGAAGAATAAAGTTTGTAAACCATATTACCTTTAACTTCACAAAATAATAATAACCCGTCTGTTTTTAAAGCAAGAGTGAATAGGCACCTTCTGGGTTAGCTCCTTCCATATATTCTGTCTTTGCCCCCGGGCTTGATTGGGATCAAAAGCGAACCCATTCTTAATAAAAAATACATATCTCGCCAATTTATAATATACGAGATGGGTAATTGGAGTATTTCTTATGAATAATAAGGAAACGAATATTAGAAGAATGTAGCTCAAACGGATAACTAGTTTGTAAGTAACAATATTTTTTATGAAAAAACGCATGAAATGACACACCGACGGTACTATACGGTAAAATTATAACTAGGTCTGCAACACATGCTGCTGTTTGCAAATACTGAGCGAAGCAATTAGATTTTTGAAGGGTGATTATTCCTCGCTGGTATGTCCGATTTAAAATTTTTTTTTGCACATTATTCACGAGCGCGATGTGAGTTTTGGCACCAAATTTCATCAATGTAGTATCAGCGGTTTGGCTGTGATCAGCTTTTAAATTTTTCTTTCGGTGATTATTCCTCCATGGTAAAGTATATATTTTTTTTACATAGTCTATGTCCGTCAGGTTATAATCATGTATGTTTATGCCAAAATTCGTTCGAATCGGTTAAACCGTTAAGAAGCAGGAGGGAGAAAAGCGAAATTTGTGAGTTGCCTAAAAGAGAGCTTCGCTCAAAAAAGGCATCAGCACGTGCTCACAGGATTACTTTATTAGTTACAATAATCTATCGACAAACACCGTGCGATATTTTTATTTTAAAAATCGGATGAGATAACCGGTTGCAATCACTACCAGCATTGTCAACCGACCATGAATGCGGTCGCATCATAACTAGAACGCCGTCGTCGAGACGTCTCGACGCCACCTTATAGACTAGCAATTCTGAAACAACTGTTTTACGACACTAGAATACTAACAAAATAAATTTGGAAACATGTGGCTCTAGATTAAAGTAGAATCTGGCCGCTTGTATTTTTCTTGTAACAAACATGATCGTCTTATTAATATTCGATAGTTATTTTTAGGTTATTATATTTTAATAAGGGATTACCGAAATGTACCAAATTGCTGTAATCATTTTTAAATAGTCCCGTATAATGTTTGATATTTCTATATAAGAAGTGTACTTAGTGTGAACTTAAAAGATGTTTTTTTTTTTATTAATAGTTCAAACGTATTATAACGTAAACAATTATTATACATTATATTTTTATAAAGCCTTTACAAGGCTTATATAATTATAATTGAACTATTTTAGCTAATAGTATGACAAAATAAACTAAATAGTTACATTTATTAGCAAAACTGAGTAAAAATAGGTACTATGAAAATGAATTTTAATAATACGAGTAGTAATGTACCTATTCTATATTTTTTATATATTTTATGCATTTTTTCAATACTATCTTATAAGATAAATGATTATAATAGAAAAATACTAGAAAAAATCAACTCGGGTCACAAGTGAATTCTAAGGCGAGAATCGAACCCGCTTAAATATTATTTAAATATCGGTTTTGTAATTTAATATTAATTTTAATATCCTACTCAAAGTTATATTGTTTGATGGAAATGGAATAAATAACTGAACTACAAAGTTTTGAAATCTTATATGCATATGCATATTGAAATGCTATACAAAATATACTTACATCACGTTGATATAAGTATATTTTGTATAGCATTTCAATCGAGATCCGTGTATACTCAAGAAACCAAAATGGGGCTGCTGGCCCTAATCTCTGGTCTTGTCAGCAGGAGCGCTTTCGCTTTCACCCGAATGTTCTTTCGTTTAATTTAATATTTATTATATTGTATGAATTAGAGGGCCATTTGGAATTTGTAATTCCATAAGAATTACAAATGGCTGGAAGACATATTGGAGTCTAAGAGAGGCTATGAAAGATAAAGAGCTCCATTTAAACTTAAAAAGCAAACTGTTTAACACCTGCATATTACCTGTCCTTACGTACGGGTGTCAATCGTGGTCCTTAAATCAGGAGACCTCAAATAAACTAGCAATTTGCCAGTATGCAATGGAAAGGAGCATGCTAAATATTAAAAAGTCCGACTAAATAAAAATCATCATTAGAAATAAAACAAAAATTACCGATGTAACAAGACTTAAATGCCGATGGGCTGGTCACCTGGTAAGAGGCCAAGTGGAGCAAAAGGGTGACACAGTGGTACCCAAGGGAAGGCAAAAAGAACAGAGGCCGACCACAGAAAAGGTGGGAGGATGACATAAGACAAGTAGCAGGAGTCACGTGGAACAGAGTGGCTCAAGAAAGAGAGGAATGGAAAAGGTTGGAGGAGGCCTTTGCCGACTGGCAAACAGATCTAGGAAAGATAACCAAGCAACAAATATTAGTTTAAATTGTTTATTAACTTTAAGATTTTAATGTTAGTTCTTTACATAAGTTTAAGAATCCATTGTACTAAATGATCTGAATAAAAGGCTATATTATTATTATTATTATTATGAATTAGAAGGTAGCTGCGACTAATATCGCTTCGCGAAACTAATTCTTCGATTGTGACAACACAATTGAATATATACTTTGACCCTTTTTCCTTTAATATTGTTGTTAGATACAATTTAACCACATTTTTTTTTGTTTCGTATTTTGTACAAGTCGTTTTATATTTTGTACAATGAAAAATTGGTGATTTTCAACAAAGTTAGTATGTATACATGACTTTTTTAACATTAAAGCCAAAAAGTCTAGTACGCCGACTCATCTTCAAGTTTGGTACGTAAACATTTTATAGAATAACAATTAATAAAAAATAAATTATAAACTAAAATTGTGATGAACTACTTAAATATAAAATAAAAAATTTGCCTAAAAAACAACCACATTCCCGAACAATAAGGTAGGATTCGAACTTTCGACCTTTTGCTATACGGGCGAGTGGTCTGAGCCGAGCTACCGAGACGCTGGCAGCCGCGTCTTACAAACGTATTTCAATCTTCTACTATGAGCTAGTATCGTCAAATCAATATTTTAGCTGATGTACCTCCAAAATCGAAAGTAATATTTCGACAAATATCTAAGAATCGATTAGGATAACCAGCTATAATAATGCAGTAAAAATATTAATTACTTAAATTTTATTTAAAAAAACAAACCACAAATACACAACAACAATTTGCTAATACATTTTGAGGTCATTGTGAACCCTTGTGTAATCATGTTTGCAATTTTATGCGTGAAAACCTTTTTGAGGCTGGAATTCAGTCGTTTGAAGTAGAAATTATATCTGTATCACTTACAAAGATTGGTGGCATTTGCGAATAAATTTGCAAATAACAAGGATTTGGTTAATTATTAGAAGGCAAAAATGACAACAGGTACCTATAGGTAAATATCAAGTCATCCTACGTGAGATGAGTTTTATGGGATGAGTGGGCGAATATTAAGCTACCCGCGCCGCGAATCTTAACTAGCCCGTTAAGCAGTCATCCTCGCATTACCTATACTGAGTAAGTGAATCTACTTAAAGAGAAAAATAGTTTGTGTTTTCCGAACATTTGAATCTTGTCAAACAATGCGTGAAAAGTATACGTACGACGAACCTTACTTACCAATTTACTTACCGTACTCAACTATATTAATTATTATAGAAATATGGTACTTTTTCAATAGATTCCGTTCGATATGTTTGTCCTTCCTTTTTATGATGAAACATGAAAATATGTTACATTAAAGTGAATTATTATAATTTCTACGGTTCGTTTTGATTCTAACGAGTGCATGAAATATTATAAATATATTAATGGCTATATTCCTATTAAGACAGTTATGAACTGCTTTCATTTAATATACGTTATATCGCTAGGGATTAACTATATTACGGTTTCAACCATCTTACTGCGACATCTCTGAGTTTGAATTTTAATTGCAGTAGTGTAAAAAGTTAATTTCTTCTATATTATCTCTAGTCTATGTAGTTATGGTTATTATCTACCCAGTACTGGTCTTCTTATCAAGACTAAATCCCTTCAAATCCAAAAGTATTATAATATTATAATTCGTTGTAATAACAATTTCCATTAACACATTTTATGTAATACTAGCGGCCCGTCCCGGCTTCGCACGGGTGGACAAAATTCTTTAAATTTTTTCTAGCATTCAATACAGCCCATGACACTCAGCAATAATGTGCCTTTCTATTGGTGAATTTTTAAAATCGGTTCAGTAGATCCCGAGATTACCCCTTACAATTTTACAAATATAAAAACACACAAACTTTACTTCTTTATAATATTAGTATAGAAGTATAGATATGCACTGAAAAATCACGTCTCGATTTTGAAAATAGAAAAACACAATCTATTCATTAACTGTGACATCTGTTAATTACGCTATCGTGTATTTATGGCACAACAAGATAAATCGATAATGCAATCATATTGACGACGCGAATGAACGTCGATGGTCAGTATAACTAGAAAATCTCATTAAGAACACGCAGTTCATTTGTTTTTATGATTATACTATGAAATTAGTGTGTTTACCAGCCATCTGCATTAGATTATAAAGACTAAATCAATGAATGTGATAATCTTCTGGACACTTGTGCATGCTTCTTAAGGGCGCATATTCAGTCGTGTTATCATTTTATAATTTTAAAAAGCTATTGCCATGCACCCATACAGCTTAGAAGCCAATTAAATTTAAAACGTTTAAATGTTAACTTTTTTTAGGAATTTAACATTTTATTATTATGAGTGTTCGCTTTTAATTAAATATTCACCAAATAGTTGGTTTAGTAAAAACTTTTTTTTTAAGTTATATTTGAATAAGGGCATCGAATAATGGACTGATTGATTACCCGACCTTCAGTTTTGACATAATAACTTTCAAGCTCCAGACAATTACACCATTTTATTCGTTCCAGGCTAAGCAGACTCTGGATTAAATAAAGTATAGTCAAACTAATTTATGTATATTTTATTTTGAACAGATACTCTTCACCCAAACCTAAGGGACTAAAAATACACCATTGTAGGTTTCGCTCACTTACTGCTAGATTATCTGCAGGATCACGCGGTCCATATGCGTTATCGAAAGCTTTTCAGATTTTTTTGAAAAATTGTTGTTCCTTAGGTAAATAACCTTTATACGATATAAAAATCTATCGTCTTTGAGTTCATATTTGTATGATGAACAATAATACTTCTTAGAATTTAGAAATAGTTTTAAGTTATCCTAACAGCTCAAACGCGACAGCGTTTGCACATTTCAAATTGGCGTCAGTCCTCTGGACATTAAATTAATATTTTTTATATACATACAAAGCACGCTGATCATATTATAAATCTTTTCTGGTATGCGCAAAACAACTAATAAAAGTTTTGTTGCCATATTTTTTCGAGGCTCCGATATATCTGCGCTATTGCGCCATCGTCATGGAAGAACGAAATATAGGAGCATCAAAAATTAAATTAAACATGGTAACATACCCACATTTAGTAAAACTTATGTATAAAAAAAATAATAGTACGTTTATTAGTCGTTAAATGTGTCTTATTTCTATTGATTTTAGCACAGTGAACCTGTTTCTGTAGATAATAAAACGATAAATGAATAGGTAGGACATTCTTTAATTTTTCATAAATATTCGCTCTATTTCTTCCGTTAGAACAGATTCCGTCAATCAACTTGATTATGGCATCAGCAGTGATGTGAAAATTTTTTTAATGTATACCTGTTAATGATGTATTAATTTATTAATTAATATTCACCTTAACCTCTCGTAGTAATCTATCTACATTACATTATGACAATGTTCGCGTGTGTGTGTGTGTTTGTTACCATATTTTCAGTAAAAGCCTAACAATAATGACTTGATTTCCTATCGTAAGCGAATGTTATCTTTATGATTGATTCGGCCGAATCAGCTAGTTTAAATAAAAATTATTTTCGAAGGATACTTGCGCATACTTCATCCTATGATCATGGCTTCTGTAAAGAAGTCGAAACATCAGGATTAAATATAAAATATGTGCAAGTATCCGTTGAAAAGTAGTTTTATTCAAATCTGCGCGAAAGTGTCAGAGCTCTCATAGTAAGCTAAATGCTTGTATCACGATTCATGAGTGACTCCACCTCCGCAAAGACAACGTTTGAACTCGATCGCTTGGTTCAAAGCCTGGACTGCCTTAAGCTACTTTCTTAACAATCACTTAATTAAATGAATATACGCTATTTATACATAAAATGGTGTTAGTATAATCAATATCAGTAATCGAAGAAGAAACTAATTTAACTCAACAGAAGCAAAACAGAGCAGATACGCAGAGCAATTAACCTGAGTAGACCCGTCCAATATAATGATATTACCTAGGGTTGGCATAGTAGACATCAAAAATATCATCTTATACATAGTATAACTAGCTGACCCGGTAACGCGTTGCTATGGTAACGCGTATACAATGGAAAAAGAGCGGACAGACAAACACACAAACAAATTTGTGTTCTTAGATTATCGATTACGGTAAAATGTCTTTTTGGTGGTTGTGTTGGTATGGCGTGCAGGATAATCAATAAAAAGTATTGCTAAAGTATTGGTAGGTGGGTAGGAAAGATGAGACAAATAGACCTTAGTCCCTATATTTTTCGCGGGAATATTAACTGTCTGCCGTAGAAGAGTATCTGCCACAACCACTATAATCTAGAAAAGAATTGGTATAATACACGTCAGAACACAGAACGTGAAAGTAAATTGTGACTTACTTCAGGATTTAGCTTATTACGTTGAAATAAAAACTGTGAAGACAACGCTGAACAAATGAAAACACATTTTAAAAGATAAGCATTTTATGATAAGTCCTTTTACACGGACTATCTAAATACTGTTAGATTACTGTACATATTACCTACCTTTTTCCTGCATTAAGTTCGACAAAAATATAAGTAAATTATTTTAAAAATTGTTCAATTATCGTTATTAATATACTGTAATTAACGAAATATTTATTAGATGTGGTTAATATATTTTTATTGCATAACAATCAAGCGGCTTGACAACCCTATAGAATAAGCAAATATATATAAAGGGAAACTTGTTTCTAATGGTGAGAAAGGAAACGATAAATGATCACTGTTGATTCTTTTTGCAATTTTTTTATTCATGCTAAGAAGTTATAGATAATCTGTAGCACGCAAATCGTTAATACATCTTAGTGTCGACACTTTTTTAGAAGATTTATAGAGTGGACAAGTAAATACAACAAAACATCAATATAGCTTAAAATTTTATTATATTATATTTTTTCTCAACCAATATTATAATTTACATATCAGACTTTAAGTTGAATATCGATTAAAGAAACTTCACGTATTATAGAGATTGGTGTTTTGCTATACTTACTGCTCCTTTCTATTGGCGGTTGATCATATACTTCAATGAAATGTATGTCTATTTCATGACGAAATTGCAAGATTAAAATATTTCACCGTATTTCTACTTATTCATTTGATTTGATTAGATAATTTTAATAGTTGAATATACTTTTGGATAAATTTATACCGTAAAGCCAGGGCCCGATCTAAGGGGGGGCATGCCGGGCATTTGCCCAGAGCGGCAAAAATGCAGGGCGGCAAAATTGACTTATTCCTATCTTCCAACTTAGCCATTAGCCATTTACCACCCAAGTTTGAGAATTTTATGCGCCACCTTCTAACCTACTTCAGGTTGGATAGTGGAAATATTTAAGTATTTTACTTAACTGAATTATTTTAGTTCGAAAGAAAGAAAGAAAGAGTAGGGGTTCGCAAAAAGTACCGAAACCGAGTGGTATTACTGGAATAAACACAACCTCTTTTGTGTTTTGATAGATTTTATTTATAAAAAGTATTGTATGATTTCGTTATGGACCTACAACCTCTTTTCTACAAGTATCGACGACCTCCGTGGTCGAGTAGTGTGTACACCGGTTTTCATGGGTACGCCACTCCGAGGCCCCGGGTTTGATTCCCGGCCGAGTCGATGTAGAAAAAGTTCATTAGTTTTCTATGTTGTCTTGGGTCTGGGTGTTTGTGATACCGTCATTACTTCTGATTTTCCATAACACAAGTGCTTTAGCTACTTACATTGGGATCAAAGTAATGTATGTGATAATATTTATTATTTATTTATTTATTTATCGATACTTTCATATCGATAATAAGTATATTTGGCTACGATACTTTGTTCCGATGTTTTTGAGGTATCGATATTTTCGATTTTTTTTAACAAAATTTACGTCACATCATTAGATTTGGGTCGTAACGGATTACCCTTCTATAGACAATGGTTTATGTTTAGAGCGTGTGCTGCCAGTTTCTCTTGATTGGTACCCATTCTCCTATTAAGCAGATTTATTTTGATCAATTAACCAAAAAATGATTTAATACAGTTTAATCCTAAAAGTACTTTTTTACTGTTGCTCTTGCTTTTGCTAATATAGCACAAGGGAAAAAAGGCCCATACGCAGTAGTGAATCGCAATAGGTCGATGATGACGATAAAGTTGAAAGGTACATAATTATGTATATAAAAAAATATATCACTCCATCCATTCAATAGTTCCTGTGAATTTTTTCAAAAGACATACATCGTATACTTATAGTAACATATAAACACTTATCAACTTTCGTATAGGTTACTTCTTCAGAAGGCCCAAAATACTGACGTGAATATTGTAGGTAGGTATAATCCTAACAGTATGACGTATTTTATGTAGGTACTTGTATACTTAGTATCCCCCTACAAAACTAGCTCATTACTTATATGGTTTTCTGTGTGTAAAGGGCGGCGAAAATGATCTTTGCCCTGAGCGGCAAAATAGCTAGATTAGTACAGTCAATCTGTAGGTTGAGTGATGAAAAAATTACCCAATGGCTGATTCTTGTTTGTTCTGTTGCCAAATGACGTCACTAAGCTACCTTGGCGATGGGCATGTTCAACTCGTAGCGGTTTTTTGAAAAACTCAAAAAAACGACCAAAATATTTTTGAAATGCATTTGTCTCGATTTCTATGCATTTTACAAACTTTTTTTTAGACAAAAATTGTAGAGGGCGTTTAGTACTACAATTTATGTCATTGATGCAATGTCGTACAACAAAAAGTGCGCATTGTAGGTGGCGCTAAAGTGTCCAAAAAAGTGTTTTTTCACATTTTCACCCTAAAAATATCATTTTAATGGAAAAGTTAAAATGGTAAAGTTGTTCCTTACGTAATTTTCAACAACTTTTGTCTAAACAAGTTTTTTGTATTACTTACCGTTTTCAAGTTACACTGCTGTACAGCGCTACGTATACAACACAGTGCCACTAACGGTAATTTTTTCGGTCCTTTGGGCACTTTCTCTGTCAGTTGGCGGCGGCACCAATCCAAAGCTCTAATTGTCGATATTTCAAGTTAATAACAAATCACAATTATTACAATCATAAAAAAATAAAAAATAGTAAAAAGTACATTGAAATATGCACTGCAAATGTGTACTTGTACTACGCAAAACCACTTTTTTGGACACTTTAGCGCCACCTACAATGCGCACTTTTTGTTGTACGACATTGCATCAATGACATAAATTGTAGTACTCAACGCCCTCTACAATTTTTGTCTAAACAGAAAATTTGTAAAATGCATAGAAATCGAGAAAAATGCATTTCAAAAATATTTTGGACGTTTTTTTGAGTTTTTCAAAAAACCGCTACGAGTTGAACATGCCCATCGCCAAGGTAGCTTAGTGACGTCATTTGGCAACAGAAAAAACAAGAATCAGCCATTGGGTAATTTTTTCACTGAAACGACCTTTTTTTTCGACAGATTGACTGTACTAGATCGGGCCCTGCGTAAAGCGGAAATAAATATACTTGTATTGTGGGTTATGGCCAGATCTCCTTATAATGGATTTATACGGCAACATGGGGACATTTAATGATGATAATAATAATGATTACGAAATAGATGATGATGCAACTAAAAGTTAAGTATAAATAAAGCCAAATGCCAAAATTATAAAGTAATATCATTTTTATGTTACTCCTATTTTATGTTTTCTAAAGGTCTCTTGTGAAAAAAACTATATGCCTCGTTGTCGATAAGTCGAATTCCACGGTAAAGTACTTTCTGGAACAACAACTATTTGCTTCTTATATAATTTAGTTACAGTAGTTTAAAATTAATTGACCCTATAGATATTGGCGTGTCTATCGCCATGTCTAAAATAGTATTTCTCTAATTTTTTTCAGACTTTCAGGAAGGTTTGAAATTAAATTAGACTAATAAGGCCGATCCTACTCAATTGAAAAACTTACAACCGAGCAGCATTTCATTTTTATGTATATCGACTCTCAGACATCGGCTATAAGCAAAAAACATAAACTCTGTAGATCAATGATGGAAAATAAGTATTTTGGATTATAGATAAAATTGGCAAACTGTGCCAAATTTGAAGCGAAGGGAATCCTCAGTCACGCATATCAATTTTAACTTTTGACTTGTTTTGTCCCATCGCGTCTCGGGAGAAATAAATAATTTCCAGCCAATGTGTTGGCACCAATAATACTCTTGTCACCTGTGACAAAGGTCTAAGTCTGAACCGTCAAAGCCATAGCATCGTTACTCTGTCACTTTATCCTTCATCCAAGGACGAAGAAAATATCGCTTACAAGAAAATATATCTTTAAATCGACTAGTATAACGAGACCTCCACTGGTTGGATTACTTCATGTTTCCAACTTACGCTTATCGCAAAAAGCTAGAAAGGTCTGCTTATCCTGGTTCTATTATAACGAGGTAAGTTTGCATTATTTGATACTTATAAGTTTGTACTGGTAGCGAAAAGTAGGAGTTCGTTGTTTACGATTATTAGAAATCAAAAAACTATTCGGCATCGCCCAGTTGGAAACTGGGCTTGTTAAAAGTATACTCAACAAGCTTTAATTAAAAGTTCACACAAAAGATACGACCAGCTCGCCGTTGGATACTTTAAGATTAATTGGTATTGGAAATATATTTATTATTAATTAAATAAAGCAGTCCCAACTTTATTTCATCTTTATTTATATTAATTACTTTATTTTTAGCACTAACAATCAATACACTGCTTTGTTTTCTTGACATAATAATGAAAAGGTTTTTTTTGCAATCTTTTAAGCTTTTAAAAATACAAACAGACAAGAACTTTTATATCCTACCCAGAACTGAATGCAAAACAATCACATTAATCTTCGCCCCTTTTTGTGAAAACATGTATAAATAGAAAGTAGCACATCCCTTTTCCAGTCGGTTCTCATTAAAATGAAACTGCTTCCGAAGCAGAAAGGTCTATCTATAAACTGAAGTTTAATGAAATGAAACCCCAAGGAATTGATCGCAATTATAGTTTAAAGACAAATTATGCATTGGGGACCGAATAATCATTAAACTCTAATATTTTTTTAAAATATTAAACACTGAGAGTCTAATTTAAAGTATCAATTTTATAGGTGTCTATGCATTTAAGAGAAGTTTCCAATCACAATGCAATCTTTGGGAACACAAAAAATACAAAAATAAAGTATCTATATTAATTAATTAATAAAGTATTCTATTCTATATTATATTCTAGAAGTATATTCTATACTTTTCTCCTAAATCACTGTATGTAAACAAGTACCTACAAAGCTTTACTTCTTACAATTGGACTGCTATCAAAATAGCCATTAGCGCTGTTCTCATCTGGCAAAACAAATCTATTTTCTGGATTTTATGTTATGAATACTAAGATAATGGATAAACGGTACAAAGATTATTTACAGACAAATGCTTGTATTTATCACATAAACATGTGGCCCCTCCGAGACTCGAACCCAGGACAGTCGAAACGAAGGGAAGATCGTTCCCTTTGCAACAAACGGTCGACTCATTTTTTAAAGTTTCTCATTAATCCAAAATTTTATTTGCGGATATTTACTAATTAACATGATTTTCAGAAAGGCTCATTTAAAAAAAGCAGTTTTTTTTTATTATTTATAAATTTATAGTGTACACAACCTACAGGAACATATTCATCTGTTATCGTGTGACACAGTTTTACTATAACAGTGTCTTCAAATCTGAATCCTTTATCAGTATTGATGTTCACTAAACAAAATGGCATTACAAAGAAAAATGTGTTTTATAGGTAGTTGTTACGTATACTGATGGAATATACTGATCACAGATCGTAATATATTTTATTTCGCTAGAATTCTTATTCTTATGTATATACCCGAAATTTTTTTACTGTACGAGCTTTTAAACATTTTTAAAGAAATGGTTTCCTTTATAATTTTAGTTTTTTTAAAACAAATACAAAAATTATAAAGGAAAAGGATTTGTTTATGTAGCGACACCATAGCTTTAACGAGATTTATTGTAAATCATTAATATTATTTTAAATACCACAAAATATTCATCGCAGATAATGTCCACAAACGCCTGCGAAACACACTCGTCTAGTATAGACTAGAGTCTAGACGATTGTAGCTAGTTAGACGCTTGGCTGTTTATAAACTATAAAACAGTTCTAAAATCAATCTGTACTAAATCTAGGAGCATTTACCACACCTCAACATCTATTTCATTAGTTTCGAAACCTTTATGTAAGCGATATTGTTGTTTCAAAAGTTTTCACTAACAGCACTATTGCGGAGTAGACTAATTAATTCCCTTTTATAAGGCACACTCAAAAGGCACCTACATAAATTACGTAACCGCGCTGACCGCGTCCTTGCATAGTTATGCAAATGTGCCGTAAATGTAAAATATATCATGAAGCTTCAGTGTTTCTGCTGAATTTCGTACAGTACGGTAATAGGATGGGTGATTAAGAATTATTGTCTCGGTATCGTCTGTGATGGACCGCATGTGCAGTCCCTAGAATAAACCGATCGGCACTAGGCCCGTGTGGTAAGCTCATGGCACTGGACTCATTTTCATCCGTATAAAAACCTGTTCCTTTGTAGTAGGGACGTTAATAGGCTTATGATGGTGCGCGCTAAAACCACCCATCCTTACTAATATTACAAATCGGAAAGTGAGTTTGTTTGTTTGTTTGTTTGTTCCGCTTTCACGCCGTAACTACTGAACCGATTGCTTTGAAATTTTGCAGACGTAAAGATAAAAGTCCGGATTAAATAATAGGGTACTTTTTATCCTGGAAAAAATTATATTCCCGAGGAAAAACAAAAAATATTGTTTGCTTGATGGATGGATTGTAGATGGCGCTGTGTGTCGTTTAAAACAACGTAAAATATTGCAAACGAATATAAACATGTAAATTTAGAAGCTAAATGATACGATACTGAATCCCCGAAAATAAGGAATTCCCGAGGGATGACGTACAATTTGTTTTATCGTCTAAACAGTTTTTTTTACATCTACTTATTTGTTGCAAACGAATATGAACATGTAAATTTTGAAGCTAAATGATACGAAAATGAATCCTCGAAAATGAGGAATTCTCGAGGGATGACGTACAATTTGTTTTATCGTCTAAATTGTTTGTTTTACATCTACTTATCCTGAAATCACTAAAGTCAACGAATTACTAGTTGGTATAAGTATTAGTTACGTTATTTAGTTCTTGAGGTATGCGATAGATGGCGCTGGGTGTTTTTTAAAACATGGTAACGATGTGTTTTTTAAAATACATAAGAAGTGGAATGATAGCTTACGCTATTTAGTTCTTGAGGTATGCGAAAGATGGCGCTGGGTGTTTCTTAAAACATGGTAACGATGTGTTTTTTTAAATATGTAAGAAGTGGAATGATAGCTTACGCTATTTAGTTCTAGAGGTATGCGAAAGATGGCGCTGGGTGTTTTTTACAACGTGGTAACGAATTGCTTTTTTAAGAACGTAAGAAGTGGAATGAATTATATGAATGTTGTATCCACATCGCGCTTCTTAGATTTTTCCGTGGGAATGAGAAGTTTTCTTATAGTTGTGCTTTATACCGCAATATAACCGAATTCCACGCGGGCGAAGCCGCGGGCGGAAAGCTAGTTTTATATAAAGAAATACAACAACCTTACTAATGCAAGTTAGCAACAAGTTTAACGCAAAAAAAAATTCTATGATTTGTATCATTTGTTAATATAAATAAATAATTAAGTTTAGGCCCTGGATATCTAGAACCAGAAAACTCCTCAAAACAAATCAGACGAGCACAAATTTGGTTGTGTTATATACACATAACATCACCTTCATATTATAACAATATTGCATAATCATCCGATTCACATATTATGCATGCAAAATTTTAAGTCAATTGGAAACTGAGAAATGAGCGATAAAAAACCTGCAACATTTGATTACAACAGAAACCGGGACAAATAATATTCAATTAAGGCTTGTAATAAAAATATTAATCCTTGTAGTACCTATACTATAATAATAATAATAATAAAGCTTTATTTATTCCATGCATAGTACATAATAAACAATAATATAATATGATAACAGTTTGACTTATTTACATAATATTCAATTACAATTTAAAATACTAAATAAATTTGATTTCTAATTATGAATTCTATTCTGTAATTATATACTTTAATTGAGATTTGTTTTAATGTGTCAACTACTTAAATGTTTAATGCATGGACCCCGTTTGGGTAAAAGCCTCCCCCAAGGAATGCCATCCCTCTCTGTCATTAGCTCTTTCAAGCCAACTTTCACTTGCGCATGCTACAATTTCGTCTGCCCATCTGGCCCTTGGTCGACCTCTCGACCTATACTATACTAGAGTACCTATACTACAATCACAAAATGAAGTAGCATAGCTGCATAGGTATGTAGGTATGATAAATGGGTACCTGGAAATTGTGTTAGTGATGAAACTGTGTGTTGTTCATCCAATACTATTTTTAAAAATTATTACTACTCTAAATGACTATCTCATGGACAATAACATTAATCTGATACTTCGTTCTGAAAAAATAGTTAATTCTATTCTTTAAATATATTGTATATGTGACTTGTTGACGTGTTTAAATTAAAATATTTGTTTAATCTTAAATAATGAAACAAAAATATATGGGTCTCGAGTAATATTTAATATATGACATTTTGGGCAAGATGTAATAAGCAAACTTATTCTTATTTACCATCAACCATTATAATTGCAAATAACTAAATTTCATCTAAAAATATTCAAACTTAATTACTTACATATTTATTGGAAAAAATCGACAGATCTGCCACGGTCTTGATAACTTAATTGGAAAACTACTCGCCTGCACAGCGAGGGAATATAAGTTCGCATCCCACCTGGCAGCTGGGACAATTTGAATTTCTCTAGTAATATATATTTTTTGACTATAAAAAATAGCATTGAAATGCTGAAGTATCAAAATATATAACTACTATCTTCTTTCTTGATACATATTTATTACGCCATTAAAATTGCCTAGAGCCCTCACATCTTGAACATTTCTCCAACATTTCTGGAATTATCTGGGCGTCTTGACGTTGATGGATCGTCATGTTTAATGCTCTTATCCTCTGTTTACATTATTAGTGATTTTGTATTAAAGTAGTAGTAGAAGGGGAATATGCACCTTAGATTCTGATGAAACTACTGTGACAAAATGATGAGAGTTGTACAAATCAGTATTATATAATAGATTCCGTGACTTAATAAGAGTAACTATAGATACAAAAAATATTTAATAAAACTGCTTATTGTCAAGAACTCAAGATATTGTGAAGGATTTTCGTGAATCCCATATCCCAATCCCTTTCTATGTCAAACAAGAAATACCGTCAAACTAAGCATGTAATTGTAATGTTTAGCTTAATTATTTTGATTTTAAATATTATATTTTTGTAAGAAAAAACACATGTAAGAAAAAATATTCATTTGTATTTATTTTTACAAATATTTACTACAATTTTTTGTCTTAATCAAATTTATATCCACAACCGAAGACATGCCTTTCTTCGAAGTTTGATTGAACGTCTCTCAACGTTACTCTGGCTATTAGTCATTGTTTTGTGTCGGCTCGAGTTTTTGTACTTACATATTAAATAAATTATCAACGATCTACCTTCTGTGTTGAAAATTATTATTTAATTTATTTGTAGAAAATGAAAATAACTTTATTCATCCGAAAGCCTAGGTTATGTTAGTACATAAAAGATTAAGATACAAACATTTTAATAAATAATAAATAAATAATAAATATTTCTTACATTCATACTAATTAGCCTAGCCCAAAGTAAGCACTGTAAGGCTTGTGTTATGGATACTAGGGTAACGGATAGACATACATATAAGATACATAAATATGTAATATTCATAGAAATATATATAAACACCCATGACTCAGGTACAAATGCTCGTATTCATCATAAAAACATCTGCCCCTTACGGGATTTGAACCCAGGACCGTGGGTGCGAAAGGCAGGATCGCTACCATTGCACCAAACGGTCGTCAATAAACCATTTAATTTACATATGATTTGATTTTAATGATTTTGACTTTTATTTGAGTAATTTGATTATAATTGTTTTTGTTTATATAATTTTTTATTATTTGATTTCAGTAATTTAATTTTTAATAATTTTAGTTTAATGATTTGATTTTCATATTTAGTTTTGTTAGCGATTTGATTTTATGAATTAAAAAATATATAATTAAAACCAAAATAGAATGTACATACTAACATAGCTTTTAAGATTCTTTGTTACTAACAGATTATGAAACTTTGTTTCTCGAAAT
Source organism: Calamotropha paludella (assembly GCA_927399485.1). Classification (NCBI taxonomy): domain Eukaryota; kingdom Metazoa; phylum Arthropoda; class Insecta; order Lepidoptera; family Crambidae; genus Calamotropha; species Calamotropha paludella. Next base: position 10,576,393 of record OV656819.1, read on the forward strand.
AAAATAAATTGAATTGAATTGAATTGAATTTATTCAAATGCACTTAAAAATAAGTTGTTTTGAATCGTCCAATATTTTTACCTACCACCCATTCAGGACGTCTTTTAACTGACAAGAACCTTTTGGATGTCTACTAACATTAGAGTTAACCTCTCGATCACCGAGTTCATGCAAAGTAAAAATAATATAACTAAAACGTTAAGTATACAAATACTCATATTGGCCTCAGCCTTCTGATCTGATTATCTAAAGATCACTTTAAGACTATGAATAATGGCTATATGTTTAATTTAATTAAATACATACGAAACATGTGTCTAAACGAACTCAATCTAAAAATCAGGTAGGGGAACTTGTTACCAACAGGGATTTTAGCGGTATCCAAATAGTGTTCTGAACACTGTTTTTCATTTCTGTTTTAAAAATTAAACAGAAAGAAACTGTAACACGTTGAAACATCTGTTTTAGAAAATACCGGTTCATAAGTGTTAATATCAGCTGTTACCGTCAATAAGGTTCATATTGGCATAACTATGCGACAGCTCACTAATGATTTTGGGTACTTTGAAATGCCTATGTGGTGTACTGTGTATACACATATATAGTTAAACGTAAAACAGTTTCTAACAGATTGGTAACAGAAAACATTATATCTGTTACACTTCTATAAGTGTTCGACGCAAAACAGGTTCAAAACACCCAAATAAGTGATATAGGAATAATTCTGTAACAAATTCAATGTCTAACCCTTATGAAAGTGTATCCTTATAAAGGTGTTTTTGAATCCCTGGTTACCAATGTATAATATCTACCCGATATCGGTTAACAGATTTATTATCCTAGGTCTTGGTATTCGGTTTCCAGAAAGGTAGGCGCAAACTAATTTCAACGGGATCGAGATCATAACGCAATTATTATGTACCTTCTCTGTATGTAAGGTTTTAAAATTGAGTTCCATTTGATGCTTATTGTGTTTTATCTACATGTAAAATCACCAAAATTATGTGACGTTTTCTGTATTTTCTTTTCCTTTTAGGTCTTAGAAGATATGATTAGCTCAAGGAGCTGACTGAGATTTTTTAAAGTAAAATACTGAGATACAGTGCTGTCTAGCAGGTATGCATCACAAGTATGGATGCACAATGATAATGCCATCAAAACGACACATTTTTAAATGTTACTTAAGACTATATTTTTTTTTCTTGATATTCTGAATTGATAAGGTTCAGTTGGTTCAAATTAGTTAAAAGAAATAGTTCAGTGACAATCATATAGCTTCTATACTATCATATACCGTTGTTAGGCCTACATAACAACTGTATAAGGTAGGTAGATCGAACATGCGTTTGTGTTTTTCTGCAGTTCATATACGCTTGTACAACCGCCAACTAAACTACCATAGTCTTGTATATCTTTTTTTTACCAACCTAAGTTTGCCTAGAATAAATTCTTTGAATTGGTGGGCGTTTGCACGTATGTATCGTTGTATTTGTATATTTTTTCATGTATTTTTGCATAAAAATTTCAACAATCAAACGTCATATAGCACACACTGAATAAATACATTGTTAAATAGCTAATTATACGTTAATAAAAAATACGTTAAAAAAACTGATATTATTTTATAAAATGAAAGACCTAGGTTCATATAATTGCCCGGCAATGAAACATTGCCTTGAAAAAAGTTGTTATTTATTATTTTACCCACAGAGGCCTGAGTGTAAGTTCTTAATTACTTACTATCGCGATTGAGTTACGTTTGCATATTTGAGAACTTACCTCAAATAAGTAATCTATTTAATATAAATAAATAAAGTAGTAAATCCTAGTAAATCTTTTTAATAAAACTATAGGTACTCCTTTTCCAAATAAAAACGGGTAGATGAGTTTTAGCTTTGTGTTGGCCCTTATCATTAGGTGGATAATATAAGTTCCGGAATTGCATAAAATAATGAAATAGAAACAACCATCAACATTATTACATATTTTTTAAACTACACTACCAATGTATTTATTGTTATGTTTTAGCAAAGAAGTTTTTTTCTGTTTTTAATCTTTATATATATAATTCTTCTGTGAGTGTGTATGTCACTGAACTCCTCCTAAACGGCTGGACCGATTTGAATGAATTTTTTTGTGTGTGTTCAAGGGGATCTGAGAATGGTTTAGATTCACAAATCAGTCCGGCAGATGGCACTGCAGTCGGCACAGCAACGCGTGGCCGGGACAGCTATATTAATGTATATTTTTTGCTTGTAGTATTAAACATTCTAAACTAGAATTAAAATATATATTTTAAAAATCTCCTTAGATGGGATTCGAACTCACGTCTTTAAGGTCCAGAGTGCCTGTTCGAATCCCACACGATTTTTTTTCACGTATTTCTTATTTGTATGATGGCAGTTTAGTTTTTGTCTTTTATACCCAGAACCTGATTTTTAACGTAAGTTAAGGGTTTTTTTTTATATTCAATAATTACTTACGTGCCGTTTTATATCGTTATATTTTGGTCTAACTACTAAGTTACCTACGTGGAGTTTGAAACAAGAAAACATCAATGAAAGTAGGTACATAATATGCCAGTCTCTCAAAATTGTAAGTTTTACGTTAAAAACGAAAATTTATATTTTCGATATAGGTATTGATTTTTTTTCAATGTACAGTACACTTCTTAATTGCAATTAAATACAGAGAAAAGTTTTTTTAAAAAAAACGAGGACGGTGCGCTCCCGGCGCACCGTCATTGTAACGGCATTGCCATCTACCGGCATTGTACTGAACTTTTAGTACAATAGATCGGTAATCATTTCTATTCTCAGCGCAAGGCGATTAGGCGCTTTAATTGTGACTAGTACTTTGTACAGTTCTAGGTGGCGTTGTCAACGGATCGCTTTTGGAAATATAATATCGATTTTGTTTTATTACATTTGTGCTGTATATGCACGTGTGTATGTATATAATATATCGTTCGTGTTCATATCACAGAAGATTTTTTTATGTATTGTTGCAGAATATGGGTGTATATTCTGTTTATGTCCATTTTGTTGATGTTTATAATTACACTGAATTAAAAATGCATGAGTAAAGATCTTTCGTTCTTTCTTTTCATTCTTTCTGTTTCCAGTCATGTCGCCCAAAATTTACAGGATTATTATTATTTATTGCATACTTTTCAAACGTGTAACAAATCCAAAAAACAACTTGATAAAATCCATTGTAGAAAAAAAATATGATTTAGAATTTTGCAAAAACTGACGCCGTGGCTGTGAAGTACTAGGCTATAATTAATATAAGGAGATTTCCTAGTATATCTAATTACCTACTTTAACACCATTGAACAAAAAATATCATTTATTGAAAAAATAAAAGCAGGATTATCATCATTGTTGCTCATTGAACAATTACATAGATTAAAGCATCAACATATCTATAGTTGTATATAATTATGAAAGAAGAATAAAGTATTGACTTGAAGCAGAACTTTGCTGCTAATTTAGCAAAGTGGAACCAAAGATAAACAAAAACTAAAGCTATCCTAGTATTTGAAAAAAAGGATGAATCTGGATGGCACTCAGCGGGTTGAAGATATTCCATACCTTATATACAACTTACTCGTACATTTTCTTGTCAGTACCTACCTGGAAACTAGCATATGCTGCAATGTAAAAATTAATGGTCGTCTAAGTTTCAAGTTATTATAACATTTTCAACATACGTTTTCCACATTTTTATAAAAAAATGAAAAGACCTGCCCAGAAATATCAGACGGTACCTAACACAGTATAATTTAATGTGCACATTATTACTATTTTTCCTCTCTTATAAGAGAATTAAGTTAAGTCAATTAGATTACACTACTATCCAGCCGTACTGGCCTGCACTACATACATCGCACTTAAATCTCTGGAGGATATCATAATATTATTTCTTACATTCACACCAATTAGTCGAGCCCAAAGTAAGCACTATAGGCTTGCGTTATGGATACTAGGGGAACGGATAGAAATACATATATGGATACATATATATGTAAAATTTGTATACTTATGTTCAAATTGCTAGTATTTGTCACACAAACATCTGCCCCTTCCTTGACTCAACTGTGATAATTTAGTAAGCCAAATCCAAATTGACTCTAGAATAAAAAATGTCTTACAATAAAAAAAATATATACATATATGTATGTGTTTATTTAAAGAACAATTGTGGTTCATTTAAAATACCAATTGGATGATTAGCTAATGTAAGAAAAAATGTTTTTAGTCACTTTGAATAACACAACAAGATTGAGATGAATCTCTAAAGTCAGCCACTGTTTTTAGAATGCCATTGCCACTACCATGCAGTCTGTTTATGGTGGCAAGAAATGGAAGCCACCAGATTGATAAATGTGCAAACATTCCTGGATTCCTTAAACGCTGCAATACTGCACAAAACAAAATAACACTCTAAATATAATATATTTCATATTTAATGTGAAGTACACTAAGTGATCTTTGGTATGTTACATGTTTTCTGAGATGAGATTATTGTAAAGAATCGTGATTGTTCTTTAAAACGATCAGAAAATTCTGGGTGCTAACATTTTACCTTAACTGCAGTGCCCTACTCTCCTCTTCAATAATTCCCTACATCATCCCCAAACCCGCCATTTTGATTCTTTCATATAACGTCATCTGTCCTATTTTAACACTTAAAATGGAAAAACAGTCTTTCTGACTATATTAATTAGATTAATTATTACAAACAAAATACTATCTTGAAAAACTTTAGTTTTTTTACGCGAGTTACTTACTGGTTTTTTACTTGAGGAACATGCTTTTACTTTATTGACAGCCCTGTTAGCTAACAGTACCTAATTAGGTAACAGTAAGAGTACATAGCTGGTCAGGTCTTTATTGGACCTATTTTACGCAAGGTCACGCCCCGGCCTGGATAATCAAGATGTGTCAAATATAAAGCGAAGGTCGAAATCTGTTGACCTGTTTGGACTCATTTCACATAGACTTTAATTAACACAGTTTCGCATAGCAAATGTATAGACTTATATATCCTGAAAATAAAAAACATGGTTATATAATATGCTTATCTTATACTTCTATTTTTTTATATATTTATGGAAACCGGCCTAGTATAAAACCATTATCAGTATATAAGGCACAATCAAACGTACTGTTATATTTTATTTGGCACAAACAAAGAAAAAATGTAGTGAAAATGAATTACGCGAGTAGGGAAGAGATGGCTCAATTTGTCTGAATGACGTGCACATCCCACTTAAGCATATTTTATTCTTTAAGCATATTTTTCTATTTCGAATATTGAAAAGCGAAAAAATCTTTATGTTCATTATAAATAAACTTTATGTTTATTTTAATAGAAAAATACTCGAAAAAACCGACTCGGCTCACAAGTGAGTTCTTAGGCAGGAATCGAACCCACAACCTTTTGAAATCCGGTCCAAAAACAATGGTCTAATTTTAATTGCAATTATTAAAATAATTTATCTTATGAGATAGCATTGAAAAAATGCACAAAATATATGAAATTATAAAACTTTGTTGTGACTTCGTCCGTAACAAAGCTGGACTTTAAAACACAGAGCTATAAACTATTTACGGGTTGGGCTTTGCAGAAAATAAAATAATTAACACCTAATTGCTACTACGTTAATGTTTCAGCTTCACCTATGGTAAAGTTAATTTTGCTGTATATACCCCAGCTGTTGCAACGTGACGCTGGTGATGGGAGAGACTTTTATTTATTTACAGAATTATTTTTAATTCTCTTACCATTTATATTTTATTTCACATCTTTGTAAAATGTTATAATAAAGACATCTGGTTATTGTCGGATCGACAAAGTGGACAAAGTGCATTACTTTATCTTCTTTAAGCGTAATGATACAAAATGAACAATATAATTACTTTTTTCGATATCACATAATAAATAGTGAACTCGAACAATGTACTTTACTCAAACCTACCGAAATGAAGGTATTCTTACGCAACGGATCATTTAACTAACGTAGTCGTCTTGGCTCATTGTCCATAAGTACGGACACCTGGTTAGTAAGAAAGTAATTTATTACAAAGCAACTAACCGTGTCGTAAGAAAATTAAACAATTTTGTTATTACTTTTAAACTTACACCCACGAAAATTAAGAATTAAATGTCTATAGTTATCTTTAAGACTTGGAGTGTCCAATATAATTGTGACGCAAGCATTAATCGTAATTTCATTAGGAATATGTGATATATAGTAACATTATATAACTAGCCAACCGTACAAAAATGATCTTGCCCAAAGTAAGTTATCGGTTTAAGTTCATATAAATATGATATGCCATAGACACACAGTTTTAAGTAAGGTATCCCGAAGTTCCCATTTCTTTCTCTAAATTCAAAAGCACTGTCACAAATATAAGCATAATAATGACATATATTTACATAACATTGAACTCAAATATATTTGCGTGATTTTTTAAATATTTCATGTTTTTAGTAAATAACTATGCTCAGTTTATCAAAGCATACCTTGTAGAAATCAATTCTAGATGGAATTCAGTATTTTTTTATTGGCAAGAATCGCATGAGCGATGAGATGATCGATTAGTGTCGTTTTCAAGCAGGTAAATAATAATTTATATTCTTCGTAGTAAGGGTTTTATATAGCTATCAATAATAATTGTTCTTTTCCTTCACTCCAATCAGCCCAAAATAAACACCATAGAATTTGTACTTGATATAGGGCACGGATAGCCACAAAATACATGATATATAATACATAAATATGTAATTAATACTCATAGAAAGAAATATAAATAACAATGACCATGAAAGCGATCACAAATTTTTTATCAGTCACATACATGAATTGAGCAAATGTGATATTTATTTTGAATATTTCAATAATCTGTTTTATCAAAATTAAGTTAAAAATAAAATTAAAAGTTGTTACAATTAAGTATTTAATAACGGTGAAAAAATAATTTCTTGAAACATATCTACCCAATTTGGCGAAAGATCATTAAATGACGTGAATCGTTACAAACGCTTTTAGTTAACAAAGATCGCAAAAAGCACCAGTTGCTACTGCAATAAAAAAAATTAAAGGTTTAAACGTTTATCAACTCCTTATAACCGAATTAGTAAGAAGCTTTTCTGTAAAGGTGGTGCAAAAACGCCTATGATCCCATAGGGCGCTGACGCCAAGCCGTTTCATCCGGTTGTATGCCATGAAAAAAATCACACACCCGCCTGGATGGCACGTGGCAATCATGTCCCTTTCCGGTGCCGTCCCCTTTACAAAACAACCGAACTAGTGAATGGTGAGACTTGCTTCCAGCGTGAGAGTTAATAAAAAACTTAACGCAAGCAGTGAAATATTGCATGCACCTTATCGATCAGGGGACATACAAAGGACTTGTTATTTAATTTTTATCTATGAGAAGTTTAGAGGCTGCCATCTGATTACTATCAGAAAAATATAGTCAATGTTATAGAAACGTAGAATCGTTAATTTTTTTATTCGTGAACTCTTTTTTTGATTCACTTTCCGTATTTTATTATATTTTGTATTGTTTCGTAATTAAAAAAAGTAGCTTTTAACCTGCTAATAAAAATACACACAAAATTATAACAATAAAAACTGAAATTATGACAAACAACTTAATTTTTACTTATTTTAAGATCGTAAGCAAAAACATTTTTAGATACTAACATATTTGCAAATAACATATTTTGGTAATTAAAAAAGAAATATTATAAATCAACCTTACACTCAACATTTTTCCTGTATTAACATTTTACTCGCTTTAGTATAAAATATAGAACCGGAACTTCACTGGAAGCTAAACATTATCCTTTTGCACGTACCCTGGTTCTGCTATGCTGTCTTTAAAACATATATTTTCTTTATAATTTAATAAGGCGTCGTGTGCCGACAATTGTCTGTGTTCACAAACCGTGTAGTTTATTATTATAACAAGTTTATGTTGTTCTTCAAAATATTATTGAGGAAAGGCAGTGAGTGTGACGTGGAACGAATTAATTTCCTTTGGTAAGTACCAGTAGTAAACCATTCGTAAGTACAATATATTTTCTTTTAAAGTGTTTGTGCAAAAAATTATTGATACATTTTTAATTGTCCTATGTTACCACGTTCTATCTATTATAATAATATAAACTTCCTCGACATTTTAGCCAACCGTTTTGTTGCAGCTTTAGGTCAATAGTTAAAAATTAATCGTCCATGAAAATTTGACGTTACCGTAAATAAAGTAGGAAACAATATCAACAATCCGGCTTCTATAGTTTCCAATGACACTTTTAAAGTCAAACTCTTTATGCTCTCAATTAAAAGCTATAAATTTTGCTCCAAATCCGTCACTAGCAATTGTTCTGAATTATAGAGAAAAAAAATGTATGTTGAAATTGGCTAGGGGATGCGATTATAATCGCTCATTTAAAGAGAGAACGGGATAACTCGATATTATTCAATTTAGAGAAATCGACTTTTAATGTTTGTAAATACGATAACTTTGTCTCTTTTTCTGTCTATCAAGATGTCACGTTGTTATTTTAAATGAGCGATATGTAGTGTAGCTAACTTGGGTAAAAATAACAACTGATTATGAAGCTAAGATTATCAAACCGACTCGTAGTGAATCAGTTTTTTAATACTACTTAAATATGCATTTGTAAGTATAAAAATAATGAAAAAACCGTAAGGAATTTTATTTTTCTTGATAATTTACGACCACATTTATATTTAGGAATTACTTATTCCCATTAAACCACACCAATTATTTGATGTATCAATAATACTTATTCCATGAAGATTAATAACAAATAATTGTTTTTATATCTAAAATTGTACTACAAAAAAAATATTTGTCTTAGGAGTCAGGTCGGACTTGATTGGAAGAGTATGTGCTCGTCGGGATAGCAAGAGGGTGGTAGGTTCATATTCTGGCTGACTACTGAGATAAATTGATTGTTTTTCCAGTACAAATTTCATTGGATATATGTATAAATCATGATGTTAAATGCCTTATTTCGTTATCAGCGTATACTTCTAAAAGTATCAGTCGTAGTGAGACTTATAATCTGATGATGATGACGACGGTGATCATAAGAAATAAATCAATAAACAGAATGAACTTTGGTATAAAATAGATGTCTCTATTTTCGTTATCTTGCACTATTACAGGATCGCTGTCGTTGCAGCAAATATTCATCGTAAGGTTGTTATTAACTAGCGACCCGCCCCGGCTTCACACGGATGCAATGCTCCACTATATTATGCATGTATTATACATAATAATAATAATAATAATAATAATAATAATAATAATATCTCATTTATTTGCCAGGACATGGTAAAATACATCTTATAACATAATTTCAAAGTACAACATGACCTGTCGAATTTGTCGACGTGCAAATATTTGAAACATTTCTAATACTCAATGAACTTATTAAATATGAATCTAAATCCTATAAATATCATAAATAAAAAAATAAATTATTTTAAACTATACAAATGTCAAATAACGTCGTATAACAAACGAATACAAAGGGCAAATAATATAACAAAGTGTATGTCAGTAATTCAAATCATCTTTTAGAAATTCATTGACAGAATAATATATTTTTTCTACCAAAATATGAAAAAGATCAGTTTTGAATTTATTATAAGGCACTCGAGTCAACTTATTTGGCAATTTATTAAAGATAGTAATTGCCATGTAATATGAATTTTTAGAGTATAACTCGAGTCTCCTATTTGGTATACGCAACTTATTTCCATTTCTACCTCTATATTCACAGTGCCATTTAGTGGGAAATAAGTTTTCATTTTTTTTTTACAAATAGACACATTTCAAAGATGTATAGACAGGGCAAGGACAATATTTGTAACTTTTTAAATAAGGGCTTACAACTATCTAAATAACCCGCACCACAGATACACCTTATACATTTTTTTGTACTTTGAAAGCTCTATCCATATCAACTGAATTGCCCCAAAGTATCAATCCATACCGTAGAATACTTGCTACGTATCCGTGATATGCTACAAGAGCTGATTCTCTAGAGGCTACTTCTCTTATTCTATTCAAAACATAAACGTACCTGTCAAGTTTCTTAACTAATGTTTCTATGTGAGCTTTCCAATTGCAATTCTGATCAATATGTATGCCTAAAAATTTTGTACTATTCACATTTTCTATTCTATTATTATTATATTTAATGTCATGATTTACTTTTTCTATGTTACGCGTCTTAAAATTAATGAATTTAGTCTTATTGATATTAATGTACAAATTATTGCACTCAAGCCATTTTATAATATTAGTTAAGTTTTTATTTGTTATATTCGCCAGTTCTTGTCTGTTTTTTGACCTAATAATAACTGTTGAATCATCCGCAAACAATCCGCAAACAATATAAACCTTCCTCTTGAATTAATCTATCTATTAAAAAAACCGCATCAAAATCCGTTGCGTAGTTTTAAAGATTTAAGCATACATAGGGATATAGGGACAGAGAAAGCGACTTTGTTTTACACTATGTAGTGATGTTACATTTTATAACCTTTATTTTCAAGTCTTTTAATCTCTGTAATAAAAATACATGCAAATGCAACGTTATTCAAACAATTTATTCAATACACGCTCGGATGCGGTTCGCGGTTCGCTTGATGAGGGCAAACCAATCTACAAAACCCCTAACTTAAAAAAAAACCCACAGAATAATCGACAAAATACGTAAAAAAGAATGAATTATATTGTGTTTGTAAATAAAGACTGGACTTTTGTTTGGGAAGCTTATAAACACGGATAAGCTCATCAGTTAACAGTATTAATACCAGCACAAAACAAAAAATGTATTAAAAAATAAAAAAAAACAAACAACGCCATCATTATTTCACAGTAGTAAGGCAATTTTTCATTTAATTGCGACACCTAGTTTTGTCTGTTTGAATTATACATTGGATAGAAATATCTTTAAAATTCCATAGATATTGAATTTGCCGCATTAAGCTTCTCTGATATTTCAACATCTGCAAATTTTCCTATGTTATGGCGCTATGATTTTTGGTTATATTTAACTGCAAAAAAATTAAGCGACACAAAGAAAATATTACAATGTACCCAACATGTTTTTAAAGATTAAATGCTAGGTAATACCTAATAAAATAAATGTCTTCACATATCTATTTTTTATCCATTACATATTTGACTTTTTTACGACAATGTATGATGGAATCAATATGAATAAAAACACAAACAAAGCTCTATTTGGTTTGCTAACCATATTCTGTTACGATTTCCGCACTGGGGCGTGTTTGGAGTAGTCTCGACAAAAAATATTTGCACAGTTCTTACTGCAACAATGAATTCAATACCCTCAAACCGAGCTTTTGTTTGCTATTCAATTGTTACCTTTATAAGTGGTTCAGTAGCTTTATTAAATTCTTGTAATGGTTGTAATCGCCCCTCAATTGTCATATACGTATCGTTACACCATCTATTACAGATAAGTACAGTATTAAGTGCCAGATTTATGTCATTTTCATCGTTTTCTTGCGTAAGCAAAAGGGGTTTATTTATCATATATAATCCAGTATCTTTATAATCTACTACTTTCTGAAATTAGCTTTAAAAAACATATATGGTTCCCGGCATATAAGTTGAAGCTGGTTTTGAAATCACGTGACATGAGCAGTAGTGAATAATGTACCTAAACTTGCTACTGCGCATGTCACGTGATTTCAAAACCAGGTTCAACTTATATGCCGGGGACTATACAAGACTTTTATTTAGCCTAATTAAAAATGTTTTAATGTCTTAATAACTTTATCCAGCTGAATAACAACTAAAAAATAATACAGAATGGAGTTTTTAAAGAAGGGTTTTTTCTTGAAAAATAAGTTTCCATATGCTAGGTTATGGGTAAACATCTTTTTAAAGGACCCACCCAAAAATACTTGTTAGTGAACAAAAGTTTATTTTTAGAAAGCTACACGAGGCTATGGAAAGATATCTTATTTTCAATAAAGAGATGACTTGTGATACTACTGTTCAATAAATTTGATGTAAAACAAAAACACACATTGCAAGACGTAAATAAAAAGGGAGGTCATTACTTACCTTTTTTTCTACACATTTTGTCCGTAATATGGAGTTTGATGGAGGTAGATGCCCGTGTCCAAGTTTCTTTTGTCAGTTCGACCTGGAAGAATCTCCCCATATCCGAATTCGGAGTAACTTTTAATTTTACAAAGAACAGAATATAATAAAAATTGAAAAAAAACTTATGATTTCACTAATAAAATTTATAATGAGTAACCAGCATTTTGCAACGCGACTTTTTGATTGAGGAAACATATTTACGACAATTCAAGATGTATTGTCATTCTGTAATTATAGCTCTCGAAAGGAGTAAAAACATCAATATTAAATAAATAACCACCAAATTCCATAATCTGGGACGTCAATATTCCTATATTTATTTATTTTTTTCTCTAGAAGTTAATCAAATCAAGCAAATGAATTATCGGCTCTATTCTAATGGTAAGAATGTGCATTCTTAATAGTGAAGAACTTTACTTTACATTTAAAGTCTGTCACATAAACCATAAAGTAAAAATTAAAAAACAACTATAAAATTATTTTTGCATAAAGACTTGTGCTTTCAATTAATAAAACGTTTATCTTTAATATTGCGTTTGATATAATAAATATTACTCACCTAACAATTCATGCATGTTGATGGTTCTTAACAAACGTAGATAAGAACACCTATCAATTATCTGTCAAAATGTGATCCATTTCCTTTAATTGCGTGAACCCATCTGAGAGTTTACACCTACGCTGTTATTGCCATACATTCTTAGAAAAAGTGTTTAAAGTATGTAATTATGCTACTTTAATAGCACCGCACTTCTGTGAGCAAGTAATAAAAAATCTGGTTTTAACATTAAAGTATTATAAGAAACACTTATGGGCAATATAATGCGTCTGTATTCATTGGAAGTGCAGTCAATAAACATTTAAGCGGAGACTTCATACTTCACTTACTGAACCAAAAGTAAAATTTAAAACTAATTAAAACAAAAATATTTTTTTGTTATGTGGTAACTATCACACACTTAATTATATTACCTACTTTTATTAATGCTATGGGCAGATATTTTTTCAGTTCAGTAAGTAAGGTCAGTCAAGACAGTAGAAGCTAATGCACTGCGATCAGACAATAATAAGGATACTGGTTTAATAGCACATAGCAGCATCACTGAGCTATCGTATTATCACATCAGCTTTAGCTATGGTCTATGCAATAAACGAACACAGGTTTCTACTAATACTTGGTTTCATAAGCTTAAATAAATAAACGTTTTGTGTAACAAATAAAAAGTAATAAATTATTTAATGATATATCTAATTATAATCGTTTGGTAAAATAACATTTTTGTGGATGTTGTAATAACCCTTCTATGTTGTAATAACCACGAAAGGCATGAACAGCATCTACGTATTTAACACCGCACCATACTGTATAAATTAACCATGGTTTTAATTTTGGGGTTAAATTTTCTCACAATCTAAACAAAAGTTAAAATTTTATTGAAAGGGTTTTCCTATTTCTGTTGTTCTTTGGCTTGAAACAATTGATTCTTAAGAGTTTTGTAATTTTTAAACAGTTCTTGACACTGCAGGTGTTAATAGTTAAAATTGACTCGCCCCTTGTTAACTTACTATTGATATAATATGATGGGGTTACAAAAATGAAATAGGTACTTGAACCAAAAATAAATTAATACGAAACCGATTGTTTGAAATACAAAAGCTTTACATATTGTGTATATTCTGTTTCTTTTTCTTTGACGCGTTATTAGAATTTATCAGTTTGTATTGCTATTTATCATTACTTCTCATCATTAATTAATATATAATTTATTTCATAAAGAACATGGAATTAATTGTTTTACTGATATGTGTAATAACGCACCTACTAGTTGAAGATTATGTACATTAAAGATTAATACAATAAACAAATATTAAAAAAAAAATATATATACAACTCTTTAATTCTTGTTAAATATTTTTTTATTATTCTCACACAAGCAGGTTAAAACGACGTATTCTAATTTGTCCTATCTATTGACCTAGTTAGCGGGAGACCATTTATTCGATTAGGTTTCTATATTATAGCAATATAAAAAATAAGACGGTAGAGAGCTTAAAGAGGCATAATTTAACTTTTAAATATTATAAATTTTAATACGGTGTTATTAAATGAGTTATGACTAGATTACCACTCAAAACGTTGTAGCCTTAAGATGTTCGTGTAAGGTTTTACAAATTAACATAAGAAAGGAAACTTATGAACAGGATTAATCAATTTCTATTAAAAATTATTGAACCCACCGAGAAATATTTGTGACTGTACCCGTCCCACTTTCCTCTATTGTCATTCGAATCAATTGAAAAAGTTAATTTGACAAATGCAAATGAATTTCGATTTTCGACAGAACCAATGCACTGTCATGCATTGTCATGACAAACAGAGTTCGTCATAAGCACAGAATAACAATTGCGAGGCGTGCGGAGCCCTCCATTTTTATTCACATTTGATTATATTTTTGTTGAGATATTCTATAAAACATCCATCCCTTACAATTGTAGGTAAGTATTAATTTGCAGTAATGTTGATGAACAATATTTATATATAGAATTATGAAGCAGTGTCTAAAGTAGAGTTCTATAATTAAGAAAGAGTTTTAAAATCTAATTCTTAGAATTGCCTATAGAACCGGGATAGTTTTGCATCTTTACTGAATAGTTAACTTCATTTTGCAAAAATATTTCATAACTCCAGTTACTCTTTTTCAGTTGCAGTTACTATTAATAAAACATAGAAGATTTAACGAAGGTCATTGTTTTCTGAATTCAATCTTTACAGAGTGCTTAAGAATGTTTAACAAACTTTAATAAAATAAAGATAATTAATTTCAGTCCCACTATGACGCGAGTTTGAAATCTACAAACGATCATTTATTATTAAGGGAAGCTTATATGTTTATGTATTATTTAAATAAGCTGCTCCACAGTACCTGCGTTCTCGTTCTCAAAACAGTGAAAGGTCGCGTGCAGAGGGTGCGCTCATTGTCACCTCATGATAGATTGCTGTCATATTCAAAACTATCGTCTATACAAATGTAAATCATTCGCAGACGTGATGTACGCCATACGCAGTTGTTAAAAAAACAAAGATTTGAGAAATATCAAACAAACGGCACGTTAGATTAATCAACTTGCACGCTCAAAAAAGTTTCGCGAATGGATTCGTTTATCTCCTAAAAAAAGAATACAATGTATAAATCTCATCGTTTTGATAACAAAGGTTTTATGGAAAAACCCCGTTTGCCTGAAAGTTTTTAAAAATAACAATACGAGTTACTGAGTAAGAATTCAGAATCTTTGTTAAATTATGGAAAGAAGTTGAAAGTAAAATAAAAATATAAAACCTCTTTTCTACTTTTAATAGACGCAGAAAATCCGGATTTTATTCTGATTGCTGATTTAAATGTAAAAATTTTTTGGCTATGTCGTTAAACAATATTATTTATTACCTGAAAAAGTAGACAGTTAATGGGGTTAACTTCAAAATTCTTTCATTAACTTTGTGAAATTGTATTCCTATATTATAATATGTAAAGGTCAACGAACTGAAATCTTGTATGCGTTGAATAAATCAATAGTTATCCAGAGTGCATTCAAAATATTGTAACCGTGATCGTAAATCTCCTCCCGAGCACTAGCACGCCCGGTGCGAACGTCACAACTCTATATTTTTATTTTTTATCAAACGTGGCAAAGGAAGGGTTGACACAATGCTACGAATCACGTTACATTTATTTTTTGATTTACCCGTTGTTTGATGCTTGGACTTTTTCAAACCCAGTGGGCCGGTTCTGCTGACACTATTCACATAATGATTGATGGAACTAATTAATTTCGCTGTACGCGTGTTCCTCAATGTACTTGGATACTTGAATTAGAAATTTAAAAACTGTGCTTTTCGAAGTTCTTTTGTAGAACTATGCACTGACAAAAGGCTGATATTTCAAATTTTGCCACGCGCTCATGTATGATGTGAACCCCCTTTTAAATTTTCATTATTGATGGCCACGGGGATTTAAATAAAATTGACTAGTAAGTAGTTTATTGTGTGTTACTTTCATATCAAAATGTAGTATAGTCAAATATCATTTTCGAATGATGCGCGTAAACCTCAAAGTAAATTACAGTAGATATATCAACAACGGTAGTGCCGCTTTTTTACCGGTCTCTTAATCCTGTAACATATGATACTTTTTGTATAGTGTTATGCGATGTTTGATTGCAAGTAACAATTTGCGTTATTGGAAAAACTAACACGGTTTTTCGTGTTCTTTTCCCGTCACCAATTTCTTAGTATCACATTGGACAGAGATGAATTATCTGTCAAAATATATTTTTCTAACAGATTTATGCCAGCCGTGGCTTCTTATCTCAGTTTTTATCTCTTCTTCCTTCGTCGTTTTTCTGTGGTGAAGTATCTGCAAGGATATGCGATATGAAATTTTAAATATTCGTCAGTAAATATAAGACTGAACTGAAACATTGTTCTGACCTAAGATAAGAGCAAAACCTAGTGTTAGAAAATAAAATATAAACTAGTGTTATAGAATTTATTCTCGGAGAGGCCTGAATATGAAAACCGGTATGGGAGCCACTCGACTAAAGAGGTCGTCGTACCGCTGAGCTCATCACAATCACCCGATATCCCGTGGTGTCGCGTTGTCGTACTGGACTGCCAGCGCTGAACAGTCCTGCAATGGACAGAGCTTGATCTGATTTGCGGATTGATTTTATTAATTACTATTTCCGCACTTAACCCCTTGATGGGGCCATTGAATGTGTCTTGCGTTTTTCTTTTTATTCCAAACAACCCAATTCATCCCCAATGGTTAGTATTTTCAGAGCCACAGGCTTCCGGGAGCAATGTTGAAGATTAGAG
This sequence comes from Calamotropha paludella, assembly GCA_927399485.1. Taxonomy (NCBI): domain Eukaryota; kingdom Metazoa; phylum Arthropoda; class Insecta; order Lepidoptera; family Crambidae; genus Calamotropha; species Calamotropha paludella. The sequence continues at coordinate 10,593,466 of OV656819.1, forward strand.
AAGCTGTGCTTGTTTATTTATCCATGCGATCTCTGACGGAGGGCGGTCTGTTACAATTATGATATTTATAGGTTTTAACAACTAAAAAAATAGTCTGCCGTGTCTTCCGAGATGCTGGTTTTGAGGCATATTTGGCACTCACCGATTACTAGATTTTATCAGGTTTTTAGGAAGATATACCCTCGGAACACAGTGAAAACTTGGCCATTCAGAACCTCAAGACAAACCTGTAAAATATTAATGTAATATTAATATCAATAAATAACCACACAAACCATTCGAATCGATTAATCATCTTTAAACTTTTGGCTGAAGAGAAAAGCAAAAGAAATCTGAAGATAGCGCAGTGTTTACAGCACATTCGTATTGCGATTGCGGAGATAAGCAAAAGCTCTCGGTCATCGGACGTGTAATGAAAAATAAGTATATTAATTATCTCGAGTTCCTCCGTAGGGCAGATACGATAAGCCGATGAAGTCTAATCATTAACAGCGACCAGTCTGCATTTGTACTCGTTCACGTGTTAGGTTATGTTATGAACTGTTCTCCCTATGGCGTTCCTCGTCAATACTCTGATCGCTAAAAGATGCGAAAATATTATCCCATCCCATGGCTCTGATTGAGTAAATTTTGTTATTTCGCAAAAAAGGTCAACTGTTTTATTTATAGTCAAACATAACTTTTTAGTCTTTCTGAATTGCTTTGCTTGCAAATTTCAGCAGTATAGTAAGCAATATTTGTCTGTTATAACAAATTATTCTTGCTCATTAATGGCAAACTTTTAACTTACTATGCTTGAAGACCGTCAGTTATTATTTATTACTTTTGTACCTGTAAATTTTGCTATTATTCTGGGAGGCATATGTAATAATGTTCCTGTTCCTTCCGCTAATGACTTCTTCTGATTAGAGAACAGAGAAAAGCTCTTGAAGTTTATAATAGTGTATCCATCTTCTCTTTTACACAGACTGTGTTTGCCATACAATTTAAAACAAAGAAATGTTATCCTCTCTTTATACAGGTGAATAAAAAGACATCATTAAACCTTCACGTATTGCTTTCAGACACTTCCACGCTCTCATTACCTTGACTTTGATGTTTTGAACGAGATGAAAGCACCCATAGGCTTACTTTAACGCGTGCACCTTAAAAGTAATCGGTGCTTTATTAAAATAAGTTTTCATCTAACCGTGTATTTTTGTCTACAAGATAGGATTATGAGGTTGTTTTTTTTAAGTTAATCACAGAGCCATGTAGTTAAGGTAGCTATTTGACTTATGATTTTGTCTAAGAATTATTCGTTTATATGCCACCGATTGCCTATTAATGTCCCCAATACCAGACGTGACGTGAGCCTAATGTAATCGGACGGAATGAAATAACAAAGTTCTTTTTTATTGGGTTAACTCTTGATCCCAATCAAGCCCGGGGGCAAATACAGGAACCACGTTGGAACGAGCGAATACAAAGCAGTGCGTTTCATAAACCAGAAAAACTGCAGTTAAAAGTCCTATGCGAAGGCCATATCCTATAAGAAGACGGTCACTGAGGAGATCGTTGTCTTCTAGGTATGAAAGCAATTTCCTCTTCAGCACTCTTTCCATAACCTCACAAAGTATAGAAGTGATGGCGATCGGTCTGTAGTTGCATTGGTCAGCACGACTATCCTTTTTGGGTACTGGCTGCACATTGGCAAGCTTTCAGAATTTTGGTACGGTTTTTCTTTTGAGAGAGAGGCGATACATGCTTGTTAGCACAGGAGACAACTTCTCAGCCCAACATCTTAGTGCTCTTGCTTATATGCCATCAGGACCACTGGCCTTATTCACATCCAGACTAAGTAAGACTCTACGGACCTGCTTATTATGAATCTAAGACATCGAAGAATCAGAGAATCGTCAGGTTTCAGCAAAGGCGGTAACAACAGAAATTCGACAGAAATTCGCTTCGACTGACTTTGAGAGGGACCAGAACTGTTTACGTCCATTCGAGAAGGAGGATAATTTCATCCCTATTCAGCTGAGGTCGTCTAATCTCGCCTTTGAAATTACCCTTTTGCATGACTTGACAGCCGAATTATAGGCTTTCTTCTTCGCTCGAATTCTTCGTACATGAACCTTGCGATCGGGGATATGCACCCAAGCTTGGTAAGCAGACCGTTTTCGGGCCGCAGCACGAGCACAGGCCGTATTATACCAAGGCCGGGACTTGTAACCAAGCAGGATGTCGGGGAATGGAATTAAATACTCCATTCCCTGCCGAATTACGCAATCGCATCAGTGGTGCACGAAGGGTCGTTCGAAGAGAAGTAAATTTGCCGCCAGGGATAAGATGCAAAGAAAATGCGCATCTCGTCCCAATCTGCTGACTCGTAACGCCATACCCGCCTCATGCTCCTGGGGCTATCATATGGTCCTCCGTTGTGAATAGGTTGTAAATAGGAGAGCAGATCGATATGGATTTCACCACACAATAGTCAAAAGATTCCAGTGGAGCTGAGACCAATACCGACTGTTTGTACGGATCAGTTGTCAGCAGTAAGTCCAGACAATTGGGTGTGTGGCCAGCAATATCTGGAATTCGTGTCGCTTGATCCACCAGCTGAGTTAGATTTAGCACTAGGGCAAATCGTCGCGCTCGTCGTCGCAATCTCTCCCAGCATGATCAGTTTTCTGGTATGTGAATAGCCAGTTTTTGTGGTGAGCGTTAAAGTCCCCCAGACAAACCAGTTTCGCCGCTGGATAGCGCCAAGTCTGCCGTTGCTCTAAGGTAATCTATGAGCCGAGTCGCCTCACGGTCACCGCTGTGCGATCGGTAGACACAGACGTAGAGCATGTTCTTTGCCCCTGTCAAAAGTGAAATAACGGAAAACCCGGTTTTTTTAAAGCATCGGAGACGCCTACAGCAAATGTCATTGCGGACGAACACACAGACCCCTGCACACATCTTGAACTTGTGCTCAAGAGTGCAACCAGGGTAATTGAGGTACGTCTCATCCGATGGGATTGCTATCTGAGTCTCCGTTAAGAAGAATAGGTGCGGCTTCTCTGTCTCCAGGTGGTGAAGGACCGGTTCGAGATTAGAATGCAGCCTCTAATGTTCGCGAGCTGAACTTTTAATGGGAGGAAGTGTAGCCTTTATTTAACATTCTTCTTGTGCTTTCTGATCATAGTGGTGAATGTCGGCGGGTAGGATTTTCTGCTTTCCGTTCAGAAAATTCATACAAAGGCGCTTGGGATGCACCCGGCCCAAGTTCGTCACCGTGCCCAGCGCTTGTATGAAGTAAGACAAGTCACGAACTAGGCACATGGTGTGGTTATCCGACACTGCACCCCCTAACTCAACCTTTTTTTATTTATACTTAAGAAAATGCATTACGCATTACTGAGCAGAACGTAAAACCTCCACCTCCCCACACAGTCTAGTGTCCGATGAATTTCTGGAGGCATACTCACTAAAAACCGTACCAACCGTACCGAGCAATGTGTAGTATGCACTCACACACTGCTCTTGATTGGACCCGTGAAGCCGTTTCTGGCTTTCGCCGCGGGATCCTCTAACTCATTCTACGACACAACGACAACCACAACGACAAAACGCAGAATGCTGTAGAGATTTTCTTTAGCTTTAGCTGTAGCTTTGATATGCTAAGAGAACCTTACAAAAAATCATGTAATTATATAAATAGAATATAACGTAGCACACGATGACCAAAAAGATGCAAGTCTAGTTGATATCAAACTTGCTTTCTTAAAAATAAGTTAAACAAGCTTATTATGGAGTACACAGCTATCACGCTTCGTTACTTGTTCTGATTTAATTAAGTACAATCTCTCTGACATTTCTTAATTATTTCCGTCCGTCGGAACGAAATCTACGATATGATAAAATTTAAAAACATTATAATTACAGTAGGTCGAGTTTAACCAATTGTCGTAACAGGGAGGAAGTATCGTTGGACAGAGCCTATGCTTGACTGCTTTGTTACGCAGTCAACGGAGTTTCAAATTAAACAATATTTTAAAATAAAACCACTTTTACCGGATTATTTAGACATTTTATTGTGGTTTTTTTATTTGATCCAATCCAAAAATCAAAACTAAATGCGCAATTACGCCGGCAATAGTAGATTTATTGAAATGTGTTATGTGCGCGGAGGTGTAAGAATTAAGCAATATGGTTTTATGATTAATAAAAAAATAGTTTAAAGTGGTTAGTCTTTATATGTGAACAGTATCGTGGTGTGTTCGGAATGAAACCAACATTATTTTGCCATATTAAAACAGAGAAGCTCGTGATATGAAATATTTGATGATCCATCCAATCCTTGTAAAAGTTTCGTAATTAACCTCGCGATTACAGATTCAGTACGCTGACCATTGCATCTTCAAACTACATTATCCACGTACGCAAAGGTTCTGAAACGAACTGCTTGTTTCCTCAAACTAGGTTCACGGGTTTTGGGAAATAGTGTATAACAAATATGCTCCCCATAAGCTCAATCCTAGGGAAGACATCCATAAGCTACGGTAACCGCTTAGCTTTAGCTAAAGCATACGCTTTATTTACTAGTATAACTTATTATATTCCACAGAGATTGGGAAACATTTTTGAATTTACAATTCTAAAAATCATCGCAATAGCGATAAGAAAAGATTTATAAAAAAAACCAACCTCTTAATAAACTCATTTAAGTTAGAAAAAGTGATTTGGCAATTTCATTCTAATTATGACATGAGCTTGAAAGAAAAACACTCTTAAACTAAAATAGAGTTTTTAATAATTGAGTTTAGTTTATAATTAATACGGTAAGGTTTTAGCTTTCACCGAAGGTCGCGTATACCTTTTACATGCATTTGTAACATTTTCTCATATACCTACTCCCGCTCACAACTTTATTATCACCAATATTAACACCTCTATAAAACTGCATAACAATCATCAATGGCAACAAGTAATAATAACAATAACTAAGAATCCAATATCGTACAATTTGATTAGAGTAGAAATACTCTTTGCTACTACTTGACACAAAAAGGTTCAAAATTAAAAAGACACAAATCTAATTTAGAAGGAGTTGACTGACGTGTAACGGTATTATACTTTTTTTTGTTTTTTAAGAGCTAGTTTTGTAGCCAAAAAAAACGTTGCCGACTCATTTATCTTAAGGAAAGAAAGGGTGAGAAACTTGACTTTATTGCTGCGGTGCGGCATAATTTATGGAACAAACACTACTAGAAATTTCACTTTTGTTTTGGAACAGAGTATTTGTGAAAAATGTTTTTAAGGAGTACTTCCTTCAACGATTTGAAAGTCTATACAAACGTTTGGAAGTGATTTACTGGTTCTTTTATTAATTGAGATAAACAATTTAAAATATTCCCAATATTATTCATTGTAACTACAATGTACATTTATTATATTATACATGTGACATAAAAGTTCTTAATATCCGAAAAAAACGTTAACATATATGTACATGCCATACCTAAATTACTTAGATTTTAAATTACGACTTTTTTAAATGTCAATAAATTAATCCATAATAACAAACTAGGCCAATTTAGAAAAGGGCATGAAAAAGACTTCGTGGTTGGTCATCTCCCTGAAATTACTGACAGCGTATAGACAGATGGGTTCCATAGACCAAAGACCAGAACTAACTATACTTCATTCAGTGGACTAAATTATCGTCACGTCGGTCGGTCGTTTATACACAATGGTGACACTAAATCCTTAAGTAACTATAATGTCGTAATGCCACTCTAAAATAGGGTACACAAAAACGACCAAGTAAAACATCTGCAAAAATGTCGCATCCGGTCAATTCGTTCAATAGCGTTCTATTGAGCGGATTGACCGGTTCAAAATCTGGTTGAAATACTAGAACCAGATGACATAATTACTTCAATTATATCTCGGGAATGCATTGATAAGTAGCAATTATAATTTCTATCAAATAGTTACATTTGAGATTATAATTGAGTACATACTTGTAAGTTTATTATAAGGTTCGTTTCATTCGATACCACATAATTACAATACGTAAACTGTAATCGTGCCTATATAAAGTGAATAATAATAATAAAAAAATACATGACTCTTGGCATTAAACTGCTATTTTTGAATAATTATATAACAAAACCTTAAACTATTAGAGATCAGCCCAATTTTGCTCTCTTATATATTTTACTGTACTGTTAAACTAATTTTTAGGCACAATAAAGAGAAGATATTTTGGTGTAAAAAAATTGTAATTTCAAAATATTTTAGTCGACGGCGTTTTTATCCATAGCGGAAAGGAGTCTTACCCAGCACTGGTCATCATCATGATGAACCAATCTTCTTGGTTGCCGCCGCACGTCTCCTCAACCACTCAGATATCGAAAGGCGTGGATTCGTTTCCGGTCTAAGAGAAAGGGAATTTTACAATGTCTAATTTAAAAGCAATTTAAAACACCATAAATATAAAGAAAGATATCAATATGGGATTCCCATCAGTACTATTTAAGTTTATAGCTAAATATGTCAGAATTAAATATTTAAAAGCACAAATATCGAATCATTATTGACCAAATCAATTAGAACTTAAAAGCCGATAAACTAATCGACAAATAGTTAAGATAAGCCTCTTACCGAAAGCCATATGTTCTTTTAAAAATTATGAAACTACTTCACATCATCATTAAAACGACACATCACGAAACCCGATAAATGCCAAAAGCATTTAGACTGACATAATATTTTGAACTTTAATATTCAGGTAGCAAAGTTCACAATGTAAAGAAAACGTAAATTGATATAAGATGTGGTGAGAGACTAATTTACTAACGACCGGTCGACAAAAAGTGTTTTAAATGTTTTTATACAACACAACAAAAACAATTTTAAAAAGTTTAGAGTCTTAACAAAAGACGAAAATCAATTGAAGTTGAGCGTGCGTGTTACTATGACCCTTGTTAAATAAAATTAAACGGACTTGGCTATAATAGGTTAGTTGCCTAAATTTTGAAAAGTGGTTAATGATATATCTAAATGTATATTTTATCCCAAAAAACTGTTATTTTTAATAAAATCGAAAATTAACAGTATCATGTATTTTGCATTTTGAAAAACTAATTTAAATTTCCCTTAAAAACGCTCAAGACTGTCATGGCGTCTTGAATGAAGTCACGCCATGCAAAACAAAGTACAACGATTGTGAGAATTATTTAATTTACAATAAATCCTTCTTATTACAAGTACTGTTTAGTGCCCCACTAGTAAAGCATAAGCTTAAAAACATCAAGCAAGTTTACTGTCACGTGACCTAATGTCTATTTTTTCCGAATATATTTTTTAAAATAATAATAATCTTTAATAATTATGATATGAGAAAAACCTAAACTATTCAGGTTTTTCTTATCTCTATATCATAATTCATAATAAGAAACTGTAACCCATCCGATTTATTCTGAGTGGACAAAAGCCTGATACTGTTTATAACTAATACGATGTTCATACTGAGATATACAAAAGTTTTTTGTCAGAAAGTTTCGATGTTTCCTAATCTATCCACACTAGATTGATTATTTAAATTGTTTAATTTATTTTAAGGTTTGGCTGAAAGTTAACTAATTGGCTAATTTTATTCTATAAGTTAATATAGAAGACGATAGGCACAAAATAAACTAGAGAATTCCATTTTTATTTCGCGCCAATTTACGCTTTAAAAGCAGGTTTCACATTTTATCTGTCTATAAAACTGTCGCCCTTTCAATTTGGCCACTCATATTTGTGAGGTACACGAATTATTTATTACCCATTTTATTTCATCCGCACGCACTTTTCGGACGTTATTTTTATTTGCACGCTTGTTTTTTTGCGAATCGCTTTTTTACTGTTAGCTATTATTGGCACTTCATGTGGAAAGTTACTAGAGGTTTATTTGAATTTTTTTGTATTATCTCTGTGTCAGCTGGTTATGAGACTCATGACTGGAGTGGAGGCCATTAGATTCAGTTTTATATATTTAATATTCAATATGATCTTCATGACGGCGGCGGTTGTTTACGAACCAGTGGAGAAACAGAATTCCATGTTGCTAACAATATTTTTTTATATCTAAAACAATCAACTCTTGAAATAAAGCTTTAGAATTTATAAATCTAGCAGGTAAATACTTATTAAACAAAATTTAAAATGTTTTTTTTTAACAGGATTTCATAGATGTTTATAAAGTTAATTATTAAAAAAACTAGAACGATGAAACCCAATGGAATAAAAGTATTTGTAATTTTTACGACACTTCGTTTTCATCACCTTTTAAAGATCATTGACCTCAAGTGGTGTCAAATTCCACACATTTCATGTACACCGACAGTAGTCAAGACTTTTTAATGCAATCTGACCCTAAAACCAAGGAGTTAAGGCTCCCATAAGCATCCCCTTTAATTGTTGATTATTCCGCACCCTAGTGCAACACATAACAATGCTTAACGGCTGGACAGTTCGATTAAACAAATTTGTTTCAATCTCAGTTTAGCAAAGAAAGGTCTAATGGTTATATAGAATAGTTTCGTCAACACTGTTTTTGAGGAATTCTTTGGTGTTCTAGCTAGGTTTTGAAAAAGATAAAAGACAACTCTATTACGCTGATATTTGTCTGTCAAAGTTTTCCGAAGCAAAATAATAGATAGTAAGTTTCTACTTTTCTAAGCAAAACAAAAAAGTTACGATTACTATGAAATATAAGCTCATTTCCTTACTTCTTAAAGTTCTAAAGCCTGTGTGTAAGATTTTAAAGTTGCACACTTGACTATTGTGTTTCAGGTAATATTTAAAAATAGATCTTAATATAACGAGAATAAGTTTTGAATTTAAAATCTTAACTCAAAAGCGGTACTAACGTTTTTAGATATTTACTCTCAGGCCTCTGGCTGCATAAGGAAGGTTATCGCAATTTGATTAATTAATAGTTCGTTACTAAAAACGCAACACAATATTCATAACTGACGATCTTCTTCATGATAAAATTTACTCTGTAGTCCAATACATGTGAATTTTAAAGTGTATTATTTATTATTTGCACATAACTATTTCATAGACATTGAGTACGTCATTGTGTATAATCTCATTACTATTGCAGATCCCTTTTTGCATATTTAAAGTACACAAAAAAGTATTGTAAAACGCAAGTAATCTAGTCTTAAAGTTATTGTAATTCAACACGGTGCATTATTCAGCATTTAGGGTTGGTTTCTTTTTTTTACAAACAAAAGAACCCTTTAAACAGTATTATACGGTCAGTAGGACCTTACGTTATATGAGGGATGACATCACGTTAATAACCAATATAATTTGATTTCATTTGTTTTTCCACGGATATAATTTTGTCAAATTATAAATTTTAAAAAAAGCCAATTTATATAAAAGTTATCCGAAACATAATGTTCTTCTAAAACCTTTTTTGTGTTTTTTTTTACCAAGAGAATAAATCTTTTCAAGTCTTACTAGGGGTGCAGTAAGACCTGAACAGATTTATTCTCTATATATCATATTAATTAGTTTCATATTAATTTTATATACTGCTTCTACCATGTCCCTTAAATAAGGAAAATAGATTTATGAAGTAGAATAAATAAATTATCTTACACCAAAGGCAGATTTTATTTTAATCTAAGCATCTTACTGACTTTCTATAATCTCTTTGACCCTCTTTCCAACAGTCTTTTCTCAATGATATTCTATATTTTCTGTATTTAGTCTATTACAAGGAAGTTTTAAGAGTACTATTATATAAGTAAAACATTAATAAAGCATCGGGTATTGACAGCAAGAAGCCACAATGTTCCAATAAAATGGAGTGCAGAATATTTTCTACATTCCAGAAATATCTGCTTCGTTACAATATTCCCCCCTCGGAATCTAGTTTTTCTTCCAATCTGCTCACAAATCAACCCAACGCCTACTCCCGGCAGCAAAATGAAAAGATTCAATAAAAGCCCGTTGTATGCACTGCAACATTATGCAAAGAAATATTAAAAAAACTCTTGACACACATCTTTCATGAACTGAAATTTATAGAACGATAGATAATATAAGATTTTTTTTCCAAAATTTACCTGATTTGGATTTTGGTGGTTTATTTATTAAACAATAGAAATTTGGATGCTCAGGTTTATATAAAACAATGAACATCTATATTATTTGCCAATTTGATAACAAATAAAATAATTTAGGTTACCACCTACACTTTTAAATACATAATTCCTAACACGAATATAATTACTCTAATAGCTTACTAAAATAAAAAGGGCATGTACAAGAAGTCTATGTTAAAAGTAGCTCTAAATATTTAAATATGAAACAAACGCTGCAGTAATTACTGCATAGGTCATATAATTAATAGATTATACGTGCTTAAATACGCGGCAGAAAAATATAAATTCCTTTTAGTAATACATAGTGAAAAGAAACAAACCAAAGAACCTAACAGAATACGCTACATAATGAGGCTTCGCCTCGGTAAAGAATCTAAAGAACTATTGTGAGGGCCGTGTCGAGTTAAATACCTTCATTTTACCTGCCTTTGTGTGATAAGAATGTCTTTCTTTAGATTTTAAATGGTGGAGACTAAATAAGATGCCCTGTGAACGGCTGGTGGAGTAAGCCAGAAACATTAACTAGAAAGTTGTCCTTTTTGAAAAGTGCCTAATGCTTTACGCAAATTAAAATTGGGCATTTTGAGCAATAGTATCGTTCCAAAATTTGTTAAATATATGAGTTTGAGTTTAACTATGGTAAAGATAACATACAATCTTGGATTTGAATGTAATAAGATGTTCATATATATTTTGAATTCATAGATTCAAACGTTTCAGTCCCTTACTGAAAATTTTTCAATTTTTAACCAACTGAGAGCTGAGTAATTGGAGATTTAGTAAAAGTATGGTTATGTTCTATACTTAACAGTTGAATTCTGAAGTGTAGATGTTAAATTTTAATATAAACATACTAGAAATAATTGTATTGGCCCTAAAGTTTTGCTCAGGCGAGACTTGAACCCGCTAGCTTTGAAGTCCGGTCTACTGCTCTCCCAATTGAGCTTGCGAGCCCTGTGAGCACCCATCGAAATTAACAGTACTGTTACAATTTTATGCTGTATGCCAGCGTTACTTCATCATTAAAAGGAATATCCTAGCACCTGGAAAAAACATTTTAAGAAAGAATTATTCCGAATCTGACCCGGTAGCAGGTTAGGTTAGGAACTCGAATTTTTTTCAAATATTTGTTCTGATCGTAACCCTTTTCCGAACCTAACCACTATGATTGGTCACAGACTACATAAAACTTTTTTAACTTCCCGCTAAGAAAATCGAAGATTTTCGAAAAATCGGGAAGTTATTGTTTTTACCCCGTTTTGCAAAAATCGAGTTTTCAACAGATCTCGACGTTTTGAGGCCTTAGGAATCTTCCCTGACCCTTCCCGCGATGGTGTCTGTATGTATGTATGTGTGTGTTATAACCTCTTATAACTTTTGAACGATTTGACCGAATCGAACCAAACTAAATGCGTTTCAAAGAGTTTCATCAAACTTAGATTTTCTGAAAATTTGAACCGATTCGGACCGGTAGATTTCGAAAAAAGTAAAAAAAAACTAAATAAGAATTTGAAAAGAAACTTTTTTTTAAATGTGTTTTTTTGAAATAACTTTTGAACGGCTTTACTGATCAATTCCAAAAACTAATCAGCTCTTAACTCCAAAAAACCACGTCGATCGCGCCCAAGTGCGTCAAAATCGGTTGATTCATTCAAAAGTTATGGCAGTTTGAAAATTTAAAAAATCGTGTTTTATGAAACTTTTATTGGCCTTTTGAGCGCGAAGAGCTCAAAATCATAGAATAGCTACTTCTTGAGCTCGGAGAGCTCAAAATAACACATAAATTATATTTTTACTTAATGTTTATGTGGCTTATAGTTACTAATTTAAGTTAATAAATGTAATTTATTGGGACAATATTGTAATGTTTGATTCTAATATGGCATTGTATAAAGGATAAAATCTATTTTTTCTTGCATTCACGAAATTTACATATTTAACAATAGACATATTTCTGTAAGATACAAAATACGCCTTTAAAAACAACCACGCCTCTAAATCCCACCTGAAGGCTCGGGGGCATTCTTTTTTATGATTTTTTACAGGCGTTTTTTACCGTTTTAAAAATATAGAAAAAAATATCATAATATAATATTAAAATATAATGTATGGGCCAATGTCGCCCCTTTTACTGAAAACAACTACACTTTCTAGTCATTTAAAACCTTGTCAACCCTTGTTAAAAAGCAAGATTCAACAAGATTGTAGTGGTAAGCAAAGTCAAAATACTTAAATTTTTAATTTTTGGTTATTAAAAATTGGGCAACTATATAATAAGTTAACCCTAAGAACATGCTATTAAGAAAAATTTATCGTTTTTCAAACTCAAAACCTCAAAGATGACTTTCACTAGAGTCGGCGTTGTAGTCAATTTAAGATATTACTGATATTCAAATACATATTCATATCGGATGAATAAGGGTTGTTTTACAACAGTTCGTCGAACTTTGTGGGAAGGCGCAAGGGTTACTGTTGTTTATGCCCATTGTCCTCATTGTGGACCACTTGTCTCTCCACCTTGCCCCGCGAAGTACATCTTTAAATGATACACAGATTGATGGTTTTTAAAATTCGAAATAATAAACAAAAATAACATATTACAGTTTCATCTTGACCTAGACTGAGCAAACTGATAATTTAAATCAAATTAAAAATATTAGCATTAAATTGTCACCTAAGGTGACAATTCACTGACATAAAAGTCTGCCACAATATGTCTTTTTATTAGTTGGCCGTAGTACTAACTGGCCAGTTTAGTTCACAATGTAGTGTACTGTTAGAATTATTAATTTAATTGGTAAGTTTGGATTAAAACTGTGACTAACAAAGAAATAAGAAAAATTGTGACTCAAGTTTATTTGATAGAGTACCACTTGCCACCTAAGCTTAATATTAGTTGGTACCTGCCAGCAAAAAATAACATATTTTACTAAAATTATTGAAGTATAAAAGAAACTTTAGTTAAATGAGACGAGGTTTCATTATATTTTATACAAACACTGGTTACTTACACTGATTATTTATGGGCGAATGTTTATAAACGAACACCCTGTTTCACCGGTGTCGCATCAACGTTAACGAAAATATTCTAACATAATAAAGAGTTAACTGTGTGAATAACAGCATCCTTTTGTGGTTCATTGTTGTTTTGTGAGAACTTATTCTTGCCGTGACCGGGTCAGCGGTATGCGACTAGTGTATTGTCCAAAAAACATTAGCTGGTCAAATTATAACCCTTTTCTTTAAAAATCTCGAGCAAACATGTTTGAATAAAACAACACACAATGCATTTGTTAATCGTAAGATTACGTGAAGACAGCGTTATTCAAATACTTTTGTCCAATGATATGGGTCCTTCTAACATAATTTCACCATGTTTAAAACTGATATTGGTGATGAAAATCAATAATTATAATTCTGTACTATATACGTTGGGTTACTGTACTAAGACTATAAAAATTGACAAAGCAAGAAGAATCAAAAAAGATTTTGCAGCACTTAAAATTCTACGCACAACGTCAATCCATCTATTCAATAGGAATTTATTATGAACTAGCGGCCGCCCGCGACTTCGTCCGCGTGGAATATTGCAACATTATTTTTCTAAAATAAAAGTAGCCTAAGTTACTCCTTATTACATCAGCTACCTGCCAAAAAAAGTCCCGTCAAAATGCGTCCAGCCATTTCAGAGATTAACCGGAACAAACAGACAGACAGACAGACATAAATTGTAAAAAAAATTATTTTGGTGTATGTACCGTATATATTCATATGCATGTAGTAAAAACCGGTTATGTGAATATTACAAACAGACACTCCAATTATAATTATTTGTATAGATTAAATATATCTCTATGGCGTTTTACGTCCATTAATCTGACCAGCAGTTTCTTTTACAATTATTTAGTTTTCATTAATAACTTTAAACAGTAATAAATATTACGAAATTTATTTTCGCATCACGTATTACCAGCCAATTTAATTCCACCTCACACAAGATGAACAGGGGTAGCCTTATTGCTCTTGACTTTGTAGAAGCCAAGGTGAGGGTCGTGTAGCGAAACCATAATTTCAAATTAAGGCGTACAGTTAAAGATTACGTGGAATCACGGTGTTTAAATGGGTACCGTTCTGTCTGGAGTTAAGACACGAAGGGGTATTACGCAGCTTAAGAAATAGCAAACTCAAGGACTCTTAAACGTTTACAATGAGGCATCATTTTCTATCATTTGATTCTTCTTCCGCAAAACAACTTTGTATTGTTTTCCTACAGTGTTTTTATAACCAAGATTTTGTTTATAATTGGATAGTATCAGCTAAACTGATTGAGGTATTTAATTGTTACACTATTTTTAATTTTTTTATAGTTGAGACAAATATTGCTGATTCTTATTTCATATTCTTAGATTAAGGGCTGATCAATTCATAAAATTTTACAAATATGATCTTACAAGCTAAAAGCAACTTAGTGAGTTATTTTTGAGTTATCTGTCATTAAGTAACATATACAATATTAGCATTGATTAGGTTGGCTGGGTGAAATTTATTTTAAATAACCTGCGGTTTATATATGTACAGTACTCCTTCGAGATATATCAAAACCAAATTAAGTTGTACGTCTGAGTCAGACATGAAATCGAAATGCGAAACTCTTATTCGGAATCGCATTCCGCCTTTAGGGTTTATGTGATTGCCACTTACTTTCTCCTATTCATTGCATATTTCTTAAGAGTATAATTGCTGTTGCATATAACCATTGACCCATATTGCTTGTTAGGAAGGCGTACAAAATTATCGTTTAGCTTTAGGGCAGCCAGGAATTACTCCAAATTATTGCTTAGCAACATTGCTACACAAATTGGTTTTAGAAAGTTAGATATCAGCTGAAAGTTTGTCGTGACTGTGGTGTATTATTATTTATTATCCCAGCAATATTATTGGTTTCGTACGCAAAATGAACTATGAACTTCACTAAATTACCAATTAATCTTGATGCTCAATATTCTCCTCTGATTTATACTTCGTTTGATTGATCATAGTTACCTAGGGAATGAATAACTTATGACTGCAATATCATATTTTGTTTAAACATATACTTTACTAGTTGTCATTGTCTATATTGGTACAGAGAGTGAAGAATGTTTCCAACGAGACTTTAAATAAATGACGGCGAATTAATATGAGCAAGAGTTTCATTTTAGTTACTCCGTATGACTATAGCTAATTTGTAGGGCACTCAATATTAAAAAAAAATGACCATGACGCGAATTAATTTGACTCTTCGCACATTGATAGGTACATGCATGGATTTACTTCGATTTGAATCGTAATTCACACACTTAATAAGCTAACAAGTGTGACAAATGGCTTTATGTTAATTAATGTTAGTTAAATCAGGTCAAACTCGGTCGCGCTCTCATCGGAATGGCAAACTCAAAACAAGATTTAAAACCCGTTGATGATAATATTAACAATTGAAGATCAGGTGTTGCAGCGACAGCGGTGACGCCTAGCTGAAACAGGATCGCAAAATAACATAATTGAATACGTAACATTCCCGAAACCGTTACTTTTTATTAAAATGAAAATGCCTGTCAGTGTCAAATGAATGCCAACAACATTTAATAAACAAAAAATGATATATCATATTTTTTATCGATCTGAGTAAAAGTGGTTTTGACTAAGCTATTTATAGCTAAATGGATTACAATGATCCATTTCGATATCTTGCCAAACACTTGTATAGCACAGACTGCCAAAGCCGGTTGGAGTCGAAAATTAATAGGCTTTTGCTCTGCTGCAATATTATAAAGATTTTAACATGAAGTTTTTAAGCTTATATTTTATAATTTCTATTTTGTCTATAGAATATATTACTCTATTTGAACAGTACAAAATCATATTTATTTCTTACACTTCCGCATACATTACACATTTGAATAAAACACTTTTTTATGGATTTTGCATATCTGATATGCATATCTGTCGTATCGACTCCTTTACAGGAGCCGTGATCACAAACGTCAGGATTAAATATAAAATAAAATAAAATAAAATATGCGCAAAATCCGTAAAAAAGTGTTTTATTTAAATCAGTACAAAATCAATCAAGTCGGGCAATTTCTAATAGTTTGTATGATGTTATCAACTACAAGGGAAAAGAACCAGCCATAATTCATTAAAAGAAGCTGCCGAAGTACTGTCATTATTGTCAATACTTTGTCCAATGTAGGATCATACTTTTGACAGGTGTAACTTCCTTATTGCTACGTACTAAGGTTGCGTTTGTTTCCTTATTTTTGGCTTGACATCGCAATAGCAACTTTATACCCTCTGTATAAGTGTCAACTGTCAAAAGTATCACCCTACATTGGACAAAGTATAGTTAATATGTGTAGCGTAAAAAACACAAAACCCATTGCGAAAGTTCATTTAAATGAATTTAACAGATTTGTCATAATGTTAATTAACCACTTATGTTTTTGTTACAGGTAAGCTACCAAGAATAGAGAATTACAGGTAAAATTAGACTTACGTGTTTTTTGAGTAACATACAAAGTCATTGTATTCATTGACTTGTTAAAAAAATCATTATTGTTTTCGATAAGCTGAATATGACCCGAACAATTGTTACCGCTAAATTCTCATGCTTTCCTACTTTTCAACGACATTTCATGTTGGGTTAATTATGGTTCTAACTGGACGGTGACCCTCTTGAGTTGGCCTTTTATGAGAGCTGGGTAAAGAGTATAGCTACGAGTATATATTTAAGCCCGTTTGCGTAAGTAATGGAAGGCGTTTGCTCTTTGCTGATATGTAGAAAAAAGGAAATACAGAAAAGATTTCTACTTGGCAGCATTAAGCAGAATAATACGGTAAATATGCGAAATGATCATATTTCTTCAGGATGAGTGTATTCACAGTTTAAGAATGTGTGGTAACTGACACTGACAGTGATGCATACCGAATACCGCATAGAAATATAGTCTACGTGGAGGAATACTCGTATCATACATGTTTCGCGATATACTTATACGCAAAAAACATTAATAAGATTGGAGTATCGTATATTTGTATTTGAAAAGAATCTGATTAAAGTAATTATTATAAGGTGTTATATAAATACTGTTACTTATGTCGTTATAATAACTTGTTATGATTTCCAATTCTGAATGTTTTGTGGAATGGTTATTATATTCGCTATAGAATCTAAAATGCGGTTACAAATTCTCGTCTATTGTGTGAACGCTTTTTGCCCGTTTTCTTTCCTGATTGTCGACCATCTCATTCGTTCTTTTATTTATGGTTATTGTAAGCGTTCCCAATTTATCCCCAACGTTTGACATACAGGTGTTGTGCTAGCACAGTGACCTCGTTTCATTCTCGACGGGACGTCCCCACACCCCGCTGAATTACCAATAATCTCACCATCTCGTTTCTAAATTAGGAAGCTGTGAGATCTCGATAAGGAGTTGAATAGGGGCACGCCTTGAGTTGTAATACCAGCAATATACGTGGTTGCATGGGCTTTATTAAGCGCACATTTCTGGACACTATACTAACATAACTAGGATTTTCTTGCAATTCTACTGTTTTTTAAATTTTAATAGAGAGAATAATGTTTTGTTTATGGCATGTAGTAACGGGTTTCATATGTAGGAAGCAGAGTATCGAGAAATAGTTTAATATGCATATTAACTATAGTTCTGTTTAATTATGATTGAAGAAGAAAAAACACTATAAAAATAATTATCAAATCAGTACGCGGGATCAAATTTTGCTATAATTATGAAATATTTAGTGTCAAAAAAAATAAAGCACTCCTTTTTTAAACTTTGGTAACCTAAATATGTATTACAAACTCCAATGATACGTCTGCTTGCAACTGTTATGCCATATTTATATGCGTCGAGTTCCAGGAGAAGAGGTGTGTTGCATTAATATTTGTCGGTGACTCACGTTGACAAAGTACGTCGTTTTATATATGTATGGAATACATTAAACCAAAGTTTTGGAAATATTAAAAACATTATAATGTACAAAGAAGAATTGCTAAACTATGATCCAAACGAACTTGATACTTAACCTTGTTTCCTGATGTTTCTTTCACTTAGTTGACCGTTGTAAACGTATACACACATAAGCATATATTAAATCCATTTTTTTATATTCCAATATTGTTTTAAACGGAGGGTATTCTTATACAGTTTTAGTTGTGTTTGTGTTTTCAAATCTTAAACACTACATATTTAACTAGTCAGTTAATCTGACTTGACGGCACTTGTGTTCGATAGTTTTTTTGACAACTGTCTGAAAACGAAAAACATAATTGTGAAACTAAATTTGTTAGGCAGTTTAAAAAAGAAATCGGGGCCTGTCAATAATTCAATATGAAAGTATTATGAAATTATTATTATTAAAGTAAGGTGCCAAATAAATGTTAATAATATGAGGTAAATATTAATGCACAAAGTTATGATTTCATAACTACCTATTTGTTGTATAGTTAACTATGTTAACAATGAGTAATTAAACCCTAACTTATAAATTTTGTGGTAGGTAGGTTATCTTTTACTTTCCGTAAAACATAGATAATAAATTGAAAAAGTTTAGTTTCAAACTTAACTACAATAACTTCCAGTTTATTGTGTAAACCTATATAATAACGAACGTATTTTTTAAAGCAAAGACATCGCATCGCATTTGCAGCCCCTTCCAACCCGTTCATTTGTTTGGCTTGTTGCGCACGCGCTGCATCTCCGAGCGAGCAACCAATCACCGCTTCAGTTGCCTTTCGACCTGCGTTGGGAGTGTACGTATCGCTCGCCGCAATGTAACGGTTCGTGCGTCGAACATTTTATACGATTGTTGACATAAAAATGTTAACTTTGTGGAAATGTGCCCATTTTCTATGACGATTATTGAGTGCTTGATGGATTTGTTTGATAAATCGAAAAGTTTGCAACAATAATTCATAGCTGGATGTTTAACATGGTGATTGTCAGCGTTTTTAACAGGTGAGTCTTTATATAATTGTCACTGATTGACTATTAAATAACTGTAATTCCAGTCCAGTACTTACCTGTCTCGATGAGTAGTAGATAAAGGTGCATCGACCACAAAATATCAATCATCCTACTTTTATCTTAACTCTAAAGGGTTGATTATCCTTAAGGCTACATCTAGAATGATCGAAGAACGGCTAATACTGTGAATTAAGTTGATCGCATTTGAAAATAATTTAAGTTAAGGACTTTGCATGCGATACCTATTTAATAAGATTGTTTGATGCATGTAGGTTTGTGTAATTGTCTTGTTTGTAGCAGTGCACTATTGTGTTAGGCTTTGGAATAAAACTTATTATCTATAAAATTGTTAACTGTTTACTGTGGTTAACCGTTGACAAAATAAAACAAAAAAATGATTCTGTTCACTACGTATTTATTTATAAGCCTTTGTAATGGCCAAAGGTTGAAAATTTAACATTTTTTAGTAAATATATCTGCCGATGTCTGTGTTACACGTATAAATTAACACTGAGCTGCATATTATGCTGTTGACATTTATAAAATAAGGCATCTTTACAGGTCCAATGGAAATTGTTATATATAATAGCTATATACCTATTACAGACTATTATATTTAGGCGGTCAACAAAAGCGCTAACTTAACTATAAAAGTCCTAATTTACGTAGTAGGTAATTCATTTTGTTTTAATGGTTGCATTTACATTTGTCACGTCAGCCAGTTCTTCTATTCTCTTATGCTAAAGAATTTACCTGCCTACCTACGTATAACTTTGCATTTAATGAATTTCAACTGTTTACTTCAAAGTGAATATTTTATCCTACGCTCTATTGTTTTCAAATCGAATACCACTTCCCCGGCGTTTTATTAATATCTAACAAAACAAACTAGATGTCACAAAGACGTAAAGCATTTTGTCTTTTAAATGGAAGACTATTTGAATAATAGATACTTATAGGTAGCCCTCGGCTATCGATGAATTTTATATTAAATATTATCGCCTTTTAAAGTCGAGCAAATTGGTTGCTATCCAAAACAGTGATCTAATCTGTGACTGAATATATTCCTTAGAATTACAAAACATTAAGTTAGATCCTAGTACCTACCTATGAGTTAGCGAAGCTCAATCGTTTCCAAACATAGAATACATAGTTAAGGAATACCTATGTGGTTAAAAAAAGGCGTACTAACCTAAATAAGATTCTTCTAAGTTTCGCCTAGTTTAAAAAGCTCTACGTTACGTAAGTATTGTGTCGATTTCATTGCAAAATACATCGTTCCTTATACAGCAGTTAGGTACATCTATTATAAAAAGAGTCCTTAAATATAAAATATTAATAACTCGATGAAACGGCTTATCAACTAAATATTTAATTTTGCGTATATTTAACAAAATACCTGCTACTGTGAAAAAATACTTTAAAAATATAAAAGAAGTTTTAAAAGTTTAAGTGTGACAAAAAAGTGATTTAGAGTAAAATAATGGTCAATTCATAATCCATATACCTAATGCACACACAAACACATGAGCGCACACACAGACAAAAAATTCGCGCTCGCGTACTTCCTCCACATAGGTAATCAGTGTAATCACATCATCAGTCACACACTAGAATGTAAAACGCAAAAAATAACTTAGATTTTTTCTACTTAATGTAAAAACGGAAACCACTCACATATTAAATTGTTTTTGTTTATTAGAAACTGTCTCTTAAGTCATAAACAAGGGTAACATTATATGAGACGAGTTCTAAATGATGTAAGTACGAAAAGTGTTTCCTTTAATAAACGATATTTCTTTTAATTTCACTAAGCCGCACCTATTCTTCTTAACGGAGACTCAGATAGCAACCCCGTCGAACGAGGCGTACCTCAACTAATCTGACAATTGTTTTAGGCATCTGGGATACTGTGAAAAATCCGGGTTTTCCGTTATCTGACTTCTGGTGGACATTAGGGTAGATTAGATGCTCTACGTCTGTGTCTACCGATCGCACAGCGGTGACCGGGAGACGACTCGGCTCATAGATTACCTCATAAAAACGGTAAATTTGGCAACTCAGCAGTATTCAGGGGCGGAGCTTGTTTTTGTGGGGGACTTCAACGCTCAACACAAAAAGTGGCTTTTCCCATACTTGAAAACTGACCATGCTGGGAGAGAAGCGCGACGATTTGCCCTAGCGCTAAATCTTACTCAGCTGATGGATCAAGCGACACGAATTCCAGATATTGCTGGCCACACACCCAATTCTATTGACTTACTGCTGACAAGATGCACACAAACATTCTGTATCGGTCTCAGCTCCATTGGGATCGTCCAAACATTGTGTGGTGAAATCCGTATCGATCTGCACACCTCCGGTTAATAGCTCTAGGGGCATGAGGAGGGTATAGCGTTACGAGTCAGCAGATTGGGACGAGATGCGTATTTTCTTTGCATCATATCCCAGGCGGCAAACTTGCTTCTCTTCGAGCGCCCCTTCGTGCACCACTGATGCGATTACGGATGTAGTTTGGCAGGGAATTGAGCACTTAATTCCATTCCCCGACATCCTGCTTGGTTACAAGTCCCGGCCTTGGTATAATGCGGCTTGTGCTCGTGCTGAAGCCCGAAACACTGTGCTTACTAAGCCTGGGTGCAAATCTGCCATCTCAAGGTCCGTGCTCGGAGAATCCAAGCGAAGAAGTGAGCCTATAATTCGGCCGCCAAAGCATGCAAATATCCGAATTCTTACCTGAGTGGAAGTAAACAGTTCTGGTCCCTCTAGAAGTCAGTCGTAGCGAATTTCTGCCGTCCTATACTGCCGGCCTATGCTGAAGTCTGATGGGTCATTAGTTCATTCTGCAGCTATGAAAGCAAGTTTATTTGCCTCTCTGTTTGCGAGCAATACTCATTTAGAACGGGCTCTCAACAATCACCAAACATACCTCGCTGGGATTGTTCGATGTTGGAGATCACAATTCAACATAAGCAGGTCCGTAGAGTCTTACATAGTCTAGACGTGAATAAGGCCTGTGGTCCTGATGGCATACCAACAAGAGTACTGAGGTATTGCACGCCTGAGTTGTCTCCTGTGCTAACACTCTAGTATCGCCTCTCTCTCAAAGCAAAAACCGTACCAAAATGCTAGAAGCTTGCCAATGTGCAGCCAGTACCCAAAAAGGGTAGTCGTGCCGACCCATGCGATTACCGACCAATCGCCTTCACTTCTATACTCTGTAAGGTTATGGAAAGAGTGCAACAGCAAGTTGCTCTTATACCTAGAAGGCAATAATCTCCTCAGTGGGGTTCAACTTCTAATTTATGTGACGCACTGCTTGGGGTGAGATGCACGGCAAGGCTTTTGACAGGGTCTGTCACGCTAGTCTGCTGGCAAGCACGCAAGAAGCGTATGGTATTCGCGCTGACTTTTGTATTTGGATAGCTGATTTCCTGACTGAACGGTCGATCAGAGTAGTTATTGATGGCTGCTCCTCTGACTCGGTGGCTATTATTACTGCAGTTTCTCAGAGGTCTGTTTCTTCTGCGACGCATCAATAACCTGTCGATATCAGGAATTTTTGGATATGTAGACGACAGTACTGTTGTAAAGAGATACCGGTCTAACGCAAAAGCCAGCGGTGACGAAGCGATATTGATGAGAGAGGCCATAGTTGAGCGAACGAACCAGCGATTAAGCTACGTTTCCCACTGGGGTGACAGTAACCTCGTAAATTTAAATGCCTCCAAAATACAAACGTGTCTTTTCACAGCAAAAAGAAGTTCCTCCAACTTTCCGGGTACATCTTTACCGTTTAACGGCATCTTCGAGCTTCTTAGCATGAAGTTATCTTCAGAACTCAACTTCGGCACCACCATCGAGTTTGATGCCAAAATTGCAGCTAAAAAGCTGGACGTCCTAAACAAGGTCAAATATTATTTCACACCGGGACAGCTTTTAACTATCTATAAAGCTAAAGTCCGATCTGGCTTGGAATATTGCAGCCACCTCTGGGACGGCTCAGCAAAATACCAACTTGCTGCACTGGACTCGATTCAGCCCAGAGCTGAGAGGCTCATTACTGACAGCAAATTGGTGAAGAGCACGCTTTACCCCTTAGCTCACCGCCGTAAAGTTGCCTGTCTGTCGGTCTTCTACAGACTGTACTTTGGAGAGTGTGCATGTGCTGATACCGCCATCTCCCTTTTTCCATCTGACATCTAGACTCTCTGCGGGCTACCACCCTTTCTTGGTTGCTATTCCTACCTGTCGCACTAAGCGCTTCTCAACATCTTTCATAATGCGCACAGCAAATGAGTGGAACTCCTTCCCTGCGTTTGTATATTCGGATACTTATAACCCGTCCGTTTTCAAAGCCAGGATGAATAGGCATTGTGGGTTAGTTCGTTCCATCGTAGATTTTTGGCCCCCGGGCTTGATTGGGATCAAGAGCGAACCCATTCAAAATAAAATATATATATATATTGAGTATATATGACACAAAGAGAATAACGAAAGTCTGCTAAACACTATGTTGTAGTAGGTAATTTACATGTAGTAAATTAAATTCTATGTCTCGGTTGGGTCCTGTGTTTCGGTCGGTATACTAAATCTATGATGAGCACCCATTTCATTATATTTATATTTAACATTTGGTATATGATCCACTAGCGCTGTGAATTCGTACCAGCCATTTATTATTGTTTTTAATTTTAACCTAAGAGGTACCTATTATCAGTTCACTACGAACACCTTTTTACAGTCATCGTAGTAGTTATATTGTATCGATTACCAATGTCAAAAGGAATCAACAAGTTCCCCTCGGTTCCCAACCGCAATCCGAGTTCAATTTGACACGGTAGCTCAATAGGCGACATTAACGAGTTTAAAAATGTACCTGCCAACACTTTCGTGACATACATCCGTCACACTCTTCCTCAAGCCTCGCCAATCACCTGTCACGCTCTAACGCTCCCAATACTGTTCTTTCAATTTGCACCTAAAAGTCGGTACTCCCTTTTTTTGCAGACTACCTTTTCCTATTCGCCGGAGTAATTTAGAAATGAATTAATCATTATTACCGTTTTCTTCAAACAAATTGCAAGTATCCGCTTCTATTGTTAACGCTTCAATTTGAGCTATCGAATGTGTTTGTGTTACGCACGCGAAATGGAAACTGACCGATCTTTGAATATGCATGTGCGTGCATAATCCAGACAACAACTTTGCACTTCTATGCATAAATGAAGATTTCTTCACAGTATGGCTTTCTTAGATGCAACAAAAAACATAACTTATTTTTATGTATTCTGTTATGTATGTCTGTTCAAATACATCACGGGCAGTTTTGTAATTCTGTAAAATTAATAACTCACCCCAACTATTAAATTATTATTACACTCTTCGTACAAGTTAATATTGTCATCATATTCGCAGTATTTTTTCCTGTGTGCAGATTTGAAATACAGGATTGAATTAAGACTCGTATTTTACAGATATATCACTCTGCTGGATTCGATTACTCGTGCCTATTAGGCAGGCGACAAGCCAATCAATAAGGTCTCCATGACTTACCTGCCAAGCTGAGTTTAGCCAACAGTCTGTTGTTTTGATCATGTGAGCGTAAAATACTCTAAAGAACTTAGTACCTATATTCAAGAGTTTCTTGAAAATATAGGACTACTAGATGGACAAAAAATAGAATATCTAATCGAAATAGAATAGGCAAGTAGTTAAATCGTGCTAATACGTTTTAAAATTTAAACATGTACCTTCACAAAATTTGCTTAACACTACGTTGTCTTCTATCATCCTTCAGAATGGAAAAATGATTGATTGCTTAGAAGAAATTCCTGTTTGAAAGCGTGATAGCCGTAATTATGTCGTTAAAATGTCCTTAAGTCTTGATATCTGTAATGAATATTGCTAATAATAATGCTAGCTGACGATGGTTATTTTTAAAACGAAGTAGTAAGTTTCTTCGCAAACAAAGTCCAGCTCATGTTTCAATCCTTGTAGATAAATTGGCGAATTATTTATTTAGCCACTATGTAACCAAAAAACACTGCCACCTGTAACATAGGATATGACAATACTTTTTTGACGTGTGGTCCATTTTAATAGAATATCAGATCAATAACTTTTATCTAGAGATTGAAAATCTGTATAAACTGTGTAAACATACTGGTATATTACTGTATTTTATGTGTTACGACTATGAAATACCAAAACACTATAAACATGGTTCGTATTTGCCTTATTGTTTATAGTGAAAAAAACTATCTACTCAAAATGAAAATAAACTATTTTTAATCGTTAAAGAAAGTCCATTTAAATAAATCTCGTTTATTTAAATAACTCATCTACGTTAACCTGGTAAATGTCGTAAAACCAAATGACTCAGCTAAAATGTAGTTCACCTTTTAGAGCCGTTTCACTTACTGTGTTTTTGTTTGTAATTTAAAATTACCTAAACCCAGGCTTCTATGTATTTGAGTTAAGATGTCGTTTTCATGTCCTTAATTAAATCGAAACGTTATTAAACCGGTTATAAAAAGAAAATAACGATCCATATATTTTTTTACCCATTAAATAAACATTCCACAACAGTAGGAGTAATAAAGATAGTACTAAACCAAATATATATAATTTTTAGCAGCCACTAAGCCATTACACCTCTGTTCATTCCCGAGTCCACCTAGTAGGACGCCTGACTGCAATGAATCACGTACTATCCTCGCCCACGGGCATATTTACCTCTCAAAGCGTCCATTCCTCATATACCAACTGACCAGTCAGAGAAACTTCAACTTTGCCCATTCACATATAAGATTCAAGGTGATTTTAGAAATCATATGCCCCGAGGTCATTCACAGCACCTATCGTGATTTTAGTATTTCTTAAACTCCGTACCAGCAGTTAAAGGATTAATGAAGTGACGAAGAACATAATCCGATTTAATAAGGCCAATTTTCTATGTTCACACTGCAGTTTTTGCCTTTGGTATAACAATACGCCTTAATTCATTACCAAGAATTTTGTAAACTAAATATTTTGGTTTACCGCTGTATCTAAATTGTTAATTAACGGAATTGAAATAACAATGTGTTTCTTTCAAAACAGAATCATTAGGGGCATACAGATGCACGATATCTATCGCCACTTATGCATTAGAAACCCGTCAATTGGGTCACAATCGCGTAATGAGTAGCGTTTTATTCCGGGACATGGCTCTGGGGACTTGGTCCCACACCTCTCTTGAAAGTTAACTTCGTCCCACTTAACTCGTCCCTAATTAACATAATGTATTGCTTATCTCCGATTGAATCTTGCTTACATCTTTGCCCTTTCTATATAAATCTTAAGTAAATATTTCGGTTGTTTACAAGTTAAACGGACTTTTAAATAGTAATTACTAGCCTTCCATTGACTATTGCTATCTTTGTGCAATATGAGTACTATTTATAGAATTTGTTTTATTATTCGATATTAAAATAAGGAAAAAAATATTATTTATGTTCAGTTAATATAATAAAACCACTTTTACCGGATAACGGACGCATTTAATCTTTATTTTTTATTTGATTTTGACGTTTCGTCTCCTTTACAGGAGTCGTGATCATAGGATGACGGCTGTGTAGGAATCAGTAAATGAGTTTGCTATTAGCACCATGTATAATTTATTGTGATTAAAAAAGCATCATAGAGAAATATATATTATAAAACTAGATGCAGTTCTTTAAAAATATAGTAATCCTACTAATATTACAAATGTGAAGGTAAGTTTGTTTGTTATGCTTTCACGCAAAGACTACTAAACCGATCATCAGGACACTTCATACATTTCTTTCTGAGGTATGAGAAGTACAGAAAGAAGAGGATAGTTTTAATTAAAAAAAAATTAAAATGCGGGCGAAGCCACGGGTAAAAGCTAGCTAGATAATATTTTTCACTTTCTCGTTAAATGAACGAAATGATCTGACTTTTTTTTATAACATACTTTAAAGTTATTTTGCATAGTATTTTATTCAAATGACTGATCAATCATTGAATATAGAAATCGAGAAAAATCAATTTCACAGTCAGAATATTGACAGCCGAGGGCTTATTTTATCTCCATGAATGACTTCCTCACCATTGTGATCTTCTTTCTGTACAGCTTTCAAATGCCTTTGGAGAACTTCACGGCGATTTTCCACTCTAATTATTCAATAAAAGAAAAAGAGCTTTAGTAAAATGTAAACATTGTTAAATCACATAAAGGTCGTTAATCCTTAGTTTCTGCAGCGATTTTGCGATTTAACGATTATTTCAATAAAAGCATTCATTTAACTCACGTCATTAACATAACAAACCAACCGTCTCGTCGAGATGTTAGAAACTTGCATTAAACCGCAAATTATTTTATACGATAATTTCACTGGCTGTGACTGTTGACTGTGTATGACTGTTAAGCTGTAGATGTTATGCCAAAAATTTGTTGTATAAGTAACTTTCTTTGAAATCTTCCAATAAGTAGACGGTATCGAAGTATTGGTTCCATGTAAATAATATAGCATTAACATAATGAAGTACAGGTATTTTTACAAACACGTTTTAATATTACAATGTCTATAAAAATATTGTTATTTTATTTGAAATTTTAGATTCTTAGATTGTCATATTCCCTTGTCATATATTATTATTTTGCGTCTTTTGGTATCGTTGTAGGTCTGATTATTTAGTATTGTTGCTGTATAGAGTATAGTATCACGAGAAATTATCTATTGTTTATATTATTATAGAATGGTTGATTTTATGTCAACCAATACTGTGTCCATTTGAGTTAGAGTTATATGTTCAACTGCACGTGGTTGTACTTTGAGTAATGTTCGGACATTGCCTTTATCTTGTTCAACATTTGGGTCAAATAATTAGAATGAAAAAGTAATCGTTGGTCTTTATTCTCAATGACATAAAACTACACAGCGTACAGCGAGTATAAATCAATCATAGAATGTTAATTTCAATTTATTCAGGCTAAAATATATGCTAATTAAATACGATGGGCCGTACAAATATTTTCACTTTCGTTGCAAAGAAGTGATTGAGTATGTGTAGTATTTGTAGTTGTAACCAAAAAAGCAGCGACGACTCGGTCTATCACATGAATATAATACTCTGATTTAGAGTATTATAGAAGTGTTCTTCTTGTACGATAAAATGTGTGCCAGAAGCTAGCAGTATTGTATTTTCATAACAATTATTTATCTTAAACATAGGTAACAAAACGATAAGACAACAAACGAAACGATCTAAGATACGCATAATATGACTACAAAACAGCTAACTTTATACTTTGGTTTTGATGTAAGTGCATACAACGCCAGTATTAAGTCAGGTTGTCAATAAATTCATCACTTTATTGTTGGTTCTTAGCATAACAAAACAGGCGCTGCCATTATTACAAAATGAATAGCAAGCATTTCACTTGTTATGCTTGAACACTTCATTAGTTATTTCACTTTCTTTATAACTTTTCTTTCGTATTTTGTCGTTCAGTCATTTATTGCAAATATAAACATAGTTACCTATTTATTCGGTTTACACCATCACATGAATGTTTCTACTGCTGAGACGTTACCAATGAATAGAAACACCATTAGAAAATAATGTCATAATCTATTACGCGTTCTGTGGTTGGTTCTAACGGGTTCAGATGCAACCTGGAACAAGGGATTAATGTGCCTTCTCATTTTTTCTTCTTTCTCCAGGGAGGGTCTATGGACACAGAACTGCTGGGATCAGCAGTGAGTAAATGTAGGAAGATGATAAAGACACTGACCATTGCAGCATTTTATTTAAGTAGTTATGTAGGTATCGCCTTAAAGATAGGGTGTAGTACCTAAATAAAGATTAGCTAGTTTTCTTATAATCCTTAAAAATAATTGACTAGGCCAGTATTTTTTTATGTTGAACGTTGTTTATTTTAAATTGCATAGCTGACAAGCGTTTGCAGCAATGTAATGGTATCCGATAAATTAATGCCTTTTCTCATTATTGGTGGTTAGGAGACAATAAAAGACATTGAAAGAATGATGAGAAATTCCTTTTCAACCTGCGTATTTCCTTTCATTGTATTGTTTTAAAACGTTTGTATCACATATTTAAAGATTAAATCCTATTATTATGTTATCTCAGAATACTGTTCAATGTCACGCAACAGTTTTAAATGACGATCCAGTAACGCATACTTACCTACTGATTTCACTTTTAAACAGATAGTTATGCTTTCTACGTTCATTATAATTTATCAGATTAACTTGCCAATGATATTTATGGTATTTGGTGTAGCCACGGTACAACAAAATATTATCTAGGTTTAAAAACATTTATTCTCATACAAACATATAAATGTTTATTTACAATATGATCTTATACAATAGATACCTTAATTGCTTAACACTAACACCATGCGTCTGGCCCGTCAGTATCAAACAAAACTTTGAATAAAGAAATTAATTAATTCCTGATTATGAAACTTATAATGAAAATTACAATATGCACACGTGTTTCTATAGTTATGATTTAATTGTTGTTATTTAATATGTTAATATTATTTTTTTTTTCATTTTGTTAGGTATTTTATTGTTAAGTGTGTCTATTTTCTTTTATGTGTGTTTGTATTTTAGACCGGACACAGTTATTAATAGTTCCTAATAAGAACACAAGTGGATCATATACAATATATAACTTCCGAGGCTTTAGTAGTATAATATTTTGTCAGTGGACATTGAATAATTAAATTTATAATTATCAATAAACTGTTTTCAAAGTAATTGTACGTAAAAACTTAAACGAAATATTTATTTATACGTAACAAATAAAAATTCCCACACAGTTATGGCACAGACCTTATGTATGGATGAAAAGTTACACATTTAGAAATGGCCGAATACAGCGATTGTGCCCAATGGAGATACTCAGCTTTTTTGCAAGACATTCCTTATTGCAGCAAGCGCTTCGAATTCTATTATATAGTATATGAAAAAGAATAATACATTTAAGTATTCTACCCCATTATATGATACTAAAAAGGTTGCTTATACTGTCAACAAGAGACATTCGACGAGAAAGTCCGGCATCGACTTTCCAGAGGAAATTTAGCATATAAGAATGTGGTCGTAACCGACTCATTATCAGTCAATCTACGTTTGCTTTCTCATTATTTCTGTTTATAAATAAGTCACTGCTATAAAAATTCATAACACTTCCGATCATTACTGATCCATAGTCACCGTTCAGGTATTATTGCTAACAAGATGATTTGTCACATCATTTGAGAACATTGTAACAAAACCGTGGTTGTCGCCAGATGAATTATTGGGAGTTCTTACTCTGCACACTCAGCATGATTCTGACCGAATGCCCCTAAATTCGATCGATTGCTCTAACAATGACGTTTTCGATAGTCTATTGTGTTTGCCATCTGTTATTGGGGATCGAACCGCTCAATTCGTTCAGTAATAGAAGGTTATCCTCCACCCAATTGTACAAATTCTGCCCCTTATTATTAGAAATTCAGAACCATATATGAACGCACGCGTTGATGAGACTAACTAACGTAGGTACTTATTATTAAATCCCTACAATATTTTTTGTGTATATCCCCATTCCCCACAATCCTATAAGTTTATTTGTTAGTAGAGCAGTAAAATCGGCCATAAAGGGAATGGTTTACGACTAAGTTTATTTTGTTATAAAAAGGGATCTGACTGGGGTTGTCAGTCAGTGTGTCTGTAGTTATTTGATCGTTAATCTTTCGTTTTCAATAGCTTTATTTTTAGGTTAAATTGAGTGTAAAATCTAGACTTGATCATATATTCAATTAAAGCTTATAAACATATTATACAGGCGTTAATAAATAATAATTTTAATAATAATGATTGGTACTGCTTATACAATATTTCTATTTAGAATCACTTCTTGGAATAGACAATTGCATTTATCGACTGCGGTCAATAGTACTATATGATGATTACAAGACGTGACTTATCTATCTCGTATTTAGCCTATCGCATTTAAGATATCACGTTACATACACGTTGAAGCACGGTTTCGCAATAGGTACGTATTGGTTAGAGGTTTTTGTCGGATCAATCAGCGGTATAAGAATTAACAATGACATAACAGAATTTTCTGCCTACTGAGCAGCCCTTTTAGATTTTAAAATTACTGTGTTGTTATTAGATTTTTAATTTAAAAAAAAAAAACATGTATAATTTTAATTAACAGCAATTACTGTGACTACAATCGTTGAATTTATTTTGTAGTTAGAATATAACTCATTTGATTTATACTGTAAAAACTTTTTAAACATTAAAAACCCTTTTTGGAGCGGAGCGAGCGAAGCTCAAGGACAAAATGTATGTGACGCCATAACTCTATGAGTTCTTAGCCCATTTTCGTATTTTTTGTAATAAATCGAACCAAGATGTTTAGGACTAGATCGTGACGAACTTTGAAATTAGCAAAAATTAAAAAGGTTACCTATGTCTAAAAACATTGGCTCTATGGAATTGCCCATTAAAAAAAGCGCGCGCTTTTTGAAAGTTTTCATTCTTAGGAAAATTTTAATATTTACTAAACATTATAGAACTTATTTTTTTAGTGTTACGATCCGCTTCAATATATGGTGCTAGCGAAGCTTTATGTTTAGCGACTTCATCGACCAACTTTTTTAAGGAAAAAACGGTAATTTAAAAAACTAAAAAATCCCGACTGTGTTTCTGTGTAATTTGGAAATGAAAAAGCCTTAACAAGAAAGTCGTCATACCCGATTGCACTTAACCTAAGAGTCGCCAAAGTTGTAGCAGTAGGGACACATTCTAGAAAGTCAGCCATCTAGTCAGTAGATTGGAGTAGTCTGCAATGTTATATAGGTATGCGCTCTCAATTCACTAAACCTCCATTTCTAGAATGGGTCCTGACTGCTGTAACTTTGGCGAGTAAAAATGTAGTATTCATCACACAAACATCTGCCCCTTCCGGGACTTTAACCCAGGACCGTCGGTGCGAAAGGCAGGATCGTTACTGTTGCCCCAAACGGTCGCCATTTTGTGTAAATACTGTTTAAAATTTAAGTTGGTTATCAAAGGCAAATTCAAAAAGGAGATCTTTCCCTAACAGGACTTTGAAAACTTACACTCGGCCCTTCAGAGAAATTCTTCAATTTGTTATCAAATAGGTCTGATCATGCTAATAAAGGTAATTATATATAACATATGATAAAGACTCACGTATCGACTTTACTACTGTTTGGCAATTCAAAATACTAACTAATTTAGCTTGTATACATACTATACATGAAACTAATTACATTGTTACAAATTGTGAAATGTACGCGAAATACTAGAAAGAAAGAAAGAAAGAAACACCTTTATTGGCCTCAACAACATATTATAGTACATTATATTAATACAAAAACAATTACAAACAAAAAAAAATATAATAACTAACATAACATAAAATACAGCGAGGCCAATTCGGACTCTGCCTCAGCATATGCGTCTGCGTCACTCTAAGATGGACAGAGTGACGCAGAAGCGCTGGTATTCTGGTATTATACTACATCAAACCGCTACGTCTTCTATGAATTCTTTCAAAACAAACCGAACTAAGTTTTCACAAAGAGCTAATATCAGCAGTTGTCTTGTCGCTGTTATTCTTATGTCAAGATTTTTTAAACAATAACAAACAACCTATGTTTTCAGTGTAACGTAAACTATTGTAAAACTGGATCAGTTGATACGCTTGTGTGTTTGTTTTGTAATAATGGTAGTTTTTTATGATGTTAAGCTTAAGAGAATTGGAATATTTCTTCTTGAATAGCTCGAATTTTCATAGTGAGGGAAGTCCATAGCATTTTGCAAATAACGTCAATAGCTTGAGTTATTCTTACTTACCCATTAATGTGGTGCATGTATGTATAATTAAGTTATTAAGCGATTTTATTTAAAGTATTGTATTTGATTTTTCTCAGCGGAAAGGCGTCCACTGTTGGACGACAGCCTCCTCTAAAAATGTGACAGTTTTTTGGCTAACAGGAAGTGTATGGTCACTACTTCCAGTACCCTTTCTTTTACGATTCCTTAAAAAGTTAAGGGCTGATGATATTCTACTCTGCCGGACACCACTTTAATTGTTTGTTTCTAGATAATTTGAATTGAAATCACTTGCTTAATTGCACCACCACAAGTGATCACAACACCATTAAAGTTTGACTTGCAAAGTATGCCTAAGATTTTTAACTATTTTTGTAAACTTATTCAATATTTTATTAAACTGTAATTAACAGTGTAATTAACAATTAACAATGTATTATAGTAACTTTGATTACCATTAAAACTGATACCAAATTGGCTTAGCTGCAAAACTGTCAAGCAAGACTAAACTTTCACATGCAAGGTAACTCAATAAAATAACTAATCTGTTGAAAGTAAGATTGAAACGGTATTTTATTCTTTTTAAACCTAGCAAGTTTTAAAACTTTTGACGAGTGAATTGACAATTTGTCAAATAGAGTGGCGTTCTACTACGAAAGAAGTAAATTAAATATTGCAAACTGAACTCATACAGTTATTTTGAGAAAACAAGAAACGACACTGCTGCTGTCAAATCATGCTTAAAGTACCTTTCTTTATGACGTAGTTATCTGTTTTTAAAGAGTTATCAAAGTTTTTGTTTGAATCTACTCGTATATCTTTTGTTTACAGATAAAATTTTGGTATAGTCTCAAGTGGTTATGTCTTGTTGAATGATTTGCATGCGAGGCGAGCGTTTATAATCATTGAATTGACTTATTAAGAAACTAGACGTGCGGGACGGCTGCTGACGCACGAATGCTTGCATGTTTGCTTGAACCGTTTCTCAGTAACTTTTTTAACATTTGTACCTATTACATTCACTATCGGACGAATAGTTTTATGAAGATAATATTCAAATCAAACTAACATTATTTTTATCGTATATCATAGCTATATACTAGCGACCCCGTTACGATTATAAAAATGACTTAATATTCGCAAGCGTTCGTTATTCTTACCGTATCTTCTATACTTATCTCCGCTATCGAGTTTCTCAGTAATTTTAATAATGCTGTTATTATCGAAATATTATAGACAAGCTAGACAGAACTAGACGATGTAATCGAGATTGTGTAGGAAGAAACCTGATAGGAATCGGTTCAATGGAGTTCGTAGTTACCTATACCTACCTGTTATGGAATTTAATAATAAAAACAGAAGCGTAATGATGAAACTTACGTAGGACGACAATTTAAAATTAACCCTTTGGAATTATTTGTCGACGATACAATACGAGTGATAACGATATGTATCATTGTGTATCTAACCCTTTATCGTGATCTTTATTGTTGTTATTGATATAGATTGATACATTATTGAAGAAATGTAACCCCGGATGGTGTTGAATAAAACCTATAAATTGATTTACAATAGATACTGGCATAAACAAAATAAAACTGCTAGCATGTAAGAACTATTAAAAAGCAGATTTAAAAAAAAGTTTTGTCAAGATGCGAATCCTTTTTTTCGACGACTTCTTCCTTTTTCAATTCTGTTAATTGAGTCTATTCAGTGAACATAAATTTGATTAGAGAACATTTCATGAATTGAATTAAATTATTCTTGAACAGTTAAGGCTTTATGTCTGGCAATTTAAATTTTCAAAGAGCTAAATATCTCACAGTATCTTTCTTGGTCATTTTAATTGTATAAAATATCTCCGAACCTCTTAATTGAAGTTACTAATTAGATTTGATATCTTTACCCGAGTATTATTGAAATGTTACATTTTCAGCAACATTTTTAGTTAAATTTTTATCATAAGCCTTTTAAATTGTGCCTGAATAAAAAATGACGTTGAACATGTTTATATATGAGTTTTAGTTACATATACCTAATGGATGTTTTTTAATTGGTTATATTAAAAAAATAAGTATTCCTTTAATTATTTATGTCAGTACAAACAGTTAAACGCAAAATAGGCTGTTTTATCTTTCGTTATCACGTGGTAACTTCTTTTGAATCAAAATAATAAAATATTAACAAGATTTTAATTACGATTATGATAATAATGATTTTATTGAAATGCCAAGAGACAAAAATACTAAGAGACCAATTCCCTCTTCCAAAACACAAATAAACAACGAACTCCTCCGGATTGCACAGAAAACCAGTAAACTCATCAAATAGGACACGTATGTCATTGGCTATTGACAATTTAATAGTATTTAGCTAAATGTCACAAGTCTATTTTTGTTTACGCAATATCTGATGTTGCCAGTGAAACTATAATTTAAATTCATATCATTAAATGTTCTTTTGTATTTGTTTTGTTTCGGTTTAAATATGATCATACGAGAAACTACTGTCAATCAATTATTTACATGTTAAATTGCATTGCATATTTGTACAATAATAGTGCATGTTTTTATGAATTTACAAGTCTATAGATATACTGCCCAAATTAATATTTTACGCATGAGCAGTATTGTGTGTTGTACATATTGTGATAAAACCACAAAAAGAATGTCCTCCTTCTCTTCACATAGAAAAATGGGTACTTAAAATTAAAATAAAACCAGGTATGTGACCGATTGTAACTTCTGAATATAGCGATTTCAAATTAGGAGTTAATTCATGAATTCACAGATAAAGAATGTGGTTTGAGAAAATATTGATAAAAAGTTGATAAAAAACAATTTTTCAATAATGTATAAAAAATGTGTAAATGCGACATATTTTAATACTATTCTAGATAAAAGGTGAAAGGATATTTTGCAAAAAGTATTGATTTTTAAAACATTGCTAAAAAACAAGTACATACTCAGATATCGATTCTGATTTTTAACACTATAATCTATAGAAAAGTTGGATGTAAATGTCAATGTTAAATAGTTAATCAATTACGTACTCATTAAAACATCATTTCAAAATAGTCTATTTTCAAGGCCGGGAAATGATGCTTTAATGTATATCATATTTAAAAATAATAATATTGTATTTATTTGTTGGGGCACAAAAGCTTTTAACGTAAGATAATTTTTGGACAATCTACTTTGTTACAAAATAATAACACCGATAAATATGTAATTCTTGTTTATAAAATCAACACCAAGCATAATAAGAATAACCAACCAGAAACTATGCTAGTCGGTAAGATGAGTGCACAGAGTGAGATATAATACCTAGCTAGTCACAAACAAAAAGTTATCAAATCATTGTTATTTTATCGAGGGTTGCGCCTATTGATTCGAACATGGATCTATTGTTGTTCGTAATATGAATATTTGATGGGTTATCCATTTTATTATAAATGCGGTACATTGTTTGTGCCAATGTAGGGTACGATCATTCCGGTCATCTAAGCTTAATAATAACCCGTAACCTCTCCTGTGGACTCAAATTGACCGTTATTAAAATATTACCCAGCGTTGTTACGACAGAAGCGGTACCTACTCTGATCGCAATCGACCGACACGAATCGAGTATGAAATCAAATAACGTAGGTTGTTGTGGTTATCGATACAAATGTGATTTGTTTTGTCGCGGCTTCTTGTTGGGTTATATAAGTGTTGCAATAATTAACAGAAAGATTATTTTTTATTTTTTTACTCTAAAGGACGTCCTGTCTAATTTCAATTTTAAAAATTTAATGATGATATAACTTTTTTTGGTTAAATTTAGTCAGCTAAAATTTTATTTAACGCATGTTATTTTAAAAGGTATTATTGTAAAAAAAAATACTAGCAAAGATACGCGGTTAGATTTCGTTCTGTCGCTTTGTCGTTTATGGATATTTTCTTTTCTTATTTTTATATTCTATGTTATAAGTTCATAAAGTTTGACCGTTATGGAAAAGTAGAGAAATCTGAACTTTTCTACCTTCACTTAGAAAAATAGGATCAGTAGTTTCGTCGCAATATAATTTTGTACCCAATTGTTTTTATACCTTTTAACGTAACTATTGGTAAAATGTGTATTTAATACCTATAGTTATGCACTTACCACCTATACTTTTGTTTATCACTATGTCAA
This sequence comes from Calamotropha paludella, assembly GCA_927399485.1. Lineage (NCBI taxonomy): Eukaryota > Metazoa > Arthropoda > Insecta > Lepidoptera > Crambidae > Calamotropha > Calamotropha paludella. The sequence goes on from OV656819.1 coordinate 10,630,714, forward strand.
TACCATATTGTTTACTTTTTAGAGGAATTAAATTGCTTTTAATTATTAAAACCAGTAAAAACAAATTCTGTTTATAATTAATTCTATTTTATAAATTCTAGCTGCAATTCTGTAGTATTTAGTATACTGTAACTTTTTACGAATGTTCAAAAGTCTGACTGGTAAAAATGTATTTGATAAAAAAGACAAACGCTATTGTCATGATTACACCTAGCTGTATCTCGGACGATGATTTAAAATTACAATAAACCGGAATTCCTACTGCTTACGGTATCTTTTTTTAACGGTGGATAATCGGGTTGTGATTAATCGATAAAAAATTCTCTGGATTCGATTCGGCTCAAGTTAATCGGAAATAATCGGCTGGAGTCCGTTGAATAGTTTGTTTATTTAGACTAATCGCGAGTGCGGTTAACGATTCGTTTATGGGTGAATAATCTTATTGTCTGTTTGTAGTTTTATGGTGTATTTCGTATTTTGTACGGGGGTTACCTCGTTTCTATTGATTTTGAAATCGAAAGCTGTTTTCTGTAATCTATTGGTTTAGGGGAACACGTTTTATACACGAGACTGTTCAATGATGAGTTACATATAAAAACGCGAAAGAAACAAGCCGTAGTGCCTGCGACTTTGTGATGAAAAGAACTTTATATAAAAAAAAACTTAATATCATTAACACCACTGAACTAAGTTCAACTGAACATTACGCGTGACTACTACAGACTGATGATCAGTCAAACTAAATAATTGGCGCACTTTTAGTGAGTCGCTTATTGAATATATCATCAGTCAAGTCAAATCAGTCAAGTAATCATATCTACTTATTCTGAGATCAACATTTATTTTTACATCTTTTTATATTAAAGTAATTTTATACATATTATCGTAACGAATTACTTAAAACTTCTTTCTTTTCAGGAAATTTATTGAAATAACTAGGATTATATTTTTAAACTCAAAATGTTAATGGACTGTGGCTTACAAAAAATACCCAAGAACTCAATTACAACGAAATGTTTGTGGATTACCATATCTACTTACAATCGCAGAACGACTACGCTTCAAATTTTAGAGATATTTTCTTTTCTATTATTCGCCCAATTTATTATTGTTATTGTTATAAGTAGGTATAACGACGTGTGCACGTGCTACTACACGTGCCAGCATTTTCAGATCTGATTTCGTGAAGTCCATAACATCTAGGTATACCTATACAACACATTCTGGCAATACTCTTAAAAGTGCTAAAGAAAACAACTGTGTTATCAAGAGGTTATAAGAAGCACTTTCGGGTTGTAATTCAAACTTTTAATTACCGTTTTAATGAATCAATCAAAACTGTTTAACGAGCCCCTTATGTTTATTTGTATGGCACTTTATAAGTATTAAATAATGAGTTATTATTTATTTATCCTATAGATTTGCAATGATGCGTATTGAAAAAATTGAAAGTATTTATTTTTTTTTATCTATAAAAAATAAAGATATAGTGCATATTTACATATAGAGTTGCCATGTCATTTCAAGTCATCATCAGCAGCCTATGTATTTTACTCTTCAAGATATCTTAGGAGGAACTATATAAGCCCAACACGAAGATCAATTTTTATTGTCACCCAGATATTTGATCACCTAGAGATGTTATAACTATTGATTATGATTATAATATTTAATCAATCGATCAATCAAATTGCTTATTGCATCAACATGTAAATTTGAAATCAATTATTGCGCACCAGTGATTTTAATAATCTTTATTCCAACTAAAGGTTACTAATTTTACTATAAATAAATAAATAAATATTTCTTACATTCACACCAATTAGTCTAGCCCAAAGTAAGCACTGTAAGGCTTGTGTTCTGGTAACCATAGCCCAAAGTAAGACTTGTGATATTATGAATACTAGGGTAACGGATAGACATACATATATGATACATACATAATATTCATAGAAATATATATAAACATCCATGACTCAGGTACAAATGCTCGTATTCATCATACAAACATCTGCCCCTTCCGGGATTTGAACCCAGGACCGTCGGTGCGAAGGGCAGGATCGCTATCGTTGCACCAAATGGTCGTCTTGTCTTATAAACTATCACCATTCATTTTGAGATTTGTGTTTATGGATGGATATTATGTTCTTACTTTCTTTATACATTCCTTACTTCTCGAATCTTTAAACATTTTTGATAATAGTAGTTTATGATACTGTTGCATAATAAGGGTTCTTATAACATGAGTGTGTTTTAAAAAAACGAGCCGTAGGCGAGTTTTTTTATAGCATCACACGAGTGTTATAAGACCAAGTTATGTACAGTGTCATACACTACTTTATCTACTCTCATACTATAATATGTAAAACAATATTGCAAATAAAACGCTGAATATAACAACAAATTTATTTAAATGTCAAATGTTGGCGCCAAGGTGCAAACATCAATTGCGCATGCGTGTTGCGTCGGTCGTCGAGGACTCGTTCATTGAAACCTTTTTAAAGTAGAGGTTCAACCTCCTTGGTCCAGCTGGAGGTTGTATAGGTGTATCGTTATGATAAAAAAGTTATATTATGTTACAGGTGTCCATACAAGACCTGTATCGTAATGAAACTTTTTTTTTATTATTTTTGGCCTGTACGTAATGTTTGTCATAAGCATTTTGTTTTCAGTTTTAGAATCTTTGTATTATAGTATTAGAGTAGATAAAATGCTTTATTACTTTCATTTTTAGTTCAAATTCTAATATATTGTCCACTGATTGCGTAATGTATATCTTATCGTTAACGGAAAGGTCGGCGCGAATTATAAAGTCACGCATCCGAAGCAAGCATATGAATTAAATATTCGTTTGTGTTGTCAAATAAATAAGTATAATACCGTTTATACTTTGAACGAATCACATAATATAGCAAGTGTGTTTTTTTATATTGAGTTTTTTTTTCGACTTATTCTAATCCGAATTACATTTTCAAATAGTAAATTGAAACAGTTGTTTTTTGATAATTAAAAGTAGTCTTTACAAACGTAAAAATAAAATGCAATCTAAAAATAAGTGTTCAATAGAAAGTTTTAGGAGCGTGTGACACGTGAGAAAATGTTTAAATTGTGACTGTTTTAATTTAGATAGAAAAAAATAAGTTGTCGTCTGTGGCGTGACAATAAATCACAATGCATTTGCCATTATTTTTCTATATATATATTTTAAACATGTACTATCATTTATCCTTCCATCCTTACATACTTTTGTCTCCTTTGTTCTGTTTATCTTGTCATCGATTAAATTTTATGATTATTAATAATTATATACTTATTTGACAGCGATCTCACCGTCTGCACTAAAGGTCTCGAATCCTGGTAGTGAAATATGTATATACGTCCAACATAACATAAGCATTAGTTTGGCGAATCATGGTCGTCTCTATAATTATTTATTTACTATAAATACACAAGTTACTTTAATATGTACGCCATATTCATTGTCCTTACCGAGAACAGTAATGGGATATCACTTTAAAGAGACACCCAACAAGTCTTTGAAATATTCCATAATTAGTCAAAGTCATTCCTTGTCTGTGATGAAGCTTACAATCAAGCGTTGCAGCAACCCAAATAGCCGAGTAAAGCAGCTGGATATTAACTAAATATCCCCCATTTGTTTGTTGCGGCGGTCAGCCGTAATGCGTAGTCCGGAGTGTATCCATAAAACATCGACCCACCTCCCAACCACGTGACCTGGGAAGCCGCCAGAAACATATTGCATACTACAGGGTGACCATTATTGGTAAGGTTTTAATTGTATTCGTAAAAAAAGCTATCGGCCTTATGACTTTCGCGGAATAATCCTTTATCACATCGTGCGCGGGCATTCAATAAAATGTAGCAACTAAATATTAAGTCTTATTTTTCTGATACCTATGCAATATGCATTAGTTCTGATACCTATGCCACACATAGGCTGATTCTGATCCTTATGTCACTGCATGCACTAAACGCAAAGTCAACCAATTACTTGGCTACTTTTCCTGGAGTTGTCTCACTTCAATAAATTTATATTATTTAGCGACATAGTATTTTTCTATAAATCGAAAAAGTTTGCTCATATGATCAGGAATTGAGAGAAAAATGGATTTTCTTGCGTAAGAATAGCTGTAGTAGAATGTATCGCAACTGGAATAATAATTTAAGATATAACTTATTCGCACACCAAGTATTATCCAGTTTATGCAATTTCTATAGGTACTTACCTATATAGATTGATAGTGATGCGTATCTGTACTAAACATATCGATATAAATTTTACATTTCGTTAAGCGTATAGTGTTTATAAGTTTTGTAAGAACATGCCAGCTTTTATGTAAATTAATTGTTATTAGTCAGTGAGATAGCGATACTATTAGAATAAAAAGTTCAGTAAAACAATGGATTCATTGTATGTGTAGATACTTCTTAATTAGGATTGTATCATATTCAATTTGTAAATGTTCCAAAGTTTTCTTTTGACTCTTAATCTTATATCTACGCAAGTTATGCCGTATTAAGAATGGTATTAAGAAAGCACCAGTGGAAAAATAAAAGGGGAATGCCCACTTTCCATAGTATCTGGGGCCTAGGATTGACACCAAAATTAGAATAATAATTGAGTGTTTTAAAATCTTAGATGTATCAGATATCTAAATGAAATATTTAAAAGCCCTTGTTTTAGAGAGAGTATAAAATTAAACATTTTTAAGTTAGAAAATATGTCTACTGTGAGGCTAATTAAGAATTTCTGTAGGTTCTCTAGGATCTTTGATTCCAGAGCCGAAGTCTCGTTAATAGTAAGCACAGAGTCCGTAAAATAAAGTTAAAGTCGTCTCTGATAGTAAGCACTGAGTCCGTAAAACCAAAACCAAATCGTCGGTGAAGATCAGAATCAAATCCATATAGGAAATCCAGGTCGTAGTTAAATAAATTGAAATTGCAATCAAAACACTTCAGCTTGAGCATAAGCAACAAGTGACATGACAGCTGACAATTATTTTGAATTATTAGCTTTTGATTGACAAGCAAGTGTTGCCATTAAAGGAAACCAAAATTATAAATACACGAAATCGATTAATCGTCTTTTTATTACTTTCTTTGTTTTATAAAATAAATACATTAGCTTTACTTTCATTTATATTTTTTATTAATTGGTTTATGAACTACGTTGTTTATGCAAAATCTAAAATTATTTATTTAGTTGATGTATTTTCGTCCCAATCGATTCGTATCTTTCGTAAATTATATCTAAAATATAATTTACGTGCTGGCAACATTTTGCCCCAACTTATGACGATTTTTAAACAAAAATACTTTTATTTATCTAAATATAGTTTATTGCAGAGACGCATGTTTAAATATACGTAAAATTCATAACTTAAATGACAAAATTTATGTACAAAATCATTTCCTCTTTTAATGGCCCAGAATGGGCCTTTCCCTTTGCCATGTTAGTCATCTTTCAAAAAACATGCTACCTTATTAATAAAAAATAGTTAGACAAAAACCATGTCTTGTGTCCTTAGCTGGTGGAAACTAGATACTATTATAGGTGAAAAATATTCTGTATTTTCCAAAATTAAATTTTCTAGTTTTTAATAACAAAATACTTTTACTTATAAGTAGATCATAATCTAAATATCATAGCAAACACGAATAGCATTGAACTAAACTTTAATGGGAGCTTTTGCTTTAAACGTTTATAAATAAATAAAATATCTTATTACAAGTGTTGACAGATTACGTTTCATTATTAGTAATGGTGTTGTTATTTATTCGTCTTATTGTTCACTTAATGGTAATTTAAAAACTAATCTCTTGGTTTTGCTTTGTAATATGTCCGCATGCCAATCATATCATACACATGGTCACCGAGGCGTGGCCAGGAGGCGTGCGTGGGTTATCTTCAGATTCATAAACAGTTTAATGTTATGAACCCCATGAGTATTAGGAAGTACGGTTTTCTGTTACAAAATATTCTAATAGAACGTTTTGTATCGTACCCGTAGTTGAGAATTTGAGATAATTCCACTTAGTGGCGGTTTTGTCTCGGTAAAAGGCGTAGAGATAAAAAAGTTCTGTCTATTATTTATTTGTTATTGTGGTTCCCACAGCAAATGTTCAGTACCACTAATTATTAAAACGGCTTTGGAGGCTTTGGACCTTTACAAATTCTATAACTCTAAAAATATGTTGTTCAAGTAAAAAGACTATGTCAGGCTTATGGAATCATTAGTTAGTTATAACAGAATAATAATATAATACGAAATAATAACTAGCTAGACTGAACCCTCAAGTAGATATTATTAATTCATTATAAAACAGAATATTACTTACGATTATTATTACCTTCTGAATTTATAATATTTAATAAAGATCCATGTCAAATTATTCGTCTACGTTTATTTGTGACTGTTACGAGGTAAATTACTGTACTCATTTATTCAGGCTATTTAATTAATGTTATGATTATTAAGGAGACGTTACCTTTTATAGTATTTAAATGTACTTAGATAGTACTTTTGGGTATTCGTTAAATTATATTTCTAAACCATTAACAATAATAATGCGTTTTTAAATAATATTGTTTAATTGGTTGTAGAAAAATAACTCGGCCTGTTAGAACCAAACAAGCCTACTTTACGCATGACACATAGTAGAGAAGAGACAATGAGAATGAAATATGCAACTTTGTAAATTCCATATGTATTTACAAATGTAGGTAATAAGTATCTTATTTAATGAAACGTAAGTAAAACAAATCAAGTATTATTGAGAGTTGAATAAGTTTACAATATGGATTAAGTTATATATAATAAAACTAATGTAAAATGTTGATAAACCACTGTAGTAATGTTTGGCGAATTTCAATGTTTATCATTAAAATATATTATGATCTTTCAGAAAAAGTTTTGATTCGCCTGCTAAAACAAACTTCATTTAACCGTTTGTTGTTTATTGTGGAAAGAGCCTCAATAGCCAAGCGGTTTCGGCTTTTGACTCTTATACCAAAGACGTTGATTTGAATACCACTCAAGGATATTTTTCCATCTCTTTTTTATAGTGTAATAATCAATACGTTTCCGACATTTTGGAGCTATGATTCTTTCAAAATTTCTGTTTTTCCATGAAAAAGCGGTGTCGAGTATTAGTTAATCTAAATAAAAACTTACATATACATACTGATAGGCATAGAAAAGATTTCTGTAAAACCACATAAAAAGTGAATCTATGCTTAATGTATCAAGTGTGCTTAGAATAATTCTGTCAACTATCTTTAAAAGTTAGTAAATAAAGTTGGATAAGCTGTCAGCACACCACAACAAAGCGTAAGTTTACTTTGAAATAATCTTTATCACCCATTTAGCAAGATATCATCTATATATAACCATTACTTATGTCGATACTATAACACAATTTGACTTCAATAATCAAATCTGTCATGCAATTAATGTGAATTATAATAGATACCAACCTTTTAGGGTTACATTAAAGGCGATAAGGATTCAATGTTCCTATAATATTATTCTTAGTAGGACGTGGGTGCATAATGGGCGATGTATAACTGATGTTTTCAAAGGAACCTGTGGTTGTTACACAATGTAGGTACGTCTATACAGCAATGTTCGTAAACTCTAATATTGATTTTATAACACTATTATAAGAAAACTATTTTTTGTAATAATGATATATAAAATTAATTATGAGATAAAACACAAGTTATAGTCGGATAATTTTATAACCCCACCTCGAACTCGATTTCTTAGTCGCTATTCTTCTTCTTAACTCGGGGTGAAATTGACAAGGACATCCTTTGTAAAAGCAAAGTTTAGCTTAACTTTAATGTTAATTATTTCGCACATGTTAATTATTTAACCGTTTCGATGAACAGGGATTAAGAGCGAAATACTTCTGCTTTTATTGTTAAGTAATGAGAAATATTTTACACTCGCCAGGACCGTCTTTAACCTATTGGAGGCCCCGGGGCATATAAGAATAATGGGGCCCTTATGTCTTTGACAGAACACTTTGTAATAACTAGAATAGATAAAGAAAGTAGATTAACAAGGTTTCGGATTTTTTATTGACAGTCAATAGTAGAATAGATAATCTTTAATTTAAATGAGGCGATTCACACACAAATTATCTCTAAGCATGCTAACATTGGATAGCTTTTTTATGGGCGAGAGTAGAGTAGCTTCGCACATGCGAAAGCTAATAAGCAAGTCGATAATATAGCCCCTAATAGAGGTTCGATTTACTCTAATTAAATAAGTTTTTCAGTAATAAATGTCGGTATTCCTTTAGTGATCTGGTAGGAACTAGGAGGCCCCTGGGCATTTGCCCAGAGTGCCCAGTGGGAAAGAGGGGTTTGACAGTCGCTGTCTTACAACTTAGGTAGTAGAACGTCATACAAAAGAGTTGACTCTTGGCACACGAGATACAACTCATATCTTAAAAGCATACAATAGTTGTGTAGTTAAAATTACAAATTTAAATGCTTTATTTTTACATGTAGAAGAGATAACATCTTACCTTGTTGATTATAAAGACCTCCAGTGATGTTAAGTAACAATTATATATCTGACTCCACAATATATCAAATTGTCCTACATTATTTACCACTAATAATTCCCACGTCAGAATTAAAACTACAAAATTTTTCAAAACGAATGTTGTTATGCAAAGACCTGAATTTAAAGAAATACATCATTAAAAACGCCTAATATTTAAGTGTGCTGGTTACGAATTAGAATTATTTGAAGTTAAAAAAACAGCAATATAAATATCGTAGGCCAATGAATGACACTCAAATATGGTGGCATTTAGCAAACAGCAACGAAGCGAAAAGCAAGAAAAAATAGATCTATAGAAATCTATAGAAATGTAATAAGTCCAGTGCTTTGGATTACGTTGGGTGATAAAAGTGAAGCGTGAGGTGAAATTCTAAAACCTACTGATACAACAGACACAGCCTCTGTGTAGGCAGGAGATAATTTGAGTCATGAGTTTGAATCGTATGATTAGATTGGATTCAAACTGAATTTGTTAAACTCAGAAAAAAGTAGAATTAAGATTAAATCACAGTGAATTACTTAAAAATAAGTATTTTCTTACATTTTTTAACTGACCGTTTAAAATGTTATACTTTCGTTCGCTTGGAAATTTGGAATAAAAAAGTAATATAATAAAAATTACGATTATTATTAGACACAGCTGCGCTATTAGTATTCGAATTTGGTGCAGCAATGTAAATGGGTCTGTCACAGTTAACGCCAATAATAAGATAAAATAATTCATAATATCCATCAAATGTTACTAAATTAAAATAGGAAATAACGGAACGGAACAAACGAAAGTAAACAGTAATTAAAACTTTTGGTTTCAATTGTTCGATCGGCAATTGTTTTTCTTGGAGGAGAATAATTTCTTCGCGGTACATTACGCTCTGAACATAAAACATGATATTTTCAAAGTACAGAATAAGTGATTAGTAACGGACGTTTGGTTAAGAGGTTTTGCGATTTCACAGTTAAACTGCAAGCGTTGGAATTGATGTGAAACATCGATTTATAACTAATCGATTATGTTATTTGTTGCTCTCTATGCATTGATAGCGTTAACAAAAAATTGTGTATTCGCAAAATATTGCTAATAAAGATAGTCGGAAATAAGATTGCATGGGTCATCGCATTAAATGTTTCTGAAATAAATATTACCTACAGTTTTTTTTAATTTATGATAAGTATACCAAATTGAACTGTACCGTTTGAGTATGAGCCGTGTGATGTCCCAGTAAAATAGCACTTACCCTTCACATTAAGGATGTCGTAAAAATGTCGGATGTCGTGAAGATTATGATAACCATTTTTGAAGGAGACTTTTGATTATCAGTCAAACCACATTCGATGAGATGATGATGATTGCTTGACAATGAGAGTATTTTTAACTACTGATTCAAGTATGTAATCCCCTTCTAAATTGTGTGAGACCTAACGACAGCTAAAAAAGGTATCCCTAATAATGTAACACATTTCATTCAAATCAGGAAGGGGGCGGTCAATTTCTGATTGCTCTTATTCGGGCAAAACCAATTAGGAACCCACATTACCAATGCCTTTACCCATCTACGGCTTACTACTTTGATAGGAACCGGTTCTTTGGCGCCTGACGAACTCGTGATCTAAATAAAATTTACATATAATTGGTACTGAATATCATGCTTATAACATTCATTACAATCCTACACGTGAAAAAATCAACCAATTATACTACGGCTTGTCTTGTTGGTATGTAAATAGTTATTAAATGTTAATTGCTCAGATATTATTACTCATTAAGTCCTCCTTTATAAATGTATGCATAAAGTATGAATAAGTTTAATAATTTGTCTTTAAATTATCACGTAACTAATATTTATTTGTTTTAAATTTTTGTTTAATTTTTTAAGTTTAAGTTTGAATAGTATGTCACTCTTTCTTCAGTTTAGTTAGTTCCTTTTTAACTTGATCCTACTATAATTCTAAAGTTCAAAAACTTTTAATACCTCTTTGAAAGCAAATGCTGTCTCTGTCTTCATTTTTGCAAATAAAACTCACAGTATCAGTTTTACGGGTTTTTTCAGGTTGTTGTTTTTTAATATTATATCACTACAAATAAACCAAAACAGCTTGACCCTAAAGCAAATTGCTCTCTGCGTGAAGTAAATATCGAAAGCTATTATTTTGTAATGGCCTCAAACTAGTTGTTAAGTAATATATATTTCCAAATCAAGCTGAATCCAAGAAAAGGTAACAAAAGTCGAGTTTTCTAAATTGTAAGTACAAATGAAACTTTTAAAATTTCCTAAGTAAGATTTTGTATGGATTCTTTATTCGAAATATTCGGTTGTCATGTGAAAATAACTTTTTATATCGCGTTGAAATAAAATGAAACACAATTTTTTATTACTTATCGCGACTGTCACTTGTAAGATTTTTGTATTATATTATGATTATGTATGAAGCATCTTAAGAATCTTCTGATTTATCTACCTATCACATGGCGTATAAATACCCATTAACGAAAACAAAAGCTACGATTTATGCCCCTTATTACATTTGTGTGTATAAGACCATTTATTTAAGATCATATTGACGGTATTTTCCCCTCTTTTCACAAAATCACATTTAAAATGTCATTAATGCATACTTTAATTTATAAATTCACTTTGGGTACTCTAAAATAGCCACGCGCAGATTGTTGATACGTGCATTATATTGCGTGTCATATTAACTTTTGTATAACAAAAATAAAAAGATGTTTCCCATGAATAATTTGATAGTCTCACTCAGTTTTATGTACACTTTACCTGTTTTAAGATATTTTTCAAATTCTTAGGAAATCGCAGAAATATGCATAATGATCAATCCTGAAACCATTATTAAAATTCTTGTGGTTTAAACATGTTTACTCGTAATTTACTTCGTTACAAATGACTACATCCTCTTTCGTAAGGTTGTTATATACCTCCATCTACCTCGTTTTAGGATTACGTTAATTCAACGCTGCTCTTGTTTTCAGTTGTTTTATTCAGCGTACGATTATACTAACAAGCAAAGAGCATTTCTTTGTTCCCAGAAGTTGTATTTAAGATACAATTATACGCAAAGCTAAAGCTATTTTGTAATTTTTTTTTGCTAATTAAGTTTTTATTTGTTTATATTTTTTATTTTAATTTGAATTTGATTTAAATATATTTTTAATATTGTTATTATTAATTATGATTTTTAAATAATTTGCTTGTGTATGGGTTGAATCACCTGAATTAAATAATTTTCATTTTATTTTTTTGTATTTTTTTTTTATTAAAGAGCTACCAAGCAAAGCGCAATACTAAACACTGTTTACTTTTTTATCATTCCATGATATGTGACGTTAATTTTGTTGTCACTTTAGATTCTGGAAATAAGTTTTGTTACCTAACGAAATTATATCAAAAAAAACTCGGTATCCGGGAGAGTGCTCTTCCAATAGAGCTACTGAGACTAGACAAAGTGCGTAGATTCTACGAAAAATGTGTCCACTTATGGGTTATTTAGGAAATTATGTTCTTTTTTTTGAATTTTGAACCTGTTCTATAGCAAGGATTTGTGTTTTTGAACATGATTATTTTAATGTTGGTCATTGTAATATAGTGATATAATCAAAATCTCTTTGCACTTTTCACTCTTAAAAAACTACTTTGACTCAGATTAGGGACTTTAAAATAATTACGGTCGCATCTAATCGTCAGAAATCATACTAATCGTATCGATATTGTAAATTTTGCCAATCTTCCAAATTTTTCTTAGCAATCAATCGTTTACAGTTAGACACAGTGTTAGCAAATAGAAAATAAACCAGTCAGAGGTTTCCAATCAAAAGTGTGATGTTGAAGGACACTAATTGCATTGCATTCTACGTCTCTAACCTTTCAATTGACTCAGCGCGATCCCACTCAACGTCATAGAAATCAGGCTATTCGGATCTGCTTCCAATTATGTCCATTGCCAGTTTGTGTAATCAGTTGCTTTATCTTTAAGGCAGTCTTCAAAGAAACAAACCTTAGTCCTCCTTTAATAGTTTCAGTAATATTTATAATGATCCGCCCCGGATTCTCACGGGTACAATATGCTACTAAATATACTATAGATTTTTTTTATTGTGGGTTATCCCTTAGAGATAGACATATAACTTCGCTGACTTTTTGTAGACCTTTTAAGGGTGTACAATTCTGTCGTACATTATTTTGATCTATCTCGTAGGGTTCAGACATCACATTACAAACTATTATTATCAGTGTTTCTCTACTATATTATGCTGGTATTATACATATAAACTTTCCTCTTGAATCACTATATCTATTAAAAAACCGCATCAAAGCCATTGCGTAGTTTGAAAGATCTAAGGATACATAAGGACAAACAGCAGGAAGCGACTTTGTTTTATACTATGTAGTGATTACTTATGGTGTTAATATTAAGTAAATTCCAATTTAGAATTTTTCCCATAACATTATTTTAGTTTATATGCAAACAACATGAGATCATGCATCATCACCTCAGCGGAGAGCGTACACCTTCCTTACAAAAAATGAGAGGGTTTTGCCATAATCTCCTCGCTTGCTAGGCGGCTTGGTCGTCGTAGTAAAAGATTTTACTTAGAAAAAAGTTGCTGCCCAGGTATACGGTGTAGGGTAACTACCTATAGTATCATAAGAGTAAGTGTAAAGAGTTGGTGCCATTCCAATCTGTCGGACTCCATACGAATCCGATTACTCATTTCAGCCTATTCGTGTTAGAACTGCTGTCTATTTATACCTTTAATAATAAGATATAGAAAATGACATGACTTTTCATAGCTTTATATAAACTAGCTAACCCGGCCACGCGTTGCTGGTATAACTCGACTGGTATAACGCGTTGCTATGATAACGTTAATTGATTATAAAAACTGTTATCCTTAGGCTTACGGTAACTATGGTAACAAACACACAAAGTTCTTCTTTTATATAGTAGAGATAAATTAAAACCATAAAAAAAATAAGTTACTTATTGTGCAATTTTCGTGGAGACTACAATGTGTTATTATGAATAGCCTATTAAAGTCCCACGTTTTAAAGTGTACGCCTTTAAATTAGGTCTCAAATGACCGAAGAGAGAATGATTCATAACCACCCACACGGGCTGATTAAGGATTGGTGGGTGCTAATGGTTAAAATACAGTCAGGATAAACGGCTCTGTGCGTTCCAAAGCATTAAATAGTTGGAGATAAAAAATTTTTGGTCATCTATCTGGCGATTGGCATTTGCGATATTTGCTTAACGTCTTCAATCATAAGTTAGCGTGCTAACGCTATAGAGCTCTTTATGAGGTTATTAAACTTAATAACAAAATCGCTCGAAAGTTGTTGTCAAGTGCTAGTTTTTAATGTATTTCACAATGCCAGTTGCACCCACAACCGTTTATTTGGCCGTTAGCTAAAATTTGTTAGGCGGTCAAATGTCTAGACCACAGCTAGATTTACGATAGCCTCATCGCGTAGGAGCTGTTAGCCTTGCGTATACATATTCCATTTGTATAATACACCCAATAATGTTACTAACGGACGCATTTGACAAATTGTTTCATTCTATTATGCTGACTTTGACTTATTTATTAAATATTGAAGTAACGAGTGAATTAAAATAATCGAAAGTAACATAAAGGTGCACCTTAAAAATGGTCTCTTTGATGATGAAATTAGATCATCGATTTCTATCTTTCTTTAGCAAACTTCAAAGTATAAAGCTTGATATGTTGTCGACTGAAAAAATTTACATTTTGAGTTGACCTTACGACAAGATGTATAAAAATTTCAATTAATGTTTATTAAATGTATGTTCTTACTAATCCAGAACACTGAATAGACTTATGAATGACAATCATTATTAAAATAAAAAAAATCTAAGAACTGGGATTTTGATTGACCATTTCTACTCTATGTACACAAAGAAAAATATTAAAGTTTAAAAATAGCTCGCTCGATGTCCTCCCGAAGACAAACTTTCTATAATCTCCATTAAAGTACGAAGTTGGATAAAATTAATCCCAGTTTAACTTTTCGATTTGCGCGATACTAGCAGTGTCACAACTTGGAAAGTTTAAATCGATACCAAATAACAGTTTAAAAAGGGGCTAAGTGAAAAGTTTAGGAATATATTTTATTTCCATCCAAAAAGAGTTATTGACTCGTCTATAATTCTGATACAACACAGAAATAAGAAATTTTCAAGTATTATTTTAATAAGGTAGCTTATAGCTATAGATTTATTAAACTCATCCAATTGGAGTAAATTAAATGTTTGTATTAATATTAAACCATAAATGTCATGACGTGTAAACTGAGTGTAACCGTTTAGATACACATCCCAAATTGTTTAAATAAAATGATAATCGTAATTTCTCTTTTATTAGCCAGTAAGGTAGGTAAGGTTTATGACCGTAACTATGAAATTATACCAATTAATTTATTTTCAAAATAATTAAATAGAATAAGATTCCGCATGTCGTAGACCGAACGCTATTTAAAATATAATTAATTTTTAATAATATATTTGATATCATTGTTATACTGCTAGTATTTTTTAAAGTAAAACCGTCTCGATGTTACATTCAGAAGCTTTTATGAATTTATATGAATTATTTTCATCATTAAAAGGTAGGTTACTATCAATTTGATATTCTCTAGTTTTGTTTGCAGAAAAACAAATTATTCTTTTTAAACTGACTTTGAACTAGGGTCGGCATCATCGTTAAAACATCATACGCCATCAATAGATACTTTTATTTACTATGCCAGCGCATGGGTTATCTGAATAAACTAAAACTGGGGGCGTAGAAAATCATGTTGCCCTAGAATCGAGAACGACCTAACTTATCGATACGTAGTCGATTATCGTAAAACATGCGCAGGCGTTACCTGAATAATGCCATTGGTGAAACTAAAATGAACATACTTCGTTGATTTGTTTTTTTCTAAAGAAGATTTATAATGGATATCGATTAACTGCATTACCGATTTTAATAATGATCGTATCCTTTTCATTATGATTTTTTCTAAAATACAGGATATAACACTGAATATTTACCGGAATCCAAAGTATCTCGGATAATTTGATTTTTTATTATTTAAATAACATTCATGAGTTATTTAACTGTGCTTATCTTTTCCACAAGGAAATTGTTGCCGCACTGCAACATGCCCTTAGGTCAAAGGATTTTGAGAGCTGGTTTTGGGTGTTAGCATTGTTGAAGTGCCAGATTAGAATCCCGCTCGGATCAGTTTAGAAGACGAGCTAAATTGTGTGGCTCAATCTCAAGTATTTTTAGATTCTTGGGTCTGGTATCTATTACACAGGTTAGACTAGTTTTAATAAGAATAATGTTTGTTTATATTGTCATATGTATATAAGACAATATTAACAAACTTTATTATTAAAGCAAAGTTTTCAATAAGTACATATATAACTACTTATTAAAAACTTACTTTTTAAGAATATATCTTAACATATGAAAAAGTATTTCTATTATATAAAAAATATAGAATAACTTTTCACACAACAGAGAGTTTTCAAAGAAGATTTTTTAAACTTTAGTTTACGAATCTACGTATATAAAATCCTAACATACAACACGTTATAATGCTTAGTGAAAAGTTGGGGTTGACGCACGAGTATAGTTGATGCAATGCATTAGCAAATATGAATAATAACATGAGCACAATCTACGCAAAGTGTTCTCAAACTTTGCTGTTGTCGTAAACAAAATAAGCTTAAAAACTAAAGTGCAGGTAACAGCTTAAAAGGTCTTAGTTTGAATTCATACCTTTCAACTCGCATTTTAGTGGTTAATTAATAAGTTAATCAAACAAACCTGATATAATGTTTGAATCATCGAAATCGCTTCAGCCGTCTTCGAGTATTCGGTTAGCATACATCATACGTATATACTATAGTATACATTATAAATACACACGCAAAATTGAAAACCACCTCCTCTTTTGAAAGGCGGTTAAAAAGCTTTATTTTATAGAACCGTTAGTTTTATATTATTAAAAATTAATTTAACGTTATTTTCTAATAAAGAATACCGTTCTATCATTCACCATTGATTACTTCTACCCAATCTTTTACTCAAAGTGTATCTTCGACTGATTATCTATGATTGAGTTCAGCTGTAGCTTTCAAAGTACACGCTTCGTACTTGAAGCTGTACGGTATGATCTTCAATACTAACGGTACAATTCTCAATTCTCTTTATCACTGAACTTAATCTATTGTTGCTCGCTATTGATCCATCTAACGTTGCAATATCTTTTGTGAGTATTGTAAATTAGTCGGCTGACATTAGTGATAATACGGTCAGACTTGGAAAGAAATATTTAAGGGATCTTTT
This sequence comes from Calamotropha paludella, assembly GCA_927399485.1. Lineage (NCBI taxonomy): Eukaryota > Metazoa > Arthropoda > Insecta > Lepidoptera > Crambidae > Calamotropha > Calamotropha paludella. The sequence continues at coordinate 10,647,694 of OV656819.1, forward strand.
TATTTTCATAAACAACATTCTTAATTATTTGCTTTATTGGTGCATTCAGTATATATTCATATTATTTATTATCTTTTTATTTGCTTCAATGATAAAACAAAATCGTAGCAAGGAAGAGTTATGTTTCAATTTTCGGAATGTAATGGTGGGTGTCAGGGTAACGACTTAACCTACTTTATGAAAAAACTTGCTGAACCTCCACAATCTCAGCACCATCGAGCTTCTCATTCTGATAACAGTGACTGATAAAAAGCCCCTTCGTCTCATTCCGTTCGTAATGAAAACAAAGTATTGTTTTGACAGATTCTCTGATCTTGTCTATCCTTTTATTTTGTTACGCAAAATTGATATGTCAGTGTGTCCATTCCGAATGATCTACCTACGCTTCTATTGTTGTAATGTCTGATCTGTCAGTTCGGTAACAAGGTCATTATAAAATATGGTTCTATCATAACTTTGTAAATTGTATGTCGTTAAGTACCAGCAGACTTTTTGAGACTTAATTATCATGATTTATATTAAGTTTTTCATCGCTTTACACATTCATGTTAAGTCCAGATAGACAAATAAGACGGGACATACTTAGTTGGAATCTAGTTGCTATGTGCAAACGAATTTTACGTTTTTTTCTAGTTCAGTATAAAAGAATGACTGTACTACATTATTGTGTTTTATTACCTTACGAAATCGACATCGTTATGGCCATTGCATTGTGAAATGAATTATTTTCGGATGAACCATATAGCTACTGTGGCCTTTGATTCTTTTTGGTTTGGTTTCTTTGTAACAATTTCATTATGAACACAGCAGAATGTTATGTTTGATATGTAATTAATCATTTTATTCCGCTTTGTTAACGAATGGTAAAATATAATTTATTAATCGAGACTTATGTAAGAGTCATAATGATAATTTTAGTATGAAATTGAGTTGTAAATGTTGTCATTGAGATATTCAAAAGTAAATGTGCCAATAAACTGTTCTTTGGTATTAGTCAATTAAAATCTCGTTTATCTAATGTTTGGCCTAAGCTATAGTGATATCATTGAAATATCCAATAATCCTTATATAATCGTAACCCATTTTAATTGATTTTATATGCTTCGTAGAATTATAATTTGTGTTCAATTACTGAAGTTCATAATTTGGAATATAATGGTAATATTTGAGTTTAATAGCAAATTACAATTATTACTGAAGTACATATCGATGCAAAACGTCTGTAAAATGCTATTATGGACTTTTTACTGTTTTGCGAATTCAGAATTTGTAGACAGGAATACATATTAGTTTTTTTTTTTCAATTTTATATCATGATATTTATGAAGATATCACAACATAAACGCTTATTGCAAGTTAATAAATTTACAAAATTATGTCAGCAAAATGACTGTTACGCATTCTTACAAAACAAAATTTTCACGTTTTGTTTTTGGTAAGTCGCGTTTACGGGATTATTGCCGTAAAAAACTAATTATGGTTTTGGTAAACCCTAATATACAAACTAATAGAAAACTATAAAACTAGCATTTTTCTATTACAGACTTATTGCTAGGTGCGTCGTAATTGAATTCCGTTATGCTAAACCCTAAAAGATGAAAAATACTTAAAACAATATCCGTCATTGTTTGAAACGAGAACAGTGTTGTTTAATGGGACTGTTTGATTAAACTCTGTCTTACCAGCATGTCAGAATGCGACTTACATCTGTCATTTCGTATTACTTTTGATCAACTTTTTGAGGTCTAAATATTACCAGGCCAGTGATCATGTAAACTAGACTCAATCCCACGGCTCCAATTAACTTTTGTTTATGGTAACGGTCTTCTTGATTCAGCATCTCCGCCGGCCTTTGTTTAAGTATTATAAAAATATGGCATATACTCTTATATTAGATATGTTTTGGTCGAGTGCCAAAATTAGCGTTACTATTTTCTAGTTAAAGAGCAATGTTCTAAGTTGGTTTATTTGCTGCCTGCAAATGTTGCACGTGCAAATTGATCCCGACTGGTTTGTATGAAAATTTGTTTTAATTTCACACGAACATTAGACGATATCAGATCATGAGTTTCCGTTGTTTGTGATAATCTTTTCACATTATCTCAACGTTTATGACAGACGAATTTAGATAATAATGATTTGTATGAGAAAGCGGTTTAAAAATATGCGAGCAGGTTAATTTTTAACGGACATAACAATTTATCTGGGAAGTAGAGTAACAATTTTCATATAATTACATTAAAGTTTATAATCAAAACCCCTTTTTCCAACAAACAGGCAGACACGAGAGTTCGACTCGAAATATATTCTTGAGTTGCAAAAATCGAGATACATTTTTTTATAAACTTTCCTACCAGAACCTTAAATATCAACATACTATTGTGCCGGGGGCCAATTTCTAAATCAAGTCTCATAATAAGTAGTGTATTCAATTTTTTGGGCTAAATAAAGTTTGTTTAAAAATAATCCTTTTTTATTAAAATCCGTGATCGCGTGGCTCGTATACCGACTTTGATGGTAAAACATTGGTTTGGTTTTGGGCGTGGTCGTTGTTTCTGAACTTCATAACACACATGCTGTAGTTACTTAACTTGGGTTCAGAACAATGTATATATGATTTAAAAAAAATTGCCACCTATTCTTATAAAGTAAGAAATAGGTGAAATACTAAATAAGTTAATAAAAATTACGAATGAACACGTACTAGGTATACGTACTATTTCGTTTTATACATTGACGGCCGAGGATCACTCGGAGTTTCGTTACCATGACAACTGGTCGCGACCCACTCGACCACGGAGCCCGTCAGTATCAATTATGGCCATATTGACACACCATAACACGTAAATCCATCTTTAATGCACTGCAATAAAAACTGATTAAAGAGAAAAGTAACTTTAAGTTCCTCAGATTTCCTGTATCCAACTTTTATTAATTTCTACATCACCAAACATTTATGATTCATGAGCTGCACTGATTGCCGGCTTATGAATTATGAAATAAAATAAAAATATCCGAAATTAATGTCTATTGACAAATTACACAGTTTATCAGATTTCCTGTAGTTATTAATATATAACCAACTTTAATAAATTTCTACTTTTATTTATGTACAAACATAAATTATTCGAATATTCTCTGATTTCCGTATTTTGAGTTTTTTAAACAAAGGAAAATATTCTAAACTAAAGCCTATTGGAAAATTATAATGAAGCACAATATTTCACCTTTTAAAACTCTCCAGTCCAAATTTATTATTACAAAATCGCTCAAATATGACTGTTATTTTATTTGTTATTGAACAAACTTCAAAACAACTAAGGTATTATGTGTTAATTCATGGAATTCACAGTTATCTCTCATTATAGGAAGTAATCAAAAACTAACTGATACAATAATTTCATTACATTGCAAATACAATAGGTGATGTTGTATAGATAATTCCATGGTAAAGGCTAATCGTCTATTCTCAGGAAGCAATTGTCTGAGTAATATCCTGGTAGCCATTTCCATGATGAGAAAGTTATAATTAAAATTTGTATTTACATTAATTACTATTTCATTAAAGTCTTGCCATTTTGTTCGAATAAAATATTTGTTGCAAATATAGTAATCTAATATACGTACCTACATATTGACTGCCTACAAATTTTATAATACGAACTAAAGCTAAACATATAAGTTTTATTAACTACTAGCGACCCGCCCCGTCTTCGCACGGATGCAATGCTCTACTATATTATGCATGTATTATACCTATAAACCTTCCTCTTGAATTACTCTATCTATTAAAAAAAACCGCATCAAAATCCGTTGCGTAGTTTTAAAGATTTAAGCATACATAGGGATATAGGGACAGATAAAGCGACTTTGTTTTATACTATGTAGTGATTAATAAGTATACACTTATTCGTTTTATTAAAACAATATAGTTTTATTTCAATAAAACGTTTCACTTAAAAGGATTTATTTAGCCCTATATCTGCGTTTATCGCACATTTGACAGATTAACAATGCGTTTATTCTTGTTTTCATATTCAATATAAATAATATAAAAAAAAACAAAAATAAGTACGTCGTACCCGGTAACAGTGGTTTTATTAAAATGTTTAAAAGATTTTATTCGTTTCACTATAATTTGTTTCACTATATAATAAAGTAGGACAAACACGCAATATATTATTAATTACGTCAACAGTAGGCAGTTATTACTCATTATTACAATAATTATTTAATTATTTTTTAAATTTGACTATTTATCGCTTCTTTGTAATTCCTGTTGTTCGTTACTTGTTTGCATAGTGCCTCTGTGATATAAGCATGATTCAATATTTATCCTGTAAAGTATAATAGTTATTTTCCTCCTTGCACACATTGCCTGTTTTTGAGCATTTGCTTGTAGACGCTTTAGTTGGTACAAGTCTCATGTAAATAGTCGCTCCAATTTCCATTCTCTTTAATTTTAGGGAAACGGGCTTGTCGGGACTGGAAAGGAGATCAGTGTGAAATTAATCAAAGTGAAATTCCGAGTCAAGATTTTGTAACGAAAAGACTTTTTAGTGAGTTTAGAGTGAACGCAATCCGCCGAATGAAGTCGAAAGTGGTGAAGATGAAATATCTGCCTCCAGGCGGGCCAAAGGAATCGTATACGTTGCTAACTACGAGAAGAAAATATATGAAGAAATTAATGTATGTACTTTTTGCTTTTATTCGCTTTTTCTTATGCTTTTATCAAATTTGGTGTTGTTGGTTTATACTTCAATTTCATATAGATCCTTGACACTTTTATTTGGTTTTATCCTCTTTGGTATCATTTTCGTAAATATTAAACAAAATCAAAATCAAATACTAGGTACTCGTCTACAGAATCTTAATATATAATTTTAATACACAAATCTAAAAGTAAATCCACAAAACAGTCAGTCATGAACATTTTATAATAGAAATATAATTTGTAAATTCTTATGCCTAGTTATTATTATATTACTGAGTTATGCCGCCAGTTATTTATTTAGTTATGCCGCCCCCTTCGTTTTGTGGGAACATTTTAGTGTGTTGTATTTTATTGCTTGCACTACAATCTTATTACTGTTTGTATCGTCACCATCGTTCGTTATCTCAGCAAGAAGACGTCCACAGCTGGACAGGGGCTACCTTCCTAAACATGGGATAATTTTATTCTGATCTCCAACCAGCCGGGTTGGAGATTGCAGTAGCATATCATTATTCCGTTCAAAGATCCTGCCTTTCGCACCGATGGTCCTGGGTTCGAGTTCCAGCAAGGGCAAATGTTTATGTGGTGAATACGAGCTTTTGTACTTTAGTCGTGGGTTTTATATATATATTTCTAGAAATGCTACATCTCTAGGTATCGTATCGTATGTTTATCCGTTACACTAGTATCCATAACACAAGGCTTACAATGCTTACTTTGGGCTAGGCTAATTGGCGTGAATGGAAGAAATATTATTATTATTTAAAAAACGCTACCGTGATTTCTTTTTCTGCGGGAGGTATCTCCGGTATCATCGCCATTACCTTAAGTGTGAAAATTTGGTGCTTTTTCACTTTCTTGAACATCTCACGGCACGTCACAATTTATTTTTATTTATTGTATATCGTAATAACCAGTGGTCGGAGTAGGTATATTGAATTAAGGTCACTGACATCAAACGTATATGTTAATATGGATACGCCTCCGAGTTTCCGGATTATTATGATAAAAATACCGAAACATCGAAATTATTACATGAAACTAGTTAAAAATGTATCAATACTCTCAACGCTATGCTGCTAGTGGCGTAGATGGCCAGAATTTAATAGTAAAAAAAATTGGTTGCCTGTAAAGTCGATATACGGGCGAAAGTTTTACGTGACAACGACTTTGAGTGGTAAAATAATTTTAATGTGAATATTCATTCGTATAGTAGGAAGAAGGATGAAATAATAGTAACAATTTAAAACATTTATTTATACAAAGAATTATATTTAAAACATTAATTTATACAAAGAATCTCGCACTGAATTTCATATATCACCGCCTAAGCGAAATAGAAGCGCAAGACATGAACCGGTGTGTATGCCTATCTCTCTCACTCTCTCTCTCGCTCTGTCTCTCTCGCTCTTAGGCGGGCTAACCATGCCCGAGTGGAAGGGACGCGTGCCTCTCACTCGCTCTCATTTATAAAATGATATAATAATAATATTCATTTCAACACACGACATCCGGCAAACAGGGTCTTTTGTCCTCTTATGTCTATGCTCAACGCATCTGACCAATTAGAATCAAGTATCCTGGATGACTCATTGACTGTTTGTTCGAAAACAATGCTCGCACCGACATCCAGACCAAGTGGCTCACTCACTTATTTCGGTTCGTGGAGTGCGCTTATTTTATGTGTTGTGAATATCTTGACTTGACCCTGGCTTGTGTACTGTCTTCTGAAATCTACTTAAAACGACGAATTTGGCTTATAACTACGGACATCGATTTATTACTCTTGGATTGGGCCCATTTGAAGTTGTTTTTGTACGGGTAAGTTTTAATTATTTTCACTATTTAAGAAGGTTTTAGAACTTGGAAACAGTTAAAATATCACTTTATAGCAATCATCATAGCGCATGAGAGTCCGGTACGCACACCGCAGGGCTATCACCGCTTCAGTTAAAAAAATCACTTTATATGAAACAGAATTTCATTATCGACTTTACAGTTGTGTATGTATATATTGTAAATTTAAATCATTGTTTTAGGTGACATATAAATAAATATGGCAAAGGTCAAGGCTGAAACAGTGCTAAAGTGGTTATTGCACTATCCTGAGCTACTTTACGATAACGCTAGTGGCACTATATACTGTACAAAGTGTGAAAGTCATTTGAAAGCTGTGAATAGAGGCAACATTACCAAACACATTGAAGGCGCTGTACATCAAGGAAAATTTAAGAGACCGCAAGAGGAATTTTACTTCGACCTCATTAAGTTCCTGATTCTATGCAATATTCCTTGGTCGCAAATGAAAAATCCAGCGTTCAAAGAGTTTTTTCAGAAATATATGTGCAGTACTTGTTGTTGCGTTTGTACCAATCGTAAAGTGGTTGACGAATCACAGTTACGAAAAGTTTATTTGGAGAAGTTTTATAGGAATAAAATCAATTCGATTTATGAAATTAATAAAAATGAGAAACTATGGATATCGCTGGATGAGACAACAGACATTTTTGGTCGATACATAGTCAATTTCCTAATAAAACCATTGCATCCTAGTAATAGTGCAGGCCGGCCTTATTTGATTGCTTGTAAAATGCTAACAGCAGTAAATGGACAAACAATAACACAATTTGTACTGCAATGTCTAGAAAATTTATGGCAAAACACTTTTGAAGCGAAAGTTGACAATATTTTAATGCTTTGCACTGACAGTGTCGCGTACATGCTATCTGCAGGGCGAAATTTAAAACATTACTTACCTGAAATGAAGCATGTGACATGTTTGGCGCACGCTCTTCATCGTGTAAGTGAGCAGATAAGGTCAGAATACAACGATATTGATATTCTTATATCAAATGTTAAAAAAGTATTTTTAAAGGCTCCTAGTAGGGTAAACATTTTAAAAGAAAAATATCCTGACTTACCGTTGCCTCCGCAACCAGTCATTACCAGATGGGGTACTTGGTTACAGGCAACATCTTACTACGCTCAACATTTAGATAAAATAAAAGAAGTTTTATCCTGCTTGAGCAGTTCTGATGCTATAGCCATACGAAACGCAAAAAACATTTTGGAAAAACAAAATTTAGAAAATGATTTAAAATATATCGAAGAAAATTACTCTATTATACTACTAGCCCTAAAAGAGTTACAAAAACAAAATTTATCTCTAGCTGATTCACTTTTAGTATTTGATCAAGTAAGGGCTACGCTTAACGAGTGCAATAATGAGAATATAAAAAATAAAATAGAATCAGTTATGGAACGAAATCCAGATTTAGATACAATTAGAGAATACAGCGAGAGTATTGAAAAAAGCGTAGCAAATAATCAGAAACTTTATTTCAAATTCGCTCCATTGACATCTACAGATGTTGAACGATCATTTTCCACTTACAAATGGATCTTAGATGTTAAAAGAAATAGCTTAAAAATCGAAAATATTGAAAAAATTATAGTTATTTATTTTAATTGTATAGAGACAGAAAATCAAAATGTAGAAATTGTAACCGATGAGGATTAAAAATAATTGTTTTTAATAAAACTGTAATAATGATTATTTGTATTCACAATAAACAATTTTGTTTGCTTACATATGGTTTTTTATTTTATTACTCTATTTACCAAATTTTTGGAAACTCCGGTACATTCCGGAAGAAATGCATGTCCATGTTATGATATCATGACGCAAGTATCTAAAATCAATATACCTACTCCGACCACTGGTAATAACACTGTTTGTATAGTTAGCAACTAGTTAAACATTGTTTCTAATATCGATAAAATTATTATATAGTTTCGTTTGATAAAAAAGATAGGAACTCAAAGTTACTTAGGTAAATAGAATATTTTTGGTTTACTTTTTATGAATATAAAAATCAAATCCCACTGCTTACAACTCTGCGTAAAAATAGTGATAAGTATCCATCGATCAAATCACCCCTTAGCTGTATCTATCCTTGAAATCCTACAGCCAACACAATGACAAATGTCAGACGTTTGCTCAACAGGGCACTGTTAAACTACCGTTAGACCGGGAGATATTTAATCGTGATGGATGAACCCGATCCTATCTGGTTAGGGTTGCTTCATGTTAGGAAAAATCAACAAGAAGAATTTCTTATATTCCGAATTAAATCTAGCAAATTAAGGCAGATATCGATATAAATTTAATGTATGTATATTTAATGTATATGTATGTGCGTATAACTCACGATAAACACCCTTTAAATAGGCGTTATCGCACTATTACTTATTCTTCATATGAAAGTAATAAAATTATCGTTGACTATCAAATATTTTATCTACAAAGACTGTTCTAGAATATTTTCCGTGAAAATACAAACTCAAATTAGCAAAGTCAATGTTGAACTGATCGCGGAGTTTTTTTACAAAATGTAGTGTTTTTTTACAAAGCTGTAACGTAAAAGACACTTAAACTACTAGTTCAATTCAATTTTATAATAACTTGCTTAAAGAGAAAATGGCTAGCATTTTGTAAATAAAAATCGACAGTCACTTTGATACCAGCACTACCTTCAGACAGCCCTATTGTTCAATGACGTATATTTCACCTCGTGCCTTACGTTCCTTATCTATCTTTGAAAAACTAGCACTACTCTAGTAGCAGAATTTGATATTGCGGTTCAATACTGATTTAAGACTTAATAGATGATTGTAATAATAGAGATTCTGTTTATATGAACCTTGATCCCTATGACAGTTCATGTTAGTGACGGGTCATGTCGATATATCGTTTATAGGCAAGGGCGTGACTTGCATTCAGCCACATCAATAAACATGTTTTTAAAAATATAATCTACATTTCTAATGCTTATTATATATACGAATATCCGTGTATTTGTATGCGGGGTTGCCAAAATTCCGATGCAGAGTTAACATGGTGGAACTCTATAATTTTAGTTTTGAAAATCCATGTAAATTAAATTTTTAGTATAGTAACACTATCTGATCTGTCACTAGGTACGCCGTGATCGCTTATTCGCTACACCAGTACGAGTGCTAACGCCTTGTATGCGCCACGTGTTTTTTGTGTCATCGGAGTCCTTTGTTTGTTACTACTGTTGTTTTCTGTTTTTGTTATTGTTGTTTTCTGTTTTTGTTATTGTTGGTGTTTCAAAATGCCGAAAAGACTGAGAAAAACTGTACTCAACAGTGAAACGCGGGAGTTTGTTGTACGCTTGCGTGATTATTTTGCTCGCGAACAACAAAATGGCGGACCTTTGTTGCCACTTGACAACGTACGCGACCGTGTTGCTGATGCTCTGGGAATTGGCAAAGCTACCGTTTCCCGAATTACAAAGGAGAAGTTCGGTGAATCGTCGATGGAGGAGAACAAGCTATCAACTCCAAAGAAGAAAAAACATAATAGGGCACATTCCGTAACTAACCCCGATGATTTCGACATGGCAGCAATACGAAACCACATTTACGGCTACTATTTTCGAGGTGAACTGCCAACTTGCAAAAAATTATTGGCGTCGCTGAAATCGGCTGATTTATTTAAAGGTGGGCTCACTTCTCTCAGAGTGGTTATAAAAAAATGTGGATTTCGTTATGGGAAGTGTGACAAAAGAAAAGTAATAATGGAGCGGAAGGACATTGGATTGATGAGGTGTGATTTTCTAAGACAAATAAAAAACATCGAGAACTGGGACAAGGTGGTTTATCTGGACGAAACGTGGCTCAACGCCAATCACTCAGTGTCCAAAACATGGACAGACGACACAGAGAAATCCTGTACCAAAGCTCCAGAAGGCAAGGGCCAGCGTTTGATTATCTGCCACGCTGGCACAGCCAAAGGTTTTGTACCTAACTGCTTGTGGGCCTTCAAATCCGTGAAAACATCAGATTATCACGAAGAGATGAATTTTGAGAATTTCGAGAAATGGTTCACAAAACTATTGGACAATTTAAATGAGCCCCACTCTATTTTAATGGACAACGCCCCATACCACTCTGTGCAAGTTAATAAAGCACCTACCGCGAATAATAATAAAGGCGAAATCATAGAGTGGCTGCAACACAATGGTGTGGCAGCTAATAGTCAAATGCTGAAAAAGGAATTAGTCAGACTGATGAACCTGCATAAACTGCAAACAAAGAAGAAGTATGTTTTGGATGAGATGGCAAAATCAAAAGGGCACACCGTGATTCGGCTACCGCCCTACCACTGCCAATATAATGCAATCGAGATGATATGGGCGCAGATCAAAGGTGGGTTGATTTGTATTTATTTTAACATGTTTTTATTTAGGTGACTGGTGACTAGAGAGCTAGCACTATTTAAAGCTATTTTATTTTACTTAATAGCTATAGCATTTTTATTTTTAACCATGTACGTAATTTCTGATATAAATTACACACTTTTAACATACCTAATTATGTACTTATAATGTACTTACTCCGATCTCGCTCTTTGACTTTGCATCATATTCAATCTAAACCATTATTGTTTCAGGTTGTGCAGCCAGGCTGAACACCACTCCGCCATTCACAGCTAATAAAATGCTGACGTTACTAGAAGAGGCATGTAGTCTAGTGACTCCGGACAATTGGAGGAAAGTGGTTGAGAAGACCAAAAAACTGTGCTTAGATGATTGGGATCGAGACGTGCGATACGACAACGTAGTAGACCAGCCGTTTTTAATAAACGTAGGAGAAAGCAGCTGCAGTTCAGATTCCGAGTCTGAGACGCAAGCCGTGATGTCATTGTCAGATTCCGATTAATATATATTAAAAATCATTGCTGAACCGCTTTTGTTTTATTTGGTTTTGTCATATAGTAGGTATATATAATAAATTAATTAAATCTCCTTTATTTTATTATCGCAGACAACTTAAATGATTATAAATCTGACACTAAGAACGTAGGTACTATGTTAATGTATTTTGTACACTCGTTTCCATTTTCGATATTTGTTTATCGATACTTTCCGCGCTAGTCGATATCTTCCAAACGAAGTAACTTTTGCAGGACGTCAACGTAAAGTCTGATTGAGATAATTTCTTGTAAATGTTAATAATTATTATTATTCCGACGGAATATTATTTTAATGGCATATATCTGCCTAAAATTAATAAATATCATTTTTAGACTCCGCCAATTCGATTATAATGTAACGGTGACGCTACTACAAGGTTGTGTCGAGGGAATAACTGTCAGTGTCATAGGGATCAAGGTTCGTCGAGCTGATTATAACTATATATTAACTATGTAATATATTGTTAGAACATTAATTGTAAAGGTTATTATGTTTTTATTATTTTCACGGATATATCATTCAACAATCAATAATGATTTTTTAAGACAACTACAGATTATATAATTATGACATTTGATACTCAAATTCCTTTTTTTAATTCAACAATGTTCTGTGGTAGGTCGTTTTAAGATGCGAGAGAGCACCATACCATATTAAATGTAATAGTAATAACTATTATACAATCTGATAGGAATAATTTTAATAACACTTATGCATAACATGTAGTTATTTTTGCCCTTTAAGTGTAGGCAGGTGTTTTAAAGATCAAGTATATTCTTTAATAAGTTAACAAAGTCAGCCCGCGGCATATCATACTAAATAAAGTATACAGCAACCAATGAGAAAGTAATAGATTCAATCGCAAAAAGGTTTCTAGAAACACAATGACGAGAAACGGATCCTGCAATTAGTTATTTGATACCCTTACTTTAATCATATGAAATCGTTATAAAAATACATTAACGAAATTAGCACCATCATAGATAAGCTCCCTCGCTAATACATTTATTAGCGAGGGTGCTAGTCTTAACTTATCACACCCTTGTTTGTACTTTTAGGGTACCGTAAATCGCCAAGAGCATAATAAAATTTATAATCATCACTCTTTGTACAATTTTTTTTCTGTGTTACTAATAAGCACGTCTCTCGTATTTATTAATTTGATTTATAACGCATAGGTACGCAAGATTTTTTAAACCGAAGTTTTATAGAAATCTTATAAAATTACCTACAAAATATAAAAAAATAACATTAATGAAGAGAATTTGAAAGATTTCAAGAAATGATATTAAATATCACTTATTAGTTTTGAGTATTGGCGTTAAGTCCACCATTTGGATGATTTTTGTTTGCCTGCAAGAACAAATAAATACTTGAATAAAAATTAAACTTGAAACTTAAATAATTTAAAAAATGCGGGGATGATTATTTATATTACAATAGATAATCTCGATATAGATAAGCTACTTCAATCAAAATTGCAGTATAAAAACGAAACCTTTTCTTTCAAATCGAATGTATTGAGTTGGCGATAGTATTCTATCTGTCATTTTGAAATTTAAGTAACCAAAGAGACTTTTTGGTGGGAGCGGGGAGCGTTACGTTGTTGGTTTTGTTTCTCTTGTTAAAGTTATTGTTGTGTATATTAGTACATAATAATGGTGGATTATTAAAAACGTGTAGTAATATAAGTGTTTGTGATCATACAAGAGTGTTGGCAAGTGTAACAAAGCAGTATAAGTTGTCTTTTCCTGCTCTCTCAAGAAATCCATGGGGAGGTTTCAGTAAAACCCCACACATTTACTGAAACACTCAAAAACTTGCAATTATACTTACTTGACATTGGCTAAACGCAGAAATAGTGCAAGACACAAATAAGGAAAAAAAAATAGATAACCAAAGACATATTTTAAATATTTACGCTGATTCTACAATTTTCGGATAACATGGAATTATATATTTGCTCACAGCAAAATAAAACAATGTGTTTCAAATGTTTTATAAAATATTTTATTGTAAAGCCAAGTGCTAATTGACAAACCACTTATTGTGAACTTTGTCAACCCATTTATTTGTATTTATAAGTTTTACTTTGGATAAAAAATAAAATAAATGGATATAGTGCTTTCAACCTGCATATAATCTAATTATGCATTATGAAACGAGTTGATCTTTAAAGAAAAAAAATATATGGGCCTCTTATGTGGATAAAAAGACTCTCACTTTATTTCCCTGAAAATAGAAACCGCTAATTTGTCGTAATATACTATCGCGGATCTAATTATCGCCACGGGTAAAGGGGACGCGTGCGCAAGCGCACCTTGCTTATCGAGTAATTACTTTTGTTGCAGTAGATATAATTTAATTATTTAAGTACATACCTCTAAGTTAAGTTAGAGAAATTAAATAGATCTCTGGGCAATATTACATTCTCGTCCATTGGTCTCTCAATCATAAGGAAATACTAATTATAACCATGATTAAACATGGAAATATACGTTTTCTAGAACTAATAATCATAAGAATTTCCAGATAACTCAAAATAAAAGTCCCTATCTACGCAGAGCTTGAACTTTGGGTACTTAATAAAGTATAATTATATATTATACAAGAAAAACTGTAAAGACATTTTTTTTAGTTGAGAGTTTTATTGTTAATGTTTTTATATCTAAAGAAATTATCACCTGTCACCTGAGACATGTCGAGTATCTTTTAGTATTAATTTCTATATAGAGATATATATGAACATTGCTAGGGAACAAATGCTTACATTCATCACACAACAGAAAGTAGGATCGCTACCGTTACACCAAACCTTCAAATTGAATATTTATAGAGAATTTATTTATCTTAAGACTACAAAATGACTTATAGTTATAACTCAACATCGGAGAGAATAGAGAGTTAGAAAATTAGAATTATATTCATCGATTAGTATATTTATTAATTCTTACATGAGGATTCAGTCGTCTACTCAATGAAATTAAAAACTTTTTCAGGAGTCGCGTTATATTTACCTATTACTTTTACCACACGCCCCAATAACATCAGTCATACTTTAAAAACTTAGTGTAAAATAAAATACCTATATAGTTATAGAGATATAGCTATATAGATTCATTATCCAGGATACGCCTTTAATTGAACTTACCATCATTGATTTCCCTTTCAATATTTTACTATTATTGTCAGTTGTATTATCCGCTAACGTTGTTTTTTTACCAACGTTGTCAATATCTTAGAATTGATATTATGATAAAATAAGCACCAAACGCCGACAAATTTCCATAGGCCAACAAAGAAAATATCTAGTAAGATACTCTCCCAAGATAGAAAAATTTTCATTGCCATCAATATGAATGAACACATTCGTATCGTGACCATTGGAGTATGTAATAAGGCAGTAAATTATCAAATAACAGTTTCCATACAAAATCACTGTTTCCGTGGTACGAATTACGAAGGTGCTATTTACATAATTGCAGTAGATCATTGTAAATACTACGAACTACAGGTTTTTACTGCCAGTGCACAAAAAGCGTACTTTCTATTACCGCACTTATTTGTTCTTCGTACGAGTATTTAAACAAGTGATGAAACACATAATTACCAAATTTATATAATTAAAAAGTTTAGTTGATTGTTTAAAATTGATTTGAGTCTATCAATCTGCTATCTTCTCTTCATAGTATTCAACAAAGTTGATATTCTTATGCCACTGAACCAATGTTCAGTCTCGTAATATCCTGCTAATCCGTGTGGTGTCTAGTAGAAAAAAAATACAACAAACCCCTTATACTTAAGCATGTTGTCAAAGGCAATTAACGACTCTTGAGGTAATCATCATTTACCTTTCGTAGATACAAAATTACTATCAAATACAAAATACAAATACAAAATATTATCAGTTTCTAAAAATTATTTTTTTTCTGCGATTTCCAAGCGTGAAGATTATGACAATGGTTTCATTCAGCGGAGGACGTCGCCGTAAGACGACAGAGATCATAATGATAATGATAACTCTATCTCAAATAATTTATCTTCTTCCTATCACCTGTATGCAGACGACCTTCAAATTTACTGTCAGGCTCCTGTCACTGAATTGCATAATGCAGTCCGTGCTATAAACAATGATCTCTGTCGAATTGCAGAGTGGAGCAAATCCTATGGCCTCGATGTTAATCCCAACAAAAGTACCGCAATTATCGTGGGAAGTTCCAGGATGATTGCTAGAGTGGACTGGCAATTGCTGCCAAATATAAACTTTGCTGGCACCGATATTCCTTTTAGCTCGTCAGTGAAAAACTTGGGATTAATTTTTGATAATAATTTGAGTTGGCGACCTCAGTTAGAGGCCGTCAGTCGTAAATTATATGCTTCAGCAGCTGCGCTGAGAAGACTGCGTAATTTTTTACCCACTTCCACCAAAATTGCACTAACGCAATCTCTGTTGCTCCCTATTTTAGACTATGCCGACGTCTGCTATCTTGACATCACGGAGGAACAGCTTAATAAGCTTGAGCGTCTTCAAAATTTTTGTGTTCGATTCATATTTGGCCTACGCAAATATGATCACATATCTCAGTTTCGTTCTCAGCTCAAATGGCTTCCCATTCGTCTTCGCCGGAATACTCATATACTTACTCTGCTCTACAACATACTATTTAATCCTTCAGCCCCTAACTATCTTAAAGAACGTTTTAAGTTTCTTCACACATCAAACACGTTTTCCTTGAGGTCATCAGATAATCTTGGCCTTTATATTCCCGCACATAGTTCCACGTTCTATGACTCTTCCTTTACTGTTCAAGCAGCTCGTCTTTGGAACTCCCTCCCGGTTTCTATAAGGCGTGCACAATCCATTGGCGTCTTTAAGAATCTCGTAAGGGAATATTTTCTGTCAATTTAGGCGAGCAACGTATGGATGATGTATCCTACTAACTAGACGTTATGTATGTGTATTATATACGTATGTATGTATTTTTAATTTAGGTATATGTGTTTGTATGTATGTATTTATGTGTATGTGTGTATATGTATGTATGTATACGTATGTATGTATATGTGAATATATATTTATCGTTTACACCGCCGCCTCTTACGCTTCCTTCCAGTCCTATCCATCCAAAGGTTGTCTGGAAGAGATCGCTCTGAGCGATAAGACCGCCCATTGTAACACTATTTTAAGTTTTCTCTTGTTATCTTATTATTTCAATGTGGTGTTATCAATAAAGTGTTTTGTATTGTATTGTATTGTATAATGAAAAGCGTGCTTACAGTATAAATTACTTTTCACTTTCATATTGTTACAGATTTTTTATATCACGATCTCAGTAGCTCAGTTAAGTGCACTCGCTCGGATATCTAGTTTGGGTTCGAGTTCCCCCTGACTCGCACAAGTTCAATTTGTCTGGTTTTCTATAGATGGGCTGTGTTCATTCTTCGGTTTAGGGTGTATTAATTTTACCAACACGTAAATTTCAGTATATCTATTTATATCCATTGTACGTATACCTACCGCTTTTAAGTTTCGTTTTTCCAAAAGGTAGACTGGTGGAGACTGCAATTAGCTTTAAGTCCAACTGTTGTACCAATTTCATATTTATGGCCAATAAAGCTTTTTCAATAAATAAAAAAAAAACATTGGTTCAGTGGCTTAGCCGTAGCGTAGAAACGTACCTGACGGACAGAGAAACTTTTGCATTCAATTATATTACAGAACTTCATTTTATTATGATTATCAAGACTACATAATTTTTATTGTAAGTTTTATAAATACTTATATTTTATTTTGGTTTCTTTCCCATTATTTAGAGAATATAATAAATTTTTATTTATGGCGCAACGCCGCGTCAAGTCTGTACAAGCATTGCGAAATAAAACAATTGTAATAAAATAACTTCAACGCTATAGCTTTGAACGTTCGCGACCTCATAGTTCGGACAAGAGTTTCAACACCATACTTTTCGAAACAGGAATATTTCGTATCCTGTTACACTATCCTTGCGCCTATCTGAGGTCGGAGTGCGAAATCGTGACCATTTTTCACAAATAACTCCTTTGCCGTTGAAAATATCACGAATACTTTAGTTGCCACACGATGAAATGTTTGTTTAAATGTTTTGCTATGGTGATGCTTTGTGGCCAACTTAATTTAGGAGTGCTGTATGTGAGATAAAGTGTTTTGTTGAAAATATTTAAAATTTTATTGTTGTTTATTCCGGGACTAAAAAGAAAATGCGTTGTTATTATTTGGCACGTTTTTTAACATTTAATACTGCTATAATTATCATAATTATTATCTCGCCCAAAAAATTTGTCTGCTGGACGTAAGCCTGCGCTATTACTTTTACACTTAGTACTCGCAGATAGTTGCTATTTTGTGGTTTACGGGAGATACAATGAATATACCTAGTGTTGTAAAAGATATGAGTGTAAATCAAACATTTCAGAGCTTGAAGTCTTGTATCCTTTAAGTTTTGACTGTTTTTATATATACACAAGTCCTAATAAACAAAACTTGAAAAAAAGTCCTTTAAAAAGGGCTGAGACATTTCAAAAAGGACTGATGACTGACTGAATGATGGCTTTGTAAGAAAACTGATAATTTTTATGATTTTTTTTTTATTGCTATCCTATATGATAAATTTACAAAACAATAAGCAGTTTCATCTTTACTGAATGTTTATAAAGGTGTAAACATTCCTCAGTCATATCAGTTTATATATTATAAATAAAATCTTAGCGTTATTAGGTCAGAGCCCACATCTATGACTTTTATTTGTGTCTTAATAAATTAATTGCAGTTTCCTTCTTCAGAACTTAATTTGACAGTAAAGAATGTAAAAGACTCGAGTGCAAAAGTTAAGACTAGGGACTCGATGTGAATGAAAATATTTAAAGGCTTCCAAAGAACTCGAAAGGATCAAAATTGGCTAGTCGTAAGTTATAAAAAAAGATGAGAGCTTTAAAGATAAAAAGACTGAAGACTTTTGCAATACTATGATTACCTGCAGTATCAGTAGTCGCCTATTATTACAAGCCTTATGAAGGGTTCGTGCTAATTTATTCTACCGGACCGGCGGTAATTTTAGCACCGCTTTAAATGGCTTATAGGTGCCAAATAGTTATATGTTGGTAACCTGTAGTCCTTTAATGCTTCACTATAACGTTTGTCTTATACAAATTAATTAAAAAGCGATTGAAGTTTGAGAGGGTGTTGAACGATTAACTGCTTTTCCCTCGATCATGCCTCATCATCATTCCTTTTATGGAATGAGAAGAGAACAATTAATTGATTTATAAATATACTTATAAATGTGTTTCCTTCGTCTGAGTTTACACCAATGTTTCAAGAAGTGCTCTTTATTATTAAGCAATAAGGATAAATTAGCCCTAGTTATCTATGACTTCCTCATCAACATTCCAGGCGGTTTGGTGTTTGCCTTCTGGAATCCTGAGATGTACTACAATTTTCTTTGTGCATCGTATAACCAGCAATTACAAAAGTTCATTAGCTTTCATGATCATTGCTTTTTATAAGCATGTATGCGCTCTTGAAAGAAGAAAGATTAATTTACTATGGGTTTTGGGCTACCGTTGCCTCTTAATGAAATCAATGACAAGCGATAAGAAGTTAATACATTACATACTATATTAATTGGTAATATGGGGCATTTTAAGTAGACATCTTGAGGTTATTGATTTTTTGGATATAATTGATATTACCGTAATGATCTATGGTTAAAGTATAGCTATCAATATTACCAACTGACTATCTCGAATGTTAGTTATTTTAAATACAGGTATTTAGGCACAATACCTACGGCACAGAACATGAAAGTATCTTTGTGAAAAATGATGCCTATTAACATGGAAAACAAGTAAAAAAAAAATTTGAAAAATGTTTAACGAACTTGTCATAACTTATAAATAAAACTTTCATTACCAAAACATCATAACTATTCAGAAAAAGCTTGTTTATTTCACAATTAGTCTCATTTGTATATAGGTGCTAGTCAAACTCCTTTCGAAGTTTTCTTTTCTCAAATTAAATTGTTAAAGATAATTTATCACACTTTTTATTGGCTATATTAAAAGTTAAGACGTATTATATAATTTTATGGCCTGAAAAAGCAGATGAAACGGATAGATCAACGCTCTGAATGGCTAAGTTGGCAATACTAACGGATGTTTTGTTTTTATTGTTTGTGATTAATCGATTTTACAATCGCATAACCATCAATGACATTCAAAACGACAAAGAAAATCAGGAGTAACCAAAAGCGACGATACAAAACTAAAGGTAATTTTATATTGAATATTTTTTGACGTGATTTCGTCTTATAAATCGATCAACGCCGACTGCACGCACGAAAAAGTGTAACGTTCCGCCTGAGCCGACCGTGCAAGCGCGGAACAAGCGATAGAGAGGCACGATCGGCCTAAGCGTTAGACTTGTGGCGGTAAAAAGATAATGTGGTTTCCATTGATTATTACAACGACTTAATGTTAATTTATAAAAAAAAAAAAACAATTAACTCCTTCTTTGTATTATACAAAATAATGATAATTCAGGGATAATAATTCAATTCAATTCATAAAAGTATGCAATTTTTCATCAATGTTTTCTTATGATGATAATTATCGTCCGTAAACTGACTTTACACACAACCAATTTCTTTTTTTTTTCGATGCATCTCTTTAGTGAACGTGCTTTAGTTTTAGTCAATAGATGTATTATTGAGTAAAAACCAAATTTTAAACGAAATTTTAAACCACACTTTGCTTATTTTAAAAAAAATATGAGAGGTTTTTTAAGAATACCTAAATTCTTAAAACGTAATATGATCTACATCTGGCCTCTATTTTTTAACAATAAGAAAATCATTTCCTATATTAATTTAAGAATTCAAATGTACTTTACTGTAAGTTTATCGAATTGGAACGTTCTAACTAATACTAGACGAGAATTATATACTACGGTTTACCCCTGCATAAACTCAATATCACCTATCTTCGTTACCAAGTTGTGGCAACTGCATAGCTTATTGACTTACTCCAACTTACACCAAATAATGCTTCTATAAACTACAAACTGTCGCGCCATACACCTCCGAATGGTGCCCGATTTCGAATCGGGAGAATTCTAAAGGAAATTGTTATATATATATACTAATACGAACAGACAAGATAAATATTTATTTCATATAGATTCCATAAAATAATATACTTCTAAAGTAATAATAAGTCTGGGTTATAGTTACAAGATAGAGTATTTATTGATACTCATGATAATTATCCATAATTCAAGTACAATAAGTAAAATTATATTCGAATCCCTAAAAGTAGTATCGGATATACAACAATTTTTGATTTGTCATTGTTGGTTGTTTGTTCGGCAAGCTTCAAATGATGCGTAAAATTGTTTTAAGTATTTCACTTGTGTTTTTAATCGTATCTATTATAACTAATATAATATATTACATAATATTCTTTTGATTTGTTATAAAATAAAACCAGTGAATCAATCAAAAGTAATAAATAATATAAAAGCTACAAGTTCTTTACAAATATAGAAATAAACTTAGAAAATGGTTTTTTGCTACAGGAAATATTGTAAAATAACTTAAAACATTCCTGGAAAACGCGTAAAACCCAACTGTCACTCAAGAACAAAGCAGTTGTTTATATTGCTTCCACATGAATGAAAAGATGCATTGCAAATCTTTCTTTAATTTGCTTTTTTATTTTTAGACTACTTATAAGAGTGCTTTCCAAGACTTTTGTCGTAAAAATGTTATTTCCTTTCATCACGCCACCATAAATATAAAATGAATTGTTGACATTGCCAATTTATAGCCGGCACGCTCTATTAGGTTTCATTAAAATGCGATCTGGTAATCCATCTTGTTTTATACAACCTGAGCAATGAACAATAAATTTTCTTTTTAAATATTGTACATGTTTCCGTTGACAGCCCATTACGTTTCACTAATCACTATATTAATTTTTAAAACTCATTCAGTCGAAACAGTAGCGTGTGGTTTATTAGTAAGTTCATAAAATACACGATAACTTCTGTTTGATTAGGGTTGTGTGGTGTTCATTATAGGAACTTTTTCAATATTATTTGATTAAATTTTTCAACCCCCAGATAACTTTTTAATCAGATATTGTATTTGTAACACAAAATAGAAAAACATGTTTATTGGTATCAATGAATTGTCGTTAGTTACCATTTAAGGGTATTTCTAGTAATAGGTTACAGACTATATACACGCTCCACATACAACTCCTAATATAAGTAAGCGTAAATATTTTATTACCCGACAAGTGTTCTTGAATTAGTTTTTGATAACATTGAAGTTATATAAATAAATGAAGAAATTCAAATGGACTTAAAATAGGTTGTTTTGAGTCGTCCAATGTTTTAACCTACCACCCATTCAGGCCCCTTTTAACTGACAAGAAACTTGTCAGCTTTAACAGAAATAATACATTAATAACCAACAATTACAACCAGTAATTACAATAATAACCTAGTGTTATGGTTTCATAACATCGTTAATTGCTACGGAACAGAGAATAAACAATCAAACTTAAGAAAGCAAAATAGAGATGTATGTTAAGTATATGACAATAATATTGTAGTTAAAATATATTCCAAGGCAGCATCCGTTCACGAGCATGACGCACGATTTGCGCTTTATCTTATTTCATTTCTTAAAGTTAGAGTAGAATCATGTCATATTAACATCAAACAGACATGACAAAAACATTATTAAAAATATGTAAATTATTTATATATATGTTGATGCTATTATTCAACATACAACTCCTCACCGAGAATTAAAACAAAAACGACCCACGCGCTGTGCACTTGTGATGCAACCAAATATTATTTAAAAAAAAAATAGATAATAAGCAACATTTTATTGAAAAATAATTTTATATTAGAGTCAAACTTATCACAGCAATTACTTCATATAAATAAAAGTCAGTATTAGACGGAGTCCTAATAAATAAGATTCCACTGTATAACATCGTCTATTGGGGAGCCTTCTTCGATTGCCAGTAATATTGGTTTAATCGTTTTTCTTTTTAATGTTATATCTAAATATAACAGTTCTTATGCATACAAATAATTTTAAACCCTTCGTAATACATTTATCGAACATTATAAAAATCATTTTCTAAAATTTAGTTGTCATGTGAGTTTGTTGTGTGTTTAGTATCGAGAACGACGCAGATGATTATCTACATATTTCAATTCTATAGAAAAGAAAATAAGTAAATTTTGCTACACTTTAATAAAAAACAAACGAATTTGTAAATTTAAGTGTATTGCTGGGCACGTTATTATTTGTTTAAACTATAAAGATGCCACTACGCAGTCGAATATTATTTATCATCTATCTGTTATCAGTATATTACTTCATCGTACTTACGTAATGTTTTACCCATAATACATTTATCGAACATTATTAGAATTATTTTCTAAAATTTTTGTTGTCATGTGAGTTTCTTGTGTGTTTAGTATCGACAACGACGCAGATGATATTCTACGTATTTCAATTGGATAACGATCTGTTATTAACAAGTGGAACTTTTTTCATCAACGTGATAAAAATCTTTTTACCTCATATCGTTTTCCTGAATTATAGTACTTATAGATGTAAAATATTAACAAAGTTTATCAATAAATAAATTAGTAAGACTAACCCTTATTTTGTGTGGAGGTAGCCCTAAAATTAACCAAGACGTTGTCGTCAAATAAAGTTGTACGTCAAACAGCAGGAAGTTTCAGCAGCATTCAGCTTTCGGCCCCAGTTTTGACAAAGTTTATTGCTAAAAGATAAATAACGTTATCACCTTGTTGACACCATTACTTGTCCTTTACCACGTTTGAGCCTTATTTGCAAACATGGACGACCGACATTGATTGAAGACTGGTTTAGGTCATTCTTTTTTTAAAAAGTCTCTACAAAATACTAAAAGATTAGGAATGAATGGAATTTATTGATTAGGTATTTAATACTCTATTAAAAATAAACTATATATATGGTGGTGTTGTAGATGTTAACGATTTGGTAACACCGTACAGCCTGATTTCTAAAGCTTTGGATCTTTCTATCGTTCTATCCTTTCCTTTCTATCTAGACATGTTTTTCGATCTAAGAATTATTATTTTTTCTAGTGGCTTTATATTCTACATAAGTCAGGCAGAAAAACGATTAAAGAATAGTAGTTTATGATACTGTTGCATAATAAGGGTTCTTATAACACGAGTGTGTTTTAAAAAAACGAGCCGTAGGCGAGTTTTTTTATAGTATCACACGAGTGTTATAAGACCAAGTTATGTATAGTGTCATACACTACTTTATCTACTTTCATACTATAATACGTAAAACAATATTGCAAATAAAACGCTGAATATAACAACAAATTTTTAAATGTCAAATGTTGGCGCCAAGGTGCAAATATCGATTGCGCATGCGTGTTGCGTCGTCACGGACTCGTTCATTGAAACCTTTTTAAAGTAGAGGTTCAACCTCCTTGGTCCAGATGGAGGTTGTATAGGTGTATCGTTATGATAAAAAAGTTATATTATGTTACAGGTGTCCATACAAGACCTGTATCGTAATGAAACTTTTTTTTTATTATTTTTGGCCTGTACGTAATGTTTGTCATAAGCATTTTGTTTTCAGTTTTAGAATCTTTGTATTATAGTATTAGAGTAGATAAAGTGCTTAACTTAAGTATGTAGGTCTGTTTAATACTTTTAATGTTACGTTAAGTATCCTGAGTATAATACACAACCAATATGATTAACTTGAATATTCTATATTATTTGATACTCAAGCATTAACTACTGTATTTTTATATCTAAAAAAAAAATCTAGAAAAAAATCAAAGTGTGTCAGATGTCAGGCGGGACTGTTACATCTTAAAACAATAATTATTTTAAGAAAGTATTTTTTATTATACAATTGATAATAAATATAACTTAATATTATGTCTTAAGGTATGAGGGACCAAAGATATTTTTGTATAAAACAATATAAAATTCTTAGAATAAATGGATGGATGGAATGAATGGAATAATGGATGAACAGGATGTCATCCTGTGATCACGGCTCCTGTAAAGGAGTTGAAACGTCAGGATTAAATATAAAATAAAACATGCGCAAAAATCCGTAAAAAAGTGTTTTATTCTAACGTGTAATGTGCGCGGAAGTGTAAGAACTAAATATGAAATTCCTTTTTTATTCTTTCTCGATAGTCAAAATTCCATCTATAAATTATCTTTCTGAAAACATGATGTAGGTATTTTTTAACTGAAAGAGTATTTTTTAAATAATATTATTTTCAATAATTTAACAAATTTCTTTTATTACGATTTTTTTTCTTGTTTATGTCATCGATAAAACAATTATGTGACTAAGATTACTTAAGGTGAAAAATTTGCAAAATTTTAATTGTATTATGATTGTTCAAATTAAGTGTACTGGAATAGCACCAATTAAGTAATCCTTAAGTATTCCTTTGGGTAGTTATATGACTCTGTGATTTACACATAACAATACCATTTTCGCCCTAGGAAATGGAGTACGTAACTTGCAATTACTATTCAAAGCTGAGGATTAGTTTCCGCCTTGTCTCGATTCATCAACTACTTGAATACATGAATAGGTATATAATTATGAGTCAAATATTATGGTTCGCTCTTCAAATTCAAGAATAGGCTTCTTTTGATTGATATGATTTCTGATGATTTCTAAAAACTGTTTTAAACGTTCATGGTCACTTACATTTGTACAAATTAAAACGGTATTATTATAATGATTATTTTTATTATTTATGCTCCGATATTTACAGACACTGGTGCCGGCGACGAAGTGTAGACCTTTGCCCACCGACACCGACCCACAAAAAATTTCAGTTTTTTGTGACAAACAGCAATGCAACTACGCCAAAATATCGTAGACACAAAAATGGCTATAATTTCGTTTTAATTAGTACTAATGATTTGCAAACGATTTTTAATGTCATATTATGTACTTATTTATTCTGCTTGTCTCTTTGTTGTCATACATTCTAATACAGGTACTATTTTTAAAGTGATTTTTCACTCGTTCACTGAGCTATCGGTAACACTTAATTGTGTTGGTATAGCACAGAATATTTTTTATTTAATTTTTTGTTTTTGTAATTTCTTTAGATGTATATAAGACTTACTTTTACAAGGCGAATCAAGTTTTTATCAATTTAAAAAAGCTTGTTAGAATCTCCGTAGCTTAGTGGTTACGAAGTAAGCTACCGTACTACAGATGACACGAATTCGTGTCCCATCTGGTCTGATGTGAAATTAATCACCAAATTTATCTGCGTTGGGATAAGGTTATTTTTTAACATATCGATAAAGATGTTTGGGTTTATGTTCATCCTAAAAAGTAAAATATAAGAAAAGATTATTGAGAAGTGTTTTTTAAGGAAATACATTAGCAATACAAAATATATCTACATTATATTATGACAATACATTGTGTGTGTGTTTGTTACCATACCAGCAACGCGTGGCCGGGTTAGCTAGTCCAATATAATATTTGCGTACCTGGGCGACCAAGCTTTGCTCGTTGTAACGAATGGTTGCCAAGCAACTGAAAGTAAAGAAGAAAGATTTTGTTTTTGTAATGTTTGTTGCAAGTTATACTTCTAAAAACCGTATCAGAATACATAGTTTCAAGCAATTTCCAAGATACCTAAAAAATACAAATAAGAATTGCTCATTTCAAATAATTTAGATTTGATTTCATAGGTTATCACTATTGCTATTCAAAGATGATAGGATGAATTTGCATAAAAAATAATTGATAGAAAACTCTTTTTCCACATGAATGCAAGACTATCCCTCTAAATTCCCCTCCGCAGGAGAGTCTTTGTTGAGATTCACACGTCCCCAGACACTTTAAAAAGGCTTTGTGTCGTCAAGTGCGGGTGGCGTACACTCACATTGCCGACGCAGACAGTATTTAAGTGCTTCCTTCTTCAGATTTTGTGATTAAAATTGGCTTCGCCTCGTTCAATATACTTAATAATGTTCGACTGCGTAGTGGCATTTTTATAGAATAAACAAATTATAACGTGCCCAGCAATACAATTTTAATTAAAGTGTAGCGAAAATTACAAAGGTATTTTTTTCCTATCCAATTGAAATACGTAGATTATTATCTGCGTCGATGTGATGACTGTTATAATGTTCTATAAATGTATTATGACTAGATTAAGTTACTTAGTTAAATTTAATAAACATGGCGACTTTTAGAAAACGCTACGGCATTTCACGCTGGTATTGTCTTTTTATTAAGTTAAGTAAAATAGTAATTGACTAACTCTGTTTTGCCATTTAGTTCTCAGACTAACTTTGAACAGTGATTATGAAATTGCTTAACTTTTCCCAAGTCAATCAACTAAATAATTCAGCGGATCTATCAGACCAAGCACTTAGATGGGAAATCTAATTAAAAATTTTCTTCATCGTTTCAATCCAAATCCCTTCCCTGATTGTTTCTAATTGGATTACAAAACTAGTCGGGTAAGTAATTTTTTGCACAACTAGTTTCGCATCTGTACATACAAATCAATCAACATGATATCTGTGGTTTGTCCGTCTGTTGTCGAGGTCGTTTGTGTCGAGTGTCTGTCGTGCGCGAGCGCATGTGACTGATATCGATCCTGTAATGTGATATTTTTAAAAACATTACGTCAAAGCATTGTTTTATTAATCTATTTATTTTGCCAGGCTTTTAGTGTTGTTTGTATAGTTATCTTTGATGATCTATAGAGCAAGATATTAGACTTGTTACAATAGTAGGTACTGCTAATAGGTATATTTCAGTTACAAGTGTTGAGATTTTTTTGTATAAAGTTTTAGATTGACATATTTTATTTTCTATTTACTTGAAGTCTTGTTTCATAATAATAAAACCTAAATGATTCCAGGTAAAAAAATGCATGTAATCGATACACTAGATGAATGTTAAACTAAACATTTGGGGTATATCGAACTAATGTAATGCTATCGTTAAACATTACTAAAAGTGCTAACTAGATGCAGCTTTAAAATAATGATTTATTTGTATACTGTGTAATAGATTTACTTTACTTTGTGTTGCAAATTTAGTTTTATTTCACTACATTTACTTGTCATCAAATCCTACGTGAGACATTTGCACATACACTACACATTCGCCAATTTGTGAAATGGAAATGTTCTACGGTCTTCAATTGCATGAGTAGGATTTATAATTTTGTCTGAGAAATTTATGGGTTGCGGCTCTTGGATCTCCGGTATTAATTCAAGATTAAACAACCTCAGGGTTGAGAATCCTTGGAACTTCAATTGACAGGCTTGATACACTTGATACAATTAATCAGTTTTGGTTTTATGGACATAGATATCTAATAAATATTGAGTTTTTACACTTTTAAGTATATTTATTGATATTAAATACTTTTAACGTTACGAATTTATTTTGTTTTCATATTTTTATTTATTTTCTTCTCGATGGTTTGGACTTCTTATTACTATCCGTGCTCACTGAACGTTTTATTTCATAAAATGTTTACATAAATCAAATAGTGTACTAGTACCCTACTTGTACCCATCTGCGATGGGTCCAAGTCTTTAGTGAATATCTTGAAAATTGGGTGGTTATAAATCAACTTAATTACTTTGCCGTACTCTCTAATAACATCTGATTTAAATTTATGTGGTTTACAAACCTTTTTTGTCATCCTAACATTCCCACATACCACTCTTCATTGTAAGTCCGGACATATTTTTTTATTCAATTGAATGCTTCTTCGAATGCTTAAACATGAACATGTGTTGCTTCATTGCTTCCTGTTATAAAATTAAAATACTAACTTCATAGAGTTAAAAAAGAAAAATATCCTCTTCACTAATTTTGCAGAATGTCTGAAAGTCTTCATAAGTTTTCGTCATTATCTTGGGAGAGAAGCTAACTTCCTATATTGGATCTCCTTAATTGAACAAGTTGTTTGATTTGGCATTTCACGTTTTTTTGCATCAATAATAATCAAATTTGTTTTGATAAAGGTATAAGAAAAGTGACTATATCACATCAGGTAGCCACTGTAAAGTAAATAATAGAATAAGAATAGTATTTTACGTGCATTTTATTTGAGGCTTTTAACCTTTAGGTTACATTCGCTTTTTTGCATTGCAAAAATGCTACCATTACAAACTACAACTAATTTAAAAGGTCTCCGACTTTTTGTTTGTCTGTTTTGTCGATGCCATCTATCGTGAACTATTGAGCAATCAAACAAGCTTACACGTGCTGTTCGATAAATATTGTTCATCTTGTTGTCTGAATATGATGAAAACAGTCACAATATAAGTAGTACAAGTAATATATTAGATTGTTTTGTGTCAAGCAACTAGGGAACGTACTCCATTGTGACTATTTTAATCATCGTGGAAAGAGCCAGGTATAATTACCATTATTTAGGTTTTAAATTATGCGCATGTTATATATTTTTTTACTCTATGATAGGTAGTTAACTTTTAAAAATTATGAAATCTGTTTAACCTTCAAATGTAGCTTTGCTAGTTAATAAAGAACAAACAGGAAAATTGAATATAGGTATGTTTCTTATACCGTTAATTGAAAACGTTTAGGATCATTTAGCTTCTTAAGTAGCTAAAACAAACAGAAGAAATTAAAAAGATTTCACATCTCCACATATGCTGGTAATTGATAATCCAATTAACTTGATTTATAAAGCAAAAAACAGATAGATGGATAATTTCACGGTCATATAGGTTTTTTTTGTTTGTGTTAAGTGACATGAGAATCTTATTAAGCTTAATTCTAGACTGTATTAAATAGCCAACACTAACATTAGGCAGAATATCAAAATTATTAATTCAGAACATTCAGTTATAATAATAATCTCCTTACATTTTATGAAAGATAATGCCTTAATTTTGTTAAGTATGTGTGAAAGCAAGGAAAATAATAATAGGAGAAATATTTTGCCAAGATAAATACACTTAGATGTTATTCAGTATTATTTAATATGTGAATAGTGAGACAAAGGGACCACTAATGCAAATGCTTCATATATTTATAAATTTTCGGAATAGAACTCCTCCCCTGGGATATCTATTAAGCAATTTATTTTGTCTAAAGAAACTTTGAAGTATACATGAAAACTTTGTAATATCCGTTAATGATGGTTGAATAACATTACATACTATCGATAAAAGCGTGTAAAGAATAGAAATATCCTTGTGATATTAATTTATAACGGAAAAGCGTCTAGAAGTCATGAGAATATTTATTGTTTTACCTTCATCACAATAATAGTTCGATCTGTCTTCAGTGTCGTTTATAAAGTACTTTAGTACAATGGAATTAGTTCTGTTTAAGATTTCATTATATCTGATTCTGTTGAAAGAAAACCTTGACAGGGTTTGTATTTTTATCTCAATAATAATTGTTTTCCTCGACATTATTCTGGTAAGTTTTAACAGCAAGGTGTACGTGTACATAGTCCGCTAACCATATGTTTGCAAGCAACATGCTACGTATGAAATATTCAAATCGCATACAAATGCAGTTTGCACATGTGCGCTATCTGATTCATATCATTCTCCGTATTTCTATTTTCGGTGTTATCGATGGATGGATATCTCTGTAGTAATCTTATTTCAGTGTTGACTTCCGGCTTGCTAGTTATAAGACGTTTCATTATTTCAGTTTATCCTTTGTTTGAAAATGTGTTTACTACTACAGTACTTAGTAACCTAACAAAGATTTAATTTGACAAATATAATTGTTACAAATGGTCGAGGCTTAGAAAACGTGTTGGAAACTTAAAGTTTTATTAGTAAATAAGTGTAGCTTCTAACATTTTTTTATGTAAATTATAACAAATTATAAATAAATTGAACATTTGGTTTTTGTAAGGTCCCAGAGCCAAATAGTTAATTTTTTTCTGTTTCGGATTACTGCTCAAAAAAGGTTTTATAATTACGTCGACAAATTGAAAAACAACAAATATTTTATCAGTGGCGAACATCTGCCAATCAAGAATAATATGAGATAACAATGGCGACCCTTCATCACCGAAATTACGAACAGCCGAAAAACAAACAACACTGATTGAGTGCCGAAAACCGGTTATTGTAGATTAAAACTAGGGGAGATTTAATTTGGAAAACCATTCCGGCCATAACGTTTAGCGCGGAGGGAGTATAGAATGGTCAGTTAATTGAGCCATAAATCACGGACTCGAACCATTATTAACGGAGTTCCTCCTTTGGACAACAGATGGGGTGGTTATCGCGAGCACTTTTGTTTATATTCATGACAACGTTAAATCGCTGATGATAATAACCGGTTCACTTCAGATCTGAATGAGCCTGTCACCGTTTATCAAGCGGCATTGAATCTCACAGTATTAATAGTTTGGTCTCGTGCTGCTAATGTCCGTTAATTAGGGGCATTATTCAAAACCCTTTCTTATTTCGGTTCCATATAATAGCACAACTTTAATATTTTAAGATTGTCGTTTATTTTCTCTATGATATTATGCATTTTATTTTACTGAGTATAATCCTGTGGTGAGCAACAAGAACTTAGATAAATAATTATAGTAAGTAATGCTAGTGTATAAAAAGTGGACTTTTTATTCACTGACAAAATCCAGGATAATCGATGCTAACCTACCTCCACTTATCTGAAATCCTTAACACTTATGGCATTGTGAAACCTGCTTCGAAACAAAACTTACCTACCCTAGCTAATAACTATTTTTATTATCTTAAAAATATACATAAGTATACATATTCCAGACAAGTTGTTTTGTGTTTTTGCTCAGTTTCTAAAAGGAAGTAAACACTGGGAACAATAATCCTCAGATATTTTTATTGACAATATAATTTTTATGTATGACTTAATATTAAATATTCAATAAAAAATAAAATAGAAATCACAATAAAAGCAGCAATAAATAAAATAAATTAAAAAGTCACGACTGTCTTGCAAAAAAGGATTAAAAAGTAAAAAAACAAATAAAGACAGATTACGATTAGAATAAAGATTTTTCCACAGAAGGAACTTAAAAAGAATGTTATTTTTTTTAATAATTATTCTTTCGTAACAGTACGTAATAAAATAAGAAAAACCACATTAGTAGAACATTACAAGAAATACAACTTTAATTTAATAAAAGTGGCAACTAAAATTTTGATTCCTATTATTTTGTTTACTCTAGTCACTATTAGGGAAATATCGCATTAAATACGTACTTCCAGTGATTTCTCATTTATCTGGGCAAACTATTTGGAGGAGTTTCCATTTACTGCCTAAAATCTTTCGCAGTTTTCCAAACGAGAGCGTGTTTACGTTAATGAATATAAATGAACCGTGACGAAGGCGTATTAGGGCAATGGGGAAGGTGACCTTGGCAGGCTTTGTTCTCTGGAGATCCGAACGGCTTATAAGATCTTGTACGAATTAATTATTCAGGTATTGTGAGTGATGTTATTGGTACTTTAGCTGTTTTCTAGTGTTAACATCATGGCAGAGGGAGTTAACTAACCTCGTTTTATTATATCTATAATAACTTAATGGCATGGTCATCTTAAAGTAAGGACCTGTACTAATCTGGAGTAACTTTGTCTTTGGTATGTCATCTAGATGTCTATCCAAAAATTGCACAAAATTTTTATTTTCTCATTGTGTAGTTCAGATCGCTGCTATTATACTATATGACATAAATTAAAACTTGTTATCTTGGGATGTTTTCTTTTATTTTATAATGCGGTCTAAGTAGTCAATGTTTATTTTATTTTAACATAAGCAAAATTATCTCGATATTTTGTGGCTGAATTTACTTGTACCTATCTTAGTAATACGGAAACATAGTACTCACCTATCAATCACGTCACATTTTCACATGACCCACCCTATATTTTCTAGGGAGGTATACTAAACCCGTAACGTAACGTAAAGCGTAACCTACCCGTAAGTAAACTATTTATTTTGAAAGGAAATAATGGGAAAGAGTAAAATCTTATTAAAGTCTTAACTAAATGTTATAAACAAATGTTTATTTTGTTATGTAGGCATTGAATTTGTGTTCCATCTGCACTTTTGGTTGCACGTAGTTGGATATGGCCTATTTTCCCTACGGTGTTTTCATGCACCAGAAAGTCCTGTTCCCCCTTATCTGGTGAAAATCGCCACTACCAATCATGGCCAAAGATGAAGCGTGTGTGGCCAAGTTGTAGGATTGTTTTTTTTATTTTGAATAAGTCCCTTGATCCCAATCAAGCCCTTGACCCTCGAGCCAGGATCCACGATGGAACTATGTAACCCAGCAGTTGCCTATTCACTCTATATTCAAGAAATCGTAGGCAGCGTATTTTAGTCAAGTTTTAACGAACCAGCTTTCCAAGTAGACGATAAATTTGTGGTTATCAATATGTTCAACAAAGAATATGTGACAATGAGAAGTTAACGCAATTCTGAGTCGTGTACTCTGAAAATGGAAAAATCCATGATCACCCAGTGTATTCTGTAGAATATCAAAATGGAGACTTATGTCTTCTTATATGGTATGCTATGTTTTTGTGTTATTTCTAGATGATATACAAACACTACAGGAGCAATTATTTAAAATTATTAAACTGATACATTCTCTAACAATACACGAAAGAAAAAAATAATAATATAGTCCTGATTGTTTTCGGTTAAAAAGATGTAAGGCAAAAAAATAATATTATTTTTAAAACTATGCTTTTTGTGCAACATTTTTTTCCACATACTTCTATTGAGCCGCTAGATCACCGAAGAACTTTAATGTGTTTAAGTTTTTTTTATTAGGTACTGGCCGTTGCCCTAACTACGTCCGTCGGTCTGTGTGCTTCTTGGGGAAAACTTTACCAGAAGTTTTTTTTTGGTTTACATGCTCATTTATTATCTTACCGCATTTATCCCCAATAATTTTGATAGATAATCAAAACGTCGAGATCACACAAAAAATATATTATTTTAAATATATTTCGTTTCATTGCAAAGAGAAAAATATTAAAAACTATCCTTAAAAATATGCTATGTTACCATAATAACTTATCTTACAATAATGGAAGCCACTTATTTAGAAATGTAATAAAACGCGGCATCTCATCAGATTGCATAGAATTTATGCTGCGTTAAAAATAGCCATTTTCTTTTAACGTCAAGAATAAAAAAGGAATTCACTTTTATCATCGCTTAGTCTGTAACAAGCTCTATTGTCGGTTTCACAGGTTATTGGAACCGTCCCGTAGTATAAAGCAGCGCAGGTACTGAATGAAAAAAACTATACCTAATTAATGAAAATTTACTACAGCGCAAATTTTCATTAATCATAGTTTTTGTTTTTTCATTACATTAATCTAACTATATCTGATCTGAGTTGAAGTTGTCTCGGTATCTAGTTTGATTTTTTATATATTTTGATTACAGTAGGTAATATATCTACGTATAAAAAATTCCCTGTCACAATGTTGCGATGAACTCAGAAACTACTTAACCGATTTTGTTGATTTTTCATTTTACTCGATTTGTTCCGACTTATGTCTTATTATATAGGTCTTATACACATCAGCGCGTGGCCGAATCAGCTAGTATTATATATAAGGAAGTATGAATAATATATTAACTATACGCATTTAACTATTTACTAGTGCCATCTATGAAGTTGTAACGACATTTTAAAAAGTTCGTACTTAGCGCCATCTATCCAACGATGTTACAATCATGTGACAACGGCTACGTAACTAGTTCTCTTTTTTTCCCGCAGACGGCAACACGTAGCGGCGCCATGGAGTTCTACTACGACAGGTGGCGCTCGCGCTCAGCACGAACTATTCGAGTTGCTTGAACGAGTGCAGTGTTCGCGCCTTGATGACCAGAGGGCAGTGCTGCCGCCATATTTTTCTCAGGTAAGCTAATTACAAGAGATGTTCAGCATTGTAGCTATATTATTCTTCATTAAAATGTACGTTAATTTCAGTTAAAAAAAGAATTTTATCTTACAATAAATAAATACTAATTGTTTTTTCGTGATCAGGCTTTACTTATATCATGTTGGAAATTTTAAAATTATACTCACTTAACGATCTTCTTGGATAATATGAAAAAATGTTTACGAACTTAGAACATATTTTCAATGTACAAATATTTTAAAGATTACAAAAATAAAGACCAATGAGTTTCTTTAACATTTGCCACCCATAAGAAGGTACATGTAATTGTAAGTACATACATACATAAGATTTCGAAAGGGAATCGAACCGTCTCATCAATAATAACGACAAGTAAAACCACGGCAAATAAACGCATTTGCTATTCGATAAAGATATTTATTTACAATTTATTTTTATTACAATTTAAAAATTGTTAATTGCATTGGGCTAACTGTAGCTAATGAATTAAAGGAATAAATGAAAGTGACCGTAATTATATTAATGTCAGACTTTATGTTCTATTATTTCATTTACGAAGACTACTCCCATTAGAACGATCTACTATGCCAGGCTTACGAAACAAATAGAATGGAATTGTCGAAGACTAAATCAAACATACCTACTTGCTTCATCAAATCTTGTTTAAAGGGTATTGTACGCTACACACGCAGTTTATTGCTTTCATACATCACATTAAACAATATTTATTATATATAAAAATAAAATAAATTCATCATCGATTAACTTTGTTCACTTACTCGTAGTTTCATTCACATTTTGTTTTTATCGAGACTTCGCAATGGTATTTTTATTCTCAGTATTTAGCGCTAGTCAATAAAATTTGGCATCCCAAGTATTCACTTAGGTAGGTAACTATTTATAGTCCTTCGTCACGAGTGTTTTTATTTTATAAGTTCTTTGTACATAAAGAATATTTACTACAAATATATCAATATGTCTCTGGAATCAGACAGAACTCGAACCCATATCCTCTCGCAATCCGGGCGAGTGAACTTCGAAATTCAACATTTCGACAAGAAAATAAAACATTTAGATATAGAAGTCTAGCAGTTAAAAGCCCAAATTGGTTATAAAAAAATATAAATGCTTAGCTCTTCTTTAAAAGGAAGGGCGTGTCGTGTACGTACAGCCATTCCGTTAGCTTACATTGTAAATTCGACACGATCTAATGAAGTGACATGGGGCAATGTCACGGCAAAGGTTTTAAACGGTTTACTAGTTCTGCAAACTCAAAATGGCCGAATTTGGGGTCAACGGTCAAGTTATTCGTTAAGAAATAAGCGACGGAAGCCTGATGGTGCCGATAGAACACTTGGGGTGGTAAGCCGAGCATATCGGAACGAAGCGACCCGAGAAATTGTAAACTATTGTTCTTTTGGAAAGTGCAGCTCTTTTGAATAGAGCGCTAGCGTGCGTAATGATGGGTTATCTCTTTAAAAGTGATGATTGATATCAGCTACTGCATTGCAAATGTAATTAAAAGAATGTTCCTAAAAATATTCTGCGTTACTTCAAAAATAAAAAAAAAACATTATTGAAATATAAATTTTAATTTGTTTTAAAACGTCCAAAATTTTTAGCTACCACCCATTCAGGAAGTCTTTTAACTGACAAAAAAAAACGCACGGAATAAACTCGTCAGCTTTAATAGAAGTAAAGACATTTAAAATATAATTTATATATCACAATAGTACTAGTGTTCTGATTTCATTACATCGTTGTTTATAACTAAGTTTTACATAAGTTTCAGAGAAGGTAACTATAAGCTCTCCCTACTTATTTGTAAATTATTTTGTGGTTAACATATTTAGTCCTAACACTTCCGCGGACATTACACATTGGAATCAGTCATCCTGTGAAGGAGTAGAAAAACGTCAGGATTAAATATATAATAAATCCGTTCAAATTATTTTGTGGTGTTGTAAGAATATCGATATATGCACCTATCTTAAGACTATAAACTACTGACAAAAATCTTTTACGGTTTATAAGTAAGACGACCAAACATCGGAGGGGTGACCCAGATAGGGACAAGAGTAGGAGATATTTAATCTTGAGCTCCTCCTTCAAACCATTGGGACCAATGTGTTGACATGCCTTCAGGCTGCATCTGCATTTAGCCCATTTATGTATTTTTGTTTATACGCATGGCCTGTGTCCTAGCAATTTGGACATAAAAAGGTGATCAATCATGAGCTAATCATCAGTGATGATATTCAATGAAAACATGCATTGCTATGAATCAAACAATGTAGAAAAAAGCAATACAATTAAAATAGATATTTAAATAAAAATGAACAAAAAGAAGACCATTATTAAGAAGGAAACAGGCAAGAATAAGGATTCACTTATAATTGGATTCAAAGCAAAAACATCTATGATATAGGTACTTTTCTTTCAATTCTGAGCTGAAAAAATAGGTTTATAGATCTCATTTCCATCTCGAGCTCAAAACTTTTTTAATTTAGGATTTTAATAACGCTTTCCGCGTCCAATATACTGCTTCTTACAGATTTGTTACAATTTGTTGTGTTAAAACAATAAACTCTGTTATTTTCTTCTCCATAGATTAGCATCTGCTGCATATTTATGAGAACCAAGCGTTGGCTCTCTGTTGTATCGGTATCTTTAGTTACAATAGCAAAATAAAAATTAATTCTTGACATATTTAAATGTTTGTATACTCTGGTTTTGTTTGACATTCTTCCGAATTTATCGATTTAATAGAATAATTATAAAGAATTCCCTTATGAATCCGGCATTCATAAGAACATTATGAAATAAACAAAACACAATCAGTACAATTATGTTAGTTTTTGTCTGATGACATCAATAATAGAAACTATAAAGTAGTTAAATGATTCAAGATAATATTATTGTAAAGGAAAATAAATTGTCAATCGTTCCATTTTTAGGAATAGGTTTGCAAGATTTGCTTTCATAGATATCACAGTCTTATTGAGTTAGTTCTAATTGAAATGGCAATGAAGGCATACACTAGACACTACCCAACGTTTAGCCGAGGTCCATACAATGAATCCCACATTAAACTGCCCATCAATTACATCGTCATCAAATTTTCAGCCTAAAATAAGAAATTTTAAATTTTTTGACGTTGTTGTGAATAACTAAACAATACACGAGGAAAGCATTTAATAATAAATATAGTAAAGGAAATAAATGTAAAACTAGTACTCAATACTCAATAAAATTTATAACAGCGATTTCCTTTTGTCAATAGGTGCATTAATGGAAATACCGATGTATATATATTTCACTAAAACGTGTATGGATGTTACTGAACGGAAACGAGCATCAGCTACAAAAACCCTTTGTTTAGTTCTAAGAATTTCCTTTCAACATTTTTTTATGTTTGGTTAAGTTATTTTAAAACTGTCTACTCTCTTTAACGTTACATTTCATAAAGACATTAATGTTCTTATTAGTTCCAATAAATTTAACACAGATAAAATGAAAGCGAAACAAAAAAACGTAGCTGCAATTAGATGAGAAATTGATTTGGTCATCTATACCTTAAAATTACATTATTATGAACTGTAACTGTAAAAGCAAAATCCGAAACCATTTTAATCTGTTTTATGTTTATTATATTCTTCATTGCACTTATATTCTTACGCATTAATACAAAACAACTTGTGTGAGAGATTACTTAAAACAGTGTAGGTTAGGTACCTGCTTTTAGTTAATGTCTAAGGTCTTTAAATAGTCTGGTAAATATTAATTTGATAAAACCACAGAAAAAATAAATTCTGCGTAATATGCAAACGAAAATGTATATTTAGTTACTATCTTCTTTGGGTAGTTTGAAAATGATTAATTTATATAATATATCGTAAATCACAATTTAATATAATAATGGCCTATTCTAAGTCAGTCTCTATTTGCCAACTCTTAAGGTTTAATTGATGCAATCATCAGAGAAGGTCAATATGAGCCAATACTGGTACGTTCTGCATCAAGATAGGTCGTGACTGCATTCAAAACATGATTCAGAATTGAAACTGACTGAGACAGTAGTTTTGGTTAAGTATTTTAATAAACGTCAAATTGATATAATATTTCCGAATCTCAAACAAAAG
The DNA here is from genome assembly GCA_927399485.1 of Calamotropha paludella. NCBI lineage: Eukaryota > Metazoa > Arthropoda > Insecta > Lepidoptera > Crambidae > Calamotropha > Calamotropha paludella. Next base: position 10,686,364 of record OV656819.1, read on the forward strand.
GCAGACCAAGGTTACTTTTTAAAGGGTTAATACTGTCTTTTGAATAGTTATGAATTTTATATTTATTTCCAATGTAGACAAATGAGAAAAAAAAAATAATAACGTAACTTAGTCTTAATAACTAATCTAGTCTTTTTTGTGGAGTGGAAAATAAAGTTATTACATTTATTTATTTTCGCTTTTATTTTATTTTATTGCACTGAAAAATACCAATGACTAACTAAACGCCAAAGTTATTTTCTAGCAATCAAACAGTGACGATCGAAAGATTATCTGATATTTGGATAAATGTTACGAAAAATTAACTTTGCTATGTCTATAGTACTTCCACTCAGTGGATCTACCTAACCCTGACCTTTGACGCCAAATACATACAGAGACCTTTTGCTTTAAAATAATTATTTGCTAAAATTAAAACATAATAGCTATTTCTGTTATGTTAAGAACAGACGCACGTTACGTGCCACACTGTGTGTACAGAATTGGGCTCATGTTATGCATGTCTTTAAGTATTCGTACATTACGGCTGGAGCTGGAGTGATTACATTCGCCAATTATTCTACAGTTATTGTAATGCAGGGAATTAAGTTCTCTACTTTGCAAATCAAATCGAGTTCTTTAATTACGATGGCACGCCAACAAATGTTTAGAGTACCTAATTGATATTTCATTTTAACAAGTACCAGCTTTTAAGTCTTCTTACATATACTAAAACTAACAATTACCGTATTTTTGTTAAGATTAAACATTAATTATCCGTCAAGAGAACCGTGGTATGTCATACCCACTAATCACAGAAACACTTAAGGTTAATTTGTCGTAAGATAATTATAAGTTTTAGTAAAATATTTTAATTTTTTAGTTATACACATTTCAGTTATGTAGTTATGAAACATTCTAATTTCTTAATAAATAAAGCCAGAGACTGTAAGGCAGAGTTTCATCGAGGCAGAGCTGGGCAGAGAAATGCTCGAAATCTCCGCTCCATTTACATCATCCACACAGAGTGATTGGTGAATTTCTTTGCCATCGGTCTCAGTGAAACGCCCCCTAACGGCGCAACTTAAAAAGTGTTATACTCAAATCGTTTAATAGAAATCATCGTTAAAAACATCAATATTGATTTATGTAGGCAAATATTTTGACGTGACAACGTCTTATAAATTGGTTTGCCGGGTGACACTTCAAGAAACTGCGTTACGCTCCGCTCACGTTATGCGCTTACAATGAGAGCGAGTGAGAGGCACGCGTCCCTTCCACTCGGGCATGGTTAGCCCGCCTAAGAGCGAGAGAGACAGACATAAAAAGTGGAAGGGACGCGTGCCTATAAATTAATGTTTTAAATATAATTCTTTGTATAAATAAATGTTTTAAATTGTTACTATTATTTCATCCTTCTTCCTACTATACGAATGAATATTCACATTAAAATTATTTTACCACTCAAAGTCGTTGTCACGTAAAACTTTCGCCCGTATACCGACTTTACAGGCAACCAACCAGTTTTTTTAAGTTAGTAGGGGACGGTTGATGTGCTACCTATACATTATATTTTTATATGGCGATATACATATGTTTGAAGTTATTTTAGTGCAAAACACATTTTATAGTTAGAGAATTCAAAGAAAATTAATAAAACTAAATTAAATTCGTAGCTTTGAATTTTATACAATATATAATTACCTACTTCTATCCAAACAAGATAATTAAGATGCGTTGATATATTTTATATATTTATAACTATAAACTCATACTTACCTTTTTAAAGTTTTATAAATATACTCTTAACCATAATTTCATCTCATATATAAACTTCAAGTAATAGATCAGATCAGCAAAAACTAGGATAATATATTTTCCTCCCAAGCAAATTCGTTTTTGGCTTAATGCCATCCAAATAAAACCAATACCTTTCTGTGGGTAGGTAGGTACATATGGAAACAAGAACAAAATTGTCCAGCTACGTGGGCATTAATGTTGTAAAACTCTGAAATGCTATCCTAAATTACCGTACTTAACTAATAAAACAAGTTTTATTGTTCTTTTCTTATTCATTACCAAGTTATCGCTACACCGAGACACTAGTTAAGGATTGCTATTGTTTAAAAACTTTCCTACAAATTCTTTTTAACAGTGAATTTATTTTCAATTACATTGGCCTAAGTTATTCACTGGCTAATTATTACGTGTATGTGTGCAGAGATCTTAGTTTATATATATTCAAGACAAAGATAATATGTCTCTTAGTCTTGCCAAGAGATATGCAGTTTGTAATAAATGGATACGATTTGTCTGATGGTAGTATATTTACTCTACAATTGCAGTTGCTTTCGTTACTAAAATTTACACTATTTTTAATCATTTTACTCATTATGGTAACATAAATTTATGGAATAGTGTTCGGAATGGTGAACATTGTGTATGAATTATAACTCACTCAAGGATTTCAAAAACTGTACTGCTTATTTGCCTTATAATTTGTATATTTAAACCTGTTATATGATGGTACAACCATCCAAATTTGTATTGCCAAAGCCAGTGATTTCTATGACTTCATTATCACATAGGTCTTACTTTATGCGTTTGAAAGTGTTTATGATGAACAAAGTCTTGTAAAAATTAATACTGTCAAATGATGCTGAGTATCGTCGCTGCAGATGACGTTGCTGTATATTTCATAAAAAATATTAGCAATGTCATCCGGTGGTGGCAATATTTTTCAAATATAATTATGTGTTTTTGTCATAGTGTATGTATGTAAACTTCCTTGGTTAGGAATGCTAATGCACAATTACCTCTCTTTTTTTTAAGAATTTTGTCTTATTAATATTTGCTATTAAACTTAAAAGCTTATTTACTTCTAGAAAATATAGAGTAACAATATACAGTTTACTAGCAATACAAAATAAGCGGGGATTTAAATTTGTTTGTAAATATTTAGGACCGAATAAGCATTGTAAAGATACGTTGCTATTATACAACTAGTGTGTAATTGTACAAGGCTAAACTGGCGAACTGCGATCTCTGAGTCTGCGGTCACAATGCTCGACCTTGTTCTATTCAGCTTGGGCCTCAATATCAACGATATATTGATACAACTGCCATTCTGTTTTAATAGAATTCATTTAAGGGTGTTGTTGCAATTGACTTGTGAAAGGATTTATTGAACAGCACCATGACTAACGTTAATGAAAAAATAAGAATGTTGCACAAAATTAAAACTTATTTATTTTATATAATACTCAATGAAACGCAGTCGTCAATTAACATTCTACTAGGTTGATCGACTTGATACTTTTTTAGAAGGCAATTTATTCCTTTCATAAGTCAACATTGCTTTTAAATTGATAATGTCGCAATGGGAAGCCTAAGGGGCTGCCCCTGTTTGGTAACATCTGGATGGAACATTTTGAAGAGGAAACTCTAGGGTTGAGTCAGAAGTTAAAAGTCATGTTTTTTTATTGTCAAAAATAGAATACCGAAATAAATACCGTATGGAGAATGGGCCAAAACCTCAACACGCGGTCCCAATTCGGACTGATGGTGCTAACGACTGCAGATCGAAACGGGGAAAGAGAGACGGAGCAAGGAGAAGCTGGAGATATTAAGTTTTTGGTCACTTATCCAATGACAGTCTCTCGCGATCATTTATCACTCATTTCTCTCATTCATCATACTCCTCAGAATGACCAAATGAAACACACATATAATTACTGAAAGGTACAAAGAAAATAATTAACGCGGCAATAAAAAGTCGGTAGCCTATTGGTTATAAAAAAGATACAGATAGATTAATTATTTATTGTTCAAATTTTTTCATAGCATTCTTAAGGCTAAGGTATCGCAAATTCAAATATGTATTTAGTTTGTCGGCCTATATATGTATATATAGGCAGACAAACTAAATATATAAATATATAGACATATATATATACATATATAGGCAGTATCTTTTTACAAAACAACAACCGCATTCTATTTCGTAACTGGTAAATTATCAAAATAAAATCTGCTTGCGAAATAATAAACGTCGTTAACCTTCGAAAATATTAAACGTTTTGTGATAATTATATAAAATATAAAGCGAAATCGAAAAGTGTACATTCGTTTTTATTTTTTCACAATAAAGGCTCATTAGAGTATGCAGTTGATGGTTATGTAAAAAAATGGTGAATAAAAAGTCAATAAGTTCAAAACAATAACAGTAGGTGGCACCAATAATGCTGAAAGCGAAAAAAATTACTATCAAAATAATACCAAAAATACTATATAGCATAGCAAGATATAGTTATATATTATTCATCATCGGTTTGATTTCAACTACACATGAAATTGATATGATACCGCAGTAATTATTCATTTGAACCAGTAAATATCTGAATTATTTCTTGGCAACTACTGTACGTATGTTATCAGATAAAAATGTAGCATGAGGAAACTGTTTGGACGTTGTGTGCCAAATACCAAATGAACATTAAATGTGATTAAGCGAGCTTTAGATAGCTTTAACAAGAAAATTTATTAACTTGAAATAACGCCTTTTTACAGACAAGTTCGCGTAACTATTGAAATTGTTGAATAAGAACCCTCATTCTTTAGGGTAACAGAACTGTATAAAAATGAAACAATATGTGGCCTATTTAGATACAATAATCGACATTGCTCGGTGGCTTGAAAAGCAGGATTTGGGTATAACATTTCCGGGGACTGGATTAGATTTCAATAAGGTTTAATGATGAAGCATTTTTTTATATTACAAGAGTGACTGTAGCTGTAGTACTCACATGATTTTTGTCATCGTAGCAATTTATGTTTGCCTAATTAAAAAATTCAGAACGATTTGTACGAAAAAGATTATTACAATATTATATTATGTCATAATATGTGAACAAAATTACGGCCGACTATTGTAACAAGTCCCGGTTTCGAATTCAGGGAGGGGTAAATGTTTTGTGTGATAAGCTGATGATTATTTCCGAGTTAAAGATGTTTAATCCTTATCTTCGTATTGTATGCATATTTAGTACTAGCGGGCCATCCCGGCTTCGCACGGGTGGACAAAATTTTTTTTTCTAGTATTAAATATATCCTATGTAGCTCAGCGTGAATGTAGCTTTCCAATGGTGAAAGAATTTTTGAAATCGGCTTAGTAGTTTTTGAGTTTATTGATTGCAAACATACAAAAATACAAATCTTTCCTCTTTATAATATTAGTGTAGATTCATAGTACAAGTACTGCTTATTGAGAACTAAATAATTGGTGTGAGTATTCTGGAATGTATTATTATTATTATATTAAATATTGATTACTTATACAAGATTCTGTTGTTTTTGGAATAATGGATTTAAATTATAACATAGCATTATTCAAATTAATCCAATATAGTGTTTTACTATAAATTTAGATTTGTAACAAAAAGTGTTAGGACAATTGCGATTAATAGGTCTTTAGGCGCCCTTCGTTTTTCTCTTAATAAAGAATTCTCGCTTACTATGTATTTGCATGTTTCCACTTAATAAAAATTTAAATGTATTCTTAGTTCTAAAGCTTTTTGGGGAAAAGCCAAATCATGATCATCTATTTGGATTAAGTCAGCTCTGTTAATTGTATGAAGCTTCAGCGCTTGTTTAATTTTTTTTGTTTTAAAATGTATGTATGTATATAAAGAGATAGCATTTATTAACTTAAAAATGAAGATCAGTTCGCTTCTCGTCAGAGATATTTGTATTTACTTAAGTATATTTGAGCATTATACGGGCGAAAATGTAGAAAATATACATTTAAAAAGCATTATTTATATCAAGATTTGAAAAATGTTTAGTTTCAAGTGAATGCTAACTATGTATAATACTAGACGTGGTTAGGGATGAGTTTTGAATACCGATATTGTGATTTTACTGCGTTTAATTTAGAAAATTATATTACTATTTCACAAGGAATGCCTTTGCTTCGAATGATATTTTTAATTGACTATTATAAAAAATCGAAAGGCATAATTGATATACATATTTATTTACCAGCCAGCAAGTTATATTTTTTTACCATATGTTGAGATTGTTATGATCATAACAGTTGCCATGGGAAACCACATACCGAAGGCATTAATTTAAAACCAAGAGTTAAGAAATATTCTTAATTAAAAAAAAATTACATCTTTGTGAACTGTGTAATAACAGAATTAAATACAGTGTGTATGTTTAGTAATACCTGGAAAATCCCGAGTGTGATAGAAATAAATAATAATATAGACATCTGAAAATCACTAAAAATTAATTAAAGGCTGTAAGCCTTTTTTGTTTTTTTCTTTAAAAAAGAACCGTAATCATTATATGAAACATATTTTGTTTTAAATAAATGAAAATGGAATCAAATTACAAAATATATGAATCATCTATTTTATCATCATCATTATATCATATATATCATCATTATATTCTATCACTTCTGGTATGTATACCGTTTTACATACAAATGATTATTTTTTCTTAGACAAATGGCGGCTTTCAGATTGATTATATTTTTGTACACTATTTAATGTATTTATATTACAGGTATTTACGTGTTTTTATTTATAAATGTGTTTATGTTGACAGTATATTTCGACAATGTACAATGCTTAGTCCAACAGTAACGATGCTACGTCATAGTCACAGTTTCAAAGAGCTACTTTTAAGTTGATGTTTGTTAATTATAGAACCAGTATAGGAAGACTTTATCTTATCTAAAGAAACGGGTTCCTAAAGAAAGGCCTTATCATTATTTTCCTCTTAGAACTCAATTTTGTATTTTTGCAGTTTGTATTCACATACAATATATGATTATTTCCTTATTTCATTTTCCATTAGATCCCCTTTTTAAAGCAATGCTAAATTATTCTAAATACGAAATTCGACCTTAAGTAAAAAATTGTCTTTTTTTATTATTTTAAGTTACACAATGAACAACGAGTTTTTGTTCCTTAAGAGTTTGACTCGTAGAATAGAGAAGATTGCAATATGAGAACCACCTAAAATCTGTTGTGAGTTTTCCAAAGTTCTTTAATCCGAAGGCTCTTCGATCATGCTCACGGTCAAATGCATAGATTATGCTAAAAGGTAGCTACACTGTAACATGGATGTCTAGAACAGTCCCAGACCGTACCTGTGCGCTAACGACCGCCAAATGAGGCGCATGCACTTGCATAAGTGATGCATTGCTTGCGTAACCACAATTCGATAGTGTTGCACCCATTACCTATATCGATAACAGGCTTTACACTTGTAAACGAATACGCAAAACCAATAAGGAAATGAATGAGAATAAAATTTATAAAAATGCATAAAAAAAACATAATTTTGAAATTGGTACCTATTGAGTTCTTTTGAATCGTCTAAATTGCTTTACCAATTTTCCGTTTTAAGTTAGACACTCCTTTAGCTTTTACCAGGCGAAATTGACAATATGAATTTTTACATAGCTACCGAGTTCAATAGAGCAGTGTATAGCGCACTCGGCAAACTTCCCGATGGGTGACCATAATTCATTATGTTAAGGTGAGATGAGCTGTATGTTGCAATGGTTAGTGCGTTTGGCTTGCGATTGTGGAGGTAAAGCAGCATCTCGAGCTTTTTTGTGCTTTTGTAAGGGCATGCTAAGCCGATGCTACCGGCTGCTTTTTCGTCTGTTAATAGTATACCTAAATTCGCACTGGACCAGAAGGGTGGGTTATAGTCCATTGTCCCTAAGGTATTTTCGTGTATAAGATAGGCGGTGAAGACTTTAATTGGCTGATGAGATGATTATGGTGGGCTTTCATTGTGGAATATTAAGCTGACGATTCATGTAAAACAGACAGAAAAAAAACTGGTTGGTTGCCTGTAAAGTCGGTATACGGGCGAAAGTTTTACGTGACAACGACTTTGAGTGGTAAAATAATTTTAATGTGAATATTCATTCGTATAGTAGGAAGAAGGATGAAATAATAGTAACAATTTAAAACATTTATTTATACAAAGAATTATAATTAAAACATTAATTTATAGGCACGCGTCCCTTCCACTTTTTATGTCTGTCTCTCTCGCTCTTAGGCGGGCTAACCATGCCCGAGTGGAAGGGACGCGTGCCTCTCACTCGCTCTCATTGTAAGCGCATAACGTGAGCGGAGCGTAACGCAGTTTCTTGAAGTGTCACCCGGCAAACCAATTTATAAGACGTTGTCACGTCAAAACATTTAGCTTCCTCTTTATTGAGTAACATTTTCGCTACATAAAAAAATAAATTTGCTAATAAGAAAGAAAGTAATATATTTGTTTGACACTCACCCAATAGTAAATCAATAATAACAATGCCGATAAGAAGGAACGCACTTTAAAGAGACAGACAAAAATATACAAATAAATGAAATTTAAAGTTAATAGTTAGTTACCAGTTTAGTGCCCAATGCCGTAAATAATTTGAATTTGGCTCCAGTTCGACATATTGCTGTAGACACGTCAATTTTCAGCTGGCGCTGGAAGTGACTACTGTTCAATAATATGTTAAAATAAACATACTGTATGATGGTAGACTGATATCCCAGTACTTATGGACTAGAGGATCAACGATTTCCATTATAAGAGCCATTTTAAGGTACAATAAACTACAAATTAGTATTTCAAAAAACAGGATATTTACCATTATTTCTACTTTTGTTGACGTTTCGATATTTGTACTCCAAAGAACTGACGTTCTTCTTTTTGCCGCAATATCGAAGCCTTAACAATAGTTAAAAAAACACGGTAAAATCCCATTTCAAATAATAATTATTCTCAATATTATATTGTCAATTCACCTATCTTTTGATTGGTTAAAGGTGATGCCATTACGATGCTGATTAGTGTGTTTTGTAGTAGGGAATTATATCTCGATTTGCGGTGCTGATAAACATACCGAGTTAATATGTGCACTGTAACCTTATTATCCAAAGGTCAATTTTGGGAGTTGTAGCTACCCCATACCCATATCCACTGATATGGGTATGGGGAAGGCTTCGTTAATAAGAATAGCCTTCTGGCTATTCTTATTAACGTAAGTAAGTAAGAAGTTAGGAAACGTCAATCTCATGGTTCTTTTCCTCACGAAGGATTATATTATCACGTAAAGAAATATTGAGAATAGTTCGCTGAGTGAGTTTGAGCACAGAAATATAAAAAAAAACATACACAGGTGAGTCTCACTTCAACAGATTTCGATATGCAAGTAGGGTTTATCCACTCTACACTGCGTAATCTTCACTATGCAAAATTACATCCCGACGGATCCATCGGAACCATCCATCACGTATCTAAACGTAATGAGCCTAAGGATATAAGAAATCATGATATTTAGTTCTTATACTTTCGTCTTCACTTTTTGCTGGAACACGAGACGCTTTTATTTCTATATTTGTAAAGTTTATTTCGTGAAATTGCCAAGATCGTATTGATATAACAACTAGAGATGCAACGGATAGTTGTGTGGCCGGATACCGAATACCGGATATTTGACCTGATCACCGGCCGAATATCCGGTATCCGGCCGCCGAATATTCAGCCGGCCAAACGATACCTACATTTTAATTTGGCGGCGGGCGCGTCGTGCAGGTTTCAACCTGTTACGTATTATAGGTTCCCTGACCCTTAAAACCAGCAAACGCCAATCAATTCCTATACTGATAAAATTTGCCGAAATATATTTGTCCTCACCATGTAGCAGTGTTTATAGCGAAAGACTGTTTTTAGAGGGCAGGACTTGTTTATGAAAATAGGAGGAATCGTCTGTTACCCAAAAATGCAGAGAATCTCGTTTTTATTCACCACAATTTGCCGCTAGTTAATTTTGAATATTAAACTCTCTTTTTAATTATTTGGTAACACTTATTTTATTTGATTAAGAATTAACATACGATATCCTACGATTGGTTGAATGGATACTAATGCTGATCTTAGGATTTCTTAACTACTTTAAATGAGGCTTTTTGATAAGTTTGAATTGTACGTTAAAGGTAATACTAATGAAAAATATTGATTATTTCTTGAATACTAACCATTTTTCAAAGTTAAATACCAAACAGAATCACTATTCGGTATCCGGCCGGATAGTGCACTACTATCCGGTATTCGGCCGGATAGTAAAATAATGGCCAGATAGGCCGGATACCGGATAGCAACCGGATATCCGTTGCATCTCTAATAACAACCGAATTTTTTAAATGCGCCTGTGGTGGAGTTTTTAATCAAGTTTTGAAATATACAAATATAACGAAGGTGTTAACTATAAGAGTTAAAAATTATTTGAATGAAATTAAGATCTCATTAAGATAAACTATTACAGAGTATCGGGCCAATTTAAATTTTAATGTGGAAAAACTTTAGATATAGTAGAAATGGAGATAGCACACTCTAACAGATAGCATACTCGAACGGAAAATGGATATAGAATTCAGAGATCAGCATATAAAAGTTAAAAGGTCAATTACAGTTTTTTTTTATGCATACACTAAAATACTATAGGACTACATAAACTTTAACTTTGAATTAAGATACTTTTTTATTTACATAAGTTTTTCTTATGCCTAATAAGAATTCGCAATAAAAAACAAGGAGTTGTAAAAAAACTTTAAATTTTTAATCCTACCATTGACAGAAAGTGAGATATGCTCAGAAGATTCAATATTTTCTTAAATATTACATGGGTCGTTCTTCTTTTTTACCGACAATGAAACGACGTTTTTCTGTTTTTTTGGTTTTTGAACTATCCATAATTTAGGTTTCTGTGTGGAATTTAAAAGAAATTGCATCTGTGTTGTCATTAGGACTAATTAAAGTTTCCTTTGCGGCAAATATTAATTCTTTTTTAATGTTGGTTTTTAAAAAAAATATGTGACAGAGTGGCCTTTTTCTGTGGAGACCACATTTCGGTTTACCACTCTGTCACGGCATTCTACGAAAAACAAATGGAAAAATATGTTGGTTGGAGAAAATGAAAAATTACATAATATTAATAGATAAGAAAAATATGGACGTTTATTCGAACCGAATTAAAAAACCGTAAATATCAATATTCCAACGAGATGCCATAATAAGACGAAGGACAGACCATTGTCGGTAAAAAAGAAGAACGACCCACATTACTTAATTTATCATATAAGTTAAATTATTTTGTATAAATATAGAGAATAAAAAAAGAAAAAAGTAGTTTAGTAAAAGTTTTACTTTTTAAATTAATAGTGTAATTGTTTTTTTCTTAAAAGTTCTTTATGTTTATTGCAAATGACTCACACGCAAGACCTCCCACAAACAACATTTTTTATCGACAAGGGTTTTTTTCTACTTGACTTGTAATTTGAACTGTAGCGACATTGTATGGCCCGGACATTACCCGAAACAGGACATCCAGCGGTTAACCAAATGTTTAAAACACGGGCAAATGTGACATGGAAATGCAATTTGTGGATGCAATGCCAATGCACTCGGCTTATTATCTTTTTTAAATGTATATGCATACTACAACGCCAGTTTTCATTATCTTAAGTGTTATTACCTGTGTTTTATGAAAAAATTAAATTGTTTCGAGTATTTAGAAAAATATATTATTTTTATAAAATGTTTTAGAATTATATTTTTGATATTTCATTTTGAGACTATTTCTTATTATTATTTGTTGATTAATCTGAAAAAGTAGCAAATGTGTGTATCTTCGTTAATTAAACATAATAATTCTTACACTCACACCAATTAGCCTAGCCCAAAGTAAGGCTCGTGTTATAATAATAGTGAATACTAGGGTAACGGATGGACATACATATATGACACATAGATATTAAATATTCATATAATATTTATAAATACCCATGATTTAGGTACAAATGCTCGTATTCTTCACACAAACACGAAGGAACCGATTCCTTCCGGGATTCGAACCCAAGACCGTTGGTGCGAACGGCAGAATCGCTACCGTTGCACCAAACGATCGTCAATAAATGCATATTTACAAAACGAAAATGAGTTTTATCGTTGAAAAGTGATGTAACATGACATACTGGACAATAAGTGAAGTTTAATTGTACCGAAATCTCCAGGATTTCAGATAGTATTTCCCCTATTCAATTCATTTCACGTTGGAGTTTATTGTTAGTGGTTTAGTATGGGAGATGCGTGTTTAGTATTTTTAATGCAATAGTTTGCGTGACACTATTTAATGCAAATCTAAAAGGCTTGACAAAAACGTAGAGACAGAGAAAATCTTAGAATAGCAGACTGTGAAAAAGTATTTAAAACCCGTTTTTATTTCAATACTGGTAGCAATATTTACATGAAGGTGACAATATCTTTTCTGGGATTAAAAATATATCGTATGCTTATGACAAAGTAAACCCAAGAGAATTGATTTTACTAAACCAATAGTGTTGTGTTTACGTTTCATTAAAATTTGATCAAAAGATTTATTTTGCGTTGGTTTGGTTCGCCGTACTGGACTGCTCTTGTAATATCACCATTATTTATTCAACTAACTTACTAATTTAAATGGTTTAGTGCATATTGATGGATGTTGACTACTGTGCAGCCGGGATCAACGGATTTACGTGTGCAAAGAATTTCAGATGATAAATATTTGGTCACCAATCCAATGACCGATTATTAAAGTTGCCTAACCATCGCAATTATAAGTCAATCTTGCAAAACATTACACAACCTAGTTTTTTGTTGTTACTGTCTAGGGTGTTTATATAAAATAACATATAAGCAAGCTCTTGGTTTAAAAATAAATACTAATAAGCAAGCTTTTGGTTTGAAAATAAATACTAATAGCAATTAGTAATGGTAGCTATATACTCTATATAGTAAATCGTACGGTATCCTTTCCTGTAATAAACTATTACTGTTAAATTACAAGTTTTTTGGCGACAAACCACATCCTTCCTGCATCCGCTGCGAGTATGTCGTTCTTATGAATGTTTGAGGCTTCGGAAACAGGAGTCACAGGAAATTGTATCAAATTTATTTAAAGGTAAATTAAAATGTCTCTAAAGTAATTTATTCAAAGTAATACATAGTTTTTGAGGAAAAATAAAAACAAGTTATCAAATTTATTTAAAGTGGAGTTCGAGAGCGCAGCGGTTAACTAAACGTACACACGTAAACCCATTAGTTCTAGCTGCATCTACAATTTTTATCACCTACAAATCCGCAATTAGCCCGTTTCGTGAGTTATGGCCCATTCTCATTACGAAATTTTCCTCCATAGAAAACCCCTGTTAAAACAGCCTAGTAGAGGGACATTAAAAGACTGATGATGGCAGGTCTTTTTCTGTGCCCTTCGGACGAATTGGGGTATAAAAATGGCATAAATAGGGGGTTTGACCGACTAAATTCGTGTATAATAAGAAAAATGTAAAAAAAAAATAACTTACGATTAAGGTGTAGAATATCCTTAATTAAGTGGTAATTATTGTAGTTTTCCATTTAATTCTACACCAATATATTGGAGTCTCAACAAGAGTAAAAAGCATGATAAAATATCGTTTTGCTTCTATCTTTATTTAGACATTATAATTTTTTATTTTTGAAATTTCGAAAGTAAATCGTGGATAATGTTCTTAGGAACAATGCAATTAATAATGAATCCCAATAAATTAAACGGAAATTTAGTAAAAATTCAAATACACTTGCGGGTTCTTATCACCCAGGGATGCGCTTCTCTGGACTCTGATATTCTTTGACGCAAATGACAATTATTTGGTGATTACTTATAAGTATATAAATGTTTATTTTTAAAGAGTACATTTGAGGTTTGCCAGAAGTAAGTCGTGGGTACCGTATGTACTTTAAGCATTAAGCGCGATGTTATCCTACGTCGCAGAGTTTCTATTGTATGTTAAAATACTTGGCCTTGTTATTAATTTCTGTCTTAGTATAATCTCAAGTTTTTTATAACACCCCCATGACGTAGATTTCACTAAATGCTATTGTCTCACTGGATATCAAGATTTTCTTTTTAAATGATCAAGTTTCTTTCTTATGTGATACAATAGAAAATTGTACTAGAAAACGTTAAACTTTTTGTTGTCTTCTCAGACTACATTCACCTGTCTTCGTTGTTACCATATTCGAAGGTTTATAAAACTGCTTGTCTTTATCCAACGTATTGAAGACAGATGAAAAAGAAAGAGACAGTATTCCTCAGCCGTTTGTTGCGGTCGGTGGAAGCATGTGGCACGCGCCGCTCCATTCGGTTTTCGAACGTAAATCTGTACAGACGCCGCTGTGTCGATTCAAATTACCCGTGTTTGATCGTAATTTGACAGTTCTTGCAAAGTTTTCTTGGTGAACTTTAATAGTATTATGACCGTGACTTTGATGTGAACGACTGAACGGCATTATGACAAAAAATTGGAATTTCATCTAAGTATTGGTACAGAGTTTTTCTGAGTCCGTGACGATTTCGTGAATAAACAAGTACGAAAGAAATGTAACCTACATCCTGGGCGCGAAACTCTTGAGTGAAAGTTTAAACTGTGTTTTCTGAAGAAGCTACGGGCAATCATTCGATGTTCTCTCCGGTAGAAAATAATTGAAAAACTTCTGGTCGCTTATGGGAAAGAACGCATCTGGTTGACCCGAAAAACTGTGATAGAAATAAACGATTTGGAAGATTTATTTTACGTTTGAAGTAGAATGATTAATCACGCGTGTGCGGAGCTGCTCCTGGAGCGCTGAAGTGATCGTTTGTCTTGGGACGTTTTTTCTAGCTTTATGAGGGAGCGAAGGTCTTTGCCGATAAGTAGCGAAGTGGCGCTGAAGAATGATAAGGATGGAACTGGGAAGTTGGTGGTGAACTCTGTTATATGTGGTGTAGTGGATGAGCTGTCTAGTGGTAGGACTGGTAGACGTGGATCGTGGGTCAGGCACGCTGTCATGGGGGTCCTCAGATGGAAGGATTTGACGGGGGTCAGGACGAGTACCCCTACTGATCAAAAAGAGGTAAGTGGCAATATAATTTACAAACATTGCATGAAACCTTATTTTCTTTACAACAATGATACTTTCAGTTTTATATGTGAAAATCTTCTTCGTTCTTTTTTTGTAAAATCATTTAGAGGTTCATACAATTTACGAAAAATTCTAATTTCTTTTTAACTTAAAATTCATAGAAATATAAACTGACATTGTTAATACTCCAGAAGTGAATATAAAATAGTAAGAGAAGATTTTAAAGTGAAATCTAGTGTTTACAATCTACCTACTCATTGAGATCTCTTCAAGTTATTACGTCATGGTCAAGACAAACGTAGATGGGGTAAAGATAAGTGACTCATTGAAAATGATCATTCTCTTAAAGACGTTATTTCCTTAAAACGTTCTAACGTCATAATATTTCACTGTTACTTCGCATGATACACTCTTACTTTTAATTTTCTAATTGTTAAGTACACACAGAAACACACTTTTAAATATTTACTATACAAATATTAGTAACTGCTTCTCCCTAGACTGAAATAATTTACGACCTGAAACGGAGTCGAAGTCAGGATAAAAAAATAGAATCCTTGTTACATAATTTGTTATAATCTGAACCAAAGTAGGAAAATAATAAAATCAGTCAGTTTTAAGTAAAAGTGAGTTTTTACGAGATGTACAACTATATAGATAAACTTAAAAGTAAAACATTATCTAGATAAAAAAATCATCCAAATCATTTAAACTGTTTCTGAAATATGCGAAATAAATTTACTTATATAAAAGAACTAGCGGCCCGTCCCGGAATCGCAAGGGTGGACAAAATTCTTTAAATTTTTTCTAACATTAAATATAGCCTATGTTACTCAGCGTTAGCTTAGTAGTTTTTGAGTTTATTCATTGCAAACATTCAAAAATACAAATCTTTCCTCTTTATAATATTAGGGTATACTGCTCGTTAAAAATTATTAGAATCATTTCGTGTATAACTCGTGTAAGCATGTACCTAAGGCAGTTTACACTAACAAATTTGACCTACAATATTATTGTTTGCATTGTCTCTTATCTCATATTATAATTAATGTTGAGTAGAAACTTGCAGTCGATTCATATAGTTTAAAATATAAAACTACACGAAAAGCCTTTTATTTGGGATGAATGTTTTTCTGTAATAGTTTATTTAAAATTACTGGCAGAAGTTAATGTTTAAAAGAAACAATCCGTATTCATATTTACACGGTCTTTTATACCTAGTTCTGCAGTTCTAGTAATGTTCATCATTCCCAAACTCTTTGATTCACTATAATGATACTTAATAAAGATTTTGATGTTATTTTCCATAATATATTCATAAAATTAAGTAATTTTTGGTTTACGTTTGGTTTTTCAGAGTAGCTTAATCGCCGAAGACACAGCTTTTGCATATTTTTATTAGCATGTCTAAACTTTCTTGATAATGTCAAAATATAATTAAAAATAAAAAAACCTATTATATATTTGATGTTATATGTTGAGTCATGTATACAGAACTCAGTTTCCATTAGGATAAGGGTATATTTGTACAGAAATTGAAAACTGATTTTATATTTAGCTATTTTTTCGCTGATGAACTGTGAACTCGCTTTTAAATAATAAAATAGCTCCCAATATGTATGTAATCTTGCTTATGTATGTATCCCAAATGCAATATATTACAGAACAGTCTTGGCCTATTATGGACAAACATTTTATGCCAGTTTATACTTACAACTCCTTGTGACGTCAATTTAAAGTCTTTCATTTTAACGAAAAAGGAAGATAACAGTTTTATACTTGTGTAATCAAACTTATCAGTTGTATATATTGGCGGTGTTTCTATCAGGTGTCAACATTGATTTATAACTTTGTTTCAAAACAGTCCTCGTGATTCACATATTACGCAAAATGGAGATGAGTAACAGTGAAAATCTGTCGTTTGACTATTGTGTCTGTGTCAGGTGAAGGAATGTGCTTTTGCCTAATTCAATGTGGCTGGTGTTTAAGTGCTTATATATCTTTATTGAAAAATACTGTTCCGATGCAGGTGAGGTTCTTACTTTTTTATAATTTAATTGAAAATTAGCGTTTGGAACTCATTAAAGAAACGTGAAAAGTAACTGGTAGTATTGTGATATTTGGAAGACAAAACTGTTATTCATAATTGCTTGAAAAACTTGTGTATAAAAACATATTGTGTTTTATTTTGTTTTATTATACAAGTAAACGTGTATACCTGTAATCAATAACAATGAATTCCGTCTCTTTAATTACTAACAATATTATCGACAGTGCTCGCAAATATAATCCATTCAACTTAATTATTTGGAGTCATACTCTTATCATAAATTTAATTAGTTGTTGTGTTGCATTTATCTGCAGAGGTAAATTAATGTTATTATTATAATTTACCATACTCACAAAAACAGAAATAATCTTAAAGGCACTTTAAATAACTCTGTTTACTATATAATTCACTAATGTATATTAAGCATTATGATATATATATTGAATGTTTGATAATAATTTACTATAATTTTACTAAATATTGCAAACAGACTGGCGTTTTCTTTTGTCACTCAATTTACCGTTGAAAGTGCCACTTTTAATAGCTTTTAAAATTGTTTGTTGACTTGACACCAGAGACCATTCGTACAATACTTGAAACTCATTAGTTTATTACGCCGATAACATGTTAAAGAAATGCTATCTTTAAGTATTCTTAATGGACAAGACTGGTATGTTGAGTTTTTGTAAATATATATTAATTGATAATTTTGGCTACAATCTTCTTTTAAGATTTACCTAATAATAAAATAGTAGCATTAGACTCTGACACGGTTTCCTCCGAAGAATAAGCATTAAATTTAATTGCAGAAGGATGAAAACTATTTTCGATGGACCTGATTTTGTTTAAAAATTTATTTTTATCATTTGTGTCAAGCTATGTTCGTATTCAATAGTCTCCAAGTCTGATGAAAGCTCATAAATTATTTGATTATAATTTTGGATATCTCTGTATGTTAATTATTTTTTTGGGGATACTATAATTGAGTGATAACGCAACAAACCATATGAAACTAATCATATTATGAAACGGCCTTTGTTGAAGTTGTCTTTCAGAGCATCTTATGATGTATTATAGGGAAAAATATTTTTCGGAAGATTTTCTAAATATAAATATGTATGTTATCCTAATTATTATTTCAAACTGGAACTGAAAATGTGTTACTAAAACTTTTTGCCCTTTTCTTCCTTTTTGTACAAATTAATATAATGTTGTATAAAACTTTTGAATAATGATCATAATGACTAAAAATTAAAAAAAAAAAAAACGCTTGTATAATTTCCATTTACCTACGTGCGCAATAGCCAGGAAAATAGTTTCAGCCAGAAAAGAGCTTCTTATATAAAAGCATCAATACGAATTATGACTTCATTGTTTTTATTTAATCATAATTTTAAAAATAATTGTATTTATTGGTTTGACGTTGTCTCTTATCAGTCGTGCCTAATCGACTTCATCGGCACTGACTGATAAAGAGTTTGTAATCGAAACAGATCTTAACTGGCAACATTAAGTAATTAATAAGTTTGTGTTTATGTAAATGAAGATAAGGATAATACACAGTTTATATTTAACATAATTTTACAATAAACTTTGAAAATTTAATAGAACACGTCTACAAAAATTTAACTGATTTTTACTTTGGTATTGTATGAAAAGTGTTGTTTGAATGGTCATTAATAAAAAAAATCGTATACTCAACGGGTATAAAAAATTGAAACGGCTTATAAAGGAAGTTAACTACGAAATTCAAAATTTTTTCTTTAATGGAAGTATTAAGATCACGATTTTTTTCTGACAGACAAAGCACTAAGGAGAAATATATTGTTTACATAATTTATTTCCTTTTAATTTTTCCTTCGACAAACGAATGTGAAAAAATATTTTCAGTAGCATTTACAGCTTCATAAATTCATATTGTCGTAAACCACGTAATGGGCTGTCGTATTATCGATTTCACGCTGCTTTCGCTAATATTCCTATATTTACTTTAGTCATTACTTATAACAGATAAAATATGCTCCGTTTTTATTGAGTCAAGTGATAACTTAATAGGGTACGTAAGCTGACAGTATCGGTATGTATTGTAGGTATCTATTCG
Organism: Calamotropha paludella; assembly: GCA_927399485.1. NCBI lineage: Eukaryota > Metazoa > Arthropoda > Insecta > Lepidoptera > Crambidae > Calamotropha > Calamotropha paludella. The sequence continues at coordinate 10,705,503 of OV656819.1, forward strand.
TCGTAACTTTCACAAATAAATCAAACAATCTTGATGTATTTGGGCCATTACATCATTATGAACTGTATGATGTCCTGACATTATTTGTTGTTTAGAATAATTTATTAACACTACTACTAAGTTCATTTTAATTCTGTACAATAAAGCATATAATAGACAAATGAAAGTATACCTGCAACACGTAGTGGTAGGTGAGTGCTAAATTTTTATCTTATTTGGACGTGGGCTTCGCTTATAATCTAAGTCTTCAAAGATTAATATATTATATACCATTTCCGCTAATACTGCATTATGACAACTGCAGTGTTCTAACCAGGTCAATCGGCGCACTTCAATTCGCCAATGTAGTGTAATAGCGGCCCGCGTAAGTTGGCACTTTGACAACTATTTTACGGCACATGTCGCGTATTGTCACGCCGGTCGGTGACATCGAGCTTGCTCGTTTCGCGTTATTTAATGAGGAAGATATCGGTTATGTATGATGCGTTTAATCGGAGCACTATGTGCGGGTTGTGCTAATCTGTTCCTCCTAGTCTACTAAATTCTAGTTTATAATTCCACATTTAGATGATAGCTTTATTGTTTTGCAGGTCTAGATTTCTAATGAGGTCAATTATGACAATAAAAATAAACCTTAATACTAAACGCAGTGTTCCGAAAAATACTTTTTACCGTGCCTTATATTTTCCTTTAAGCTTAAATACTGTCTTAAGTGTACTTTGACAGGTAGGAAAGTTGTAATTTGTATATCACTCACTAGAAGAGTTGAAGTGGTAAATCATAGTAAGCACCCTAGTTTTCTTCTCAATATAGTTTCTGCTCCCACTGGCTCCGTTTTTCTAGCATTCTTCTAGGCTACATGTTATTACAAATATGTATATGTAAAAAATACAAACATACGACAAATTCCGTCGTGCCTTTCGTAAACTAAGAAAACTAAAGCATTTGGCTAGTTGGCTATAGATGTAAATCGTAAATAACACAAGTGCCAAGATATAGATAAAAAATGTTCTAGATTGGTTTGGTCGGGAATAGAACTTGTAAACTTAGATATAAAGACCTTAAAAATCTGCGTACCGAGAAGACATGAAATAAAGAAATAATACATGAATACTACTACTTAAATTGATTTTCATAACACGGCAATCGAAAAAGGCAAAATTTAGAGATTTAGTGGATATTGTAAAAAAAACAACTTGGTGGATAACTATTTCCCTTACATCAATGCTACACCCATTGAATTTAGTTGAAAGAAAGTTAACGCACGTGATGTAAGAAAAACTGAGAGATAGCATTGACAGACTAATGATATATGGACACGAGTTGACGAGGCAGTTTACGATCGTGTAAATAAGATGAGGTTCGTGTTATGACGTTTATACGTCTATTGACTCGCATTTGGAAATCACTATACAGTGATAAATTATTTCGCTGATGATTCGATTCCGAAAAGCAAATGATATAGCTAAGTATACCAATGATAAAAAGATTGTTCATTACAATCTGCAAATTAAATGATTAAATCTTAATAATAAAAATAGATTACTTTTTGGATAGAACGGGACGTAAACGACATAATCCAAAAAGATGACGTTTTATCTCGGGCTTTAACGATGGAATAGTATTTATGTCCGCGGGATTCAAAGGGATTTGGATTATGGGTGTCTGAATGGCCAGATATTGTGACTGACGCCATTTTGGTTTCGCAATAGCCTATTTGAATTGAAGTATTTACCGTTTGTTGCGTTTGGCTGATGATCGCTGTTTTATTTTAAAGCTTTGATGAAAAGTTATAAAACTAAATAATGTGTCTCGATACTTTTCCACGTATTCCCATGCTAATGCGCAGGCTCAAAAATTAATCGGAATTTGCTGGAAAGCTTATACGTATTGACAATAAATGTTTAGTTTAAAGTTGCAATATTGAAGCCAATTCTAATTAAATATGTTCTTTATTCCCTTTGTTACTTTTAGAAAAATAATAATAAGGAATATGCTTAATGCTTTGCGAAGACGATTAATATATTTTGAGATATTCAAACTATTTTATCATATATATTTATTATATAATGTAAAAGTAGATTTTTGATATATAAGCAGTAAAGGAGAAATAGCATTTTGGTCCTATACATTGCAAATTTAATATTTCTTATATAAAAAACTTATTATCTACTAATGTAACACTCAAAATCAACCCAATCCACAATCTGGGGTAAGAGAAATTAACATTAGAACCTTCTAAACGATACAATTGAATGCAAGCAATATTGATTTGAATACACTGATATCTTGTAATGACATTTAATTTAGATGAAATAAAAACTAAAAGATTTATGTATGTACCTAACCACCTCAATATTTACTATCAAACATCTCAACGGAATCGATATATCATTTTTTTTCTAATTATAAGTACTTAAATTTTAGGGTCTTTTAAAAATTACATTTACCTACTTTTGCTTCCTTTGTTTTCTGCGAATTTGTGTTTTGAGTCTCTTAATAAGTTGTTATCTATAATCTCTAGTAAATTGCATGAAAAAAAACAAGTAATATGATTAATCCTTAAAAAAGGACTACCTTTTGAACAATGTGGCTTTTATTTGTACACCATAGGCCGAAGTTTGTGTGGAAGACGCAACACGACTTCTTTGCCTATATATTATTTATAACATATCGAGTCCTGTTATCAATCGTTTTACGTCAACTGTCATAACGTAATCATTACCATAAATATATGCATGCTATGTTTTGGTCTCAAATGGCAAATGTACAGACGCTAAAGTGGAGTGTCTTTGCATTCCGCATGCATTATTGGTTGTCACGACTTTCGTGAGCGCGCTAATGTAAACGGAATCAGTGAGACGTTGAATGAGATGATCCGTGATTGAAATGCGGCACGTGTGTCGTCTTTAATTATTAGGTCACTATTGCTTTAGTAAAAAAAACCTATAAATAAATCCTATGGCAAATTTTTAAACTAAAATATTGTTGTAGAAAACGAAGCTCCCGTTTTCCATTTTCACTCACTGACATAAAAGTAATTGTAAACGCAAAAAATGAAAGTTTTTCTTATTAGACAACGGCCTTTTGTCATTCTTGTATAAAAACAACAAACGGACGTAGAGCGAACTAACTGAAACCATCCGTGAAATGGGTCTTCAAAGAAAACGCGACCGTATCATAACTTCGAGTTCAAAGTTAAAATTGTACCAACTTTACCGCTGTTGAGCTTAGGCGCGGAGTTCTGTTCCTTTGTGCTGTCACAGAGAAGCATTTTGAGAGCATTAGAAGTTTCGACGTCCCTCGATTATGAAAAGTTTTGATCCAAAAAGCATTGAAACAAAAGTGGATGCTAAATAAAAGTTATTATTTACATGATATATTTCTTGTCATTTAAGCACTTCACTGCTAGATTTTTATATCTAAAGAAATAACAAATTCAATTTGCCTCAAGTGTCCCCGCCTGACACCCGAATACACTTCTCTCGCGAGTACTCTTTTGGTTTAGCTACTGAGATCCCGCTTTCAATAATAATTGTGTGTATATGAAATCCAAAGTTACATTCAATCCTATTATATAGTTATAATATTGATATTTTATCGTATGTATATCAGTTCTAAGAAGAAAGTTCCTATCACTGTATCCCCATCATAAATATCGCTGTTATCTCTTTAATTAAATTTTGTTAATTTTCTAACATCCATTACTAATTTAGATACGCAAGTCAACAAAATTTCAATAGGGTATTACTTCATATAAGTTAGCAATTTCGGACAAAATACCGTATTGGGCAATTACCCAATATTATCTCATAATTTTGTTTAAAGGTCAATATTATAGAACAAAATGCCGTAAAATATGGCCATGTAAAATTTCAAGAATGTGTAAACATAATAGTTTACATATTACATAAACATCGTTATGGCGTTACGCAAGTACAGTAACTATAATAATAGTCTCCAATTAAGATTAGTGCACGGTCATGTAACGTGTTTCACCACGTGTTTAATTGATTGATTCCTAAATAAAATTTGTCAAGAAAAATGTTAAGAGTTTTCTCATTGGGACTCAATTAAAAGAATATCCAACATTGTATTTTAGTCTAATGGTTATTATATTTAGGAGAACTAATAGTATTTGTGAAAATCTTTTTCATTCGAAGCCGGTGTATATGGACATTTCACATTAAATTCGAAACCCCGAACTAGGGGTTAAGAAGAAGCTATTAATTGCCTATATTATTACTTAAAATTAAAATAAAAAATAAATTGTCTACGTGTCTGTTAACATGCTCAATCTGGTGATCAAGGTAATGCTGAAGCTGGTTGTGGTTTTTGCTCATCTAACACCATTTGTATTCTTTAGTTAGCACACTCATAGAAGTTGATTGTATAACCTAGGTATTGCAAAGAAAATATATTTTGAAATATCAAATAATTGGATTCGTTAAAGTAATTAGTTGTATATGTTTCTAATTTTTGACATAAAAAAAATAGTTTGTATCTTAAATGTTGTGAATATAAATACATACTAAAATTTATTATGTTATTATTATTAATTAGTGGTCCTTATTCCCTGTTTCACGAAAAAGAATCGGGTCGTATTCCTCGCGGTCAAACTTGGCTCGAGTGAATAATAATAGAGTGCCTGGATTGGATTCAAAGATCAGTCTCGCGTAATGTAATAGTGTTTATTATCTGTGATTAATTATTATATTAGGGTATTACCTATTTTTATTTATTATTATTAGTTATACGGGCGATGCCCAATTACGATACTAACACAGTTAACAATACAAACTCATTTTACAATGCAGTTACATAAAAAGTTAGAACAGTACAATACATGGTAAGTAATAAAGGACATCCACTGAATTTAGACTGTATAGCTATCCAACTATCTGCGTCACAGTCAGGTTGCTGGCACAACATATATATTAAAAACATATATAAAATGTTTAAACTAGATCATACATCATGTATACACAGTCTTTGAATGAAGCTTCGGATGGCCATCCGTCATTTTATTACATTTTCCATATAATTCTTGTCTTTAAATTGCTTTTTTCTGTGATTTTATAATATCACTCCACTGATTTCAACATAAAGTCAAAGACATAAGATTTATATTACAAGAAATTATAAAGAATAATCTTAATTGTAATCTGGTAAAAAAGTGGGATTAGATATTCACGGCTTTACCGATTGTCAATGAAAGTACTATCATTTTACAAAGCTATGTGTTTTACAAAATTAAACTCTATTGCGTTGTTTTAAGAGTGTAGTGACCCGCTTTTGTATTGTAAAACATTTATGCCGCGCAGAAGTCATGCGTGCAAGCACGTGTAAATTTTGTGTAATAGTGAACTATTTTATTGCTTAGTGAATACATAAAAACTCACTGTTTTCTTATAGGTGCAGCTGCACCATCAATAGTCTCTCATTGCAATCAAAATAGTTCAAAGAGCCCATATAGTAAAAATATTTTTTTAACAAGAGTCGTATCAGGAACCCTCTTAACTAACTTATTCTTAAGAAGTGCTAATTTCACACTGGTGGGAACTAAAATTAACCAAATTTATATTATATACCAAAATCACCAACCAAAGCATTACAGCATAGAAACTAAATGGTAATTTTCTTTTAGAGTGCTAAGGAAAGGCTTAAAAGCTTTAAAACTTTTTGCGTGTCAGTAGTTATTCTAAATATCCTAGGTCAATGTACGAGAAAACTTAATTACTTCGTTTCAATAAAAATGAACGCGTTAGGTTGAAAAGTCAAAGACCTCTGTTAGTTTCTTGAAAAGACAGGGTTTAGTGAACTAGAAGTATTCTAAGATATCTGTATTGAACGGTAGCGATTTTAATTATCTTCGTGTTAATTGGTTAGTCTAATCAAATATTTCAGAAGAATATTTTGAAATTACTTCGAACTAATGACATTGGGTTTTTTTTAAATATGTACAGACAACAGTACTTCAATGTTATATTGTTACTTAAGTACAATAGAAAAACTTAGTTAATTTCAAGAAATAAAGAAAGGACAGAGTAAACAGTGGTGATGGATATACTATTTCTGTTTTAAAATTGAATTTTTAACCGCATCTGGGTACATGCGAAAATAACTAGTAAGTTATAAAATAGAAAATAAAACAATCATCAAATTGTGCCAAAATTTAATTTAAGTAAATTTAGTTAGTGTTCTTAACGTGTTTAGAAAAATATTACACAAGTATTTTAGTATCTGAAAATATTTCATTTAAATGAGCGAACACATGGTTGGCGCGCTGAACCTATATTACGAAGATATCCACAAAGGCCGGTCTTCGGTTCCGTGCTAAAATTTTCTTATCTCAAGCTTCTCCGTGCTTCGGAAAACATATTAAGCTATTAACTTAAATAAAATGTGCCTCATTGCAAGGACTTCCATAAGCTGCTGATCATGAAAACTATTCTAGAATGAAGACATTTTACTATGTTTATCAGAATCGTTTTGATACTCTTTTTCATCAACTCTCGCCAATGTTTATAACTAATAATTGTTAAAAATAACGGAAACGAAAATACATAAATAAGTATTATAGAAAGCTGTGACTTGTAAATATCAGGAATCGAATTTAGAACCGTGGGCGGCATAAGAGGGTCACTATCATTATGCCAACCGGCCTTCGAAATGATCAATAATAAGAAAAATAAACCATATAGATAATGTTTTGAATGCGATCAAATTACTTTATTTTACTTAAGAAAATATTTGTTAAAATATAAAGATGAAAATACTGTATATTTGGCATCTCAGCTTACAGAAATTCGAACTTGCTTAGTCAGCTAATGCTAATAAAAATGTTCATGGGGTGGTCAGCGAAGCGAAACACATACCCTAGCGCAGTCATGACACCAGAACAAATAGTAGCCTTCAACAATACCAAGTTAAGGTTCAAACTGGAGCATAAAATAAACCTGCCAGTTTGAGCGTATAAAGGGTGGAATGCCAATTTGATTGTTGCTATATCGTAAGTCAGAGATTTTTTGTTAGATATTTAGGTATCTATGCTTATGAAGTTTAATGATGCGGTACAAATGTCTTGAAGTAATTTTAATATAAATTTAATTAGTGGCTGTACTTAAATTACAGTTGTGGCGGCGACACCTACTTGTTTATTACATTACTAAACCATCGTGCATTGAATTAGGATTTGTTGTCAAAATTAGATTTACATATAAGGCCGGACCCCGAAGGAATATCTTTATAGTGGGCATTGACGATCAGTTTTTCGTAAAACTGTGACGTAAAACTGTGGCGTCACTCCAAATGGTTTTAGGCCAACTCGATTTCCGCATTCACTGGCATCACTTCGGCTCTTCAGTTTTCAATCGGCCGGGCTGTAAGGAAGTGTTCTACCTGTTTGTGTTGGATTGACGATCATGTACTCACGATCAGTTTGGCGCGACGGGCCGAGTTGGATTTATGATAATCTCGGAAATACGTGGCGCGTCGTCTGTTTAACTCTGGAGTGATGATTCGACACTCACGATCAAATTTTGGATTGACGGTCAGTTCAACTGATGCGAAAAACTGACCGTCAAATCGCAGCTTTAGTCCTTCCGTATAAGACTTTAGTAAGCCTGACGTGACTTACGTGACGTGACGTGGCTGGGGATAGATGAACTACACTCGGTCGCCGACGTCGTAGCCAAGTGGCGAAGACGTAGCTGACTGCCGTCGACAGAGGTCTATGACGTCGTCGATCATTCGCGTTTGTGTCAATGACTGGCAAATAGTCCAAGACAGCGAAAGATTTGACTAAGTGGACTAATGTCAATTAAAACAAACCTTACCGACACTTTATAAAAACAAGTTAAAAAAAAATAGTTAAGAAAAAAAGAATATTACCCCTGGTAGTAATAGAGTGGTTCTACGTTCGTAGTACTCGAATCAAACTAGATCCGTTTGGTAAGGATTACATTTCACTTAAAAAGTCTGAGTGAAGGTTTATACGCAAATGAACTTTGTGATCATGAAAGTTGATCGATCTATAGAAAGGAGCGTTATTCTTAAAAGGCAAATTTATAATGCTACAGCTCAAACTGATTTCAATTTGTTTTATTTTGGAACTTGGAACGCATCCCCTATGATTCCATAAAAATTACCATTCTTTATTCACGGTTTCTGTATTCGCGGCATATTTTCGGAACGATAACCCCGCAAATAAAGAGATTTTACAGTATACAAAATTTGCATAAGGATTATGAAATTTTTTATCAATTCGGTATCTCCAGACCAGCAATGAGATATAAGTGTACATATTTCACACTATTCAAGTAACCATAGACATTTCCAAAATATGTATACACAACACAGTTTCAGCAAATGTTGCGTTGCAAATATATAAAATATAGTCGATGTTTTGTTATTTTCACGAATAACAAAATATGACGGTCAGATTCGAAGATCATCACTCATCATTTATCTGAAACCTTGCATTTATCAACTGAAGCTTTATGTTAAACGTGTTCTTTTATAATTTTTAAACATACATTGTTAGTTTTACACATGGCAATGTGTTCTGTCCCATTCTTCCATAACGTGTTCATAAAAGTCATGGTACCTACTTCATTTGTTTATTTTCATGGCGAAAGTGGGCCACTCGAGATTATGGTGCTTGTGTAACGCTTAACAATGTGAATATAATCTATTTGTAATAAACCCTTTGAAAAACATTTCAAATTGGGTTAAGTAGAACTTGGTTATAACATAATAACTTTAATTCTTTAACAGATTTAACACAACTTACGGAATCTCTACTCTTGTGTATTCAGTAATGACAATAATCTATAAATGTTTCTCTATCTTTCGCACTTTAAATACCTAGTTATATAAAAATAGCACCCTCTTGAACCCAGCTTAAAAAATATGTAAATTTTCAATATGATATTTAGATTGCCTTACTGGAAATGGAAGTTTCATATCGTAAAACTTGGTTTGTAGCAAATAGAGTAAGCCGACCTGAATCTGAAAGTATGGTCGTATACAATATGTATCAACTATTTATCATGTATGTGTAGGAACTTTATCTTTACTAATATGTATTATAAAGAAGTAAAGTTTGTGTGTTTGTATATTTGTTAAATTGTAAGGGGTAATCTCGGGATCTACTGAACCGATTTTAAAAATTCTTTCACCAATAGAAAGGCACATTATTGCTGAGTGTCATAGGCTATATTGAATGCTAGAAAAAATTTAAAGAATTTTGTCCACCCGTGCGAAGCTGGGACGGGCCGCTAGTTATTGTATATTTATCAAAATGTGTGTTGATTTAATAATGTGGATTATTAATAACTAAGTAAACCCACCGCAATCATAAACACGTACATGTATTGGTCAGTTGAACTAAATAGCAGACGGCGTCTATTTGCGTTCCATATCTGCGATGTCCGCGTAGCTTTTAGCATAGACGAAATAAATATTATGTTAAACTTTTGTTCGATTTTCACATCCTTACAGAAACTCCAGAGGAGGAATCAATTTTAATTTACCATCTACTGATCCATCATTATAAATCACCTTTAATTGTTATCATCCCGAAAAAATAATTAAATAGAAATATCTAACAATATTTGGGTTACGAGGCTCTCAATAGTGTAAATATTGGTTTAAAATATTTATATTTTATTTTTATTTTCAGGTAAGAGTTAGTAACATTCAGTTGGCATCAATGCTGCTGTTTTGGTAAGTTATTTTATTTATAATATTAATCAAGATCCTACTCAGTTTCTTCAAATTTGATATGAAACGCTTTTCTTAACTGAGTTTATTTATTTCGTGGTTTTACAATTTCTTACATTGAAGTCAACATTTCGTACATTACTCAAATAAAGTACTTAGTCGAAGACCTTGTATTATGGAAAATGTAAGTGGGAAAAACTAAAATAAGTGCCTAGATCCGAAACAATAAAGAAATAGTTTATTCACTTTGGTATCTACTATCCTGGTATTTCCGGAATCTCGGAAATGTCAACGCTGGAACCGCCGTTATATCCATTTGACCATGAAGACCGTCAAGCGCCATTATTTTGTATTAAGTTTGTTACTTATTTTGGTTATAAAGCAGCAAAACATATTTTATATTATGTATGTTGATACTTCTTTTTGATTTAAGAAATCAAAGAAAATGTATTGACTAACAACAAATGTTGATGGAAAGATCTAATCGCAGTGCATTTTCTACTTGACAATTAATAGGGAAATTGTTGTATGGCCAATTAAACAGGAGCTAACAAATTAGCTATGCATGTCTAAATTATGTTTATATTATAAGCCATAACACGCGATGTAACGTGCTTACTACCACACGCCACTTCTCCAATCGCTAAAATAGGTCTTATCTAGAAACAGCGTGTTATGCTAAATAGCAATTTATAATTCGTTTAACTAAATCTTCAGTTTTGCTTATCTCTGACAAAAGTGGCCGATTCAAAAACAAAGCTTAGTTTAAGTAAAAACTTTTACGTCAATCATAAAATATGTAGGTCTCTTGATTATTATAATCGCTGAATTGGTATCGATCGTCATGCCCTGCTTTGGAATGGGAACAAAATTCGATCTTTTTTTCGGTTTATAACAGTTATCACTATAATACACAAGCGATGGGCAAGTACTAAATTGTGAATAGTACTCGGCTAGTATTAGAAGTACCCGATTGCCAGAATCGGGATAAGATAAATTATTATAATAGAAAAATACTATAAAAAATCTATCAATTTTAATAATTTAGGTTATAAGAAAGCATTGAAAAAATGCATAAAAAATATAAAACAGAATCGGTAACTTTAAATGGCTTTGAAATTTATAAATACATTGTAAATTTGAGAAATGTAAACATCATATTTATATCGGACTGTAATTTTACCAATTAAATAGAGAATATTTATTAGTAATTGTCATTTACAAAACACGTAATCGAGTTTTTATAATTATAGTCAGTTTTCTATACAACATACTTACAGAAACAAACAACATTGTCTTTTTATTATAATGTAGCTAGCTCCTTGTAATTACGAGTATTTTGGTATTGATTTCTTACATCTGTTAGGTTCCCTATAGTTTTCTTGATTTTTTTGGTTAAAAGCAACGATTATTTCCGCCTTGCGATTGAAGGTCGATGTCATTACGTCATGATCACCTGTTTTTATGGTTGCCTTTCAGAAATTCCACCATCTAATGGATTTAGTGTAAAAGTTGATAAAAATAGAAATACTTAAATGAAGTTTTTGATTTTTCTCCAATTTTTCACATACTGAACAGTTTTTGTGTTCCACTATTCGTTTAAAAGTGAATTTGCGGACACCTTTTAAGCTAAGAACCCATTTTGATAAGACCATAAGCTTTTAGTGTCGGAACACATTAATAAAGGTGCTTACGCGACGGGAAGGACTGATTTCCCATTTAAAGCTCCAAGAAATTTGAAACTAGATAGAAACTACGCCTCTTAGGTATTTATTTAAAGGACAGCAATTATTACAATGTGATAAGATAAAACCTTCAATAACTGATCAAACTAAATGTTTGAATCTGTGTCATGTATGCTTAGGATTGATTTGAAAAACGGTCTCATTATTATATTTAAAGGATGTTATAAGTGAGCATTTTGATTGCGACACCGATGACGGAACTTCTTGTCCGCAATAAAGTTTCCCATTGTGTATCTATGCAAAGTATCTGTTCTTAGTCACATTACTAAGTTCGTAATAATATTTATTACCCTTTTACTTATGTTATTTCGTATCCACATTCCTTTTTTATTATGAAACCGATCTATAAACCGATATGCGATCTATTAGGATTTTTATATTTACAACATGAACAAAAATTGAATTCCAAGGGCGGCCAGTAGCCTAAAACGAGTAATAGCACTATAATTCATGTTCAAATGTATGTACAGTGCTGTTTTGTAAATCCAAGAAAATTGCAAATTTTGTATTGTAATGTAAACGGCACCCTTCATTTCCTTGATCTATTACTGTGTCTTTAGGTGTGTACATTGCATTTTCAAAAAACCTACAATCTTCAACATAGTCATGTTCGAAAGTTTTCAACCTATACAGATGGATATTATAATGTCATCCATTCAACGTTATTGACGTAATCTTGCAACCATACGTAATGTCTGCGGTTAGATCTCAATAAAACGTTACATTTTCTAAGTTTTCACTATATTACTGTTCTAGCGAAAGTGTTATTTACTGCGCTATTAGAAAGCAGACTTTACAGACATCACAAAGCAAACAGACGATTACCGTTATCTAAAGTGTAATATGGACAGCTGTATCCGTAATGTTATGCTTGTGTAACAGTGGGCCTTTGTAAAGACTCAAATCGATGGGCTGTATCGATAAACTTGATGTTCATATCGATGCTCTTTATTTGGGCAGTTGTAGCTTTTGTAATAGATAAAAAAATCCTTTGATATATAACTCTTATGTACCTATATTTAATAACCATTATATACGTATAGAGATTGAACCACTAAGAAAGTAGTTTATGAATACTCATTTTTTATTTAAAAGTTTTTTTACTAGAAAAAATCTATATGTCTTTGTTGTCAGTCAGGACTCGAACTCATAGCTTCGAGTGCTCTTTCATTGAGAAACCGAGACCTTACTTTAGATATAAAAGTCTAGTAGGTTAGTTCTTTTAAATATAAAAAATAATAAAAATCTCATTTTTATCATAATAATGTTAAAGTTTATTTGCTGTTTTATAATCTTAGCAGTAGACGTTATTGGATAACGATGATGAAACGACCTAATTGCCTCTGTATTATTAAAATAGTCGTTATGATATCAAATCATAGTATCATTAATCTTTTACAAAATTGTAGGAAATAAAACGGGGCCCTAAGTAGCCGTTGCTAAATAATTTGCTGGTTTTTATTTCCACGTAATCTTTCGCTTATACCTATAGTTAATCTATAGTATAGTTTTTTGGCATTATTTGGAATGGTTTACATAAAATGCCAAAGAGGATGATTTTTTTTATATAGTTAATATATTTTAATATATTAAATTAATACCAAGTAGATTTCATTAAACTCTAAAAGCCATTACGGTGTTAAGTCTTTGTCTAAAGAATAATTTATTCACGCGGATGGTTTCTGTTTTCGAGATATGCTGCTGTTTCATCTCTATAAGTGTTCACCAGAGCATACGAAATTTTCTCGAATAGAAGTGTAATGTGCATTTGCGTTCAACAACCTTTTGCCTGTGGTAACACAGCATATTAAGGTAAATTAATTTAACGTAATAATATTTAGTTCTTACACTTCCGCGCACATTACACATCAGAATAAAACACTTTATTACGGATTTTTGGGCATGTTTTATTTTATTTTATGTTTAATCCTGACGTTTCGACTCCTTTACAGGAGCCGTGATCACAGGATGACGATTCAGGATAACGTCAGGATTAAATATAAAATAAAATAAAACATGCCCAAAAATCCGTAAAAAAGTGTTTTATTTTAACGTAATAATGTTCATAGTCACTATCGATTCTGTTTTAGAGCAAGAGATTGCTCGAAATTGTTCTAACATCAGTATCTACAAAATAATACTTGTTCCTTAATTGTACAACTAACATTTTAATAACATTAAATTTCTTAAGAATTAAGCTGAACACGTAATGTGTTGGTTTATAAAATTATTTAAAAATACGATCAAAATAGTTGCTCAAAATAATTGTGTGCTATTTAGTAGATACGAGGTATATTACTATTAGAGGTCCTATTTCTAAAGTAGGTTTCGGATAGTCTCCTTTGTCGTTAATGTTTTGTAGAGTTTTGCACGTATTAGAAATATAGGACCTTCCATAACAAAAAGACATTAACAGTGCTCATAAAAGCTTTATTCTCATATTGGTTAAAGTTATAAAACATTATAACGTTAAAGTCATAAGTCATATAACGTAAGAAATATTAAGTTATTTTATATTATGTGGAAAAATATTTAAAAAAACACACATCCATTTTATTTATGAAATATATCGAGGTGCAATAGGCAGGTTCGCTATCGTATTACCACCTGTCGATAGTAAATGAATGAGAGATGAAATCATTCAAAACAAAAGTACGAAGTTACAACGCTGTATGAATGATAAGATGATGAGAATGAGAGGATTTGCTAACGATTTGCTTTTATTTTGCTTCATCGCTCTGTACAAAAGTGTTTTGTTTATGATTCCATTAGCAATGGCAATGAGACTGCTGAATGAAGATATCGGCCGATAGCCACGCTCTGCTTGGTTGGGATCGCTTGACCCATAGAATGATGCGGAACTAACTGTGATTTACAGTTGTGTGTAAGCTTTATAGTCTTAGTTTTACAGGCTCATTAGTTCGTTACTGCAGATCAATGTGAATGAAAAAGCGAGCCTCAACTGATCTCAGTAGTAGTCGCGGGATTCTGGTTCGGTGTGTCAAAAAGTGGGTTGAACACCTTTTTGTTTTTTGTAATATTAGAACACAGTCTACAGATTCTTTATTACTTCTTTAAACTTGTTTCTTTTTGGGTGCTAAATACTTATTTATATTATTTATTATCCTCAACGGAATTTACAGGTACTAAGATCTTCCAGATAAGTTTCTACATTCATTGTACCTACACCCTCCCCTAAGGATTAAATTTATAAGCAATTTCAGCCAACGGTAAGCTTCACTACATAGTATAAAACAAAGTCGCTTTCTCTGTCCCTATATCCCTATGTATGCTTTAATCTTTAAAACTACACAACGGATTTTGATGCGGTTTTTTTTAATACATAGAGTAATTCAAGAGGAAGGTTTATATGTACAATACATGCATAATATAGTAGAGAATTGCATCCGTGCGAAGTTTCTATATAAGATATAGAAATAAAAGCGTGAAAAGATAAAGTATTAACTGACACAGTCGCTACATTACCTAAGTGTAGGCAATTTTTGTGCGTCATTCATTTCAGTATTCATTGACTTCTCTTTTAAGAAAACTAACACAACACATTCGTTAATGGTAGTTCTTCTTGCCTTATTACATATGCATGAGGCTCCTGGTATATAGGAAGGAAAATCGCAGTGAGACCACTATCTGATCGCAATAACACAAGTGACCCTTGTCAGCAAATGGACTACCTAGCAAAATAGATGGTGTCGTGCTCATTTTTCGCTAGCATAAGACTACCGTACATAAATCTGGAGACCCGCATTCGTCTTTAGCAGAGGTTAAGGCGAAAATTTCATACATATTTATCAGCAAAATAAAAAAAGTACCACTACCAATGTATAAAGATAGACGAAGAGTGAATAGTAAGCTGTTGTTTTTTGTAACCCCTGCATCGAAATATTTATTACGATTTTAAAGTGGCGATAAAGTTTTTTTTCTTAATTACTGCTTTATACTGTGTAGTCTAAACAATTTATCCTGTATCCGATGCCGCTAAATAAGTTTTACATTCTAGTAAATTAACTCAAATAAATTATATTTTAAAAATACAATATGTTACACGCCCTTTTTTAAAATTAAATTAGAATAAGATAAATTATGAGTTTGTTATCTACAGCATTTTTTTTTAATAGTTTAGTCCATTTTATAAGAATAACAGGATAAGAAATTCTTACCCTATTTTGTTCCCTAGAGTGTACAGAATTGCCACTAGTTCAACATCAGTTTCTCAATTCATAATTTTACGTATACAGATTCGGAAGTTTTTCATTTGCAATAATTTGTGAATTCTCCTCACGTACCGAGCGGCCCCAATATTTCAGGGCAAAGGAAGTAAACATTGCAGGTTATGGAGTTTACGGTTTTGAACGTGTGCCAAACAGTACTCCGCCATACTAGTTTTTGATCGCACCTGGAGAATTGTTCCGTAATGAAATGACTTATAAGTACACAATCTGCAGTACATATTTGTAGTTGGAGGAGGTCGTGTCTTCTAACACAAACACCATTTTCTGCGAAAACGTTTTCAAAGAAAAGACTACACCGGCAGACAGTTTTCAAGAAAATTGCTTTAAAATACTTTCATAACGAGCTTATCAAGAAGTTGCTGAATGTACTTAAATTGCATTTTCTTTTTCTTAATTTTATCACACAGCGACGAATTCTCAAAGTATTTCTAAATTAATAAACTTACCAACGCTTTCATCGCGTTTGCCCATTTCCGTTTGAGAACAAAGTGTGGTAAGTGCAAAGTGTATAAAAAAACTAAGTGCATCGGGACAACTCGGCTGAGGGCTTCCGCTCTGCAAACTCCTCAATCGAAACACTTTAGAGAAACTTTATCCTTTGAGACTGAACATCCCTATTTTGGTAACCAAATTGTAGGGCAGACTATCGAAAAACAAAGCTTTTGACCGTTTTCGTGCATCATCTGAAAATTTCTTCTCTATTTTTCTCAGAAACGTCTGTATTTCAATATTTATTCGCATTTCGCTCTCTCATATTATTCAATGTAATCTTCAAGTCCTCTTATGTTCTGTTAGTTAAGTACATCTATATAATAATTCCTCAAATAATTGTCTGATGTATTTATTAAGAGCGACGCACCATAATTTAAAAGTCCTTTTAATGTTGGTATAATATTTATAAGAGTTTGGTTATTAGTCACTTTAAAATTTACACAGAAATACGAGTATGTAGCCTCTTAACGTTAAAGACACTAATAAAGTTATGAAACTTCCATATGGGTACAAATTATAGCTAATAAAATATTCATTGAGTTACCACAACTTCGATCTATCTCTCTTCGTCTCGAGGGATTGTAATTTCAGTAGAAATAATGAAACGCTATGTTTCAAGATGTTTTATTCAATACCCTTGCCTTGTCATTTAGAGATACTATGTTTTTTCTGGTTATAATATTCTTAAAGAAGACTCTTGAATACTTTTTTCTTTTTGTAATCGTCTTTGTGAATGTCATTTTTTATTATACATATTTCATTGGGATCAAAAATATACTTACTCTCATAATCTAATGACCTGCAAATTAGGCTTAAGTCACACACAAATTATTTATGATATTTTATATTGTTTTTCGTAAGTGTATTGTCATGTAAGTGATGGGAGAAAAATCTGTTTTTCATTATTATAGAATGTTGGTTGAATTTTTACTGACAAAATGATGGAGAATTTTGTGATTGTTAAAAGTAAATAGGTTCGTGTGTTTGTCTTATATTTATTATTGAGTATTCCAAGTATTTATTTAAATAAAACAGTTCTTTAACTGATGTTTTTGTACTGTTAATAAATACTTCTAATTTATTTTTCAAACATACACGTCGTTGTCTTCCTAAATAAACCTGAGAAGGACTGCCTGTTCATTTTTTTCTTTCAAGAGACTGCGGAAAACCGTGTGTGTGCAACCTTTATTCATTCTGAAAGAAGTACTGATATAGACTTTAAGGCTTTGTTTTATGGTTGGGTTTTATTCCTTTCTAGATTTAGTTTCCTTTCCGTTTAGTTTGGACACGTTTAATAAAGAGCGGGGTTTCCTTTAAATAGTGTTTGCTTTGTAAATGTGTCTGTCTCTAGAACGTGTTTTCAGATTAGATCTTTTGGAGGTTTCTAGATTAGATTTTTAGGAAATATCTAGATGAAGCTATGATGTATCGGGTTTATATACTATAAATCTCATATGATTTAAGCTATACGTGATTTCAATTCTCTATTTCTTTTCTGAAAAAGATATCATAAAATACTTTAAAATAATTTCAGTAATATTAGTTTGTGACTTGACACGTTAATATGACTGCGAGAAAAGTATTTGTTGCACTCTTTTTAAGTGAAATTGTTACCTTAATATAGTAATTTTGTTACGGGACTTAATGTAAATGATCCTTTATCATATACGTTTTCCTAGTGAGTACTTACTATCGCTATCTGTCGAGTTGGTAATGCTATGTCGAACTTGACGCACCATCATTTTCCTCCACTAATTCGAGTCGAACGCACGTGAACGATTGGGGAATACAATTTTAATTAAAAATAGAAATGTAAACAGTGTTGAAGATTTTGTTTTTGAAGTGTGTGAAATTATAATGATGCTCACACCAAGAAGGTTGTCATTAAATGCTATCGTTGAGAAGCATTTCTTCCGACGTAGAAGCTCTAAAGATTCTCCGCTGATTTCACCAGCATCCGATGAAGTAAGTTTTTTTATATTGAAAAAAAGACTTAATTTACCAGCAAACATTTTATTAATATTTTATAGATATTGCACGTTTATTATTTTATTTGAAAAAGAGTATAGATTATGTACTTGCAAAGCAGATGTTTATTCTCTGTACTGGTCGAATTCCGATTGACATTATAATATGGCCTTCAAAAGGAACTTTATCTTATCGGTTATTTTCTGATTATGCGTGATTTGAATATGTATTGCGAAAAATATTTACTTTAACTAATTTTAATTTAACAAAATAGTCTGAAATGTGTAAAAGAATAAACAGTTACAACACTCAGCGTAAGTTTTTAAAGGTGCAAATATCATTTTCGCGTTAGTGTTCATATTTATATGATAGACCTTAAAACTACGAGAATAAGGTTTAATTTAAAATCTTAACTATCAATTGATAGTAACGTCTGCATATTCGAAATCTTACACTCAGATCTTAATTAACAAATATATAAATAACTCATTGTAACATTTCAATTTATTTGGAAAAAGAAAAAAAGGGTAGTATTAAATACCGTTGAATTACTTTTCGCACATCATCAAATTACATATTTTGTATTTGGTATTTAAAGTAAACAATATGGTATTAATTTGAAACCCAATATAATATTTAAAAGCTCACTGAAAATTCGGTAGGTAGTTAAAACATGATTCTATAAAATAGCCCATTGCTAATTGATAGTGCCATATTGTGCTGTTCAATCCAAATCAAACATGTATATTTTTCCTTAGTACTAATATTGTGCAGTCCAGTTCATTAATATATCAACAACAGGTCAATTCATAAAATTTATTGTTAACCTAAACTATTAAATTTACAGCAAAATTGAGAGAATTTGGAATTGAATAAGTTAATAGAATACTTCGAACTCATAAGAAAATTATGTTTAGCATGTATGAGAGTTGGCTACATTTGTATTTTCATAAACACTTGAGCGATGAGTGTTTTATTTTAGCTTGTCATTGCTACGTTCAGAAGGGCTGTTTATTTCTCATTTGTAACATTATTTTCCTCGGAAGCATAGTAAAGCCTTCGGAAATATCAATTTTTTTTCTCGTTATAAAGTTTGATGTCGTACTACATTTCATTGCTCTATTTAATTTTGTAAAATGTCATTTATTTGTTTGCCCTTTACAGCCTAAAATTTATATTAAGTATTAGCTAAGGGTCAAAATCTACTTTTTCTTTCCTAGGAAATAGCAAATTTCATTTATGCCATGTTGTTTCTGAGGTAAAGCATTTATCTATGTAACGTTGTTACAGTGTAAATTAGTAGATTTACGGATAACGAAGTCTGAGGAATGTTATAGAAGTAACTGTTATTTTAGAAGAAGTTAACCTTTACTGAATTTTATTTCTTATTATTATTACTAAAGATTTTTGTTATGTGATGGATAAAGAGAGATAATATAGTTTAAATGCAATTTATTTGTTAAAGCATCGTAAAAGTTCTTTATAGAGATAGCTAAGTAATGACAACCCTAACAGCCGGATACGATATTCTTCGGAACCGGTTTTGTTTCCGATAAACTTACTCCAAATACATTTTAAACCGATTCTAATTAACAAAGTGCTAATGCTAATTTACGCAATCGATGAATACAGGCGTCTCTGGATAATACGAATACCTACTTGGTATATTTGTTTCATTGTAATATAAGTTTAGTTTTAACTGTTGACTTTCATTATAATGTTCTGTATTATTAATTTACCTAATGAGTTTAACAATATAAAAGTATATGTAATTACTAAAATATAAAGTAAACATACCATTGTTTCTTAATTAACTCCGGGGAAACACTGTACCTAATTACAAACAGACAAAATATTTATGGAGGTATTTTTCAATTAAATAATTCTGGTATTTTAATGGATATTATCCTCACAGGAAAATGTTAGTGTCAAAACATCGCTATTATTACAGATGTGTACAAAAATAACTTCAGTTCCTACGTGATGGCAGTAAAGTATTTTTACTTCCGGCAAGCAATATTTTTATTAGATATATTAGGTAGTGTAAACTTTTTGAACTTGCTTTGAACAAATAATTTTGCTTAGCACATCTAATTATAAAGTAAGGATGACTTTTACTTTAGATACAGCAATTTTTAACAAAATGTTAACCCGAATATATACATACGAAAGTCGTTGTGCATAGCTGGACGTTTACATTAGGTTTGTGGATAACTAAGAGATATATTATTTAATACTATAATGTTTTATGAAAAAGCAAATTGAACATGCATTTTGCATATTGAATAAACAAAACGCTACCAGCTGATATATTTTATTCGAAAAATATTAATACAAAGATTAGGCCAAAGTAAGGATTATTTTTCTGAATTTTAAATTAGTTAAATGTTATAATATATAATGGAAATCGATAAAAATGATTATGCAAATATTTTGATGTTAATTATACAATAATTTTCAAGTAACTAAATCCTCTACAGCACAACAGGCCAGGTTTTGTGGTTATAATTCTGCGTTTAACGGAGCAAAAGCCTTCATTATATTGATCAACTTTTTTCATTAGTATTGATCGAGTGTCACTGTAACGCATCACCGTTTCGATGTGAATTCGTTTGATGAATTATATTTGCGGTCACATATCTACGTCACAAACTAAAAAATTGAGTGCGATCGATAAGTGAGTCATATGCGTTTGTGTTCTAAGTGTGACAAGGTCGCACAACCTTCTGAGCGATAAACTGTCTGAATTTCTAATGTTTAATCAGGTGATAACGATTATGAAACTTGCGATAATTTAACGATGTGAGGCGAAAATAATACGCATATTGATAATGACATTGAATAAGCGTCTTTATTGATTTTTTTAATTTTGTTTGGTCGTCAACATCGATAGGATCAGTTTAACAAAATATTTGTAAAAGATATCCGCGCAATGTGAAATTATTAAACAATAGTATGTGATAATCCAGTCTAAGTCGGCCTTTATCTATCTATCTAAATACGTTCATCCTCTTTTATATGGTTGATTTAGAAAAGAAAGCCAGTAAAAGTTTTGATCCTTTTACAATCTAGCTTAATTTTATTTAAAAGTTCATAAAATGATAATAAATAATGTTATTTAAGGTAAGTTCCTTTTATGTACCACACTGCTAATCATCACTTACTTTGGTACTTTGAAAACTGCATGAGTTCCTTCTTACCTACCTTTATTTCGCGTGATACTGTAAAAATCCATATTAATTGAATCTTTTAAATGGCAATAAAGCAGCTGATTCCGTCTGTTCCTGTTGCAACTTTATAAATCTAAAAGGTTTTAAAATTGAATGCCAGCTTGCATTAACTACACCTCCAGAAGGTATTGTGGGAATATTTTGAATGAAACATATGGTGTAGTGTTGTTTCGTTACCAAGACGACGCGGCGGCAGTTGCGTAGACGCAGGTGTCGACAGCAGCTGTCGTCCGCTAGACGAATGTGTAGCCTAAAAAGTGTTCAATTACTATCGTTGAACTTTTGAAAATGGAATGTTCTAAAAGGTGCAATATTAACAAGTTGAAAATATTAACTTTGTTTATATTAGGGGTTAAAGTATGAAATTGCCGATTTGTACTGAAAATCTATATTGTTTATTTTTTAAATTTTTAACAAATTTATTTAATCAAAATAGTTGCCATTATTATCTATACATTGCTGCCATCTAATGGGAAGGTCATTAATGCCTTTGCGATAGAATTCCGACGATCTAGACTGCACAAACTGTGTGAAAGCATTTTGTACTGCCTCCTGGGAAGAAAACTTCTTGTCACGTAGATAATTGTCCAAATCACGAAAAAAATGGTAGTCCGTTGGAGCAAGGTCTGGTGAATACGGAGGATGACGAATGGTTTCTAACTGCAGTTCCTGAAGGGTCAAAATGGTTTCTCGTGCTGTGTGAGGTCTCGCGTTGTCGTGGAGCAATAATGGTGAAGATCGATTCATGAGTCGGGGCTGTTTTACTGCTAGTTTTGTCAACATGGTTCGGAGTTCGGCACAATAGACATCTGCCGTTATTGCTTGACCAGATCGGAGAAAACTATAGTGAATAACACCATGCTGAGACCACCAAACAGTTACCATTACCTTTTTATTGGTAAGTTTTGCTTTAGGACACTGTTGTGGCATTTGACCTGGGGTCAGCCATTGCATTTTTCTTTTCCGGTTATCATAAAGAATCCACTTTTCATCACATGTTACAATTCGATCCAATATTCCTTCATTTCTGTACCGGTTCAACAAGGCAACACAAGTTTCAACACGCGTTTCTTTCTGCAGATCAGTCAAATCATGAGGCACCCATTTTTCGTATTTTTTTATTTTATTGATTTGACGCAAGTGAGTCAATATTGTGGGTAAGGTAACGTTAAACCATGCCGCTAATTCCTGGGTACTTTGACTAGGATCGGCTTCCACTATCTCTCTTAATTCATCGTTATTTACCTGTGTGGGCGGTCTTCCTCGTGGCTCGTTCTTTAAGTCGAAATTTCCATCACGAAAGCGTTTAAACCAAAATCGCACGGTGCGTTCATTAGTAGACCCCTCTCCAAACGCAGCATTGATATTGCGGGCTGTTTCTGCCGCGTTAGTTCCGCGTCGGAACTCGTATTCAAAAATAACTCGAATTTTCGCAGTATCCATCTTTCTTGTCTAAATTGAATAACAAAAACAATTGAAAGTCGATATTCAAATGTTTTACATTTTTTAAAAAAAGAACATCATAGAAACCATTTAAAAAAAGTTTCATTCGAAAACCTCAAACCATGAAGATTCTATGTCAATTCAAAGAACCTATTGCAATAAAACGGCAATTTCATACTTTAACCCCTATTATTAAGCAGCTACATTTGCTGGTATACAATTTGAATAAATTGTGATTCAGCGTTATATTGCAGCGAGGAAAAATCTCTTACAAAATTTTTTGGATTTGACTACTGTTTTTTATCAAAACAGTAGTCAAATCCACAGGATCCTTTTTTAAACACAAAAAGGAAAAAATCATAGTTAAAATGATAGTGTAATCATATCAGCTACTCAAATGACGTCATCATCAAAGCTTAATTTAATTTTACTCTACTATAATGAGCCTAAAATTAAATATTAAAAATAACTATATTAAAGTGTGAAGATTCTTTAATTGGCAAGTAAAAACGCTTGTTTCTTTCCTGAAACTATAGACTTCCACGAAATGATCCCTACAGTTTTTGTAATACAGATTTTCAAGGAATTAAAAATGACAACATAACTTATCTCTCTTTGAAAGACACTTTCCTGTTTGTTGTCATAGTAAAACGTGTTATTATTAGGTAATAGGTACCTATAAGATAAATTATTATAATAGAAAAATACTAGAAAAAATCAACTCGGGTCACAAGTGAATTCTCAGGAGGGAATAGGCACCTACTTTTTAAATTTGACTCCCTACTGTAATATTGTTCATTAAAGCATTCGTAGTGCTTACGAAATCAAAATTGTACATACTATTATTGGTTATTAGGTGGTAATTAGGGTTCAGTATCGAAAGGGTAAAAACGGGTAAATACTCAGACTTTGCTGTCTGTCCGTCCGTCTGTTTGTCACCAGGCTGTACAGTTGAAATTTTCTCAAATTATGTATTTCTGTTGCCGCTATCACAACAAATACTAAAAACAAAATAAAATAAATATCTAAGTATGCTCCCATACAACAAACGCAACTTTTTGTCCTTTTTTGCTCGATATCAATAATGGCAACAGGTAGGCACTTGAAATATTCACAAAATATTCACTTGTGTTTTTATTTTGATAATAAATAATAAAATTGAAATTAAATAAATATTTAAGGAGGGCTCCCATACAAGAAACGTTATCTTTTTACTTAACTAAAAGTTCGTGCGCGTGTCCGACTTGAATTTCAACCGCACTTGACCGGTTTTTTGAATGAATTAGCCCTTTCTTTAAATAATAGTAAGAGATAAATAGAAAAAGCGATTTATTTCTTTTTATAATATTTATAACACATAATCAGATCCCCGCTCATCGTGGTTTAAAAATATATAGGTACATATAATTAAGATAGAAAAGCTCTATAATTATCTATAATCTTACTTTTTATAGCCTGAGTCTTGTTACAATAAGCCATATCTATTTTACAGTCCATAGATACTTGATTTACAATGAATAGCTACGGTATTTTCTCTATTGTATTCTTCATAATTTTCTTGCATTTTATTCCCATACTAGCCGTATCGTGTCGATCAAATGTTCAATGGGAATTTTAAATAATGTGGGAAAGTGCTACTTGGCTATTCTACCGATAACTTTCAATTAGAATACAGAGATTTTATTAAGTACAGAACTATTAAGTATTTTAAAACTTAGTTTACTCGAAGTTTAATTAATGTTTTAAAGACGACCGTAGGCCAGTTGACCTTTCTCAATGCAAACCCCCTGGTTTGGGTATTCTCCCTGGAAGCCGAGTACAAACCCTGCCTATTGTATTCTGGACTATAATCTGAGTATATTCTGGACATATACATTTGTAACAAAAGCGTTAAGCTTACCATAAATAGTTAAGGAAATATGATTAACTTGATTACGCCAATTTTGATACAAAAATAAAATTAATATAGGTAAAAATATGTATGGCACTGATTAAAGCGGTAGTTGTGTATTGTAGTTTTGGTAAGATAAAAATTACAAAATGCATGATCATTGAGAAATTCGACACAAAAAAATTGATCAGTAAAGTATATAACAATAATACATTAAGAATATTAAAATAGGTTAGATTTTTTTTTTAATATTTTCTGTATGTCATATTTCTGCCTTCTCCCTTCTTATCCCTTATAAATATTCTTAATGTCTTGTCTTGTCTTAAGTGAAAGCCGAAATACGTCATCTTACATTGAACAGAGATATGAAACATTTTTTTAAATGATCGGAAATGATCGAAGAGTCGTGGAGGTTGTAAAATTTAATTTTTATCTTTACTTTAATGATGTTTAAAGTGTACTCCTATAACAGTTGAACATAGAAACCGCTGCCTCTGTACAAACAATATTTTTGTTCTGGTTGCGTTATTCTCTATTTACTCAGAGCACGGGCTTCTCTCGTTTATTCCATTACGAGTGCTACACCAAATCCGACTCGTAACTAGCCATAAATATTCTATAACTTCATAACAATACCACGTATAGGAAATCGTTGTGGGTATACTTTACAGCTTTTATTGTAACAGCTAAAATAATAAGAGTTAAATTAATTACAACAAGAATCTTAACTTACGCAGATGACATAGCTTTGTCATACATAATAATTTAAATTGTTAAATAGTAAATTATGCCAACGGACTAATTAAATAAAAGTTAGATTTTTAAAAGTTGTTTTAAGCGAATCGAAGGGCACCCCAAAAGCCACATGGATTTTATCCACGTATACCATATGACATGTATTCGTTTATCAATATATTGGATAACATCATCACAAAACGTTTAAAAGTTTTTCGTAAAACCATGTTGATTCAGCAATTAATGCGACTTATGCCTTCCATACTTCTTTTAACAACTTTGCAAATAGAGGCAATGTGGAATTTGGTCCGATATAATATATTTATTAGACATAAAGCAATATAAAAATCGGTTAAGATAAAACAATATCACTTTTAAATAGTGCTTTTAAAATTAATTACCACTATCTCTAAAGCTATCAATTTATCGCTTTCCTCATCTTGGAGGGGTTTGAGATCTACCAATTATTGGCTTTGTCTTAATATTCAAAGTTGGAGTAACCATATACATGAGATCTGTGAAAAAACAAAGTGGATGTTGTTTGATCTAATGTAATAGCGCTTAATATCAGTCTGATAATAATAAAAGTATTGATATATGAAAAATTAGTCCACGGAAGCTATTATAATAGGTATTTTGCTTGTCTGCCGTTTCGAGAATAGCTGACTGAATTTACGTTTTTATTATCTTGTTTTATCGAGAAGTTCCTTTGATATTTATCTTACAAAAACACGGAATGATACTTCATATAAAAGTGTCAGTCCTCAAATCTGAGGTGTCACATCTGACTATATCTGCAAACACTAATATACCTAATATTTTCTGGTCATTTGCGGTTAGATTAGAAAAAAGCGTAAGAAAATTTTCTTATTCTTTAAGACATAAAGTAAATTCTACTTATAAAAATATACACGCAACTGCAGTTATACATAATTTAAAGGTGCATAATAAAATTATCGAACTAATCCTATAATTATTTCTATTCTTTACGATTTTACATGATTTTTAATACTAAACTTATAATTGCAGTACCATTGAACTCTACTTATCAGTTAAAATTTTATATTGGTAATAAATTTTTTATGGTGATGAGTAGATAGTAGGGCGAATGAGAGATAAAGCAAACATTTGCATGTTCACGAATATTGAATAAATGATCCACCATTATTACGCATTAATAAACTAAAGTGACACAATCCTCGCTACAAAAATTTTGGCATACTAAAGTAGTTGACATCTATATATTGGACAGATAAAAATCGCTTATAAATAACTACTTATTAAAGACTTTGAGTACACTGCAAATGCACTCCTAGTGATGGCAACGAACCATTCAACATCACAAGTGCCAATCAGCACGTATACTATTTAATAACACCTTCGCTGTTAACTAGTGGTTGAACTAAATTTCTCGTTGATGCATTGTCGACAACAAACATCGTGTATATAATTTCAATTATGAACATATTTTTTAAGCAAAAGCATACACGATTGTGGTGGATGGATGGATGAGGTTCATATCTCTCTTATTAACATATTTACAATTTAATGTGTTTGTTATATTATGTATTAGATTATGTTAAAAGTATTTTTTACTCTAATTTATTCAAATGTCACTATCTAAATAGGGTCACGTTTGTAAATATATATGGTATTTTGTATTGCGAAATCTCGCTTTAGAATGAACTTACGATCGAACAGACAAGCCCAATCACGATCCTGTGACTCAAATTGTGAGTCACAAGGGTTTTCTATCAGTCAACAGATTTGAAGCAGTTAATTGATAGTTGTGGTTCGAAATTACTTTTGTTGGTATTTCCAATTTATACAGACGTTGGTATACTACGTCATCTAGAATGACATCTTTCTATAAATTAAATGATTACTAATGAATTACAATATTGAAATCAGAAGTATGTTTTATAATCTGTTCGTTTGTTCGCTTAGTTTCTCTATTCGTAATTCAATTTATTATTGAAGATCTTTAAACATTGATAATATAAACCTATAACAGTGATCTAGACTGTTTAAACACCTTTGCCATTGACTCATAAGGTGTCATTTTGTATCAATGCCAACAGCAGACCGCACGCAGTGTACAGTCTCTAAAATTATATATAATAGACTTTGTGTTTTGCTGTTAAGAATCAAATTTAAAGAGCAAGATAGTATGCTCAAGATGCAAGACATCATTGTGTGAATCGCTTCGCAGTCAGAATTATCAACACATTGCAGTTAGTACAACAGGCAGTAAATTTGTGTGCTAATAAGACAGAAACACAGAAGCATTGTTGTCTACAATAATTTCAAGATATATAAATTTGAAATTTACCACGTACTGCGCCAATACTAACATTGTATGCAAAGCGTTTGGTTGCTGTGCTGGCTAATTTTAGGATCACGTGGTTGTTAGTCGTATCCTTTTTGAGAAAACGAAACAAAACTGTTTCTTACTTTGTAAATATATGAAAAACTTCTTCGAGAGTTATACAAACAGGAATGAAAGATTTATTTACAAAATTTTATTATTCCTTAAAGACCCTTTTTAATATTACTCATAGTCATATTGTACATGTTTAAATAACAAAATAAACAACGAGTTCTTTCACATTATTTCTATAATTAGGAATGTGATAGTTGCACGTCGTTGTCGTCAAGTATTTTATTATAAATCTCTATTAAAAAGCGGTATCAATAAAAGCTATTTATTTCTACGTTCGAGCTAGCTCACGTTGGAATTTCACGTTTACATATCTGCTGAAGTACACCTGTGAATACACGAAGCAGGCACGGCCTTCATTTCAGTATTTACAGAAAACGTTCAAGAGTACTGTAATATTTATTGAAAGGCATGCTCAAATGCCTTTAAATGTAATGGATTAAAACCGTGACCGTTCATTGGTATTACAAAAAAGAAAATAAGAAGAACTACATTATTTTATCTTTACAAAATATACTTCGAAATTCCCGTTGAAATTAAAACTGATTTTAATAAATTGATTAGATATTTTCGCGTCTTCATAAAAACTATCTTTTTGCATTATATCACCATCATGACAACCAACGCAATTAGCAAATTTGTTATCTCGAGTTTTATAAATGTCTAATAATTAGAAGAATATTACAAAATAACAAACTAGACTAGCTCGTTACAAAACTAAAATGTTCACTATAATCACCATGACAATCGTGAAGTAACGACCTTTACAATTGTTACTATATCGAAAGTTTTTACGATATTTATATTGAGTCTAATCCTTCTATTTTTTTATGATAGCCCTGGTAGCTTGTGATTGTTAGAGATTGTCTACATGTAAACCTATTTATATATTTTTTAAATGTAACTGTATTAGTAGATAAATTAATAAACTTATTGTTCGATATTAGATCTTTCTTTACTATATAACAAAACCGTAAACGTTGCCTAAATTAACCTGCGATTGTTGTGTTTACTGATTTACTGTAATTAATTTAATATTAATATCAAAGGAAAATACTTCAATTATTTACGAGGAAAATAACAATCGAGTATTTGCTGATAATAATATTAATTGAAATGGAAAATAATAATGTTGTCCATAATTACGCTAAAGTCTAAAATCCTTTAAAGCAAAACAGACGTGTCGGTGCATAAAATAAGTCTTGAGAAGTGCTATTAGTTAGAAGTTTCAACTTTACTGAATTTAGTTGTAACGGAAGTCATTCTGTTTAGTATTCTTATTGGTCTGTAATAGGCCTCATTTTTTTGCGTCGTATGAACACATAATACACTAGAACAGTCGTGCCATCACTCGTCTGTGACGCTGGTAGTATGGTCGAGTTAAAAATAAGGTTTTGCGGTACGCTCGGATTATTTTAACACTTCCTTGTGTATGCCATTCGCAGTTTAAAAGTGTGAACGACTACAATTTGACGTAACCCATTCTAGTGTTTTTTTTTTGTTTTCGCGGACGGGAAACTTACAATTTGAGTATGTTTTGAACTGCCAGTATTTACGGTTTTTATTTTGTGAAGTGAAACAACATTTAAATTTTCAAGAAGTGTTTAATTAAAATGATTTAATTGTGCAACGTTTTTAAAATTAAATGGATAATTCAGTAGAGTTGTTCGACCATGTAAGTTTCTGATTATTTCTACATACGCCCAGTTTAACAACTTCCATGTAACATCGTAGAAACTGAAATAGAATGTGAAACAGAACGCTAAATCTATTCTAATTCATTCGAACGTTCCTTAGATCTATTTTGGTGGTTGCATCCAAGAAAGATCGATACCTACGTCCAAAGAAAAAATATATATCCTCTTTAGCTTAACTTATATTTACTTTTATTTAAGCCATTACAGAGTTGCTCTTGTGAAATTGATTATATTTTAATGCAGTATTATGTAATCTGCATAAGAGAAAGTAAAACTCTGATCATACATATGCTATGTAATTTTAATTCATAAATTAATAGTTTATTCAGTCGGTCTGTCATAAAATTTTGCTTTTATGTATTATTATGTATGCTTTATACATGGCATTAAAACTGTTATTGATATGCTTACCACGGAATCATCATTTTCATTATGGATTTTTATATTGTTGTTCACGAATAAGGCTTTCTTTCTGGCACAAGTTACCATAATCTGTCCAATTTTATACAAAAATAATAAATAATATAATACCCACGACTTAATTAAAAAAGCTCGTATTCACTACACAAATTTCTGCCTTTTCCGGGACTTGGGACCGTTTGGCTTAGAAGGTAGGGTAACCTATTAATAAATAACTTGAAAATGCATTAAGTAACATGATAAACATTTTTTAAATAATCTCACAACGTTTGCCGTCTACATATTTTAATCTAAGAAATAACGGAATAATAAATAAGTAAAAAATAAACTAAAATAAAAACTCACCTTGACGCTGGTGATGTCATATCAAACACACTTAGGTACCTATACGTTAAAATACTTACGCGATACTTCACAATATCAAATATGAAAGTACTCAAACTATGAACAAGTACCTATATTAAAATGTATGTTATGTAAAATATGGTTTATCTTAGGTGATATGAGCCTCAAAGCATGATAGTTAGTATATTAGAAAATTTTAAGCACGTAATATAGGTAGTAATATTAATTTTTGAGCAAATAAGTTTGTTTCATAAAAACATAGCTTCGGCATCATTGTAAAGTTTATTTTGATATGCTCATTTGCATTTCTGCCAAAGCCTTACATCATTTTTAGGGTTCCGTATTTTAAACGGAAACAACGGAACCCTTATAGGATTACTTTTTTGTCCGTCTGTCTGTCAAGACCCTTTATCTCGGGAACGCGTGGAGGTATCGAGTTGAAATTAAAACCGTATACTCAGGTCCCTTGAAGCTGTGAAAAAAAAGAGACACGGCCATTTATGCTGCAAAAAACGCATATTTAGATACTCTCAAGGGATACTAAATTTGTAGGGTATTTCCCGTTAACCTAGAATTATGAAATTTGGCATGAAGCGATTTCATATAGCACAAGTAAAGGAAAAATAAAAAAAACCGTAAATTTGTAGTTGCACCACAAAAAAATACTTTTTTTGCGATTACAAAGTTATTTACAGTTGGTAAATTAACCGCGACCTATGTCGTTGTATGGGGACAATAGTTTTCAATGTCAAGTTTGTCCCTCAATCCGTTGTTCATCTCGTTCTTATAGCAATGATCGGTACTTTTGTAATTCACTTTACTAAAAGTTCCTAAGGAACCCTACGTGCGCGAGTCCGACTCGCAACGGCCGGTCTTTTAAAAGAAAAACTCTAAAGAAACTGGGTCACTTACATACAAGTTGGTATACTATTTGTTTTGTCTTCTTTACTTTCAATCAATCAGTCATGGTGTGGTTTGTAACAAACTCAGCTTACTCGTTAGACATGATTTGTCCCAGACATCACCAAGTTTAGGCTTCAGGAAGTTCTTAAACCTTATTGGATGTTTGCGAAATATTTTTTTGTTTTCTACCATAGGGTCTCGACGGATTGCGAGCCATTCAATTGTACCTCACGAAAATAAGCATGCCTTTTCTGTCTGTGCAGTGTGCACGAAGAGCCGTCTCCTTAAATTACAAGGGAATTTCGGTGTTTCAGCGTCAAAATAAATCGTAGTTAGGGTCTAGCAAAATGTTTTGGAATCTGACAACATCGATAGAATCATCCACAAATTACGTTCTACTAACACCCATATGTAATAATATATTCTTTATAATTCTGGCTAGAAACTTTTTCTTCTATTAAAAATTAAAATTAAGCAGTATCCTTGCAGTATTAAGGAGGCATATCGCCATATAAAAATGATTTGCAAAACTACAATTAGCTGTTATTGCTATATCTCATAGTTAATTTGTTAGTGTTAGTTTTATTTTATTTATGTAAATTATTTTAAAAATGGTTAATTTAACTGTGTAGCCTTATTAACGTTGGAAATTCAATGTTAAACGGATTAGGGGCAAATTCGACCACTGGGTTGCCATTATGAAAAATTAAAAAATATATTTATTCAGTATCTTTTAAATAAATATCATATAGTGGCTGGTGTCCTCTTTTAAGTTATTTTACATAAATAGGATTTAAAGTTAACGTTTTTGCTGCAATATTGTTTTTTATCGTTATCTTCTTCTGTCGCATATGAACGATCGTGATTTATTTTTATACGGGTCATTGACTTTTGATATGCCTTTATTGAAAACGACTGTAGTTTCAACTTTCGTCCGTAGATTTCGGCGTGCTCTTGATAGAATTTGTGAGTGAATTTCACACGAATTCAACTGTTGAGAGGTATTACGTGCTCTCTGTGGAGTCTTTGAACGGCACCCGGTCGTTGTACAATCGACAGTTACAAACTTGACATACTTCACGTTAAACGTATTTTATTACAATGTCATAAGATCGGTTTTATGATATTATTGTGCTTTTTACGTTAAGTTTCTTTTGTCATCAGCATTATAATTTGTGTTCAGTGAAGCGTTAATTCGCTTAATTGTAGAGTTGCAGTTCTTTACTGACGGACCACGGAATATTGCAGATGGTATTACCTATCGCTGTTGTAACTTACATTTTTGGAGATTTTTTGTTTTTGCGATGACATTGTTATATAGCTAATGTATTGTTTGTCTAATATTCAGTGAGTACAGCATAAATTTGCTAATTGGCAGCATCAAAAATGAAGACATCATATTTACGATTCCAATGCTAACGGGTTTAATTAACAACAGCCTCAAAACTTGGCTTCAAATAGTTGCTTTACAAACAAAACGCTATCGTCTTCTGTTTAACGTAAATTTTAACATTAAACAAGACTTCGATTAACTTCAATTAGCCACGTATACTAGATGGATCCACATCTATGTATTTTACCATGGAGGTTTTGATAAAATACGCTAACGAATATGTTGACAGATAAATCCACTATAAAATAGAAATGCCTTTTTTGTTACCTTAAAACATTTATAAAATTTTGTTAATAAAATTATTCTTAATGGTTTTTACTATTTTATACCTATAAATTTCACAACAATTACTTACAACAAATAATTATTTACACAAGTATCTGTAAAATCTTTTTTTTCTGTTTTGTCATATTGGAGAAAAATAAATTCGAACCTTAAACATTATAAAAAAAATTCATTCCAATCCAACAAACCTTTTAAGAACTCGATCGGACGATAGCACCACAGTAAAGAACAGTAAAATATCTTCATACAAACGTGCCGCTCTCGGTTTGAATGTATGCGTGCGCGCCGCGCGCCGTGTCGGCACGCGATTTCACGCACACGTTAGCATAATATATGGGGGAATAAGGTGGCGGCAGTACGGGCTGTGCCGCGCGACTGTGAGCATGCGCGTACGTCACATACCGCTCGCGATCGTCAACTCTCGCCGGCCACTTACCATAATATTAATTATTACGAGTATAATGACTTCAAAAAGGGGAAAAAAATATTGTAGTGTTTTCGGGTGCCTCAATAACGATTTCGCAAACTCATTCGCAAACAAATATTCAATCATAATATGCTTTTTATTACATAAATTTAGATCAAGTGCTGCTTGTTCGAAAATATTAACTAAAAGTAAAAGTGACAACCCTGGGGATCAACGCAAGAGTAGGCTAATAACTCGGCGGGCGGCCTTAGATAACCTACTGTTCTGTATTTACTGTGATAGCACTAACACGCTGGCGTAAGTTCATTTGAAGACAGATTCATTTAAACTACTAAAAGTAATAAAGAGCATCGGAAAAATCAATATATCGATGACTATATAACATTTTCGTATATCGTCACAGTTAAATCTTTATTTAAAATCTTTTGTTAGTTATAACGGTCGGTTACATGTAGGTATGCAATTGATAAATACCAATTTAAGTATGAAAAACACCGTGTAATAAAGTAAGTTTGCTAACTGGTTGAACGAATCCAAATGGTCAATTAGTTTAGAATCAAATCGATTTGGTTACACTAAACATATCGCGGTTATTCACACCTTTCGATTGTGTGAAAACACACACACACATATACACACACAGTTATGTAATTTTTTGGCATAAACATATATTTCCTGTAAATGTCATCCATCCAAAATTTCTTTATAGTATTCAAATGTCAAGATTCTTTGTCTTTTTCTGAGTGCTTCAATTTTAGAACTATTGTTTCAGCAGTTACTCGTTAAAGTTATTTCTGCATAACATGCTGTTGTACCAGGAACCTCATATTTATTACCAGATTTATTGTCGTAAGACGATTCTGTGTTACGTATAACCTTATAAGAACATTCACACAGAATCCAATATTGCACAAGATCACTATTAATCGTGCGTTATTATACTTTGTAGTTAAAGAACTACAAATTATTAATTCGTTGTACATAATCAATATCGGGTTATTGTTGCAATATGTTCCTGATATGTAATGGATTTCATAATTGCTAATTCCGGTAACAATAAATTCTTTTACTTAAATTCTCATAAAGGAATTTAATGATTAATGGTACCTGTTTTAACTACTTCTCCGTTTTTAACTATCGTAAGTACTGCTTATAATCACTGGGAGTAAAGGAGAAAGAGCGACAATTTTCAATAAAGAGAAGGGGTAAAATAAAGTTACACAAGAAGATTAGATCTTTAAGATACTTAAATAGTGCAGCGTCTTAAAGTAGTTAATAACGTCCTTTGAAATTTCGCAACAAGTAAAATTACATTCATTACTAGCAATTGAATTGTGAATAAGTGATAATATCACGAGTTGATATAAATCATTGGTCAAAGACTCGAAATATAGAATTGAGTATTGATCGGCAAAAAATTAACAAAAATAATTGAAAAGTGACAACCTTATGACATTATCAGTTAATGGCATTTGACTTAAAACTCACATTTGAACATAAATTCAGGTAATTAATAGACTATAGAGAATAGTAATAGATATAGAGGTAAGAGAAACTGTTCAAGAGAACGATACAAAAACTAGTTTTCATTTGGCGAGTTATTATAACATACACTTTATTTTACATTTCACACTGTTTCATTTAAGTTAAAACACATTTTGTGTAGTCAGTCAACCCATAAATACTGAGGTTAAAGTAAAAAAAGGTTTACTTCTCGTCGGCTGCATATTTCCCGTGAACGTTCTAGAATTGCAGGGTCCTAATGAATGTTCGTGCCTACACATACTTTTCCAACCTTTTTCACGCTGCACCAAACATTACGCCCTCTTAAAGTTCACGTAATTACCACGACTTACCAAGCTTTTGGTTTGAAGCAATGTAAATATCATATTTACTGTAGCATTTTCTCAGTCCTTTTTAAACAACTTTCAAAAGTCATTGTAGTATGCAAACTACTATATGTTTTACCCTATTCCGTGGCAA
This sequence comes from Calamotropha paludella, assembly GCA_927399485.1. Lineage (NCBI taxonomy): Eukaryota > Metazoa > Arthropoda > Insecta > Lepidoptera > Crambidae > Calamotropha > Calamotropha paludella. The sequence continues at coordinate 10,740,876 of OV656819.1, forward strand.
TTATTATATTTTTCTCAAAAAATGAACTCGAGGAGAAAATAACAGAAATATAGCAACGAAAGAGAGGTTGCGCAATCTTATGGTATTCGATTATATGAAGACACTAAAATCCTTATCTAAGGAGTAGTCTGATGTAAGTCGGCTTATTGTGAAACCTGCCGAGAAAATTCCCTATTTTCCGCCATGCAGGTGTGTCGGTGGAAAGAGATTTTATTCTATTCTCACCGTAGCAGGTCGAGGAGACCGCTGTTGGTCGTACGCTCACAGCGAAACGAATCCCTAGATTTTATAGTTGAAATCTCGTATTATTGGACTATTCTACGTTTGCAGTATATTAGAAATAAGTAGAGTATAGTTTGCGATTGTCGACCCAAGTTATTATTCGATGTCTGAAACAGGTAACTTTATATAAAAATCCTTTATTTTACTTGAATAATACGAAAATGTGGTTAAAATCTTACTTTTTTCGATAATTAGAAATAAAGTGCGATAACAACCATAAACAAAAACCAAACCAAACGTCAAAATGCATTAGACATAACTACCGACTATTGTTGTCAAATTTGGTTTGAGTGTCATTACTGTTTGAAGTGACACATTGTTATGTCTGTTGCTACGTGTACGTGTATAGTCGTGTTGAAATAACGATCGATTTCACTTTCATCTACCAAAGATTTTCTCAATATTGAATGAATTGTGCTTTCACTACTACCATACAAATATCAAATAATAAAATAGAAGCAACGAGCGCTTTAGGAAATATTGTTGCATCTATCATTTAAAATATAGTCCATCATATTTTTTTGTTATTAAAGCATTTAACTGGTGGATATCTTAAGAAAAACTACATTATTTTTAGCGCTGGCGGTAGCTTAAAAAGTACTTTAAATTTCGACGGGTTGATAGACCCGTCTCTGCCTCTAAAGCTCAATTGGAAAAGTACTCGCCCAGATAGCAAGGGGATGTTGGATCGAGCACCGCCTGACCTGATAAAATATAATTAAATTTTACCTAGTAATAATTTCATTGGATATAAAGTAATTACTTGTTGGACAACATCAGGCAAGACTAGCAGCTGTAAACTGTGATTTGGCTGACATTAAATATATTTTTGATCGCTCTTACAGATCTTGCGTATTATTTATCAATAAAAGGTCGTCCCATATTATCATAGCAATTACCAGTTTGATTATCGTTAATTTTTGATTTGCTTTTGGAAGTAATTTCTATGTTAATTATAACAAAATATTTTTTATCAGTGTAAATTGTATAATTTCCTACTCACATTTAATGGTCTAAAAATTATCCTGTGGTATTCATTACCAAGTGTTAGAAGTTATTACTAAATAGTTATTGCCGTAGTATGAATATTCAAAGGGCTCTTGCGAGAGGATAAAGCCGGTATAGAACAACCAACACTGATAAGCGATGATAGGATTAGGTACCAAGCCCAAGTCAGTCTCAGTAATATGCATTGTTTCGTCACCTAATACAATTAAGGAAATTAATACCCTAATTAAACGTAAAATTGTCAAATTTTCTCTGGGTTAATAAAATATTGTGAGGTGACCGAAAGTCACCAGCTATATTTTCAATTCGCCTTATACGTGGGTTACGGAGAATTCTTCCTACGATATTTACATTTACAAAGAGGACTTGTGTCCCAGTAGAGGGGACATTAATAAGCTTATGGTGATAACGTCGAAATTAAAACCTAGGTATAAACAATTCAAATATTGTATACTAGCTGTTGCTCGCGACTTCGTCCGCGTCAATTTCTGTTATTATGATTTTTCACTGTTGCTTCGCTCCTTTTGGTCGCAGCGTGATCTTCTAGAGTCTAAAGCCTTCCTCGATAAATGGACTACCCAATACTGAAAGAATCATTCAAATCGGACCAGTAGTTCCAGAGATTAGCGCGTTCAAACAAACAAACAAACAAACAAACAAACAAACAAACTCTGCAGCTTTATAATATTATTAGTATAGATGAAGCTATAAACGATATCCTCGATTTTTGACGAAGGAAATATGAGAATGTATGATACCGATGTTATCGTAGTGTTTCATGACTGATAATATCGTATTAATATCTATTACCAAAAAAAGGATAATCAATGAGGCTTAGTAACGAATAACCCACTGCCTACATATAAGTTGATTACAAACTTTTTTTTTAAAACAGATGTGCTTTTTGAAGACTACTACTGAATTATTTCCACACAGTTCTGAAATGTAGTTTCATAATTTTCTCGACGAAAATTGCTTCATAAAAGTTCCTCGGACACCTGTGCCTGGTTGCAGGCCGCACTCATACTTTTACGTATATTCAAAATCAATTTTGTTGAGGCCAAATCGTTTTGGAGCGTATGTGTGTTACGTCGTATTATGTAAGGATTTTATTATACGTTTTGAACAAGGAGACTAAGATATTATATTTTTTTATAGAACCTACATACCTACTGTAATGATGGAAGGAAGATGACATTACTACATATTTGTGGTTACTGATGTCACCTTTAAAACAGGAACTATTATAAATAACAAGTGCTTGGCTAAATACCTTATGGTAATAAGTAACTGACTTTATTTCAAATTTAATTTTTATTGGATAATTCAGCATTTTTTTTAAATTCGATATAATTGTTTTAATTTGTTGTATACTTGATAGATAATTGCGCAGATAATATTGCTTTGCAGCTTTTTTATTATGATATAGTTTGAAGAAAACTAAACTTCTCGAACTACAATAATTTAATGTTTTATATAACCAATATATCTTCGGAAAAGTTATTTCTGCACCTTTATTTTTCAAATTTTTCATGTCTCCGCATAAATTCAGCGCGATACTGTTCTGTTCAAAAAGCTCAAAAAACTTAATAATTTATTATAAAGACAAATATGAATTTTCTTTTATAATAGTTGCTTTAGATTTTATCTCACAACACTTTTATTTCTCATAAGTTTTTTATGAGAATGGTGGATTTTTTTCCCATGTTAATTATGATAATGACTATAGTTATAAATACCCTATTTCTATTTTATTTTCACGCCTCTATATCCTTATGGATATTTAATCTAAAAGAATACAAATGTTACGAAATACGTACATAAAACTTGTGATAATAACGTGTATTGTTTAGCGTGCCTAAAGTTTCCGGGCAAGTTTATCGACTCTACACAAATATCTGAATACCTAGGCTAAGCTGGAATAGACGCGATTTTGTACGCCTCACTAAAATTCATGACCGTTTATGAGTATTCTCGTCTTAATATTTGGTTTAATTATAAGAGCTACTATTGGATTAAATACAAAATAACGTTATTTAATTGAAATTTATGAATCTTGAATACGAAATAGAAGGCTTGCGTTGAACTTTATTTTTTAGCAATAGATAGTGCTGCAATATCAGTAAATTAACTACGACTTACGTATTATAAAAAAAAATGTACGCACTGATATATACAAAAACAATATACTCATAATAAGTGTATTGCCACCGCAAAAGATATCTATTGCAGGAGTAATAAAAGTTGAATACATATTTCTGATGGATCGTAGAATTATTTGTTAGACGTGACTTTAGTCGCGAGCTTGATGATAAAGTAATTCACTATGCAACGATAAATATATCTTGACATCCATATGTAACATTGCTAGTATAACACTGCATTTTTTTTATATAAACGGGCTCATCATAGTAATGAATTTTTTAATTTGTTTCAGGTATTTTGGGACACTCCTAAAGCGGTAAGGGACGCGGAATATCTTGAGCGTAATGTGAATTAGCATAAAACTGCCACTGATTTGCAAGAGTCCGTTGAATCCGAACTGGCTGCTTCCGTTTTAGGGGACTATTTAACATAGCTTGGTTAAAGCAACGAGGAAAGCAAAGGAGACTATTTTAAAATTCAATTTATTCTGTTTAAGAACGATTTCACACTAAGCGGATTTTTAAATAGGCAGTAACACTGCACCAGTTTTTGTTTTCACATCACTACGACAGCAGCTATACTTAGAAGCAACTACATGTGACAATTAAGCGTTGCAGCACAACTAAACGGTTTGAGTGTTGATTGCACTCCCAATAAGCTGACTAATATAAAGGACATTTTTTATAAAGTACCCAGTCGAAATGACAAATTTTACTATTCGTATTTCAACTTTAAGTTCAATGCATAGAGTTCATTATCAACTGCAAAAATATCACTAGTCTATGTTATTAACAGTGTGAATCAATAATTAAGTACTATAGTTTCAATGACTGATCGAAATTTATTTATAAGATATTATAGTTTTTTTACCTTATTTTCTTTAGAGATTACATGTTTCGAAAAGGTATCGGTGAAAAATTTAAAACACGAATAACAATAAAAACGTAACCGCTTTTCTAGAGGTACGGTAATTTTTCACTTTGTAGCGTAGTCTCATTCAGTGACGGTGCCCGTGTAGCATTTTTCATTTGTCACTTGACCCTATTTTTTGAGTTTCTCTTTCTATTTAACTGGAGTTGTTATTTTAAATGAACAAGTTTACTACTAAATACAAATAACAAATAACGATCCCACGCATTAATAGTTCACTATACATTTCCTTAAATCGATATTTACTCTAGTAAGTGATTGGTGAAATTAGGTCTCCATACCACATTGCCTCATTATTATGTTTTATTATGTTTCAGTTTGAGGCCACCATCGATATTGAAATGAGGTCGTGTTCTTTGATAATTTTTCATGAGGTATAGATTAACAGTATTGTTGTTTTTTTTTTTTAATTACGTAGCTGTCCACTAAGCAAGTTTTGGGAAAAACTGTTTTTATGTATGAGGCACTGACCGATTTCGGTGCCAAGGAATGTCTAATAAGTTTTCAAAATTAAGTTGAAAATGTCGCTTGGGATGAGATTAGAACTTGCTCCGTATTTCTGGCCAAAGGAATTTGCCAGAAAAACGAGTTTGATGCCCACATGGGAAACAATTTTTCACATTATATTTTTACATTTTTATATTTCTCTTTAAATTTATATATCTTAAAGGCTTTTTCTCTAGACTGACAGTCAAGGCTCAGCCTAAAGCGATGAACCCATAGACTTGAAATTCGGAAGTGTGTTTATAAACGTGTAAAAACACTCACTTTCAGGGTGTTTTGAAAGTTCTTCCCCTTAGGAGATGCAATAGAAGATAAACTGTTCTATGGGATTCCGTCATTTTCTAAGTAAGAGATATGAAATTCCCTAAAAAGTAAATGTACATGGGCGTCAGTATCTTAGTAATTTCTATTTTCAAGGAGGAGGAAAAGGTGTTTCTAACTTTCATTGAAAACTTCAGCGGTTTTGAAGTGAGAAGCATTAATTTGGGCTTTAGCGTATGTTGAACTGGATTTACTAACGATTTTATAGTTGGTATGGGAACTCTCGGGTAGAACAACGTCTGTCGGGTCCGCAAGTTATTAATAAGATGCAAGGTAACAAAACTTTTCACAAGAAACATTTTGACTTTGAGTAAAACCTTTTTTAGATATTCTCTCCGTCATTGTTTAAATGGTGTGCCATTATATGCGATTTCCCGGTTGACCACCATCATAATATAGCGTGCTACTAGCCTCGATAAATTCCCCTTCTAAAGTTATCTTAATGTCACAGGTCAGGAGAGAAACAAGTAGGTCGCTATTTTAAAACTATAGACATTCTACAATACAATTTTTTTTAATATCTGAAAGGGTTACCATATCAAGAGCAATTGATTTTTTGCTTCCGGTTTTCATGTCACTAATTTGGAGCTTAAAAAAAGTTAAATATTAACAAGTCTTTATCTCTGTTAAATTATTATAAGACATAATAGAGAAAGCAATTTTGTGTAATGATTTGTTGCTATTTATAAAGTAATGCTGAAATTGAGCTCCAAATTTGTAAGTGCAATCAGCACCAAAAGTATAACGACTCGACCCAAATTGTCATGTGAATTCACAGCGTTGTAATTGCCCCATTATTTGGAGTCATTTGTTTAATACAAGAAAATTAGAACTTTCTACTGTGATCCATTTTGCAAACATTAGGTAAGTAATGGAAATATAACTCGCTGATAATTTCTATATTCTCAGTTTAATTCAAAGAATGATTGGGAAATTTAAAATATAATTTTAAGTATTGTATTCATAAGATTTTAAAGTTAATTTTGTTACTATTGCTATAAAGAAACAATAATTATTTTAACACATAAACAATTTTTCACTGAAATTTACATCAAACACCTTATTTAGCTTCTAGAATTCGCAGAATGTTTCCGCTGGCGTGCGAGCTCGAAAAATTCATTATTATACTTGTATCGCAGTATACCTATACCGCGATACTACTTAGTTAAGTAGTGTGATTATTAAACTTTGCTAGTTAAGTCCTCTAGTTTGTTCGCAGTTTAAAATTGGAATTTGAAAGTGGTAACTTGGCTCTAGCCCGAAACTTACGAGTGTTCAATAACGTCGTCAATTAGTACGTCACTCGAAGGCTCGATGTCGAGCGCTTTGCAGAATTAGGGTTGCACCATAGAGATTATCGAAATTATCATGTTAAATTGATTTCAAATAATATTTATATAAAGAAGACAATAAAAAAAGACATATGATTCTCAAAAATTGTTGTTACATTGATGTTAATTTTTATTATTTAATCTTTCTATTTCTTAAGATCATAGGTTAATTTGTTTTTACCAATTCGATGAAAAATTGTTTTTTTTTTTAAATTATAAATTATTGTTGCAAACGTTTTTAAACCCCGACAGTGATAAAGTAGCACTAAATTTTTTCCCTTGCGAGTTATACGCTTAATACGTATGTGACGGTATGTAATATGCATAATATTATGTCCGTACCAAATGCTTGCCATCCCTGATTTCAACTCGAGCTACTCACGTGGTTGACTTGTGTTGGCTGTGCTCGACTTGAGCTGAAATTTATATTGCTACTCCAAGAGTTCTAGGATTACTAAATCCTAGTAAAGGAGGGTATGAGTAATGATACGCTGTGGTTGCTTCCGCTCAAGCAATTATTGGATACGTACAAAGGTATGCCTATGTTATCTTAATGAATAAGTGCATAAAAGAAATTGTAATATCGAATGCTTGAGACGAAGTTGCAACTATACTACGTAATATAACTTTTTTTTAAACCATCTTATAAAGATACGTGACTTACGATGTCACTGTATGAAAAAGAGATTTCAATAATAATAATACTTCCATAATAATAGTAACATTAATCATAGACTAGGTCTAGTAAAGTGCACTAAAACAGACATAATAAATACAACATAATTAAGGATTTAAGCTACCTGCAACAGAGCCCAACCACGGGGTAGTGGTAAATCCCATCTGTCTAGAAACACCCGTGCTGTTCTGAAGCGAGAAATCGCAGAACCACAACGTTATACTTGACATACTGCAATAAACTTACAGATTTATGATATTCAGATAGGTAATGTTAAGACTTTGTTTTAGGTTTCAAGGACGACTTGAAGTTTGGACGCTATATTCATAAAGGGGTAAAAGAAATAATTTTATAAAATTCTACCTTTGTCTGGTCAAAAAGGGGTAGGAACTTTGAACGAAAACTCCATCCTTTTTTAGGTGTAAAGAGGAAACTAAGTTTTGAGACTTTTTGTAGAAATTTATAAAAAATGTATTTCATACCATTTGATAATAGAACCCCTAAGTGGGTGAGACAGTAGATACTTTAGTAGGTCCATAATTTTTGCGATATAAACCCTACTGGTAAAATAAGTGTACACGTGCTTGTTAATTGTTGTATTAGAACTACTAAAGTACATTTTATTCATACGCTTTATATAAAAGGAATTAAATTAATCGTAGAACGATGAACCACTTTTCCTTTTCGCGATATTCATACACTAAACGCTAAACAAATTATCAATCAGCTAAACAAAGTAACTATTAACTATCCTAAAGCTTAATAAATTTCTGCAAAAGCAAAATATATTTCCTTCTATTTTGAGAAAAGATCAAATTCAAAAGTGTCATACTTACACCATTGACATTGTCAGGGCGGGTGTCTAGGCGAGGTCGCCGACCCCTGTAATAACTTCCGCCTACCTGAATCGTCAGCCTAGACTGGTGAAGCGCTTTCTAACTGAATGACGCTGAATTATTAAGTTCGAAGACATTGAATTAATTAAATGAGATGACTGTATAATTCAAGAATAATGCCTGGGTAATTGAAGAAATTTTGCGATCTTTTCCGTAGCATATGTGCATTACCTGAAGGTAGTTTAAAGTTACTGTATTATTCAAATATTTTAGAGAAAAATCATTGTTGCTTTAAAGCTAAGTATAAGACATTATTTAATAAAAAAAAATTAAACTTATAGTTATGAAAGACATGGGTAAGAAGTCTAACCTCTTGCAGTTGTCTTTATAGGTTTTAGAAAAAAGTATTACGGCAGTACCACAAAATAACTCAAATCAATTAACCTGTAAGGCTTCAATATTTTTTTAATACAGCCGGAATCGGAACAGCATATTGATCTATCAGCCGTCTAAACGGCAGTCAAATCCCACAAGATCTCGAAATAATTCATAAATAAAAATTAATTTGAAATATCTTTTTTAATTAATAATTTTTTAATTGAAATCCTTTGTCCATTTCTGTCACTATTAGAGACAAAAATTTCGACAGATGATCGAAAATTCTAAATATGGTAACCTATTTTATGCATAGTATCTAATCTAAATCCGATGTATTATGGAGTCAATTTTGAAATGCCGTTACATTTTTTTTAATTTGCGTAAATCTAAAATGGAATACACAGTTATACAAACAACCCATTTCTTTTCTTTATGTCCTTTTAGTTCTCGTCTTCGTTTGGAATTATCACAAAAAATCATTATTATTTAATAGTAACAATCAATGTCGTGAAGTAGTTTTTAGTAACTTCTGGCTTTTTTTATTATGTACTTAAGTGGCAATCATGATATGATATGATAATGAATCTGATGGCAGGAGGTTGCTGAAAATCTATGAATGCTCGCAATATAGGGACAACTCCGTGGTAACCTTTCTCGTTCGTATTGATGAAACTTATAAGATTACTTTATTTATTTTAATACCTAGTTTATAAATTGACATACTAATATAGATATACTTTGCAGAATACCGGATAATCTTATCTCCAAAATTGAATCATTAGGTAATATATTTAAAAAAATATTACATGATTTAGAAATAAAATATTATGTTCCGATATACGAACAACTAAAAAATCACCAAAACAGCTATTTTAATAGGACACTGGAAAGAGTTTATTTATTTAATTAACTTTTAACATAACATGTAACAGGTACAAAGTAACGAAGGTACAAAATTGTTAATGAAAAATTCTTGTTACTTAATTAAACCCTGCTAGGTGTCACATGGCGCTTAGCGACTAAGCTTGCGTCTATGTAAGGTACAAATATTTTCCATTTTCGGCAGCAGACAAAATGTGATAGTAAAATGTATAGAAATTTGAAGTTAACTTACATATAATGACAAATAATATAGCATGGGTTATTATTTGTATATCGTAAAAGGCTCCGAATAAATATAGCCTGCAGTCACGTGAAACAAATATATCTGTAGCTGTGAACGTTCCTATATGGAATATAACTTTTACCCGCGGCTTCGCTCTCGTTAATGCAGACTATTGATCAAAATATATATTTCTATCACTTGGGAACAGCATTTTTTTGGACGATAGCTACCGTATTTTCTTTCCTGACAAAGTGTATACAAAATTCATGATTTTTGGTTGAGTAGTTAATGCGTGAAAATTCAAGACATAAACAAACTCACTTCTGCATTTATTATATTATTTAGAATATTCTGTTTGTGAAATGCTTATAGTCAAATTTCAACGGATTTTTAAGGAATATTAGGATTAAAGAAGCAGGTTAATATGGTCATTGATTTCACAATTTCTCTTGTGTAGTCTGCCAAATCTTAACATTATTGGAGCGGAACGAACGAAGCTCCCATGGATCAGCTTCAATTACGAAATGTATGTGACGCCATAACTCTTTGAGTTCTTAGCCGATTTTCGTATTTTTTTTAATTAATCGAACCATCAGGTTTAGGACTAAATCGTTTTTAAATTCGCAAAAATAAAAAAGTTATGACCAAAAAATATTGGCTCTATGGGGTTTCCCTATAAAACAAAAAGCGCGCGCTTTTTGTAAGATTTTATTCTTATAGAATTATAAAAATTTACCAATCATTATTAAATTTTATTTCGCTTTTATTCCATCATGAAAACATTATTTTATGCTAAACTGATTTAAAAATTATTAATAAGCTTTTTATTGAGTATTACCTGTTGATTAAAATTATTAACATTTACTGTTTAATGATTAATTATTATTGATAAATAGTATTACGTTCCGCTCCAATATATGGTGCTAGCGAAGCTTTATGCTTAGCGACTGCATCAACCTAGTATCCTAAATCGACAAGTAATTAATACAAAGGAATACCCGTAAAAACGTTACGATCTTCCAGTTATGTAGAATCATCTGCTATTATGAATCCATCTTTTTCCTAATAGGTATTTAAATCCAGTAGATAATGAGCCTACCCAAGCAGTGATTTTTCAATGAATCTATAGAGGAGACTCACTTAACCCAAATCCAGTTTTGAAATGGGTTGGAAATCGTTGGACATATTCATAAAAGATCCATCGGAAAGGTTGGATTCGCCAGAGGGTACACGTTACTTTTGTGCTAAGCGAGCCGTCAATATTGGCCAACTTCAGCTGTCAGATGCTTTGAAACTGTAAGAGAATGCCAACAAATGCACGATACTCTTTGCCTTCTAAAAGGGTCTTGTTAATAAAATAAAAATATTTTTAAATATAAAAATATTTTTAGTTTTAGTGTTTGATTTCTTTTAAAACAGCAATATTCTTTGTACCTACGTGGAAAAATTCAAGAAATAATTATGCGAGTTGTTTGCTTTTTATATGCATAAAATTGTCGATAATTTCCTATAACCTGTTATAAATATAACTAAATATTCTAGGGCAATAGAAACTTTAGTGTTGATAAATCGTAGCGAATTATAATATTCACTAAAAAATATATGTATGATTTTAGCTAAAACATCAAAATTGAGCAACGAATGGACAATTTCTTTTCGCATGTTAAAAACAATAATAAAAGATTTTACAGAATAAAATTTTTTTTAGAAGAATTAATTCACATAATAAGTTTTATAGGTACTTACTATTAAACAAATCTATTCTTCACTCTATAAATAGTGCGTTGTGAGGGGGAAAAAATTTAGTACATACACAGCGGAAACGATTCTGTCAAGATAGACTCGTAAGTATATTGCCATAACGAAGCGATTCTGTTTTTATTACCTCAGCCATCAACTTTGTACGCATATTCTGATATCTCGTAGTGTATAAGTATAATAAGTCAAAGGTATAAAAATGAAGTATGTTTAGATCCCTGCTAACAGATCTAGGTCGCGAGTTTCGCTATGGCAATTTAACATTAGGTGACTTTTTATTTCTTTTTAATGCGGAAAGTTTTACTTTGTTATTGTAATTAGATGAAGCGGTGAATTTGAATTTCTATACACTATTTCACTTAATAGGTTTACAGTTTCGGAAATGTATTTTTGAATTCGAAATGTGGTTTGGATGTCATAAAAACGTTCTATATGGAAAAATATATTCTAAATTTCCACCTAACTCGTTTGTAAAAGAAAAACGAAATAAAATTAAATCAAAAACAAAAAGATTCGTGTTCTAGCATAGATTTTATCTTAATAGATAAAATACAGTAAAGATATTGTTTATTATTGGGTTTCATTTATCTACAGTTCCTCAACTGCCATATCTCAATACTTTTCAGATAATATAATCTCATTCACATTGTTTCTGTAGATACTGTTTCCAACAAATACGTACGTAAGCCGGGCTCAATCAAATATTGTGCCCACATAATGAATGTGCCATTTGATTGAATCCATTGTCGTCCCAAGAAGTTCAATCCTGCGACCTAGATCGGTTCGCAATACGATTCCAATACCACCAACACGCCTTGAGCTATGCAGATTATTTAAGTGCATGCAACTACAGATATTAAATCCAGTGACTAGAGAACAAATTCGTGTAATTTGACGTAGCTCAATTCGATACGAAGTTTTTTTAATGCGTCTTCTTGTTTACATAGGAAAAAGATTTATTTCCTTGGTTTCTGTCAAAAAAAGGAAATTGTGTTAGTTTTGTTTCTTGAAACATATCGGAAAAGGAGTTGCACCAATTTGCATAAGCTAAATATGTAAATCAAGTGAGCGAATGGTGGAATTTTTCACACTGTATGAAAATCTTTGTTTCTCACGCGATCGCCGCGTTACGGTTACTAAGTACGATTTCTATGGTCGATTAAGTATAAATTTAATTTTTATTAAGTTAAAATTTATGTACTTTAAATATGATTACTTTCGTCACATTCTAACAACGTCTTGGACAAATTTATATGGCAAATTGCAGTCCATAGAAAGTATTTGATTAATTTATTATCTTCAAATAAACTTTTCGGAAGTATACACGTAAACTAACCTAAATATTTTTTTTAATTGTCATGATTTGTACCCACTTTGCAAAAAGCGAAAATACTAGAAAGTTGAATCGGTTTCCGTCCATGATCACTACAGACTCTGGGCGAATATTGCCGTGCAGTAATTTTTCACCTAAATTTTATATCGATTGATTAAAGGTACACTACTACCACTGGTGTCACTTTTTCTTTTTTTGTGTTTAACACCTCGTTGAAATTGAAAAGTATCATTAATTATTGTTAATGCGATAGTTTAACAAATATTTGTTTATTAAATTTTGCGAATATCGGTCATTTGATATCGCCTAAAACATTGCTATTTTTAACTATTAAAACTTTGAATTTTGCAAATACGCTGTACACTACATTCTTTTCTTTACAATAAACTTATTCGGGAATACTCAGTTTTTGTATTATTTTCTTAGAATTATATATGATATAGGCACCAAGGTTTTGAATACTCCTACTTATAAGTTATATAAGTAGTTACTGTTATAAAAGCTGACGTTAGTACCCTATGCAGTAAAAGTTCTAGGTTCTATGCCATATGAAGGAAGAGCCACTTTTATAATAATAATATATTATTATTTATTATTATTATTTACGTATTTCTCTGGTTGTTATGTAATTTACTAATTTCTATATTAATGTATAAAAACAAATCAATACTTTGAAGTTTAAATTAAATAAACCCAAGATAATTATAATTTATTCTGCCTCAATATTTTTCATATTTCAACGCCATGATTAAATAAAAACATAAAAAAACGCATTTTGGTATCCCGTTTTATTTTCAATACATGTAAGTATGTTGTTTATACCTTGTGAAGAGCTGTCGGTTCGTCTATTTATGAAATAAAAATCAAAACAATTCTCAGTTGTTTTTGGCTCCTTAAAAAATGAGGAATTAACTAAAATAACTACCTAATTTCAACCAAGTGACACACCAATCAGTTAGTGTCTACAAAAATACCATATTTTTTTGTTATGCAAAATACCTAAGTTGCTAAGTATAATTGCTAACGTCTGCTTAGTGGATAAAGTTTACTTGTTAATATAGGACGTGTAATCCCAGTTACTCGCTCAGCGGTGAGCGTTTCAAGCGCGCAATGAAGAGCTCCGCGCCGCTCGCTGGTCGCCTATTCTCGTGGCCAAGCCGTAAGTTACGGAATCATCAAAACCAATGAATTTGTGTCACAATCTTACTGTTCTCGCTATCTACGAGAATGATCTCATCATTACCAGTCAAAATTACCGCTATGTAGGTAATATAGGTGCTTAGCAATTCGTCACGCATACTTATAACATATACCCTGAAGCCTAAAACATATTTTATTTTATGTAGAGATTGTCTACGATTGTCTTTAAGAATCATGTTTCCTGCGTTTGTTACACTTTGTTTAAGAAAAAAAATTATAAATTTAAACTGACCAACAATATATCAATCAAATCGTTATTGTTTGAGACCTATCAAACAGCTATGTGCAATATCTCGAAATGTGATATACCTAAGTTATACTAAATCGCAATTAAATATTGATGCAAAAAAGATTATTTCATACCTTTTATACTCAATATTTTGAGTGTTTTAATATCTTTTTTAATGTATACACATCAAACCACAGTAGGTTAAGATGCATTGTTTCATGTTTTGATTTAATTTATAGTGTTATACCTAGAGTTTTCTGTTAGATAAAAAATCACAAGATTATTTCATACCTTTTATACTCAATATTTTGAGTGTTTTAATATCTTTTTTAAGTATACACATCAAACCACAGTAGGTTAAGATGCATTGTTTCATGTTTTGATTTAATTTATAGTGTTATACCTAGAGTTTTCTGTTAGATAAAAAATCACAAAATTACTAAAAGTATCGTAGGGCAAAAAAAGAAAAACTTAACTATTTTAGTTCAACGATACAATGTATGTCACGTAACTGTATCTGTCGTGGACAGACCTGTTACCAGAGACGGCGGTTTTATGTATTTTTTGTTAATGCAAATGTTTATAGCATACATTCTAACCGAACTTTCACTTTTGATTCCAGTACATATTGTTTAAGATAGCCTATGTCTTATTCTAAAGATACTTACAATATTGTTTTAATATTTTTTCATAAAAATATGTTATTTTTAACAGTTTATTTTAAGTAAAACCAGATATCTTTATTTTTTATATTACCTAATTACTGCTACGTTTCAAATTGAAAAAATGCAGACGAGTTTTACAAATTGAACATTTTTTTCAACGTATTTATTTGAATAAAATTAAGCGTAACTTGAAATTCCATAGTCCTTGAAATTTGGTCTGATGACATCATTTACTTGCCTAATATAAAAATGCCAAAATGCTAGCGTGCGTAGCTTCTCCATTCTGTAACAAAATATTCAATTAGTTAATTAACTTATTCAATCCATTCGCAATTCCACAACCGTCCAATCCCACCAACTTTCAATTCTAAAACGATGCCGTCCAAGAGAACAAACTAATTCCCCTTGCTGCTTTAGTTCGTAGGTTTCTATTCAGTAAATTTGCACAAGCAAAAGCGCTTATTACTTATTTTACTTAAAAAAATCTGTTACCCGAATCGTTACACTACTTGATTTTTATAAACAAGATTCTGGCTGATATTTCATCATAATATTATACTTACATTACTTAGGTAGGTACCTAACAAGTTGATTAGCAAGGAAGTTTGTATTTGAGCCCGTAATGGTATTCACGGGCGCTGTGCATGCAAAATTAGTACTGCAGCATTTTTGTTCAGCACAATGATGCAATCCTGGCTGAGCCTCTTTGTAAGGGAAATGCACGCGCGATTGTGAACTTTTGAATAAAGCCAGATTCACGTAGAACAGATATGCAGGTTCTAGAAAGTGGTTCATTATATGACGCCCTTTGGCATACGCTAGAAATTAGTTATGTTAATCAGGAAAAAAATACTATATTTTTAATTCATACATACGTACGTCCATCTGTTATTGATTATACTTAACCATCAAAACTACTAGATAACAACGAAGTCCATTCATCTTCATTCAGTTATGAACTGAAAGGGAATAATAACACACTTGTATAGTGTTTCAAAATAAAATCACAACACCATATCGTCGGGGATAGTGCAAATCCGCGTAACTAGCGTTGGATAATTCCGCGTATCTGACAAGTGTAGCCAATTTTCAATTTTGCGGGCAAGTCGCCCAAAAATCTGATTGGCAGCCACCTCTCTGACGTGACTATCGTTCGACTAATAGAAAGCAAGAAATCGCCTAATAACGATACCGCTTATCTACGGCCGGCAAGAGTCGATACCGCGTATGTGATCAGGGTGTTGATAAATTCAGTTTTTATTTAAAAATATTCAGAACAACATCAAGTAGGTGTAAATACAATGTTAATGAGGTATTTTAATTCACATTGTAGAAGTAACTGTAACTGGAAGAAACTTGGAACTTGAAATTGCAATCGAGCGCTGCTCTAGACTCGATTGCAATTTAAAGTTTATTTATTTATTCTGCTTTTCGTTTTCTAAAATGAAAATCAGAATAAATGTCTTTAAAAAGATTTATAAATGATAAGTTAAAACCAGGAATTCATAGGTTTCAGTAAGCCTGGCAATGACTATTTTTTACATGACTCTATCAAATCTGCGCGAAAATTTGGACAGGCTTGTAATTCAAGTAAATGTTTAAACGGCAATGTAACTAACTGCGTAAAGTTCACAGAAAGTGTACGATTTAATATTTTTAAAGAATTTTGGGAGATGACCTGGATAGCGAAGAAAATGTTTGTTTCAAAACCGACTAAAACAAACACCACAAAAAGGGCTGATACAAGACCAGAGGGCCTACCATCATCTTTTAGCGCGATTCAAGTTCGATTGTCAAAGTGAGACACTGCTATACGCGGTCTATAGTGGCGTCTCTTTTTAACAGCTAAACTTGAATCGCTATAAGACGTGATGGTAGGGCCTCTGGTATTACAAAAGTCTATTATTTAAAACTATATTACCAAAAAAGGGAGAATTTTTAAAAACTTTCTTAGGAACATTAATGAGCGGACAGTAAAGTACTGGTTAGGAGAGAAACCAAGTAAATAAACAAGAATAAACTACAAGGAAAATACAGCGTTGCCTAAGTTTAAGGGGTTTGTATAAACATTTTAAAGCCAGGTGTCCCAACAACATTTACAACAATTTAAAAATTTTATACCCATCGTTTGCCATGAATTCTATAATAAACTGTCGTATAAGAATAATTAATTTATTTTACTTAACTGTAGTTAAATAAAATTGTGAAGTTAATTTCTCACACGTGATAATTTACAGTGTTTATTTTTAGGGTATCTAAAAGAGCTCTTGCTTGTTGGATTTTATAAACATTTAAATGTGTGCGAGTAGTGTTATTGCCTATAACGTAATTAAAATAACTGAGACATACGGTTTCGTTTCGTCTGAAGAAGCTCTTGTTTTGTTTATTAAATACTAGGTTTTACCCGCGGCTTCGCCCGCATTTTTTTTTTTAATAAAAAGTATCCTATGTTACATCTAATACCTCCAAGAATATATGTATGAAGTTTCATGATGATCGGTTTAGTAATTTTTGCGTGAAAGCATAACAATCAAACTTACATTCATATTTATAATATTAGTAGGGATATATATGTGTAAAACTTGTAATACTATTCCTATAAAAATAGTTAAAAAGGCTGTTACAGACTAAATAGAATGTAACAATTAAAATGCTGTTAATATTATTGTATTGTCGATTTTAATAATTCCAAGAAATTTCATAGAAAAATGTTTTCTTTTTGTTTTGTTCATTTTTTAAGCTCTTGTATGTCAGGTTTTCGTTTGGATATTAAAAAATGTTTTATAACATGTATTCAATACCGCGCAACTTACTATTTAGGTACCATTTTGATAAATTTATGGCCAAATCAACTCCGCGTAATTGTCGTAGCGACTAAATTAATCACTTTAACAGATATCTAATGTTAACAATACATAGAATACATGAATTATTATCCCCTACGTAAAAATGAGTCCAATAGCCGTTGAAATAGGAAAGTTATAAAGTTTTAACCTTCTCCTGTAAAACTAGATCTAGTGCAGATACGCACCCTTTACGTATGGTAGATTCGCGGATTTGCACTATCCCCGACGATATGTAGATTTGTACAGCGCCATCAGTTACGCCGACATTTGACATTAAGAAAAAATAGTTTTTTCTCATTCATATTATGTTTTAGTTCACAATAACGAACCACATAAAGAGATAATAAAATGCAACAGTGGATCAAAATTATTACGTATGTTTATTTTAGTCAGTAATTGACTATTTATTCTAATAGTTTAAATTGTGTTTGCCAATAAATAACTATAATAGAAAAACTCAACGTGCCAAATCAATAAAAGTTATCCGAATACGGTATGCATGTTTAGTAAATGGTTATCGGTCATTAAAATCGATATTTTGTTTATTGTAGAAGGTCACTGACAATATAGTCGTGTGTCGATTATATTTGGTGCAAATTTGTTTATTTATTATCGTACTAACAACATGTTTGATAAGTGGAAGGAGTCTAATAATGACGAAATAATAAGGTTATTCAGGGTATTCGCTTGCGTCAACCTTTTGTGATGTCAAACCGATGCCATGGGAATGGATAGAACAATATTTCTATAGTATTCATTCCCACAAAATACATTTTAACCTCGCCTTTGGTACTGGTATTCTTTGCGTGACCTCAGTTAAATAAATATTCGTTAATTAAATCGCAATTATATATCTTAGTACACTTATGAATACTTAGACGACTAATATTAAGTGAAAAATAAACATATGTGTCTTAACTTAAGTTCGGTAAATTTTAACTGAAATATGCCTCATTAATAGAAAAAGCTTTATAGTAATTATTTATAATATTATTTTCAAAGTTTATTTCACACAAACAGAAATTATGCAACTATATTTTTTTATTCGCTTGTACTTTCCAATCTTATGAAATTTTTGAAATAAATTTGAATATTGAAAACTGTTTTGAATGTTATTAACAGTTAAGTTTATCAGTCGAGTTACTTGTTATCAGCTATCAAAGTAGACTAGATACATACGTTTTGTTAGGTAAAACTGAACTGTGAAGTCATTATTCTGTATAGTCAATTGAAAAACCGAATACCTATTTGTGAGTAATTAAAAATCTTATTTCACACATATTCACAGATTGTGGTCTCTTTTAAAGGATGATTTATTATTAATATAATTATGTCAACACACTTATTTTAGTGTCAGGATTCTTGGTAGACAATATCTTTAAGAATTTCGTTAATTAATGTCTTAGGTCGATAATTTTCATGACTTTATATATAAAATCAAGAGACAAATCATAGAGAAATCATAGATAGCACTATATTGGTAATATGGTTCTGGCATATGTAAATTCTTTTTATAATAAGATTGATGTTCAACCTCGTCTGTCTACAATGTTTTATATATGAACTTGTTAGGAACAAGTAAGAATGGAACATATTTCTTCTTGAGGAGGAGAACAATAGCTAGTTTCTTAGTAACCCATCATTAGTCCGGTTTGTAAACAATGAGTTTTGCTAATAAGTGCGGTTGCGAAAGAGGTGTATAGATAGAACATAGTTTAATACATGTATGTACTATTTAAAAACTACACAATACAAGTTCAGGCTATATGTAAGTTAGGTACTTAGATATAAGTAGCTGGTGAGTAAATAAATAAGTTATATTTTATCTTATTTAAAGCAACGTTTAGACAATCTATAGATTATATATTAATCTATAGATATATTAGATATCTATGATGAACTCCGAAACTACTTAAACGATTTTGATCTTTATTTTATTTTGCAGGATTTGTTCCAATTTAGGACACAATAGGTTTTATTTTAATTTATAACACAGCAACGCGTGGCCGCATCACTTAGTTAATTAATAAATTAAATAAGATAAAGTTGATTCCACCACCAATAACTACCTCCACTTTGCTTTTTCATATAAAGGAGTAGTTGGTTTAAAGAAGTATATACATACATTTGTTTTTAAATTGTGTTATGATGTTAACAGCTGTAATTTTTCCGAACAAAAAAAAGAAAGGAAATAATAAGTTCCTACAAAAATCCTTGTAGGCAAAAGAGGTCAGTTTCCTTTTCAATATTACATGGCAAGACTTTGATAAACAAACCTCGGTGGACAAAATAAAAAAAGTGAACTGATTAAAGATTGCAACGGTCATTTACCGCTCCGATAAACGCAATTACTTGTCGAGACATAGTAGTAAAATGGATGCAGTGTATCAACTTATAGTTTAATGATAATACATACGAGCACTTACTTAGAAGTTAGGTTCTTTGGAACAGAAAATAAATTGGTTGTCTGCAAAGTCAGTTTACGGACGATAATTTTACGTGATAGCGTCATAAGAAAATATTGATGAAAATTGCATACTTTTATGGATTGAATTGAAATATTATTACTGAATTATCATTATTTGTATAATACAAAGATAGAGTTAATTGAAAATTATTATTATTTCGATAAGAATTTTTTTTTCGATAAATTAACATTAAGTTGTTGTAATAAACAATGGTAACCACATTAACTTTTCACTTCATTTAGTGGAAGAGAGATAGATGCGCCACAATTCGAACGCTTAGGCCGATCGTGCCTCTCTATCGCTTGTTCCGCGCTACACGTTACACTTTTTCGTACGTGCATCCGGCGTTCATCGATTTATAAGACGTTATCAGGTCAAAAAGTGTGGTGTCATACTGTAAAACAATAAAAAAATTGTTGCACACCAAATTTTTTACTTTTTTGTCTACATTAAGTAAAATATTGCGAAATCACAGACATAGTTGTATTGTGATGCAATTTGAAGATTTTTGTATTTGAAACATACGGTCAACAACGCTATACAAAAATACTCTTTACAATGGCTTAAGAAAACGTCAAAGATTATAGCGTGATGTGCTGTTGGCTTTACATTATTCCAGGTCGATGAAGGCTTTATTCTTATTTATACAAAATAAAAAAAAAACCATGGTGATAATGAGCATAGACTTGTTTTCCAATTTTAAGCTTCTGATTAATTGCAAAATTGTAACATCGATGTTTCAAATAGTTCGATCGAATAGCTCATTTCATTCATTTTTCAATTTTCTAAACAGGTACTACTGTTCGCTTTCTTTTTACTATGTTCATCTAGGGTGCTCTCTTTTCACAATTTTAATACTTTTCTAAACAGGGACGAAATTTGTTTTTGACTAGATTTAAAATATATAGTGCAAAATTTTAAGAAAATTTTCTGTTATTACTATTGTACTCTTGTTTTGGAAAATAAAAAAATAGATCAACTCCAGTATCCACAATCAGCAACTAATACAGGTTATAAACTGTTTTGTAGTTTGGCGAAAGATATCGTTACAGTTTTGTTGTCTATTTTCAATTGATAGTTAAAATGTGTCATTTTATCTTTATTCAGGCATCATCATTTATGTGAGAGACGGGTTTATAGAATATTCTTATGCTTATTTGTTAAATTGCCGAATTGTGTAAAAGGTTTTTAATTTTTTCTTCTAATGAGAAATACTAATTGTCAAAATCATATACATATTTTATCTAAGATACTGATTTTTTAAACCATATAATTATTATTATTTAATAATACCTACCGTCTAGATGCATTTAAGAGTAATATATTTTTAACAATAAAAAGTTAAGTTAAATATGTAGATAACAGCGACGGTGTAAGAAGTCGGTTTTCAATGATAAAATGATACTGTCTCTTCCCCACGATACTGAACATCTACTCTGGAAATACAGCCTGAAATCCTTAACAACTAATTATTATTAAATTAAGTACAATGGAAAGCGTAGACCCGGGTTTCCTTATCCTATACATCTCTAACCGTCATTCTGCGGTAATGCAATCCTAAAATAACTGCTCCATTAGAAACTGTATTCAAGGCACCTTTATCTCAGAAATGGGCAAATGGCGGAGTAATATCGTTACTATCTGACGCAAAACAATGGTAACACGTAGACACCCCTCTCATTAATAAACTCGAGAAAACACTGTTACGGAACGCTTAGTTTGTTTTAACGTTTGAGAGATGGTCTTGTCAAGCCTCCCAGATAACTACTTTACAAGAGTATTTTGAAATATTTTGGTTCAGAACAGCTTACCCTTTATTTTTAGCTTAGCATTTATTTTTACAAACATTACTTTCATTCTATTATCTCACAGCTGAACAAAAATTGACATTTATTTTAATTTTGAGCTATTTATTGAAGTTAACTTTATCTACCATCAAATTTCCAAGAGGTCTTATGTGAATTACAAATTTGAAATTAATTAAAGCTATATTTATTAATAACGTTGTAGGCGTTCGAGTTTTCATTCATTAAGAGACGATGGCAGATGAATTACTATTCTATTGTTCCTCGATTTGTTATTAAGTCGATTCGGGGTTTCCGACTCCTAATTAATTGACATGAATTGGTAATTAACTTAAACTTTTGTAATACGATATCAAGAGACCAATAACTCCTGGAAAAAGTCCTCCTTATTCTATACAACAAGCTCCAACATTACTTAAATAAAAAAATTAAAAAAAGTACAGAAATTCAGAATAGAGGCTCAAACATATACCTTCACTGAAGTATAGTGTTCTAGTAAGCTTATCTCTTATCTTGTTTGAATGAGATAAAACTGTTCAGCTTTAGTGCTGACACGTGTCCAAGATCATTACATGGTTTGTGTTTTATGTGCATATTACCTTTGGCATTAAATCCGTTTGCCACAAAACTGTTTAAAACAAAAAACCTTCGTTGAAAAATGGTATATGATATTACGTAATGTTCGAATAATTCTTATATTAGGTTTATAATACTTGGCCTCAGCATATTTTTCATTTTCTTACTGTAAACATCATGATTGAGTGTACGTTCAGATAACAACAACGTAAGAATATTCCTTGACTTAACTGTATAAAAATAGTCAAAATTCTTGACTTTACCACCAAGATTTAGTACCGTTTCTCGTGTAATACTTTACTGTGAAATGTTCCATTCTTATTTTTGGGTTCAATGGTAGCAATGCGGCCAGTCGCGTAAGCATTGCTTAGTGTGAACACGAACCGCATCGAAGCAATTTACTTCCCATCACAAACCAATCATCGGTCGCCGTTGCAACGTTGCACGTACGCCGAAATTCAAACGTTTAAATTTAGAATGTGTTGGTTTGATGGCGTCGGTTAACTTTGAAATTGTCTTTAAAAAATTTATATAGCATGTGGAAAAAAACATGCTGTCGTCGTCCACAATTGAGCTATTTTCATACTGTTATTACCAGACTAGGCCTTTACTTTATTTCGGCTTGCGGTCTGCAAGAGAGCAAACACAATGTTAGAGCAGTCCTATCGGGATCTTCACATGTGCGTAGAATTATAAAACAATGCATGACTTTGACTTTTATATAACCGACTTTGTCTCCTAGCTTTTGAGCTTTAATGTTTAAACTGACAGAGTTCCGTTAGAGCTCTATACTTTAGACTCTACAGATTTTTATCGACATGCAACAATATATACAGAAAAATAGTTTTAATTGTTGATTGATTGTTTTTCGATTTCGCTTAATAGATCACAATTACTAACTCACCAAATCATAGTTAGGTCATTTATTCTAACTCGTACAACATTTTTCTTCCAAACTAGATCTACTTTTCAGGAAAACTTTTATCTCTCTTCCAACAGCTAACGAGAACAAATTCTAAAGCAAGTTAATTTGGAATTTAATGAACTTTGCGATCGTTATTACATACATATATCATTCGGTTTTACTTAAAAAATAACTAGTATGGATAATGTGAAATACTAACGCTTTCTAAATTTATCTAATTTTGTTGTTAGTTTAGGTTTAAACAATAAATTTTACCTCTCATATTACATATTATCCCGAATATTGCAATCAACTTCGTAAATAAACTTCCATGTAATTTCAGACATAATTAGTGAATAATCCACAGAGATTCATGAACCTGAAATTTGTACCATTACATTATCGTTTTAACGAGGTACACCAACATTTATATTTCGCAAACAGTATCTATGACACTTGGTCCCAGTCCCACGATTCAAAACCGTGCCTCATTAAAAATGGCTGGGCTTATAAAATATTCATTTTAATGTCTTAGGTTTTATGTTAGGAAATTTTAAATATTTATTTATTTAATCTTTTGCATTCACAAAGCCATATTTCTACAAGGTTCAAATATATATATTTTTATCATTTTCTTATAAATATTGTTGCTTTCTTTGATCTAGTGATAAAATGGATATCGCACCCCTATTTAGAATTTAGTTAAAAATAAAACTTAGAATATTTTATATAAAACTAAAGCTTATAGCTTTAACGAGTTTTCCAAAGTTTATCATAACAATGGCAAATTCGTTTAAGCCTAAATATTCATTATTTTCTGTTTCATAAAGTTATCATATTACAAATCGAGTATATATTTCAGGATTGTTACTGGCAAATGCCGAGCACCGCGAATTTGTTATTTCTTCATGCATTCTTATAATTCACTTATTACCTTTCAAATGCCTTAATCTGCCAATTTTATAATATAAATTTACATATTATGTAAATTTCCATGCACGTAATCAAAAAGTTACCGTAGCATAGCAATTTTATAAATTTTTGTGTACTACTTAGAAACAACAAACCGCTTCGGATACTGTGTGGCGAACTGTTATCACTGTGGCGGCTTATGACATTATTAGACTGTGATGATGCAGAAGGAAACAATCAAATTAAAAATTTTGATTGAAAGCAGCTTGATGCTGCTTGATGATTTGCAAGGAGTTTATTGTAAAAATATCGTCCTATGGCCTGAGTGCATAAAAACATACACTAGCCCTTGACCTATCTCTAGAGCTCTATATTTCGTGACGCAAATTTATTGTATGGGGGCCTTAGTGAAGTTTTAATTTGAAGAAAACAACTAAGAATTTCCTATCAGAAAATAGATTTATCTGCTTCTCCTTTTTTTACTATTGATTTAACAACGCTGTAATGTCAAATACACGATGAAATAATAGAAAGTATTAGATACTTACAGATGTAATAAGGATTTCTATTATGCGGCCAGACAGAAACCTTACAATTCCTTTGAATACGGAGACACAAGTACACAAAATCTATAAGTACAATTATTGAACGTAGGCGTGTAATGATTTAGTTAATTACCCGAGGTTTTTCACGATTTCAATGTTTGTTCCGTTTCAAAACGACTGACAGAGTTGCGCTTTAATACCGTAGTTGCAATGGAGCAATTTACATATCAATACTTTTAGGTTTTGCATTTAGTAGTAAAGTAACGATATTTTGTTATAAGTACAGAAATTAGTGTTGAATAGATATATATGAATATCTATTCAACACTAATTAAAATTAGTGATAGTAGATTAAAAGGAAAATAAAGTAAATTAAAAATAAAGTGTTGATTATACATTTATCAAGCCTTATGATAGGCTTGGTAGTTTAGCGGTTACTTATTTCATCTGGCCCATTAGAGGAAGCGGGTTCTTAGACCATCTCAAGCAATTTTTTTTAACTTTTACACTTTTCTCTGAATATAAATAGCAGACAAAATCTAGTTATTACATAATAGTATATGCATTAACTGAATTAATTTATAAAAAAATATTTAATTTACGGATATGCCCTTATTTAAAAATGTCATTAAATGAAATGTCTTGAGCCATTTGTGGGATACTTATTCGATTACTCCCAAGAAATAGGTCACATTGTAACATCTAAAAATTTAACTCAACTTAACCATGTAATTTATTTTTAAATTACCGCTAAATGGTACGTAATCGATACGTGTTGATCAACTTTTCAATAAATTTGTTTTTTATTGATTTAATACGCCCTTTCACTCCCTGTAATATAATTTATAAAATATCTTGAAAAAATAATCAATAAACTACAATTGCGTTTACATTTGATTATTTAAGTTAAATACAAAGTTCTTGAGAAATGTCCTTGATTTCACGTACACAGTTTCGACATTAGAACGTGGGTATAAGAAAACATACGCACGTGATGTCAGATTAATTTGATCAAAGTGAAAATGGTGGGGCGATTTCCTCGATACTTGCTTCGAGTTTCTGTCAACGAAACGGCTAATGCTTCCGCCAGCTTCTAATTTTAAACTTGTGATGGCGTTTACTGCGATTTATGCGCCAGCCGATGTAATAGCATCGACATCTTTTCACTAAATGATCGAGCAGCCTACACCTGGAAATCGTTCCGTTCCCTAATCACCCAAGTTTTGCCATAAACCATTATCAAAGTTTTATATCTACCAACTTTTGACAAGGGACCAGGCAAGTTGCACAAGATGTAAATTTTATTCTCGTTACAATCGACATGGATTGTAATCTTAAGAATGAGCAACAACATTTTTACGTCATCCATCAAAGCGCTACTAAATTATTCTAATACGAAGTTTTTTTATCAGACTGACGACTTTTTTCGTAGCTTTTTATTGCTGCATAATTTATGCATAAAAACTTTCATAAAGACTATGATTTAGTTAAACTTCAAACAGAAGCGTTATATTCAATTTAATATTGTATGCTTTCAGTATTTATCGCACCATGTTCTTGAAGCACCAATGGGACTATCACGAAACGATTTGTGCGGGTTAATACAGTTATTGTGAAAAGTAACAGTGATGGGCTCCCACGGTTTCAGTTCAACGTCCTAGGTTCCCGTCACGGTGGCTTGCGTTCGACTGTACTTTTGAGTCCGTCCTGTTAAGAAACCATTGAAAATCAATACGTTAGAAATAACAGACGAGTCAATTAATGTATTTAATCCTTAGCGAATTAATGTTCCATCTGATTACTTACTCTTACTGTTGTTCGATCGCATTCCATCAACGCCAAAATAAATTACTGGGACTGAACTAATGTTCTCCACTCGAATATAGGCTATTTTATTGAATTATAAAAACAATAATAAATAAATAAATAACACATAAATAAATCGTTTGTAGTAATAAAACCAGAGGCAAAGATGATAATCATTGTTAAATTTATTATTGACTGATTTTGGATAAACCACTAAGAAAAAAAGCTGTAAAATAAAGAAATATGTACATGTCTGATTAATAACGTAACTTTTATACTTCATGGCAATCTCAAAACTAAGATCCTTGCTTTTTTCGTTACCATTAATATAAGATAATTTTATTTACATGTGTACGTGCTCTGAACGTAAATCTCCGTGTTTTGCCAGGTGCCACGGACTGACAATCGTCGGACGGTATCCGTTGGAGCGACTGGGGGTGTGGGCGAACGGCACTCGTATGCCGAAGGTCGGGTTCCTGCGCCTCATGGACCTCCGCCATCTCCTGGGGCAGTGGCAGCACAGAGAAGAGTTGCAGCTGCGTGTCAAGCCAGTCGCAAACTGCTAGAAGAGACGCTTGCTAAACCAGGTAATAATAAGTAGCCGGTAACTGGTTCGTGATCATCATGAGCCTGTTATTATCCTTGATGCAGTGGCATAGGCCTTTCGCTATGGATGAGAATACCGTAGGGAGACTGGACCCACTACACGGGTTCATTGCAGATTGGTAGATACTAACAACTACAGGTGGAGCCGGTTTTATCGTTTAAAAGCAAGTTATCCTTTTAAAGCAAGAAATAGCTCAAATTAATTTTTATTTTTGGGCATCCAATCGATGACAGGCCCTTTTTTATTTTCTTTAATCTAGACAATCGCAAGCTGAACGCGCTTACCACTAAGCCAACTAGCTCCACTGTAATTGTTTCGAAAATCAGTGCACAGTACCGCAGAGGTCATCGCGTTTCGCTGGCGATTGCGCAAGATATGAAATGTTTAGTCATCTCATGGGTGACCGAATTTGTACTTGTTTTATAATTTTTCATCCGAATACCATAATATGCTATGTTATATTATACTAAACATTCTTTTACTTGGCTTATAGCCAAACGTGAAGTAATACAGTTTGACTAAGTACTATATGTAAGGAAGCGTAACAATGTGATACAAAGGGCTAAGACAAATCAGAAAAATTAACAACATATATTTGGATTATTTTTTTCAACAACTTTTTCAACAAAGATTTCCTTACATTGATGTAAGGAAATCTTTGTTAAGCTATAATGTGTAAGTTCATCATGTGGAACTAAAGGAACCGAATACTTCTAACATATTAGATGTATGTATGCTTTAAATACCAAGCAACGATGTCAGATTTTTATAAAATGAGGGCTCAAAGAGTTTCTTCTCAATTTTAAAAGAGAAATGATTGGGTAGGCTAAGGAAGATTTAAAACACCATTATGAAAATTCTTAAAAAGTCATAACATTTTGCATTTTTAACGCGGCGCTGTTAAGATTCTTTGTAAGTCTTAAAAAAATTAATGCTCATGAGTGGCTGTTGAACCGACTAAAACATAATTAAAGACAATCTTAAATGCCCTTACGAAATTATGTTTGTTAGTCGTGTGTTGCGCTAATTTAGGTACCTCAGAACAGTACCCCATTTATTTAGACATTGAAGTAAGTTGGTGGGAATGCGAATAAGTCAACTTTAACTAAGAAACTGTTTCAATGTCTGATTAAGTAATAATTAACTTATGTAGTGGTACGCAGTTGATATTGATAAGACAATAATCGTAAAACATTTTGAAGACGCCTCTTTGTTCTGACGGTACTAGTTCTGACGGATTCAAAAGACGAATAGTTGATGAAAAATGCAAGCTATCTAAAAGTTAATAGCGTGCAGTAACTCAGTCGAGTCTTTTAGTTCAGCAATAGCTTTCGTCATTGTTAGTTACACAGAGAAAGTAATGGAAATGTTGAGAACACAAGTGTGAAAGTCTGCTTTAGTTTAATTTGCTTGCACTATCAGTTAAGACAGATATTAATATTTTTTCCATGAAACGTTTTGAGTTTTCACAGTTAGTTCGGAAACAATTATTTAATGTGGCTATTGTTACTCGTTTCAAATATCACAAAGAGATGATATAAAATTTTATGCTTTTAAAATTAAAATAGGTACGCATCGCTGTTCCAATTAAAAAAATAATTGGAATATAAAATATGGGAATTTTATGGCTACAGTTCCACGGGAAGGAAAACTTATACCGTATGGGATCTAAAAATGCGAGCATATTATATGAATGTGATATTACACGCGAGTCTGATGTATTGAGAATGCAGTCTAGATTTCATAGATACACAGATATTTTTTATATCGCAAATTGCTTTTCATTCTTTTCCTTTTAATGTAATATAAAAGCATGAAAAAAAGAGTAAAATTTTCTCGTCATTACATTTGATAAGTTTCATATACCTATCACCTATTTTACCATCCGGTACTATCCAATATTTTCCCATACCTTACTACGCATCAAGAGCCAACTACGCAGCGATACAGAATTATTAATAATCGAAAATATTGTAGGGCCCTCCGTCATAATGTGATATCATATGTCGAACTTGATTATGGCCAAAGAACGTGGGGTAGACAAGATATGTGTTTTATCTTTATTTGATTTTGGTCAGCAGTTTTTGGGATGGTTACTTTATTATTTTCTGATTTCGTTAGGTAAAAAAAAACCTTAAAATAATTGTTAAAATCTTTTTTAACAATATTTAGTTAGTTTTCATTTATTGTATAAGTTTTTTATACTCACAAAGGTCGCAAAATTGTTTAAAGAGCTTTTTTGACATTAAGTTGCCCCTACTAGCATGTGGACTTATGCGACTCACTGGATATCTCACATGTTGAACGTTGTACAATCGATAAGTTTCCATTCCGTGGAACTCTACTTCTATAGAATTGCAATATGGAACCATATTACATGACTATCTCCTAATAAGAATATTAGTAAAAAAAAATAAAAGTTCTCATTTGGCAGAAGGAATTTTATTCCAAAATATTAAATAGTAACAAAAATGTAAGGATTTGAAAATAGGAATATATGATTATAGTGTATACGAGTAATTTCAAATATGTCTCTCAATGTCGACAATGTCTCTCAGAACGTTTCTTGACAAATTCTTGCACATATAATATTTCTTATATTCACACGAATTAACCTAGCCCAAGGTAAGCACTATAAGTGTGTTATGGATACTAGGGTAACATATAGACATACATATATTATATTACGTGCATACATATGTAAAATGCTCGCATTCAGCATACATCCAGGACACGAACCCAGGACCGTCGGTACATACATATCATCACTACATTACGTCTTCTATAACAAAATCGTGAAGTAAATATGAAAATTGTTTTGCTGTCGGTATTTTTGTGATTTTAATATATCACAACGAACGCCTATCATTAAAGAATATTGCGTCAACGTTGATTTGTGTCATAGAACAATACGTCAATCCTTTCACCTATAAGGGTCACCTATTACCTTACTCGCCCACGCGTTTCGTGAGCGATTGTCATCAAATTGACGCCGTGTCGATTATTAGGTTTGTCATGAATGCACATTGTCTACATTGGAATCGTAAGTAACGCCCTATATCGATTGAAAAGTAAGTGATAAAAATAGCTATCCTAATATTTTTTGATTACAAGGAGGATAAAAGAGGGTGTAGTCGGTCGCAAAATAGCAATTTTATGGGTTTTCTATGTCGCCTTCGTAAATGGTTTTCTACAAATAAAAGTGATTCAAGACATTAAATCGATATCTGATAAAACGAAATCAGTATTAAAAAGTAGGATATTAAATATTTTGAATAACTTTAATTGAATCATAACATGTAATGTACTTAAGAAGAATGAGATGGCGATCTAAAAACCTGTCTTCCTATTCAGGAGACTAATTTCAAAGAAAAGTTCCTACGTTAGTTAATTCATTAAAACATTAATTAAATTAGATAGACAGTACTATATCTTGGGAAATCACGAGTTGTGGTTTTCTCTGGGAAAAGGAAATGTTGGACATGAAACCTTTGACAACGATTCAGAATGTTAATTAATTGATAGTAAGAAAATTTTTGAGTAATACAAAACAGAAATTTTGTTTTTAATTATGTATCACAATTTTATTTTTAACCAGCGTAGTGTTATTTAGGTTATTATATTATTATTTACTATCGTTACTAAATGACAAACAGTAATATATTATAATTTCCGTAAAAACCACTGCAGTGATAAATTTATGCAAATTTTAATTTGCATAAATTTATCACTGCAGTGGTTAATTGGCTTAAAAATAATTGGCTGTGGATAGTTTTACGATTTAAAGTTTCTCCGGTGAATTTGTCAGGCATCGTGGTGTTCGTGTTATAGACGTCTTTAAAAACAATTATTTTATTATAAGATAAATTAAATTTATTTTCCGCACTATTAAACTACCTACCTACTATAATTTTATTTATTAAGTTAAAATATCTGAGTCGAGTTTTTTGTATAAAGTTTTTCACATAAGGTTAGTTATTACATCGTTATTGCATCGAGAGTCGAGGCTAAGGATACCCAAACGCAAGTACAAAAAGAGAAAAAGAATTTAGAAAGAAAGAGCGACAGATCGACAGGAAAGAAAGAGAAAAGAGAAAATAGGAAATTGAAAAGCAGCTTCCGTTGAAGCTAAGAGTTGTTATTTTATTTGTAAGAAATTTAAATGTGTTTGATTTGTTTTTATTTTAGTTTTTATATTGAATTTAATTGCTTCTTGTGTTAATCCCAATGCCACCATATTAGAAATAATTTGGGGCTCTTTAATAAGTTACCGATAGAATCGAGAATTAATAGATTTTCAGGCTACACTATTTTACTGACTTTGAACGTAATCTTAGCTCGTTACTTGTTGTTAGCGAAATTCAAAAAGTAGTCGTTATACTAATTTAAAAAAATATACAGCATTGGATTATCACAGAAACAGAAGTATCCATTACGTATACGAAAACTGAAGATCAAACTATATACCATTATATTAATACTATAATTTCTCCCATTTGAGTATGAAGTTTGCAATGGGGACATTGTCTTATCTCTCTTTAATTAAGATATAAAAAATAAGGCATTTAACTGGTATTTAAACGTCGGCAAGGCTAATTTATTTTAGCAATTTATATAGTGTAATGTTCCAAGTGTTTAATAGTACCAAATATATCTGTCAAAGCTTAGGGTAATGTATCAACATTTCTGCGATATGTAAATGAATGTACACAGCAAAGGAGTGGAACTCCCTTCCTGCGTCCGTATTTCCGAGAACTTATAACCCGTCCGTTTTCATAGCTAGGTTGACTAAACACCTTCTGGGTTAGATTAGGATCAAGAGAGAACCCAACCTAAATAAAATAAAAAAACTTAGAATTAAGCCATTTTTCACTAAACCTAGGTTCGAAAGATTAATTAAAGTGAATCCGGTTATCTTTTTTAACAGCAATTTGTTATTGTATTGAACATCATAATATAAAACTTTTATCTAAATCCTTGTTATAGTTGAGAATGGCTTTAAGTTTGCTCGTTACGTAATGCTATTGTCCTACGAAGTACACAGATGTGCTCTTGTGTTTGGTCACTCCAATAAGCGGGTACATTGTTCTCCCACATAAAAACTGTGTACAGTTGCTTTGCATACAGCGAATGTTGTTGTGGATGCTTTATGAGCTGGACAATACTGTCCGTCCCTCAAGACTAAAATGTGTTCCTCTCCCGTATATTCACAGGACATATAATAACCATTTTTTTTATTCAAGCCACTTTCATAATATAGGATTTTTTTTGGATATAGGAGAGAATTCTTTAATAACTTGATAATATTTTTTTTTTAATACAATTTTTAAGTCTATAAAAAAAATTAAGAAAAAAGTGTTGAATTAATTCGCCTAAAGTCGAATAAAACTGCTGAACAGCAAATTTTATATTTAGAACTTTCGCAAGTTTTTTTGTTTTTTTATAATAAAAACAACACAATATGAGAGTAACAAAACTTAAAACAATACTATAATTCTAACATGTCACTGCTGAAATTTGTATAAAGGTTGTCAGTATGCATGTAGATGTCCTTTGAATTAAACAATTAGCGAAAAAAATGTCTTAAAATCTGTAGGTACAAAAAATATCTCTCCAGTTCCAAGACTGTGTAGACTATTG
Organism: Calamotropha paludella; assembly: GCA_927399485.1. Taxonomy (NCBI): domain Eukaryota; kingdom Metazoa; phylum Arthropoda; class Insecta; order Lepidoptera; family Crambidae; genus Calamotropha; species Calamotropha paludella. Next base: position 10,773,686 of record OV656819.1, read on the forward strand.
AACTGCTTCTGAAAATCCATTGATATTTATTCAGTGCACATAAACACGATCCGCAAATACTTACATGACTCCATAAGTGACAACTAGAGTACTTATTGTTATAAATATTGTTTTAAATATAGCTTTTTTTTCTAATTTTGTGGAGTCTTTGTTATTTTATATTTATATTGTAGAATATTTTTGTTTGTATTAATTGCATAATGTGCACCTATTATTAATAGTACACTTGGTGAGTTCCTTGATATTTTTATATTTTAAATTATTTAGTGTAACAATTGTTGATATACCAATAAAAAAAACTAAATATCCTATTAATATAACAAATATTACATATTCACGAAACCACTAGATTCCTGATTGAGATCAGACGAATGGTGTCCATAGCCGGAGCATCATTTTGCAAAGCTTGATAAAAAATACACGGACAAAGGGTGGTCTAGACGGATACTCCTTATTTGAAATTAGATGCTACGTTGGTCGCTTTTGAGTATTTTCTGACTAGCCCATGATTAGATGGTATGCTTTAAATAGAGCCTAAATTCGTAATTACATGGAACTCTTTGGAAAAGGATTTTATCTAAAAGAGACGCGATTGAAATACGGTGATTCTGAAAGCTCTGTTTTTACGTCAGTCCATGTTCTTAGTAATTAATTAAATGTAATTTATATAATTAAAAATTTGTTGAATTTTATAATTGATTAAAGACGCCAGCAAGAATTCCCCTAGAAATTATAAAAATCTATATTTAAACTGCAATATAAGACTGACATCTAAATGTTCGCAATGAACAAAGAACTCATAATGATATATGATGATGTTAAACAATATATAGGTATACCCATAACATAGCTTAACATTATAGCTATTCCATAGAAGGAATACTCTGACGAAAGATGTCAAAATAAAAGCTATATAAATCCCCACTGCAGTTATGAACTATAGTTTTTTATTGCATTTGAGTTTTACTTAATACGTAAAGTACTTACCTTTTCAAGTAGTTGTCGTAAGATACATGTTAAGGTAAACCAAGGTCTCCATAGACAAAGTATGAATAATTTGTACAATTTATTCATACTTTTTAGAATTAGTAAAACACTAACTCACGCCTTGGGCAAAATACTTGGTCTTGTGTATAAAAAAATGTAGTAGATGTTGGTTTGTTACTCCGGAATAATTATGTTCGTGACTTCCTCACTTCGTATGTCTCTGATTTGGGTGCAAAAAGTGAATATTTCATCATCGCTGGTCATGATTTCACGACTGCTCTGTAGTAGTAACTGATTTATAATGAACCTCTACCGCTGCGTTCTGTCACGTCCGAAATGAGTGCCAGATAAGTACTTCGTATTTATAAGTGGTCTTTGTCACGAAGATAAGTACTACTCTCTGCACTGTGTTAAACGATACTCTATAGCGTCTGTATAGTACGACTCGAGTTGTTAGGCCATCGCATACATCTCTAAGATACGATACGAACATGAAGAATTATAAAAATAGTGTAACAGTAACAGTCGGTGGATTTGACATCGACATGTATAAAAGCCTAATTACTGTGATTGGAATTGGTTTAGGGATCTTTAATTAAACATCGTAGAACGGAGATCTACTTTTCTGATCTGCGATCAACACCTTTTTGATAAAACCTATAGGGCGGCCGGAATATGTGAGTGATCTATCCATGAGCAATTCGACATCGAACCGGTAGGTAGGTACTAAAGAATATTTAGATCTTACCCGCGACTTTACACACGTGGAGTATTAAACCATGATTATTTTACAAATCGTGTCGAAAAATCCAATTTTTTATAATTAAAAGTATGTCATTTACTGTATTTTAGTAGCTGGCAGGAATTTAATTATACTATTTCTATATATTTTATATTTTTAGAGCAATATTTGAAATCAAAGCAATGAAATAAAATAAAATACTAAGTTTTAAATTAAAGCTGTAAGCTGGCTGGCCAATTTGTCCTGTATTCTTTCAGTTTATCTTTAATATAAATTTTCCATATCTTAGTCATCCTGTAATCGTCTGCGATATAAAATAAAAGATGCGCAAAATTCGTAAAAAAGTGTTTTATGATGAGTGACATATTTCACCATGTATTAGTATTTCATTTTATATTATTGGCTCAGAAAAAACTCTGTGCCTCACTCTCTCGAGTTTTATTCAAAAGTCGGCAACTAATATTTTATCTTTTAAGGAGCCACGGAATAATTTCAATTAATTACCATTTGTCATCCGAAGTTGCTACAGAATATAAATGTATTTCAAAACTCTTCTTTTTAATAACGACAGATCCTGAAATTTTTGAAGCCTTCAATATACAAGGGAAAATTGAAACGAATATGTATATAAAATATGGACTTCGTATTTTTTTTTTCATATTTTAGTTATGTTTTCCTAGCTTTAGTTAAAGTGTTAGTTTTTATACTTACTCTGAAATAAAGCTCTAATTTGCTAACAGGAACACCACCGACAATAGTCCAACCGCCTAGTGGTGGTTACTGGGTGGATGGAGTAGACGAAGCCCAAGATGGAGAAGAGTCAGAGCCGAGGGCCCAACCAGGAACACCAAAGCAGGCATCCAGGCGCCACAACATCGATACCGATGACACCGCCAAATATTACAGGCGGTTCTTCCTTGGAAAGGTAAGCAGTCCATACTAGTGGTGGGAAATAACTCAAGAGGAAATTGGATATACGTACGATATATTTCAGAAATGATGATGGATAGGTAAGGGCCTACTTGAATGGAGATGGATGGATTGGTTTTTGTAGTGGGGTAAGAGTAAAAAGAAAGTGCCCAAGATTGTGTTAAATAGCTTATCTTTATTCAATGCCGTATGACTTGGCCAAACGGTGGCGGTGCCGTGTGGTATCCGGTTGAGTTTCTACTGTGCGTCGATAGCGTCAACCCTTCACACTTAAAGGTCTTGTAAAATACGACTAATGATAATCACCATACACCTCCCGTAGTTTATAAACAGGCAGCAGCGGTTTTCAAGTTACGATCTCTCACTGCAATCTCCAACCAGCCTGCCAAGCGTGGAAATTATGGCAGAACTACCCATAACTCGGAAAGGCTTCCTTCCAGCAAAAAAAAAAAACTGTGCACTGCGTCTTTCGGCTGAGACGAGGAGGCTGAATGATTTTTGCCTCTTTCAGTATATGTAATAATTCGTGGTTTACAGTAGTCAAGACCGTGTAATCGGTTTTTAGAGAAAAACAACAACTACATTCGTGATTTAAAGAGTTGTTGTTATGCAAGAACTGATTCGATTTCATAAAGTTTTACGACGAAGTATTCGAGGTATGTTACCTGACGATGGATTGTAAAACTCGAATGTAACTTCCCAATGCTACATATACTCACTATGAAAGTGTTATAAGATGTAAAATGACTTCAGTATGCATTCTTTATACTTTGCTTCAAGTTATGAGCTGGATTTTTCTCGGAAAGTTATAATTTATCTAATCCTTACTAGTATAAATTCTGGTATATATAAAGGAGAAATCGGAGACATTTCTAATCAAACCGTGAAGATTATTAAGGTAAAACTGTAAGTTGACTATCTAGATCCAACCGCAGGTAATACACTCTTTTCATTAATTTTTTTTATCATTCAATAAAAATTATTTATACGAAATGTTAAAAGCCTTGTTGATGTTAACATCCAGGTTCGATACCAATCCCAGAAGTGATTTAGGATTATAAGTATTACGAAACAGGGACAGAAGCGCCTTGACATTTGTGCGCTATACTGTCTGTGGCAAATAAAACGGAACTCGTTGCCAACTGCCGCGTCGCTTGCTGCCAAATAAAATTACCATGAAAATCATATGGAGTGTTAACACTTTTTCATTTCATATTCTTTTATTTAACGTATGAAACTGATATGCCATTTATACTATTAAAAATCTCTCATTTCATTTTTATAAATAATACAGATTTAATTTGTAACTTGACAAAAACAAAAATCGTTTTGCTTGTTGCAAAAATTAAAAAAGCACTTTAACCGTTAATTTTAATATATTTTTAGACATATTTTTTTTATTTAAATATCGTTTACTGACTAACGTTTTTTTCTATTTTCTGAGCGTAAGAACGGTGGATAAGCCACTACACTAGAAAGGCGGTTAAAGAATCTATTCAATGAGTTTTGTGTCTTTAAAGTTCGACATAATACCACAGATAACTGACACTTAATACTGCAAATAGTGATAGGTTGTCAGCCTGTCAGTCTATTTTGTCGGGTAGGACAACAAAAACTAATCCCAGAGGTAAATTTTGACGGTTTCTGCGGAATGATATGCGAATAATATGATTTAAACTTTTTAGTCTGCTTTCAGTTGACCATATTTAATATCACCAATTTTAAAGAATATTGAACTATACGAATAAATAGAAAGGTATTTTTTATTTGCTATTTTACATTAGAATAGCTTATTTATTATACTTAAATGTTTACATTCTTAGATGTTTTTATCCTTATTCACGCACGTAATTGGTGTTCTACTTATGTTGCTTACGCTCCCTTGACATTCGTTTTCATTCCTGTCGAAGCAAAGCTGATGGCCTTTTTATGCCCTGACCTTATATAAGCGTTCAATGTTGTTATTACTTATATACAGAACTATCATTAAAAATACTGATAATTTTGCAATGTTATATGAAAAACAAATTGCTGATAAAAAATTGTACTTCTTTTACTACGATTATTAATAAATGGATTCATAGATATCGTGGATATGAAAAAGCAGAACAAGTTTTAATAATTGGAGTGGATAGGGATGCGTGTCCGTATCTATGTAAAACATTGGACGTAGCATATATATAAATAGAATATTATTAAAATGATTTTCAGGTTGTTAAAAACTGCAGTATTGAGGAGTTGTTGTTTAAATGTTAGTTAAGCCGTATTAATTAATAGTAAAGATATAGGTAGAGAAACAAAACAAAAAACATGTTTCAAACAAATTTAAATCGAGAAATGCAGAATATACAAGAATTATTAGGATTTTGTTTTTTTAAACGAGTACCTGGTTCTGAAAATGACAGTATCGACTTTAGATATATAAAATTAAATCATAATAATTTGTTATATATACGCAAATGGAACAAAAGGGCTTTTTATCCCCCGTCTATTGAATAAACATGATCTATGAGTATGAATGTGCTACTATTCAGTATCACATTAGGGCACGACTTTAGTGGCTAAAGAGAATCATACAGGTTCTTTAACAACTTCAGAGCTTAGAAACGGAGTTATCGTTGATTTGTTTATAATAAAACAATAAAATTACTCACCAGAACTATTAATACGTTTATGTAGTAAAAAGTCGTGTTACATATCCTTGACCAAATAATGGTTACTATTGGTACCTAATTTTTAATATAACTGAAAGCTCTATTTAGGACTGTACAATTATTTATTGTAAATTATATCTAAATAATGGTTTTTATTTCTTTCTTTAAATCGGATCATGTTACGGTCGTAAAATAAGGAAAATTTGAATAAAGAACAAGGATTATTTCAAATTGATTTGATATTGTTTTATATTTATTTGGTGACATACTAATTATGTACTATTTTTAATTTTTGGATACATTTTGATAATAGCTAACAATAAAAAAATTATATGGGGACATTTTATTGTCCTTCGTTACCCGCTACTCGCTCCGCTCCGCTCCCTCTCATGTAATATAGTATCTTTTTGAGTCGTTGGTACAGTTACAAACACGTGTGAATTTTCCCATACCCACGCCGAATGTACATACTTTTTCTACTTTTTGTGTTGTCGTCGTCTCGAATCTAACGAAATGTTCGTTATTTACTGTCTTTTGATCCTTATAATAACTTGATCGACATATGGCAACCCTTATCAAAAGAAAGTAGTCTAATAATCTGTTCTCGTTGGAAGTGGTGAAGAAGGAATTAAAGCAATAGAAAACACCTCTAAAGATTCTAACTGGAATTTAAGAGATTGAATTTTCCGATCGCTTTTGCATTTTTTGTTTTGTTTTTCTCTCTTTCAGTACCATCTTAGTTAGCCAGGTTGTAGTCGTTGATGAAAATCACTATATAAAAAAAATGAAAATATTCAGCTAAGCTCGACGATGTCGTTAACCAACACGCTTTAGTATTATTTTTCTAAATCATCAACAACCATCTCTACACGATAAAATATGAAATTTATTTTGATCACGGATGCAGTAAATTTATTCAACGTTTTTTTACTAAATGAATACAGATTACAATTGGAACCCTTAAAACAATAATAAAAAAATTAAATGTTTAGCAGTAGATGCTTTAATCGCTATGATGTTGATTGTAATAATCTAACCCGATACCTACACTACCTAGTACCTACGTCGATAGTAGTGCCAAATGACATAAATTTATTACAAAAAATAACTCTGCCCAGGGATTCAGTTTACGCATTGCAAATACAACCTAAAATGTATTGAATCGTATATTTTTATTTTTTACTGGGAAGAGTCATTATTTTTTCTCATTAGGTAGCTTACTGTTGAACCAATTACTGTGGTCAAATTCTAATGAAATCAGATTTTAAAAGAAACAAAAGTCCAGTACTTTATGTCTAATTAAAACGGGGCAGTCGTCTTGGTAAGGGCTTAACTCACTCATTATTTATTAAAAAAAACCCGCAAATGATAGTGGGAAAACGTTCCAAGTTTACTACGCGGAACGGTCTGGCTTCACGCCCAGTGAGCCAAGTTCTTCGTGTAGATTGACTCGATTGTGCATTGTGGGGTAATTTGAGAATTGTGACGTATCTAGATCGAAATCGAATGAATAATAAATGAGTACGTGTTCCTGTAATCTGTAAAGGATAAATGAGAACCATAACCTAATTAAAAATGCTATAGTTGATAATTGAGGTAGGAAGGTGAGAAAGAAAGAAGAATTTTATCTTTTTTTTAAGGTTATTGTATTTTTTATGTTAATAATAACTTTAACGGGAGATAACGAGTAGATAAGAAAACGAGTGGTATAATGATTGCCCTTTTTTATCCATCAGATAATTATATTACAACCCAAGGAGACTTAAAATGCTTAAAATTTGAAATGCCATCGATCAATTCCCAACATTTTGAGCTTTTCAATTGCGATTGGTTTAACATTATTTAATAGGTTACTAAGTTATTTAACGAACCACTTTATGTAAGAATATTCCGTATAAATACCCTTTACGGAAACGTGAAGTGAAATAACCACTTACATTACCGAATAAGATTGCAATATAAATATCTATTTTCATCGAAAACAAGCATTTTAAAGTAAATCACTAGTTCTTGAAGATAATAAACTAACCACGTGTCTACAAACATTATTTTATCGTTTTATTTCCTTGAGTACTATGCTAAGTACTTAGCGCTATTCTCTTAAGCATTATTTCGTAACGCATTCAAAATGATAGCGTAACTTGCAAATTACTTCACAGTAACAAGATTATCGTACTTTTCCCACACTTAATATGCTTTGGCCACCGCATTACAAGGGCTTTACAACAAGGTTCATTATTTTGTATTACTATTAAGATTCATTTGATAACAGTAACTAAATATTTTAATTTTGTTTGGAACTAAACTGAATGAAGGAAACTTAAAGCTAAGATAATCTAAGCTAAACACTCGAGTTTGTTATTACACCTTAGAGGGGTAAAGAATGTGCCATTAAGCTAGCTTTTCATTGATATTGCAATTGTCATGATTACTACTTTAATGAGTATTTGTAGTTTTCCTTTTGTCCCTTGACATTTCTCTAGTCAAGGAACAACTGTCCTAAAAAAAACCGGCCAAGTGCGAGTCGGACTCGCGCACCAAGGGTTCCGTAAAATATTTTTATTATATGATGTAACAAAAAATTTACGGTTTACGCAATTTTTCCTTTATCTGTGCTATAAGACGTTGCTTCGTACAAAATTTCAAGATTCTGAGCTCACGGGAAGTACCGTGTAGGTTTTGATTCCCTTGCGAGTGTCGAAATTTTGCGGAATTTTGCGGCATAAAAGGCTGTATCTTTTGATTGCGTTGGCTTAGAAGTTTGAGTTTTTCACAGCTCCAAGGGACAGTAAACCTGAGTATTTGATATAAATTTCAGCTTGATGCGTCCACGTGTTCTTGAGAAAAAGGGTCTTGACAGATGGACGGACGGACGGACGGACGGACAACAAAGTGATCCTATAAGGGTTCCGTTTTTTCCTTTCGAGGAACGGAACCCTAAAAAGATGATTTCTTCTTTAAAATGATTCAGATAAATATTATTGAATATCAGGTTTGAAAAGGGCCAAAAAAAAAACATTGAGACCTATATTTCTCTATATTACTTTCGATGTTGAAGGTAATTAGCGTTCAACATTGGTGAAACGATAGTAGCTTATAGTAGAAGTTGAAATACATACGTTTATATTTTGGACACGTTTGCCAGCGTTTCGGTAGCTTAGCGGTCAGCGCACTCGCCTGGATAGCGAAAGATCGTGGGTTCGAATCCCGCCTGAGGGCTCGGAATCGTAGTTGTTTTATTACACACGTTTTATATCTTATAGAAATATTGCATTGTGAAAGAAAAAAATTAAATAAATAAAAGCGAATACTTAATATAACGTTATGAAAACGCAAATTTTATTATACGTTATACTTAGAGCCTCAAACGTTATAGAGACTATATAGAGACGTTATAATAGAGTTAGACTTATGGGGTAAACTTCATGAGTTTAATTACTTCTTGTAGGTAAAAATGATTTGTAATTTTTTATAAGATAACAAAGTGTCATATTATATAATATTTTGGGGTTAAACAGTAAATATATGCCTTAAGAAGTATAGCAAGTTGTAAAAGTTTTTAATAATTCTGTCACAAGTAAACTTCATGAGTTTAATTACTTCTTTTAGGTAAAAATGATTTGTAATTTTTTATAGAATAACAAAGTGTCATATTATATAATATTTTGGGGTTAAACAGTAAATATATGCCTTAAGAAGTATAGCAAGTTGTAAAAGTTTTTAATAAATCTGTCACAAGTAACTAGAAGTGTATATTGGTAATCATTTATTATTTCAAAGGTAAACATAAGCCTTTAACTTGAAAAAAAATCGGGCCTTTAATATTTCAGCGTCATCACTGAAACCCTATACGCGAAGCGGTTTAATGAATACCGTTTGCATAAAATATTAGGCCATTACCACTGGGGTCATTCTCACCGCAGGGTTAGGCTACGTTGGGCCAGACAGATGTGGGGCTCGATCACTAAGCCGACGAACGGGTTGACGCGAAAATATGTCACTGTAATCGCGCGAACGTCAGAGGTTTCACTAATTAAGCCACAAGCCAATTTAAAATCAACAAAGCTTTTAATGGAACAGGAAAAGCAAATGGTAAACATAAAGATTATCTTAGTAAGCCGTCTGGTGTGCTAAAAACGGAAAAGTTTAATTAAAATATAATTTATGAAATAAACAAAGACACCTGATGCAGTATCCTATATTTATTCATTTATATTTATTATTTTTAACATGTCAAACTAAAATGTTGTATAAAATAAAATAATTTAAAATAAATAAATAAATATTTCGAATATCTCATGGACGCTGCATGTCGTATTATAAAGAATTTATACATAGAACTTTATATAGAATATTATTTTCTATCCAAATAAAACTTTACACTTATGTCCATTAGATACATTTTTAAATATGAAGGAAGTACTTGAAGAAATTAACAGACCGGGCTGTGATTCCTATCAACTTTAATAAAACTTCATCAAACAGCAATTTATTCTCCAATCCATGGAGTGCCTGACGAAGACAGATGTTGTTTTTGGAGAAAGAAAAGTGAGAGCAATAAGCAAATGCCTTTTTTCATAACGCTAAATTGGCTGAGGACAATCGGGAAGAGTGACGACCCTCGCGAATGACAACCCTCCCGAGTGATTGCTTGCGAATGGGAAAAGTGATTCTGATCACGAAAAAGAATAAGTTTTTCGGACTCTTTTGTTGCTGGAACTTTCAAAAAATTATATTTGAATTCGTACAATAGTATAATTTTACAGAATTATTCACACTCTTTCATGTTTCATGAGTCGTATACAAAATAAGCTTACTGCTTATCAATCAACCTTATTTTTTTAATTCAAATTAGAATTTCTGTATGCTATAATTACGATTCAAACGAAATGTACTATTTGTTCATGCGAACAATCATAAGTAAATAAGAGTGACTTAAAAAATATTCTAATAGGGCCTTTGTAAATCAAGTTACTTAACGTTTATTTGGCAAGCACATTAGTTGAAATCCCTAATGACGCAAATTACAGTGCCATTAAGGAAGTTTGCAACTAATCCAATACGAGAGGTCGTCGTAAAACTTAGGCGAGTATTAGTGCGGAGGTCATGTAAATGTCTCACGTTTACATAACAGTCACAGACTATAACTTATATAAAACTATTTTGATTCAGTTTTTATTATCTTAATAGTCAGATTTGTCAAAATATCTTGGTTATTCTTATCAGATAATTAATAGTATTTTTTAATCTGTTGAGTGCTTAGAAGCTGACTAATGCGGTTCAACGCTTTCAAGGTTTATATCAAAAGGTGTCTATTCAAAAATCCGCTGCGACCTACTTTAGCTGCATCTATCAATGTAATCTTCCCTTTTGAACGACATTTTACACTGCGATATCACAAAAAAAATTCGGCAGGTCCTCAGATGATGCCATCCATCAGTGGATTCGAAAAGGGCGATGACCCTCGTACCCCAATTACCATCTTTAGCTTTCAATTTGCCTCTTTGTGGTAACGATGTAAAAGGACAGCCGATAAAATTGGGGAATTTCAAGATGATGACGCTTCGTGATGGGGTAATGCTATTCATTATAACTTGTGAGAAAAGAAATTACCTGCGAATATATTAAAAGGAAATGCATTTTTCTTGTAATATGTTGAGCTTTTTGTTATTTTAGGTAATTAAAATTTATCTCAAATAATCTCGGTATCAAATGCTATTGGAAATGGAATATAAATAAGTTTTACAGAATCTTTATTAGGTAGACAATGAGCACAAATATCATTTGTATTTTATGTAAAGACTAGATGTATTTTATATATAAACAATACACAGACCATTTTACTTTAACTGTAGGAAGAAACACAATGCAATTGTTGCTATATTTAAAATTGGCAACTAATTTATTTCACTTGTACATCTAAAAGGATCATCAAACAAAACGCCAATTAGTCAATGTAATAGGATTGGGTTAGTTTTTTGTTTGCATCACTACGTGCTTAGCATAATTGCATTCACAATTATAGTGGTGGCATGACTACATAATGACAGTGTAAACTTGCTTTTTTTAAATGGCATTACATGGTTATAAATAACTTGCTTCTCAACTTTACTTTTTTACAGCCGACTTTTTTCGACTATATTACCAACTGTATTAAAAAGGCTAAGAGCAGTAAGGATTTCCTATCGTCTAATGTTAGTTTTAATTCAGTCGCAATTTGGAAGTTTAAACATGAATTATAAGTTATTACTAAGTTGTTGGTAGCTCTGACATACCTATCTACAGGAAAATAATTATAGATTCGGATTGCTCTCTTACAATGTTACATTGTAGGAGAGAAAAGATGTGATAAATTAAAAAAAAAAAATTTTAAAAGGTGGTCAAGCTTTTAATACGATGTTCGTTTGTTAGTTGTAGAATTTTATTTATATGTTATTAATTGTTAAAATATTTATATCTTTTGAGAGGTTAATAAGCGGCAGTAATTTCTTGAATCCAAACAAATATAAATATTTGATACTCTTTCTTAAAAGCCTTTGTTTTTCGTGTGAAACACATACAATGTTTATCCTTGGACAAGGTCTACAAGCATGGGAACAAAAAGGGACCGAAACATCAAGGCTATAGTAACAATGTCTATTTCTAATTAACATCTATACGGTGATTAAGAACTCTTTGTTTCGATATAAAACATTTGGTTTGACCTTCGAACTCGTAAGCTGGTAAAGAATCGACTTCTATAAAAAAAAAATAAAAACGGTCGTTATCGTTTGAAAAAGTTTAATCTCTTTTGTTCAGTTATTTTAGTTTAGTAATCTGCAATACTAAATAATCATAGATCTCGTGCTGTACTTTGAAAAGAAATAAACAAACTCACACGAAGAGCATCCATTTCGAATAAGAAATAATCGATATAGCTCAGCAGATTAATAAATTAAAATGGCAATTGACAGCTAGAGTATCGGCTGATGGGGCATTATGCCGACAGAACTGATAGCTGGACAAAAGTTAAGACTCGCATTAATTACGATTTGCGCATATCCAAATAAAACGTTTATAAGTAACAAACTTCACACGGCAATACGCTATTTATGCGTATTCAATTTTGTATATTTAGGTACTTGTAAGATAGATAGGTATAAACAACAATTTTTTGATTCAGATTTTATAAATACGCAGCTGTTTTGCTATATCAACATCATAAACATATTTTACTTAGTGGAGTAAAGTTCTTAGCAATATTTTCTCTCGTACGAGTCAGTAACATGTACGCATGATTATTAACAAAGGTAGCGGAGCAGACAGCGTATCGTAGTCATTGAACGTGTAAAAACAGAAAATAATATTCTTGTGTCATTGCGTGATTTGATCTACCAAATTAAATCTTCGAGGCTGGTGTATCTTCTATGAGATCACCGCTAAATGCTCTGATTCATATATCCATGTCGCTGTTGCATCATAACTTGTTACAATGTCGACGAACTATACATAATCTACGCGAATTAGAGTTACATGATCAGACAGAAAAGTTAAATATTTAAATTAATAAAAATTATTTCAGGTTAAATAGTTGGTTTACATAAAGATATTAATTAGTAAGCTCTTATATTAAGTATCTTGCATCATTATTAAAGAAATCCTTATTTCGACTGATTGTGATCTTAATAAGAGTGGAGTTTCTCGATTCCTATTTTGCATTACTTGCCAATTCAATACAAGTAAGAAAACTATGATGAAAAAGTGATAACGAATATGCAAATACTCGTAATTTTATACTCTGAGCAAGGGTCAATTGGGTTAACGAGTATTTCCTAGTTTTTATTTTGTGGCTTTGTTATAATAATTTGCCTCCGTACGAGGCGACCCATCATCAACCAAGGTAACCACTTTATCCAAATGGACAGAGTTCTAACCTCCTTGGTGCCCTTCTTTTCGTGGAACTACTCGTAACACAAGCTTTTGTCTTACCGCATAAGGTTAAGGGAATATATGCAATGTATTTGCAGCATTGGTTATATACTTTTCAAAATCATTCTTGGCCCCAACACTTCTAAAGACTTCAGACTATTATGAAGAGATGTGTATTACTCTGTATAATCTATTTAATATCGAATTACGAAAACTCCATTAACATTTTTAAGTTAAAACTGGTTGGTTAATATAACGTGGTTAAAGGTCTCTGTTGCTATAAACATTGACTATATTGCCATTTTATAGGGAAAGGGCGTGACTGATGGCTGTTTTATTGTTGTTTGAATAACATTGCTTGATCTATCGCCTATTTTCCCTTTATTTTCATTAAATCAAAATTTTCTCTCGAATTAATTAAAACTATTTGTGAAAATATCTTTATTGAGATAAAATTAACAAAAGGAGAAAACATAAAACTGGAATTTGGCAATGTATACTGATGTGGTATGAACCTTTAACTGTCTTACATAAACTTTTTTAAACACAGAAACAAAAAAAAAATTAAAACCGGGCAAGTCCGTGTCGGGCACGCGAAGCCCAATATAACGCAGATTTTATCTCGTCTTTATGCTGTCTGCTTTAGATAGTTAAAAAGTTCCGTAGGTTTGGTAATTGTCCATTACATACTATTTTTCTATGTTGGCCGATTATTATTTGTTAACCTGTGAAATTTTGAAACTTTTTTGTTCGTTGTAAATTTATCGCGATTTTAAAACGAACCGTTTAATTGGTTGAAGGGGGAGGGGAATTAATGCTTTCAAGCTTGGTATCTGGTAAACGGCTTCTTGAATTGAACGATGTATCCAACGATAGCCCATTTGTTTTTTCATCTTTACCGTGTAGGTAGACAGACAGATGAATAGACGGATGGACATGGTTCTTGTTTCTAAAACCCAAAAAGATTATAAAAAAGATTATAAAATTACTTAGATGTTGTGACCGTCAATTTAGGTGTTTCTTTCTTTGTTTTCTAGGAGCACATAAACTTGGTTGGATTTGATGAGAATCTGGGTCCGGTGGTATTATCGCTAAAGAACGAGCATGTAGCTGGTCAAGACCATACGAGGATACTTCTAAGGCTACGTACGGAGACTATGCACGGACTAATACCAACAGCAAGTAAGTCTTATTTAAGTGTAACCAAGAGAGGTTTTGAATACCAGAGTTTTCCGTTCCGATGGAAATAAAAACTACATTTTTATCACGTATAATTGACAGCCATCTGTTACCACGCTGGTTTTAGAAAGCTATTCGCCGACTATTATTAGTCGTTACTATAATTGTAGATATCGGTTGCTAAATATGATGTCCTAAAGATCACTAAAAATATTTTGTTGTTTAACAAGTCGATCTATCTACTATCTCTTGTAAGAACGACATGCAAGCCACTTTTGTACGGATTTTTCTTACTACTCAGGTTTTTCCAAAATTCTTATACCTTTTTCCATTCCAGGATCAAGCGTCATGCCGTCTCCTTTAAAAATGGCCAAGATGCTCAACGAACAAGTAAACGTAGATAACTTCATGGCAGTAATGAGCTTGAATGCGTCCCAGCTGATTGCTACATACGACGAGCATGTGTTAGTAAGCAGCTTCAAGTTTGGAGTTCTCTACCAAAAGTATGGCCAGACTACGGAAGAAGAACTCTTCGGGAATAACGAAACATCGCCTGCCTTTGACGAGTTCCTAGAAATGCTTGGGCAGAGGATTAAGCTTAAAGATCATAAAGGTAAACTTTCATTGTGTTTCTATAGAGTTATGTTAACTTATTTAATAGTACCAGGCAACTGGCAGTTATTACAGACAATTCCATACCTCATAGTGATTTAACCTCATGGTGGCGTTGTCTCGTTGCATTATAAAATATTGTATCCTGCAATCTGTATAATAGTACTATTCTGACTCATGACTGTATTCTAGGCTATAGAGGAGGACTAGATATAATGAACGGTCACACCGGCACGGAGGCGGTATACGAACAGTACTACAACCGCGAGATTATGTTCCACGTCGCACCATTGCTGCCCCACACCGCTGGTGACGCGCAACAGCTGCAGAGGAAACGACATGTCGGCAACGATATTGTGGCCATTGTTTTTCAGGTCAGTTATGATTATTGTATTCTAGTAACTCGGCAAAAATGGTGACCAACTTTAAACTATAAAGATTGCTGCTTTTGGCTCCATGTGTACCATGTAAAATTATTCATTTATTTAATTATACTTTAGTTCCTTGTTGCACTTATAGTTACAACCCGAGCATGAAGTAGGCTAATTGTAATTTTATAGTAAAAAAAAAACGTAAAATGTCATTTATGTACGATTGGAGTTAATAAAACTGCATTAACATTATTTAGTACATACAGGAAATTCAGATCAGTTTTCCATTATTTTCAAGCAATTTGAGAAACAAAAGAACAGGAAAACACCTGGTTTAAAAAAAAGGTGACTTTACATAGGTGAAGCAAAAAATAAGATGTATATTTCGATCTTTTTTTTTTCCCGTACAAACCTCTGGCTGACTCGCATTGTCCCATCGTTATGTCTGATTGCACCGTGCTGATTCGTCCTTCATATCCGTCCATCTTTTAATATTTTCGTGTTTTTTGTTGTTGCTATCAAAGTTGGTAATGTACATCGATATCGTCTATGATTAAAAAAAATTTTATTGATATCCTTCTGTTTTGTGTATAAATTTGACAGGGAAAACTATGACACAAATTTTGTGCTGAATATTAACACTGATAATTACATAAATTATTATAATAGAAAAATACTAGAAAAAATCGACTCGGGTCACAAGTGAATTCTCAGGCGGGAATCGAACCCGCAACCTTTGGAAATCCGGTCCAATGCTCTCCCAATTCCTCTCATTGATGAAACAACGCTGGCCTACAGCGTAAAATCAGGAAGGTACTAGAAAATTTCGACGAGTGTTCGCAAGGCTCGGTAGCTCAATTGGGAGAGCATTGGACCGGATTTCCAAAGGTTGCGGGTTCGATTCCCGCCTGAGAATTCACTTGTGACCCGAGTCGATTTTTTCTAGTATTTTTCTATTATAATAATTTATCTTATAAGATCGCATTGAAAATGCATAAAATATATAAAAAAAAAAAAAATTATAAAACTAAAATGGCTGTTTCATCTTAATCGATTGACCAAACATTTGTAAAAATGTTTCTTTCGAATACGAGAGGATGTTCCTCTCATTGATGAAACAACGCTGGCCTACAGCGTAAAATCAGGAAGGTACTAGAAAATTTCGACGAGTGTTCGCAAGGCTCGGTAGCTCAATTGGGAGAGCATTGGACCGGATTTCCAAAGGTTGCGGGTTCGATTCCCGCCTGAGAATTCACTTGTGACCCGAGTCGATTTTTTCTAGTATTTTTCTATTATAATAATTTATCTTATAAGATCGCATTGAAAATGCATAAAATATATAAAAAAAAAAAATTATAAAACTGATAATTACAATTAATTATAAAACTACTATCCTTTTTAATTTAATGCAACTCTGTTTAGGTATGTAAACCTAATAATAAAAAAAGGTCAGCTCCGACTCACGACTGAAGCTTACTCCTTAAGAACGATTGTCTTTGAACAGACACAGAAAATATTAAAACAAACCTTCGAAATAAAAGTAAAAGCTGTAGACATTAATTTGCGCACAAAAAACGTTACGCTGTCATTCGCTCACAAAATTTACTCTTCATATTTTTTTCATACTGGGCGCCTTATATGAAAATCAATTCTTAAGGAGTAAACTACAAAAGCTCAAGTATTGAGTAAACCTAATAAATATCTTTTCGTTTAACAGTAGTGACGTTAGAGATAAAGTTAAAAATAGCAGAATCATCGATCTTACCTTCCACTAAAGGTGCCCTTTTGAATTCCAGGAGAAAGCAACCCCCTTCACGCCCGACATGATCGCTTCGCATTTCCTCCACGCCTTCATCGTTGTCACGCCCGTGGAAGCAGCCGGTGGGGAGACCAGGTAAACATATAGTTCTAATTCTATAAGCCTTTCAGCTACAACTTTATTTTAATTGAAATAAATAACTTTAGCCAGTCCTTTGACATACTACCATCATATTTTTTACTCGCTTTTTTGTAATTTCACAACAAAGTATCTTAATTGTTTTTACAAATGAGTATTTTTTTAATTGACACTTAAAGAACCTTTCAAAACCAAAGTCTTTTTTTAATAATTTATTGGAATGTCTTCGCGGATAAGTACAAATATTTCACCGACCCTTTGATAGCTAATAATGATCGTTACCATCGAGTAACTTTAGTCGTACTGTATTTTAATTTAAACTTAGTTCGAGCATACTATATAAACAAATATATTTGATTTTGCTTATATATTATGTTCATTAAAAATGTTCTTAAAGATAGTATTGACGTTTAAAAAGACTACCTTGTCTCTACATCTAGCGAAGTCCACTTGTAT
The DNA here is from genome assembly GCA_927399485.1 of Calamotropha paludella. Taxonomy (NCBI): domain Eukaryota; kingdom Metazoa; phylum Arthropoda; class Insecta; order Lepidoptera; family Crambidae; genus Calamotropha; species Calamotropha paludella. Next base: position 10,791,422 of record OV656819.1, read on the forward strand.
TCATAGCTTCTGTTTTTTCTATTTTTAATACCTAGCACGAAGTTTGTCGGCTTTTATTACTTCTTCCGTGTCAAGGGACTTGTTTAACATAAAGTTTCTGTTACTTTACAACAACCGAGGCATTATTTGCATGGAACTGTAAAGAAAATGAGTCGGAAATTGGAATGGAAATTCTAGTGATTTGAATGCAAATGTATGTCTTCATAATCAATAGGTTTTAAACTAAGCAGTCTAAACAAATTTTAAGATGAAGTCTTAATTCTTTTCTTATTAAATCTGGGAAAGTAATCGTTTGGGGAATACAGAAGTGACGATCAGTTTGAATACTTTACTTTGGGATAATGCCATGAGAAACTTGAGTGCTGTTTATTCAAGTCTTTAAGTACAGTTAATCTGATACACTCTTGCTAATTGATTAAGTTACTGCAAATATTTTCATAGTATATTTTTCACGAGTCACATTTACACATAACATCCTTTGGTTTTTTAGTTATAAATATTTACACTGTCTTCTATTAATATTGTAAACGCGAAAGTTATCCATGTCATCATTACGAAGCTTTCGTGAAGAAAATATGAACCTAAACCTTTATCAATAACGTTCAATTTCCAGGTACAAAGTGGCCGTCACCGCTCGAGTAGACGTACCATTCTTCGGGCCGACTCTCCCACAGCCGCCGATATTCCGTAAAGGTCGTGAATTGAAGGAGTTTTTATTGACGAAACTTATCAATGCCGAAAACGCCTGCTACAAAGCTGAGAAATTCGCGAAGCTAGAACTACGCACACGCGCCTCCTTACTTATGGATTTGGCTGAGGAGCTAAAAAGTAAAACTGTTGAATTCCTCGGTACGGGTACAAGAGTGGAACCGGGTGCTGTTTCTCCGCAACCGGAGGGTACACCGAAGCAGGATGGACCGGGTGCTAGATTTATCGATACGGTTAAGAAAGCGCTCATCTCTAAAGTAAGGTAAGAAACTGTAACGAAAATAAGTTTTATTTTTAATCATATGACCATTTATAGCAATGTTAATGAACTGCACAAGTTCAGTCGCCTAGTACCGTGTATTCTTTTTATTGCTTCCCATAAAACTCAATGAATTACTAGCTCAGTGTAGTAGTAGACTAATGTTTTTATGGTGATGTTTTATAGAAATGTACAAATAGTAATAATCAGTGTCAGTTATACCTGAGTTTTCCATTTTATTTTTATTTAAAACTAGAGAAAATAAATGGTGTGTACCATTCAAACAAAATGCTTCTGATTAAACTTAATATCACTAATAAGGTTTAAATGTTATACTACAGACAAAAAAGATTCACACTACAACAGTGGTAAGACACCCGGAATTTCCAGATATGACCGTAATCGGAAGATATACGAAAATTAAATTTTAATTCCTTATTAAAATCTATAATTTCCATTGAAATCTTTTGTGCGGTGGACATCTAATGAATCTTGATTGTTCATATAACAATAATATTAAAATATTTTTTTAGGAACTAAAATCAATCTTAGAACAGAATAAGTAATATATAAGGTATTGCTCAACTTTAAACTTGCTACAAATTGTCTTCACGTATTATTCAAAACTTTTGAAATCAATTTTCAGGTCACCAAGTGTAGACACGAATCTCTCTGGCGATAGCAACAAGAACGTTTTAAACAAAAACAAAATATCTGCTTATGAAACTCACACTCCTAATGTAAGTATTTCATACATTTGTATTGGTAATAAAGTACATTAAACTGTTATTATAATAGAAAAATACTAGAAAAAACTAAAAAAAAACCATTAAACTGGTACATTGACAAGACGAAAATCATGTCAAATATCTATATCGCACCTGTATCGGTGACTTTTAGAACGATACTCTGTACGTTGTCGATAAATATTTTTTTAACTTAGAACAAAAAATCCATTTAGGTTTGTCCAACTTCGTTAAATAGGTGACCTAAAGATTACACCTCAGCTGGGCAGCTGTCAGGATGTTACGCGATATTTTCGCGTTCCAAATCCCCAAGAGTTAAAGTAACATGACCATGCGTGATAAAAATGAGGATATTCGCAAGACAACCGTAGTTACCGACATAGTTCTTCGAGTCGCAGAAATAGCATAAGCAGAAATAGCAATGGGCAGGCCATTGCTACGACACTCGCAGAACTGATGACTGTGGGGGACGAAAGGCTTTCGAGTGGCAACCATGAACTGGACTAGACGCAATGTGGGGAGGGCCCCTACTACAGTGGACAGATGACCTGGTAAAGGTTGCGGGAAGACAATATAGCTGCAAGTAGCCACTCCTGGGGCACTTTAAAGAGAAGGCCTATATCCAGCACTGGGCTCGAAAGAGCTGATGATGATGAAACTGTTGCTAGGGTATTTTTAATAATGAGATTTTAACGATTAAAATGAAAGTTTGTGTTATGATGTTCAATGAGTTATTAAAGCTGACTAGAAAATCCATAGAAATTTAATTTCATGTCAGATTATGGTCAATTTTCAACAATTCCAGAGCGGCCGTTCCAAATCTTCGATACCATCTTCTTCGGCAAGTGCTGTTTCCGTTCGGTCGGCTGGTGGTTCTGGGGAATCCAGTCCAGACGTGACGTCACGGGTTGCACAGCCCCGTCCCGCCCTCCACGACCACAGTGACGACTCCAGTTTGAACTCTGTGGACTTAGACCCCCTAGGTAAGCTTAACGTTTTAAGTATCGAAGCTTAACAAAAATACTTAATAATGTTCGCAAAATAAGTTTGGTGGACGCTAAGTAAATTCAGGTGGTAAGGTTTAATTAGTATGGTGACCAATTATATTTAATATTTTTTCTGAAAGGCTTAACCTAAGGTTGTCAATTAGACGATCACTGTATGATGTCTTTTTTTTTGTAAAATATCAACAATTATAAAATAAAGCGTTACAAACTTTCTACTCACTTCACTTACTCTGACCATCTAGAAAATTCATATCTGGGGAAGGTTAACACATCCTTACATTACAAATTAAGTTTCTCAAAAATTGCAACTCTGCTAAAAGTTAAATGCAGTAGGTTCCAGTGTTTAATTGTATGAAAATTTCTATCCTCTATTTTCATTTAATATAAATAGTAAAGGTATGTAAAAATCTCTGAAATTCATAAGGCGATACGGACTAATTAAGTTTATAGTTTTTATGGCATATATTCGGAATTGTGGTTGCTATAGCCAGTTTACCTTGTCTTAATAATATTCATTCACGTCATGTAGGTAATGTGATAGCGAATAATTACAATAACATCTATTATTTTCGTCATAATTTTCGTGTAACATTAATAACATATTTTTTTTTTAATCATTTATTTCCATCTTGAGCTCCTGGTTTAAAATACCACGTTTGATTGGTAGTTTGCATATAGAAAAACTTTTATTTTGTCATTGAACTTAAATTTTTCTGCCCAATTAGACGACAAGGACTGGCTGAGTTGTGGTAAAAGTGCAACAGGTTAGTCCGGTATCATCAGTGTTTAGTTACAGTAGAATAATTGTAGTTTAAAACTTAAAAGCATGCGTTGTTAGTTTTTATGTATTTTATTCACTTGATTGACATAATATTTTGGTTTAAGTAGGTCAATTCATGTGGAAAGATCTGTAGTGGATAAAAAGTAAAAATTCTACGCAAAAGGTTTTCATAACCTATAATTATTAAACTTTCGAACTACCGTTGGCAACGAAAATAGAGATCTCATTGATTTTCATTCTGCAGCTAATAATAGAGACCTGTCGGTGTCCCCAATAAAATATTGGCAAGTCTTATAAATTTGATTTTATTTGACTTTGATTATATATCGTCTATTGCCAAGCGAGTTTATTGCCACTTAAATAATGTCTGGTAAAATTATCAATTAAATAAAAATTTAAAAAAATATATTTATAGATAAAAAGTAGGCATTTTGTTGTTAGACAAAAACAGACGATTATCTTATTGTCCCGTAGATTTTGATATAGTATGTGTTTTAAATAAATTTACATAAGTATACTTGCTAAACAGGTGCAGTTTACGTAGACAGCGATACGGGTCTTGAATCTATGTCGTCGGCTGAAGCGGGAGCCAACACACGAGGAGAGCCTCTGGCGGTGCCCCGAGCAGATGCTGAACAGCTCCGACAAGAAGTATGCCGCTTGAAAAACGATAAACTGGATTTATTGAAGCAAAATATTGTAAGTACATTACCTATTGATGGTCGATGATTGTAATTCTATTAACGTTTTTTATTATGATAATACACACATTGAATTTCCGTTGTTAAAGCTCAAAAGATTGTCGTAATTAGAGATAAGCAATACTTGCTCACTCCGTAAAAAATAGGCGGGTAAAAATTGTATTATACTTATTATGGATAACATCGAAAAATTCAATCTATTTAATTTCATAATTTAAAATAAGATATCTGTATTTTCACATGCAACACTTATTACTTGCTTAAATAATAAATCCCAGAATATTAACAATATAAGAAGTACGCCATGAATTGCTACCAAAAAACAATCACACTGCCTAAAACTCATACTAACTTTGGTGAAAACCTTCAATGAACAGAGAACGTTTTCGTTAAATCAATATTATAATTTCAAAAATAGGCCGGCAAATGTATACTTTTTTTGCAATATTTTGTCTGAGGGCTGTGTAAGTTGTGAATATGCGAACGTCACTGTCGCGTTTGAGTTACAATTTCAAATCCAGACTTTATTTCATTAGCAATAAGGTCTATCATACAAACATTACATTAAACGCGATAGTAACGTTGGCACATTTTGTTTCTCTGCATTCATGTTTGATGGACATCACTACATAGTATAAAACAAAGTCGCTTTCTCTGTCGCTAATCTTTAAAACTACGCAACGGACTTCGATGCGGTTTTTTTTAATAGATAGAGTAATTCAAGAGGAAGGTTTGTATTATATGTATAATACATGCATATTATAGTAGAGCATTGCATTCGTGCGCAGCCGGGGCGGGTCGCTAGTAATTACATAAATAAAATATTTAGTAAGAAACTGTTAAGCCACGTGTGTTCAATTTGTTTGATTGTTACAGACGTGGCAAAACGAGATAAAATGCTTACGTGAGAGAGAGATGGCGCTACAAGCTGAGTTGGCAATTGCAGCCAGAGAAGTGAGACGCCTCCGTGAACAGCAGGCGACTGGCACTACTATACCACCACCTTCAACCCACGATTCTACAGCTTAAACGTATCATGAACCTTGTTGCATTGCAATAGAGTCGAAAAGACGTTTAAATCGTTGTGATCTTCTTAAAAAAAAGCTTTATTTCTGCGTTTAAGCAAGGTGATCAATCACTAGACACCGTAACTGATGAATGTTTATGAATCGGTATAGATCTCTGGAGCAGCGAATATGCAAGGCTGATTACCTTGATGAGGAATAATACTATCAAAAGATTTCGGAAACAAAATGTTGTATATGATGTAGAGAATCTATGTAATATAACTGCATTGTAGCTCTCTAAATATATGAATTTTCCAATTCCAAAAATGGAATATTTTTCTACAGTTTGCTATTGAGTGGCATTATTTCTTCTGCTCATAAAATATTTTTGTCTACTATTTCCTTACCTTTTAGGAAGTAGAGAGACTAAATATACCTTTTATTGTGCAATATACCTATTTGTTTTCGGAACCTATTTTATTTGCATAATTATGTCGGGTCACGTGCTTTGGAAAAAGCAATCGATACGATTTGGCTTTGCATAAGCAGTCTGCATGCATTTGTTATAAATAATAATTATGACGCAATACTTAGAATTATGTTGCTTTTTAAAAAGTGACCATTCCCTTTTCTATTGCATTATTTATTTAATCCCAGTTTTACGCTTCTGTCACATCTCGACTGACATAAGCTAATATAATACATTTAATACGAATTTCACTAGGTAATTAAAGATGATATGATTCGAATCTTTTATATGTCAATGTACAAAATCTAATCTGTAATTATGTCTACTATGTGCTAACTGCTTTGTAAATGTTGTGATATTGTAGACATAATACTTTATAAATCGATATATTTATAGTGAAAACAATGATTACGTATACATGTATTATTATATTATTATACACACAATCTAAGTTATGTCTTTTTCCGCACAGTGTTAGGTACACGTAACTTTTATAGCAAATTTTTAGAGACATATTAAACTGTTTTGTAACCTGTAAAGTAAAATTCATTAGAAACTCTCAATTAAGTTGGTTACTTCAGGTATGTGTTAAAATATTCTGCTTAGAAAATTCTAAAGTGGCAAATGATCACTATATTAGGTGAAATGGTATTGCTTCAAGTTGTTAATATAAATTCTAAAATTGCAACGTTTTCTATGTTAGTTTATAGATTTTAACGGTACCTACCATTTAGGCCTTGAGTGTATGTTAGGAAACCTACATACTGTGGTGCATTAGAGAATAAATGTGTTAATAGAAATGACCTTTATCTATGTTATATAGAACCAATAAAATTATACTTATATAGAAAAGCCCAGTATGTTCATAACAAATTATGTCTTCAATACTTTCAGTTTATATTCAAGAAAATCAAAAACAATTTATTCCTTTTTTCCTATAGGTATACAAATTTTAGTTTACCAGTTTTTGTAAATATATTGAAACTGGATCTAGGCTACTGATTAAAACAGTATTTTTTTTCTAATTTATACTTGATTTAAGTCTCGTTTATCGAGTTTCTTTGTGTTTGAAAAATGTTATGTTGTTTATAATTAATATTTTATACCAAAGTTAACATTCCCCACTAAATAGTTTAGTTTTTATTATTTACCGTAATTATGGAGCAGTATTTCATTTAGAATATGTAATGCGCAGTAGACTTAATCTGTGGTTTTGTTAAAATAGATATTTTTGGTTGAAGGCTAAACAAGCCAGAACCAGGAATGATATTTTGGAAAAAAATCTTTCTCATAGACTATGTTAACTAACCATTAGGTTTATGTAACTGTTTAGTATCACTTTATTGAACGGGATATGTTTGCGCACTATCTAAGTATACATTTACTTTCTTTATTAAATGTATTCCTTTGGATTTTGTTCGACTGTTGATTATGATGTAAGTTGATTGTAATTAACACTAACTGTTGATTCGTCTTCATTTAGACTTAAACCAAATATTGCGAGCGCGGAGCGTTAGAGGAAATAGTTTATAGTTTAAGAGATAATATTGAAATATATAATAGTTGATAATACATAGCTATTGTTGTTTTATTACTACTACAGACTACTTATTTTACAGAAAGTGGTTCTTTCATTTCATTACAAACATACTGTTAGCTTAAAAGAGCCAATATGAAGAATTGATGTAACATATCAACTTTTTATGAGACTACAATTATTTGTGGAAATTAATATATTTCTACTTTTTAAAAGACTCAATAATTAAACTAGCCTAGGCTAACTATACTCAATAATTAAAGTGCCTCAAATAAGGCATTGTAGCTGGATGGGATGGTATCCCTGCCACTTTTATTAGAGCCGGAAAGGTTGTCTTGTAATACTTAACCAATTTTTAATATTTGTCTTTCATCCGTTGTTTTTCCAAAAGCGATGAGAAGCCTATCACTTCTGGTGTTCCACAGGGTAGTGTGCTTGGGCCAACCCTGTTTTTAATTCTTAAAAACGGCCTGTGTCAATTTGCTCTTCCAAACAGTAAAATCATAACATTTACTGACGACACTGCGATTCTTGTTCAAAGTAAAACTTGGGAAGAGATTGGTGTCCTTGCCGAGAGTGCTTTAAGGACGGTGGAAGCATGGCTATTACAAAATATGTTACTTCTAAATCTCAATAAACTTGTTTTGTACCATTTGCACTAAAACTACAATTTCAACCCGATTCTTCGTTTTAGATATCTTCACATAAGAGGCCGTGCTCATCTGTTGGTCAAACTTCTTGTACTGTACACAACTGTATTCCTGTCGCATGGATCACTCACGTCAAAAACTTTGGTGTTACTGTTGATAGTGTTATGTTATGGAAGCAGCATGTCAACTCCATCTCAGCACGAATCAAAAACTAATCTTAATATTCTGCAAATTGAGAGTCTGTGCTGACGTTAACGAACTCAAATCATAGGACTAACTATTGTGCTGTCTTATTGAAATGATTATGGCTTTTACCGTAAGTGCCTAGACACAAACATTAAATTATCAGCAACTTTTTATTGCATATTATGTTTTAGATCAACATAGACAAGTCTTTTTTATTTTCAGTTATATATACGCTAGCGACATCTCGTTGATGATGTAAATATTGCAAGAAGCGGATTCGTGTTTTGTATTTTATCTTTACGGGTCTAGATGGCGCTGCTCTCCATAAAAATATAAAAATCCTTAATAAAATTCAAATTTAACCATGAATCGTTAACGCAAGTTGTACATTGGATATCTTTGGATATTATAATCTACATAGATGAAAGCAATTGTTTTCTTATTTTAATATTGAGAAATTACTTTTGTTAATCAAAATATACAACAAATTACATTTTGTTTTTATTGATACCGTTACAGAAACAACCATTTAGAAATAATAAGTAAAAGCAAGATTCTACTGTTGCACACTAATGAATCTAAAATATCAATTAAAAAGAAAGTAAAATGTACGCTTAGTTTGGCAGTTGAATTAGAATTTAAATGAAACACTTTTTTCACTGTTTATTTGCGCATAATTTATATTTAATCTTGACATATTGATTCCTTTTCAGGAGCCGTGATCACTGGTTGACTTTATTTTCTTGTCGTCATATATTTTCTACCACGTTCACAATATTTTAACCGGCCCGCTCCTATCTAGTAAAATTTGTTTTTATAATTTAAATTTACCTGTTTTTTCTTTACAGTTCATTTTTATTTTATTACAGTGCTTATAATAACATAGTTACTACCTAACTATAAATCTTTCGCATTTGTACCTAAGAGTTAGAGTTGTATAGAAAAGCACGACCCAGCTGTGACTCCTGTTAAAACAGTAAATAATGATACCAAATTAGAAAATGAAATAGGTTTCGTAATGGGTCAGATCATGTGCAGTCTATTATATCTACACTGACGAGAATCTTTTATTATGCATCTTATTGTGCTGTCGACAATTCATTTATAAATTTCACAAACAATGTTCTGAAGCTTTCGGGAATGAAGTAAGTAGTTGTATTCATCCTTTTCGGTATAGGCGTGGGTCTAAACCATAAAGTCAGTCCTAGAGTAATTTATTTTCTTACTTATAAGTGATAGATGATCGATGAATGATATGATAAATGAATAGTGAAAAAGAGTTCAGTAATAGTGTGGAGTTTTACTGAAATCTCCCCGAGGACTTCTTGCGAGAATAGTATAAGAATTAATAATTAATAATAAATACACCATTTTTACACTATCCAACACAAGATAAATTTAAACACGAAAAATAAAACCACCAAAGTGACGTTTCTGGCTCCCGCCATCGGGACTGAAGTAGCGGGCACAGTTAGTTTTGTTAAACGATCAAGAAATTCTTCTTTATAAAATGATAAATTTTAAGAGCGATCGAATGGAATTCACTGTACTGTTTCTATTGATGCGCTGTATAAAAAATGAGCTGAGGTATTAAAAATGCTGATAGAAATGTACAAAATATTATTTTTCAATGTTTGCTCAAAAAACTTTGATTTTCTGTATCGATTTTTTCTCTTTGCTTTCCACTGTTGAATCCTGTTTTGACTCCGGATCGTACTGTCGAATCCATGTTTCATCAACTGTGAAAAGAAGAGAAAAATTCGTCAGGAATGTCGCCACAAATGTTCGAAAACTTCTGCGAAGTTGTCACTCGACGCTATTTGTCCAGCTGCGTAAGCATTTTCGGCACTCATCGCGCATACTCCGTTTTTATATCCAAAGGCTTATGCAAAATGTCACCGATTCATATCTGGCTTCAGCTACCTGCCACAACTTGATTCGCCGATCTTTGGAACAAGATTTCCACTTTTTCAATGTTCAGTAGTTTCGGTGATGTTTACGGTTCAATTACTAAATGCGTAATGATGCTAATGTCACAATTAACTATAGTAATGTGCTCAAAATTTGTCAGCCACCCCTCGTATTTATAACACGAGTGAGTTAGTAAATATATACATACCTTATTTATAAAAATGTTTTACTAAGTCTGAGGTTAGTATTTTTCTCGTCTCTCGTTAAGATATTACGTTTGAAATGGACCACATTTTCGAAGTAATCCGTGGTAATTTATAAATTCAAGCCTCTTTTGGCACATTATTTAAGATGAAGTAAAAAACTAATGCTCCATTTTAGATGACATCTTGCTAAATGTTAAGTACTATCCGGTATTAAAAATTACGTGTTTTATATTTATGCTCACAGAGAGATTCTGCATACAACACTATGCTAATAAAGTTCATGCGTAACAAATTAATACAGAATCTGTTATACCAAACAATATTATGAATAAGAAATGTATGCGACCGAAGGGACAGCCGGCAAGGTATAGAGGGTGAAAAGTTTGGCTAATTAACTTTCGAACCCCTTTGAGTTTTATAATTAGAATGACTATTACCTATAAAACAAATAAATATATAAACCTTTTGCTTCTATGAAATGAAATTCCTTTGCGATATACTGAAAAATTCTACGAAAATACATGATATGATACATATATAGCAAGGATCTTCCATAATCCGGGCGGCTGGTTTTTCCTCAAAGGATGTAAAAGTAAATCTCAACATAACGGGTTTGTTGAGTTTTGTCCTGCTTTTGTAATTAACATTAAGAAGTATTAAGTTACCTGAAAAGAATTTAAAATAAGGTGGGTGGACCATGGAAGGCCACTCTAACGAGTAAACACTGACACACTTTATTTATTTTTTTATTGGATAAATTAATAAATTTAATCACTATTTAAAAATCTTCCAAATGGCCTTGCAAAGAACAGGGCTCCAAACAAGGCCAATATTATAAAATGAGTCGTTCAACTTAAACATAGAGTTGTAACAATTAATATATTCACTTTTACTAAAACTACTTAATAATTTCTTTCATTTAAGCGAAACATTAATTGCGAAATATATTTTTATCATCTATAAAAACTCAACGAACATTACTTGAACACCATCGTATAACTAAGAATAACTTTATGGAAATTATTTGAAAATAGCAGTAATGAGTATTATATTAATATCAAATGACTTGCCAACGCGTTTTATGATGAAATTAAAAACTTTTTTTTAGCTAAAATGGTCTTTTTATGTGTCCGTTCTTTGTAAGGTTATAATGTTCCTAAGAAGGCCAAATTAACAATTATAATATGACTATTTTATATTAAATATAATAAAATAATAGACACTACTTTAGTTTAATTTCAGACGTAACCTTTCCATAAAATAAATTTAAATGTAAACTCGAAATGTAATAATTAAAAAAAAATCTATTCAAATTGAGTTGAAAAGTTTAATAGCCCTTACAAATTAAAATATTATAAACATAAAATATTGTTTTAACTTTAAGATTACGTGTTTATAACAAAAAAGTAAGTTTTCATATGTTCATGGTTTGTAGATGTTCCTTGTAAGGCCCATGTACCCTAGCAAGGCCAACCGTTAAATTTTCGATTGGCCTTATAGGGAACCACCGGCTTTCCTAGGAACACTACTAATATTTTAACTTAAATCGAGGCATTTTTTTTCTTTAGTCTCATACCAATATTCTTACACGACAATTCAGTCTGAAATATGAGGAAATAACGGGTTATTTAACTAAAAATTAACATTTTTTTGTACGCGCGAATAACAATTGTAACGTCGATGACCGAAGTCTACGAAGCGTGAGATCGCAGCGCCACAATAGCGGCGCGAGCGACTCGCCGCCGCATCTGTGGACTTGAGTTTGATGGATCTAAGTGTGTAGTAACAGGAATATGTCTTTACATGTCAATAACTACAACTTTTTAATAGTTGGCCTTCAAAGAAGCGTGGCCTTCCATGGTCCACCCACCTTGTAAGGACATCGTTATATAAAACAGCACAAAACAAATCGTTGCATATTAACAATACTGCCTCTAAAGATTTCCTTTCTTTCATATTTCTCATCCCAGAGTAGAGCTGGAGTCATGTCCTTCTATCGGCTTGGATCTACACATTATACCCACATATCACACTCAATGAACACTATGATACGCATCACGGGACACATCACATCAGCACTGTTGAAAAATATTTTAGCCGGCTGGCTAAAATCTGGCTGGATTGTGGCACAAATATGGGGTAAAAATTACTAGCATAGATGTAACACTAATATTGGATTGACCAAAATTACTGCGTTTAAGGATTTTTTTAGGCTAATGCATTGAAAATGAAAATAACTTTATTCAAATTCACTTAAAGTAAGTTGTTTTGAATCGTCCAACATTTTTACCTACCACCCATTCAGGACGTCGCTTAACTGACAAGAAGAATGGGCGCAAGAAACTCGTCAGCTTTAACAGAAGTAACGACATTTACAATATGATACGTCGTCACCATACATAATCCACAAAAAATAAATAAAAAAAAAACTAAATTATTTTGTTATCATAATACTAACAGTGTTGTAATCAACGAAATAATGATATCATACATTATTTCGTTGATTAAAACAAAGTCAACAAGTATCTGTACTTATTAAGTAAGTATCCCTGAACCAGTGCTGGGTTAGCCACGAAGCAAGAGTAGCAAATACTGCGAGCCCCGCGCATTTGGGGGCCCCGCGCACCAATGTTTTCTGACCATAAAAAGTATTATTTATAAATTAGATTTAGTCACAACTCACAATTGCTAAGAAGAAAATATTTGCTTAACTATAATTTTATTTTTCTATCTGCTGGTTATACAAAAAATCCTGTTTCCCACCGCACTACACGCAAGTTGGCAATACTGCTAAAAAAAACGGGGAATTCCCTGATAGTTTCTCCGTGCTAGTCGTAATAAACCGACCGATATGAAAAGGGTTATATTATATATAGACGCTGTTAAGCATTCGCGTGTTAACCCACACCGAGCTAGTTTTGAGTAATCAGCTGTTAAATTTTTTTGAGAACAATCTTCTTTTTCCGCTTATGTTAAGCAAAAAAATATTGTTATGCGGCATCATTTTTTTTGTTGAAATGCATAGATTAATAAAATAAATGTATATATTATAATAAATTCATTTTGAAATAAAAAGAGCTTAAAAATGGTTGATGCTTAAATTGCTGAAGGGTTTATTATACATTAAGCATTCACGTATTATGTGCCTTAACACATTAATGCAAAATTCTGATTTGTTGTTTTAAAATGAATAAGTGTACTCATTTTTAGAAAATGTCATAAAATAAACTTCTAGCATATTAAAATTTTAATGCACTTATTTATTTAAAGTTTTATTGCTATAATATGCTTTGATTTACATTATAAGTACTGCTTAAAATGAGAAATCCAATAAGTAAACACTTATATTATTTTAATTATTTCAAAATTTTAAAGAAATATTTTAACTTATTTTTTATTATTATTTCAATTATATTAAATAAAATCAATATAATTATACTTTTTTTGTATACATCAGATCATCATCATCATCATATCAGCCGTACGACGCCCACTGCTGAACATAGGCCTCCCCAAAGGATCTCCACAACGATCGGTCCTGTGCTGCCCGGATCCAGCGTTTTCCCGCGACCTTGACCAGATCGTCGGTCCACCTCGTAGCGGGCCTACCCACTGAGCGTCGTCCGGCACTCGGTCGCCATTCGAGAACCTTTCTGCCCCAACGGCCATCAGTTCTCCTTGCCATGTGTCCTGCCCATTGCCCCTTAGCTTCGCAATTCTTTGAGCTATGTCGGCGGTTTTTGTTCTCCTACGAATCTCCTCATTTTTGATTCGATCGCGTAGGGAAACACCAAGCATAGCTCTCTCCATTGCCCGCTGGGCGACCTTGAGCCTTCTTACAAGACCCATAGTGAACGACCACGTTTCACTGCCATAAGTCATCACTGGCAACACACACTGGTTAAAGACTTTCGTCTTAAGGTACTGAGGTATTTTGGACGCGAAAATGTATCGCAGCTTCCCGAACGCTGCCCACCCGAGTTGGATTCGACGAGAGATCTCTTTCTCGAAGTTGGACTTACCTAACTGTATTGTATGTCCTAGGTAAACATAGTGGTCAACAACTTCGAGTGTAAAGTTCCCAACATTTACTGGAGCGGGTGTAACATGGGCGTTGGACATAATTTTCGTCTTGTCCATGTTCATCTTAAGACCCACTCGTTGGGATGCGTTACTGAGATCTTCGAGCATGGTGCTCAGGTCTTCCAAGGTCTCAACCATTAGGACCACATCATCGGCAAACCGAAGATGCGTCAGGTACTCGCCGTTGATGTAGATGCCAAGTCCATTCCAGTCCAGAAGCTTAAAAATATCCTCCAACGCAGCAGTGAACAGTTTCGGAGAGATAACGTCTCCCTGTCTCACTCCTCGCTGTAGTTGGATAGGATTAGAGCTCTGGCTCTGTACTCGGACCGACATAGTGGCGTTTTAGTACGGGCACCTTAACACTTCGATATACCTGTAGTCCACTTGGCACCTCTGGAGAGACTGCAGCACCGCCCAAGTCTCGATCGAATCAAAGGCCTTCTCATAGTCCACAAACGCCAAGCAGTGGCCGATTATACTCTTCGGTCTTCTGTATAACCTGCCGCAGCGTATGAATGTGGTCTATGGTGCTAAAGCCTTTTCGGAAACCGGCTTGTTCGGGAGGTTGGAAGTCGTCAAACCTGCGAGCAAGACGATTCGTGATGACCCTCGAAAACAGCTTGTAGACATGGCTCAGAAGCGAGATGGGTCTGTAGTTCTTCAGTAGGGTTTTATCGCCCTTTTTGAAGAACAAAATCACCTCGCTTCTGCTCCATGCCTTCGGCGTTTTGCCCTGGACGATGACAGAATTAAAGAGCTTCTGGAGGACTTTAAGAACCGGCGTGCCGCCCGCTCTCAGAAGCTCTGTTGTAATTCCGTCATCTCCCGCGGCCTTGTTGTTCTTTAGCTGTTTGAGGGCCATTCTAATTTCGTACAGGCTGACGTCCGGGATATCTTCGGTATAGTGTCGGGTAAGCTTGGCTGTAGGATCTCGAGCTCTGCTTTGGCCTGGTGTGATACTGGAATACAGCTGCCTATAGAAACTCTCAATCTCTCTCAGGATTTCAGGAGTCGATGAAATGATACTGCCGTTCTCAGTTTTCAGCCTCGTCAGTTGACTTTGCCCAATAGACAGATCTCTAGCGAACACTTTGGAGCCTTTGTTCCGCTCTATGGCCTCTTTGATACGCTCGGTATTAAATTGGCGAAGGGCGCTCGTCAGCGACTTCGAGATCTGTCTATTAAGCTGTCTATAACGTAGGGCATCCGCTGAGTCTTGCAGTCTCATTTCATGTCTCTTATCCATGAGTTCGAGTGTATGTGCGGAGAGTTTCTTCAATTTGGGACGGTGGGTTTTGAAGAATTTTGACCCTACCGTACGGACAGCATCCACAACCAGGTCGTTCAGATCGTCCACATCTATGCTGTTATCAAGGGTCTCGAAGCGGTTCTGGAGCTCGAGCTGAAAGCGCTCGGGGTTTTGAATCTGGGTCGGCACTGGTCGGAGCGTAGATTTTATCAGTCGCGATCTTTCAAACTTCACGTTCATATTCAATGTGCCTCTTACCAGTCGGTGATCGCTCCCTGTCTTAACAGCGTTGATCACAGAGACGTCATTGAATATTTGCTTCCTCGTTGACATGATAAAATCGATCTCATTTTTGACCTTGCCGTCGGGACTTATCCAGGTCCATATAGAGGTTCTCCCTCTCCATAAAGTCCGCCAGCATCTGGCCTCTGTCGTTCCGTTCCCCAAATCCAAATTGCCCCACTCTCAACTCGTCACCGCAGCGCTTCCCCAACTTTGCATTGAAGTCCCCCATCACAACCGTGTAGTGGGATTTGTGACTATGTATGGCCCTAGAAATCTCCTCATACATAGCCTCCACTTCGTCATCGTCGTGTTTCGAGGTTGGGGCGTATACCTGGATGACCGTCAACGAATACCGTGATGATATTCTGAGTACCAAGTATGCCACTCTGCTGGAAACACTACCGATGGATAGCACGTTGTTGACGAGGGACTTGTGGACGATAAACTCGACAGTCGACACCACCCACGGACAGTTGGTCGCCCTCCCGGAAGTACAGCAAGTTACCGAGGCCAAAATTATCGTGTCCTCTCCCTCTCTTCGGACTTCAGACAACCCGATGACGTCCCAGTGTAACTTGCCGATAACTTCTTCCAACTCTGTAATTTTCGCGTCGGTCCTCAATGTGCGCGTGTTAAATGTTGCCAGGTCCAGTCGTCGGTGTTGGTAGCCGCAACCATCCCGGGGATTCTTCGCACCCCCTGCTTTTAATGGTTTTAAATGAAATAATTAAAATGGTAATTAAAATGGTTTTAAATGAAAGTATCCAAGCACTTACGAATTGAAATTGCCTACTGTAAAAAAAACACTTAGAAATTAACAGGTTTTCAGGTGAGATTAGCCGAAACTGTTTTTCGTTGAATTTAGAGCTGAAATGATCAAAACTTTTCTTTCCACTACATCATTTCGTCATTATAATAAGAATTTAATGAATTTCTTAACACATCTAATTAGATTTATGTCAAAAATTAATAAAAAACTTGTGTTAGTGTGGTCAAAAAGTCCGCGCAATCCTTACCGCCCTCAGCTACCCGCGCTCGAACAATTTTGGATTTATGTTTAAAACCACAATCCGACATACGTATTTTTATGTTAACTGCAGTATAACACATTATTGCTTTTTGTTGTGGTCTCATTAGATTTTGGCATTAATAATGTAAGGCACTTATGACATAAACGCTAAATACAAATCTTAATTTAGAAAATAAGCAATAACGATTTTTGTACTCTAGAATATTCTGCGATTTTTTTTCAATAAAATGGATTTCACTATCGTAAACCTTATGATCTAAAGAATAAAACTGCATTCATAACTCAAAACCCGATTTTCTGTGGGTTAACACACGAATGCTTAACAGCGTCATTATACCAACCTATAAGGAATGATCGATATTTACGTTTGGATGATAATAATAGTACTTTCGATATGAACCATTCTTGAGAAAAATGGTTTCGTAATTGAGTTTAGTATTGTTTTCTTACATAATATAGCGGTACAACCGATTTTTTTAAGTATTCAGTTATCTCTTAAAATATATTAAATAGAACAGTGTTCTTACGTAGTCATGAAGAGAAAAGTATTCAACGATAATAACTGTGCATAAAGTAAGATATTTTTAAGTTAAAATAAGAAATTATTATTGCTGGGTGCATCTGAAAGATCTGACCGTAGCCAACCTTATAAAATAACAACTAATTGTGATTTCTTTAATTGTCTGGTTGGATGTCCGTGACTCCATTCGCATGGAAAGTCACGAAAGTGTTTATTATGTCATTCCTTAAGAAGGGATATTTAATACCATAAACTCGATAAGTACCTAACCTAAAACAGTTTAAGGAATTTGCTACAGGCCCCGCGCTGGCTTAATCCGGCACTGCCCTGAACATTGCAATAAATAGGGCATTGATATTAATGGCGAATACCAAATACATCTTCAGATTAGCCATGATCTAGTTCTTATAGCTGAGACCTTAGAAAACTAAAATTAATATTGAATATTCTTTCTAACATTCACACCAATTACCCTAGCCCAAAGTAGGCTCTGTAAGGCTTGTGTTATGGATACTAAGGTAACGGATAGACATACATATATGATACATAGATATGTAATACTCGTAGAAATATATATGAATACCCATGACTCAGGTACAAATGCTCGAATTCATCATAAAAACATCTGCCCCTTCCGGGATTCGAACCCAGGACCGTCGGTGCGAAAGGCAGGATCGCTACCGTTGCACCAAACGGTCGTCAAATCCTAGTAGTGTTTCTCAAAGAGCGGATCTTAAGATGGACAATTGGACATGGGCAAGACAAAAATCATATTGAATGCTCACGCTGCTGTTAGTCAGTCAATATTGGAAATAAACACTTGAGGTTTTTGACCATTACGTATACTTAGGATAGAGGGTCCAATTAGGTAAGTCCGACTTCGAGAAAGAGGTCTCTTGTTGAATTCAGCTCGGAAGGGCAGCATTCGACAAGCTGCCAAATTTACATCCATATTAACTCGGCGTCCCAGGACTAAATGTCTTCAACCAGTGTGTGCGCCAGTAATGGCATATGGGAGTGAGACCTGGTTGATATTGCTAGAGGGATTGCTCAGCTGAAAAAGCAGTGGGTGAGACACATAGCAAGAAAAACCGATGGCTTTTGGCGCGGAAACATTCTCGAATGGCGACCGCTAACCGGACAACGTTCAGTTCCGTAGTCTCTCCACAAGGTAGAAATACGATCTAGTTAAAGTCCCAAAAAGCCTTTGGATAAGAGCAGCGCAAGACCGATCATTCTAGAGAACCTTTGGGGAGGCCTATGTGCAACAGTGGGCGTCGTAAAGCCGTTATAATGGTGATGATAATAATGTCATTGCGTTGTTCAAGAGGTCCTTCCAGAATACCAACGCTGAGGGAATCATAGAAGCTTAAGATGAGGGTTTTGATTGGCCCATATGTATAAAATGGGTGTATACATATGGCCCAACTAGTTTTTATTTCGTTTGTCTTTCGAAATAAATTATTACTAGAAAAAAATCAACTCGAGTTAAATGTGTTTTTTTCTAGTTATATTTTTTTAATACCAATTATATTATTATTTATTTTTCTTGTTTATGGCTTGACGTGTGTATGAACTTATCGGTCAACAAATGTTTTTTTCATTTCGTAACGTAAATCGTATTTCGAGTTGCACATTTATTAACAGGTTAAAAAGTATGGAAAGTGCTTCTTACAATAAATATTTTAAAATTGACACATTTCGTATGACGCTGGTGAAAGATAAAAGCTACTTTGTTCCGCTGGTATCATCTTCGGCAGATGTCTTTATAAGGGAGCGACTCTATTCCGTATTTCCCGATTTTATATTGAAGTCAATTTATCTGAGCAGTACATGTAGTCTTGTAATAAAAGTAAATAAGTAGGCACGTACGTGTTTTAACTACGTGTTTGGAGATTTTAATTCGATTAAAATAATTTATTTTTTCGCAGATTTTAATAATTACTGGCAACATATATGTAGAAGTAAAATAAGTTGAATGAGTATCACAAGTACTTATGTAAGTATTTTAAGATTAAAAATAAAACTTGAATTTAAATTTTATTTTACGTTTACTTCGATGCTCATTATACGAACTCTATATTCTTGGAGAATGTTGTTCTTAATTTTTTACAGAAGCTTTTTTCATGCATGTCTGAAGCAAAAAGCTTATGAACACGTACGTTTATACTTCCCACTATATGAAGAACACGGTAAAGTGATTTTCATATGTCTACTAGGACCTCAACAAAATCGTACCACGTATCTATCGCCAAGCCGTGATTTTCGTCCCGAGGGAGATACATCCTTCCCCCGTTCCTGTTTTGTTATTTCAAAATTATTTTCCTTATCATATCTACCCACGCAAATTTAAGGCATTCACACCTTTTTATTAGTCTGTTGAAAATGGAGATCTTTTTGAGGAATGCTTTTGTGTTTTTAATTTAATTTTTTTTTGCATTCACAATGCAATATTTCTATAAGATATAAAATACGTGTGTAAAAAACAACCACGCCTCCGAGCCCTCAGATGGGATTCGAACCCACGACCTTTCGCAATCCGGGCGACTGCTCTGACCGCTGAGCTACCGAGACGCTGGCAAACGTGTCGAATTTTACAAACGTATTTCAACTTCTACTATGAGCTAGTATCGTTCCACCAATGTTGAACGCTAACTACCTTCAACATTGAAAGTAATATTTTTACAAATATTAAACAATCAATTAAGATGGAACCAGCTATAATTATGTTTTTAATTTAATTTTTTTTTTTTGCATTCACAATGCAATATTTCTATAAGATATAAAATACGTGTGTAAAAAACAACCACGCCTCCGAGCCCTCAGATGGGATTCGAACCCACGACCTTTCGCAATCCGGGCGACTGCTCTGACCGCTGAGCTACCGAGACGCTGGCAAACGTGTCGAATTTTACAAACGTATTTCAACTTCTACTATGAGCTAGTATCGTTCCACCAATGTTGAACGCTAACTACCTTCAACATTGAAAGTAATATTTTTACAAATATTAAACAATCAATTAAGATGGAACCAGCTATAATTATGTTTTTAATTTAATTTTTTTTTGCATTCACAATGCAATATTTCTATAAGATATAAAATACGTGTGTAAAAAACAACCACGCCTCCGAGCCCTCAGATGGGATTCGAACCCACGACCTTTCGCAATCCGGGCGACTACTCTGACCGCTGAGCTACCGAGTCGCTGGCAAACGTGTCGAATTTTACAAACGTATTTCAACTTCTACTATGAGCTAGTATCGTTCCACCAATGTTGAACGCTAACTACCTTCAACATTGAAAGTAATATTTTTACAAATATTAAACAATCAATTAAGATGGAACCAGCTATAATTATGTTTTTAATTTAATTTTTTTTTTGCATTCACAATGCAATATTTCTATAAGATATAAAATACGTGTGTAAAAAACAACCACGCCTCCGAGCCCTCAGATGGGATTCGAACCCACGACCTTTCGCAATCCGGGCGACTGCTCTGACCGCTGAGCTACCGAGACGCTGGCAAACGTGTCGAATTTTACAAACGTATTTCAACTTCTACTATGAGCTAGTATCGTTCCACCAATGTTGAACGCTAACTACCTTCAACATTGAAAGTAATATTTTTACAAATATTAAACAATCAATTAAGATGGAACCAGCTATAATTATGTTTTTAATTTAATTTTTTTTTTGCATTCACAATGCAATATTTCTATAAGATATAAAATACGTGTGTAAAAAACAACCACGCCTCCGAGCCCTCAGATGGGATCTTAATTGATTGTTTAATATTTGTAAAAATATTACTTTCAATGTTGAAGGTAGTTAGCGTTCAACATTGGTGGAACGATACTAGCTCATAGTAGAAGTTGAAATACGTTTGTAAAATTCGACACGTTTGCCAGCGTCTCGGTAGCTCAGCGGTCAGAGCAGTCGCCCGGATTGCGAAAGGTCGTGGGTTCGAATCCCATCTGAGGGCTCGGAGGCGTGGTTGTTTTTTACACACGTATTTTATATCTTATAGAAATATTGCATTGTGAATGCAAAAAAAAAATTAAATTAAAAACATAATTATAGCTGGTTCCATCTTAATTGATTGTTTAATATTTGTAAAAATATTACTTTCAATGTTGAAGGTAGTTAGCGTTCAACATTGGTGGAACGATACTAGCTCATAGTAGAAGTTGAAATACGTTTGTAAAATTCGACACGTTTGCCAGCGTCTCGGTAGCTCAGCGGTCAGAGCAGTCGCCCGGATTGCGAAAGGTCGTGGGTACGAATCCCATCTGAGGGCTCGGAGGCGTGGTTGTTTTTTACACACGTATTTTATATCTTATAGAAATATTGCATTGTGAATGCAAAAAAAAATTAAATTAAAAACATAATTATAGCTGGTTCCATCTTAATTGATTGTTTAATATTTGTAAAAATATTACTTTCAATGTTGAAGGTAGTTAGCGTTCAACATTGGTGGAACGATACTAGCTCATAGTAGAAGTTGAAATACGTTTGTAAAATTCGACACGTTTGCCAGCGTCTCGGTAGCTCAGCGGTCAGAGCAGTCGCCCGGATTGCGAAAGGTCGTGGGTTCGAATCCCATCTGAGGGCTCGGAGGCGTGGTTGTTTTTTACACACGTATTTTATATCTTATAGAAATATTGCATTGTGAATGCAAAAAAAAAATTAAATTAAAAACATAATTATAGCTGGTTCCATCTTAATTGATTGTTTAATATTTGTAAAAATATTACTTTCAATGTTGAAGGTAGTTAGCGTTCAACATTGGTGGAACGATACTAGCTCATAGTAGAAGTTGAAATACGTTTGTAAAATTCGACACGTTTGCCAGCGTCTCGGTAGCTCAGCGGTCAGAGCAGTCGCCCGGATTGCGAAAGGTCGTGGGTTCGAATCCCATCTGAGGGCTCGGAGGCGTGGTTGTTTTTTACACACGTATTTTATATCTTATAGAAATATTGCATTGAAATGCAAAAAAAAATTAAATTAAAAACATAATTATAGCTGGTTCCATCTTAATTGATTGTTTAATATTTGTAAAAATATTACTTTCAATGTTGAAGGTAGTTAGCGTTCAACATTGGTGGAACGATACTAGCTCATAGTAGAAGTTGAAATACGTTTGTAAAATTCGACACGTTTGCCAGCGTCTCGGTAGCTCAGCGGTCAGAGCAGTCGCCCGGATTGCGAAAGGTCGTGGGTTCGAATCCCATCTGAGGGCTCGGAGGCGTGGTTGTTTTTTACACACGTATTTTATATCTTATAGAAATATTGCATTGTGAATGCAAAAAAAAAATTAAATTAAAAACATAATTATAGCTGGTTCCATCTTAATTGATTGTTTAATATTTGTAAAAATATTACTTTCAATGTTGAAGGTAGTTAGCGTTCAACATTGGTGGAACGATACTAGCTCATATTAGAAGTTGAAATACGTTTGTAAAATTCGACACGTTTGCCAGCGTCTCGGTAGCTCAGCGGTCAGAGCAGTCGCCCGGATTGCGAAAGGTCGTGGGTTCGAATCCCATCTGAGGGCTCGGAGGCGTGGTTGTTTTTTACACACGTATTTTATATCTTATAGAAATATTGCATTGTGAATGCAAAAAAAAAATTAAATTAAAAACATAATTATAGCTGGTTCCATCTTAATTGATTGTTTAATATTTGTAAAAATATTACTTTCAATGTTGAAGGTAGTTAGCGTTCAACATTGGTGGAACGATACTAGCTCATAGTAGAAGTTGAAATACGTTTGTAAAATTCGACACGTTTGCCAGCGTCTCGGTAGCTCAGCGGTCAGAGCAGTCGCCCGGATTGCGAAAGGTCGTGGGTTCGAATCCCATCTGAGGGCTCGGAGGCGTGGTTGTTTTTTACACACGTATTTTATATCTTATAGAATGCTTTTGTGTATGCTTAATATTATATAACAAGTTTTTAATCTCGATTAAGAATTCTTGATAATAAGATGGATTAACCTTAAGTACTATCATTGTTCTGACATCTTTAACAAATAAACAGTTACAAAATGATCCAAGTTTTTGATAATTTGCTTGTTTTTGTTTTTTAAAATCAATGTTCCCTGCTAGATTTTTAAAACAAGAGCATTTTTTTAAGAAAAGAAATTAGTTGTCTCATCTGTTAGATGGAACTCGAACCCGTATCCTCTCGCTATCGAGAGTCCTCACAGACACCAATGATAACTTGTTTTTTTTCTTATTGGTCGAAAAAGTAATTTAAACAGACGTATATAAAATAAGGATACACCGGAATTTAATATCATATTATAATTCGAGCAAAAATTGATCACACAAACAGTTTCCCCTCCTGGAACTCGAGCCTGGGATGATCCCGTTTTGCTTCGAAGGTAAAGTCACTTTCGTTCGGTCAAGCTGGTTGTCGCATGTACTAAAGTATGTACTCTTCTTGAATTTTGTCACAAAGTATTTCTACCTCTCACATTTAGCTCTTTTAAACATTTGACAGGTGTTAGAAAATAACAATAAGCATACAAAAATGTAAGTATATAGAGAATAGCACCTTAACAATAAAGCTGACAAAGAAAAGTCACTATGAGAAAATCTATTGTATTTATTTGGACAAAGGTTCCCAAATAAGGGAAGAGTAATAGGGGCCATCCAATATGGAACGAAGGGCTTAGAAGATCCTAGCAAACACTTAAGTGTATTTGAATTCATTGATTTCAACAATGGATTCAAAAGGAGGAAAAGTATAGTTGGAAACATCAATGGAGCCTATCCAGCGGACAAATGGAATAAAACTACAATATATTATATAAATAAAATACAAAACGCTGAATCAAGTTACGATGGTAGGTATGTGTTGGTGTGTTTTTAAAATTCTTACGTCATTTGTCTTGAATACCAATTAACAAAGACTAATAACAACGCTACTGCAACGTATGAATGGGTTGTCCTGGCTGACCCTGTGATTTTTTACTTTTGAATTGTGTTTATTTTTTGGCATTATTTATTATTATATACTATAGGTATATAAAATAATACCGCACATTACAATCCATTCTTTGTTATAACTACCATATTCATTTAAGTAATTTATTTAAATTCTATTATGTTCAAAACTAATGACATCCAATATTTCTAAAGCTTCAAAAACTGAGTCTCAAAAAGAATGCCAATTTATTTGTAAATTAAAAAATTTGCAAATATTTTTTTACAGGAAAATTAAAATAACATAACTGTTACAAGCTATTTTCAAAACTTTAAAACTTATGTTATTATCTACATAATGACCCTGTTTGGTCCATAATCACAGTGTCTGACTGGTGAAATTAAATAATAAATAAATAATTTTATTTTTGGAGTCTGAAACAGTTAAATGTAACAGAGGTATTTTTAATATCTAATTACTTATATACTACATATATTATAAATAAACTTGCAAGATTAACTATTACTGTCACATGACTTTGCAGCATTAATGGTTTAAAATATTTTGAGAGAAGAACACGGAAAACACGGTACGTGCTCACATAAGAAACAGCAAATCCCAGGGACGTCCCCGGCAGCCTCCAGCATCTCACACCACGTGGCGTCAAGGTATCGTGCCTCCTTCATCTTTCTCTCATATTTATTGTCATACCCATACAGTCCACTCATTTTGAATTGCCTGCACAGCCAGTTATTATTACGCTATTTCACATATTAACATATGCCTGCAATGTATCTTTATAATAGTAAATGTATACATATTAAAAACAAGTACACAATCGATAAAAAAATTACGAATTATTATTATAATTGAATTATCGATTTTGTTAAGAACAAGTGGCACGTCTCTAAAGCTTTTGACACGGCAGCAAAATATATCACGGACAAATTGTATAGTAGTTACAAATCTTTTAATTTTTCGTTTCAAACCAAAGCTTGTTCGATTACTACGGATAATTGTAAACGATGTAAAAAAAATTAAAGGAAAATTATAACGGAGGACAATTGTTTGTTTGTGCATATTTCGTCTATGTCCTTTAGATAGGAATCCACACAATATATCATAAGTCTATTTTTCAATAAAAAAAATTGTGCTTTATTTATGGGTAAAATAGGGTACACATCTAGGGATTCACTAAGTTATAGTGTAGTGATAGGTTTGGTATTTAACATCGGTGTCACTGGTGATTATAATTAAATAATATTATATGTGTATTTATTTTATCTATATCATATTTTACCACGACTATATTTCTACACATTAAAGCAGGTACAAACTTGGTATTAAATTTACAGATTAAGTAAAATGCGACATAAATATGACAACTGTGCAACTGTGGCCAACAAGATCATGGATAGCCTGATCAGCACTAGACATTGGCAAAAGTAACGATAAAAATTTGTCCGTAATCGAAAACATCCGGGGTAGAAGCAACCGTCGTTTTAATCTAATTGACTGCGCTCTTACCATTTTCGATTTAGAGACAATACGTAAATAAGTACGACAAATACGTCTAGTCCTACGTCTTGTCTCCTTATCCGTGATTCCAAAGGTGGCTTGAAGTTTTTCATTTATACCGGGGCAAACATTATTGGCTTTATCATAGCTGATGTAAAACTGTTCATATTAGGAGATTGATTTTTTTGGTAGTTACGAATTGTTTAGTGGACTTAAAAGAGCGTGTAATGGACCTGACATTTCGATATTCACGCTAGAGTGCACCAATTTCAATCGGACAAGCTAAATTTTTATAAAAGAAAAGTTGAAGTTATTAAAAATTATCTTAAACCCTCTGACGTTGTTTCCTAGAAACTTCTATAGTTCTTACATTCCTTAATCAGATTGTGAATTTAATCGCAATTTTGTTTGAATTGCATTGATTATAATTATATTAACATAATTGAATTGATTGATTTTTTAAATATAATGGGATTTAATGGAATATTGCAAATTGAAATGAAGTTCCTCAATATTATCATGTCAATTTAGGCATACAATTTATTCATATAGGTCTTTAAGTAACTATGTTTAATGAAGATATTTCGGGGATATTCAAACCACAATTTTTTCGGTTACCAGTCACTTAATAGTTTCCAGTTCCTGTTGCGTGAGGTAGCTATTAATGTGCACCGGACGACACATACTCACGATGCTAAACATTGGATGTTCGTTTAGTGATGTGTGTGATGATGTGTTGTGATTTTTAGTGGTAAAAACCAAACAAACCAAGCTAACTTAAGGGAAGTTTCAAATATTGTATTTTGTAGATATACTACATGTAGATATACATTGTAGGTATACAAAGTATTTCTTAAATACTTATATTTTTTTTGCGTAATTGTTCCTTATATTTTTTAATGTCTTTTAATTCTTTTTGTTATGATGTACTTGTATTTTTTTTAAATGAGGAATGATGTAGGGACTATTTTCGACTAGTTATATTTTTTATATGTTTCTAAGTGTCAGCACAATAGCACGTTAATGTCGCTCGCGCAAATAAAGTTGACAATTCACTTTTATATCATTTTTTATGTACCCGTACTACATATCCTCAATACAACATTAAGAATTTTGTTTTTACCCGACTGCTGAAGGACTGTTTTGTTACAGTCCAGTTGTGATGTAGAAAGACATTCGCACCGCCATCACAATGGCAATACATTTACGCGTGACAGACAAAGTGTAGCAAAGACTGGTCATTGTTAAAATTTCTTCTCTATATTTGTTATTTATTTATTGTTACATATTTTTCATCCGGTCGCGTAGCTGATAAAAATCATTGTTTTATGTTATCAATATTGCTGTTTATGTTAGCATATGTATCTATGCATGCATGAATGTATTTAGACAGATTTATTGTTTTTTTTATTATCTATATCCTTTTGAGGCGCTCATCGATTTACCTCTGTTTCCTATTTTGATTTTATTACACATTTTCAACACTAAGTACATGTGGAATTTTTTTTTTTTTTTTTTACTAACTTTTCCGCATTTGCTAGTTTCGCTGAATCATTATTATTTAACAGTGGCGCTGATCCGCTACAATGATCTTATATAAGGTAAATGTGTTTTTCTTGTCTGTCAAAATAGTTCTTACGGATTCAGGATATAATATACCTTCCCCACGCGTCTCGAGTCACCACCCAGTCCAATGAACTGAAAGCAATGAAAACACTAAACTTAACGCCCTGTAAAGAAGCGCCCTAAAGATTTGCCTTAAGTACTAAATTTCGCGAGCTATTAAAGATTCTTAATAAAAATTTTGACTTATTTGACAAACGTGTTTATTTTAATTTTTAATTTATTTGTTTTTTTAATCGGTATAATTTAAGCACTAACAAAATTGTGAATATCTCGGAAACTAAAACCCCTTTTACTCAACACAGCGACATACAATAAAACTTTTGTTTTGGATTTGAATGACTTGGATTTTTATTCTTTAATTTAAATCTTAATCCATTGAATGAAGAAGTGTTTCAAAAGGAAAGAAATCATAAAATAACACAGTCTCAAAACACAAAACCTCCCCCAAGGAGTCGGGTAACAGACAGAGATTAGTTAATTTTCAACCTGAATCTATTTTGTGGCTTTTGTTTTCGGAACAGGCAATTAAGTTTCAGTTGGGTTTTTTTATGAACAATCGTTCACTTGGGACCTTTAAAATGAGAATTTCCAATATTTTAATTCTAATACCTACCTGCCTGGTGGGAGCGAACTTTTTTAGAATAAAAACGTATTAACAGTACACATTATAGATAAAATACTTTCTTGAATTCGGCAAATATAAAAATTAAATGATAGCTGCAACTAGAAATAATTTGGTCTAATAATAAGATTTAACAATGTTGCATGTTCCTTTGGTAATCAAATTAAATACATTCGAATGTAGACTTTTTGTAGCAGAATAGTTTAAGACAGATATTCAAATAAATATTTGTCTTTACGCATTAAAAGTACACTTGTATAAAAAAGGTATTTCAACATAAAACAAACTTTTTTTTAATTAAACTTATAGCAGGTCTCAGGCGACGCATATTCTCGCAGGTTATTGCTCTTCCAGTTGAGCTACCGTGACCTTCACTGACCCATTTTTCTAAGGGTTTCTTAGACCGAATACCAGTATCATCTCGAAGCTGATATTAGAGATATCTGAAAACCTACAAATTATTAGAATATAGTCAATTAAGAGGGCACTCGCCCAGATAGCGAGAGAGTTTTGGTTCAAGTCCTGAATGACACCTGAGAAAAGTTGAATTTTTGAAGTAAAGATTTACAAAGATATAAAAACATAGCAGTTATCCGTTTAAATTCATATTATTTAAATAAAAGTTGAGATATACCTACAGGATAGGCTCGCTTGATCCAGGTTTTGTAACAAATGCTTCGTTAGCTATTATTTTGCACGTGCTTGCCAAATTTTGATCAAACTCGTTCCACCCTTTTCCTTTTACTTAGGTAGCTCGTTTGCTTAGATGCCTCGAACATACAATAATCTCATATCATAATAAAATTATATTTCGTCGCTCACGGAAAATTTTTGAAAGCGTTCTTAGGCTTTGTTAGGTTGGGTGTATAAAATTTTAATACATGAATATATAATGGCAAGTATAATATATGCACGCATTTAGTTTTTTTGGTATTCATTTATAACAACTTAGAACAATTATAAAATTTATGGTTATGTTCATTACAAAATATTTCCATCTCGCAGGTAGATCGTAAACATTGTTCGTAACCAACAAAATTAGTTTTTTTATTTAAGTAGCTGTTTGAGTTTTTTTTAATTATGAATATTTGTATTTTATAATGAGTGCTTATCGTTGCTTTTATTATTATTTTCAACTCTGTTTTATTCCACACTAAACAGACTTTCGGTGTGATTGGTAAACGCTTGACGAACGACGATTGTTGCGTGTTAATGAACACTAGCAATCAATAACTTAGTGTTTCCAAAACAGTGCATTTGTAGCCTAATAAGTGATAACCAAAAACTTTTAGACAAATTAGTAAAATAGACAAAATTTATTAAATTGTTTTACGCCTTCGTAAACTTCAAAAAAAGGTCACGTGACATCACAACTGCTTCAACGTGGTTTAACACACGCACCAAATATATTGTGTGAAACTTACAAATCCCGACCAATAAATAAATCTTTTTGTACCAAAGTCCTTTTCGGTTCTGTCCCTTTGTTAATCAACCACAAAGATTAATTTTACAACAATTGTCACCGAAAGCTCATCACTTCGGCTGAGCTCCTTAAAGAACGGTTTCAGTTTCCAAAGTAGGTCAAGCTACGAACATGAAACCACAAAGATGTTCGTTGGCGGACGGGCGATAAATCTGCATAAAACAACATTACTTTATGACCGGAGCGAATGTATCCATAAATCAAAACTTTGCAGCCTTAGTACTTATATGATTCCATTATTGAGTTAAAAAAATTAGGAAAGTATAAATTAACTGTATGATCT
Organism: Calamotropha paludella; assembly: GCA_927399485.1. NCBI lineage: Eukaryota > Metazoa > Arthropoda > Insecta > Lepidoptera > Crambidae > Calamotropha > Calamotropha paludella. The sequence goes on from OV656819.1 coordinate 10,821,221, forward strand.
TTACTTTAAGGAATTTTTGAAAGATCATTTTTCAAAATCAAAATTACTTTATTTCATAGGCCCTTGCAGGCATTTAAAATCGTCAATTTTACAAAATTAATGAAATATTCTTCTTAAATCAAGATAACCCGTGCGCTAGCGGCAAGTACATTTTTATGACAAAATCAATTTAATATTAGCGCTAAAAATGTCATTAAATTAAAATATTATTCATATTTATCAGTGAGCCCAGATAATGTCATAGAAAATATGTCACAATAAGCTATCCTCGGTTCCATGTCATTAAATGCGGCCTAGCGATTATTAGTTCAGTTTCGCTTGTAGTGAAACGTTAATTGTTATTGTATGTGGCTAATCTGTCCAATGGCAGTCGCACAATGAAACTGTACCTTTTGCTTGTTTTATATTTTATAATTAAGGAAATTAATTTTATCAACTAATGAAATTTTCATATCAATTTAGCATATTATTCTTTACCAACATTACAAAGTCGCTTGTTAATATTAGAGAGGTAAACACAAGATTAATCTACAAATTACACTGCCTATCAGTCCTTTAGGTTAGTCGTAGTAAGCATGCAACAGATTCCCATACATATTCAATTTGGTGTTGACACCGGTTAAACCGACAATAAGCGGCTATGACTGAATTACTTGCTTTCGTAGTTTATTAACTTCGTTACAGTTCTCAGAACCGAAAATCCCGAGTTATCATATTTCAGGTATTCATTTGGTAGAATTAATCTAAAGCTGTTGTAATAAGAATAAAATTAAAAAATTTAAATTACCACTGCAACTGTAGCGGCTAAAAACAAATCATAACTTTTGATAAACGAGTTTCAACTACAAAGAAAAACCATTATAAGAAAAGAACTGGTACATTTGCTAGTTCACTTTTTCTTTTGACTAAACTTTAAGTATTTAGCATTTTTATTTTTTTTGCATAAATTTTTACAAGTTGATGAGTTGGTTTTTTCTTCTCATTGCGGTTTCCGAACGCACATCTAATATTATAAGCTGTTTCTATGAATTTTAAGTGACATTGTCAACGGAAAAAACCGTTAGATCGCCCCGCAACTGATAGGTCTTTCAATAGTGGCGAAGCTTTAGTACAAATTAAATTTTCAATAATCAACAAAATTAAAGAAAGTCAATTTTATAAGACAAATCATCAAAACTGTTTTTTTTTAATAAGTTATCATAGAATGTTTTCGTTATTAACAGGTTGAAAAGCGGTAATGATCACAGTTACCATTCAGTAAAGGTGATGGTTAAACTCTACAGAGTTCACTGAACATATCACGTAGATCCTGCATTGACTCTGCCAGTATACCTATATCATCGCACAGTATTTTATGGAACCAAAAAAATTTACACCTTCAGGTTTTTATATAAATAGATTATTAATACCCTAAAAAAGGCATGACTTTAATTCCCAAAAGCCTAACTCAAATACTTTTTGTGAAAAAAAATCATGAACTTATCGTGACCTTTGACCTATGAAATCTAAATTTTTTTTTTACAAAGTGAATATTAAGAATATGTTTTTTATAAATTCGTGTCAATCGGACATAATCAGGCGCACATAAACGCGTTTCTTAACCTAAAAAAAATGCATTGGTTTGGGAGCAGCATTTTTTTTGGATTTCGTAGTTATTTTTTTTCTCCCTAAAAACGAAATAGTGGAACCTAGAACGTAGATAGAAATAAGCGTACGGATGTGGTCTATTATGATAGACCACATCCGTCAAATTATTTCAAACAACATAGTTTTTTTTTCGACTGTTTAGCGTGTAAGGTACAATATAAAATATTGGTCGAACATACATAAAGTATTCCTACATTATCACATCTACATTAGGTAGGTAGTATATGTTAGTATATTGTATTTATCCATAAGTGTTGTTAATTTAGGAAATAGAAATAGCATCTTCTAATACATGTCATATTCAGGATTTTCCTACTTTAGTAGGTAAAATTTATGATACAGATCTTACAATTTTCTCTTAAAACATACGAAGTATTTACTGTAATTTTGATGATCTTTGCCTGACCTTGTCACAATTCAACTTTTCGATGGACGTAATTGTACTATCAGAATGTTGGATAGATCCAAAAAAACCCATTCCACAATTACAAAATTACATTTCATTCACAAAAACGCAACATTTAAACCAGGCTGATGGAGTTATAATTTATGCAAAGAATAATCACAAATTTAAGGTTAATGAGATCATACTTTCACATGCCTCATGTCTCCAACTTACTTTAAATGACTTTACTATTCTAGGGATTTATCGCTCTCCATCCAACCCCAACGGCGGTGACTTTATTTACTCGTTAGATAATCACCTAAATCATATTAAAACACACAAAACTATTATTATAACGGTGGATATTAATATAAACATAATAAATGACGACAATATCCTGCAAATCGAACAGAAAAAGAATCATAATTATTGAAACATGTTAGCAAGTCATGGCTTGTTACCAGGCCATACTTTACCGACTTGAGGCAAAACTGTTTGGATCATTTTATATTAAAATTAGATAAAAACAAAAATTCAGCTTATATAAATGCTTTGAACACATCAATTACTGACCATAAAATGATTTTTCAAAAGCTTTCAAATGTGGCACATGATAAAAACGTATCCAAAACAAGGATCATAAATCGACTTTGATAAAGCTATTAATTCTTTCAAAAGTAGATTTTAGATCTTCTAGACTTGCTTTCTTATGCCGATCCCAATGCTCTCACTGACCTACTAATCAGTCGCTTGAGACAATGTATTTTCACAAGCACTATAACAACATTGGCAGTTTCTTGGCAAATATTGGCAGTTTCTTTGCAGATAATATCATGACGCGTCGTCCTTTTCAGGACAGTTATTTTAAATATTTTTCTAATTCGCAACAGTCTTCCTCTTTTGTCAGTTGTCCTGAGTGGTTTTCAGTCAGAATGGTTTTATGCTACGTCGGGTGTACCCCAGGGTTCCCACTTGGGACTTTACTTTTTCTTATTTTCATAAATGACATCACCCACTGTATTAAAAATTGCAAAGTGTCACTATTTGCTGATGACCTGAAAATTTACCGACCTGTCCTATCTCCTTACGATAGTGAACTCATTCAAGCCGACCTTAATAGAATCAGCGCTTGGTGTGGGGCTAATTGCATGGCTCTCAATGTGCGCAAATGTTTCCATATTAAGTACTCCAGGAAATTGAAACCACTTGTTACTAGGTACAAGATCAGTGGAGAAACACTTGTCGAGGTTAAGGTTGTTCGGGACCTTGGTGTTCATATTGATAGTAGACTTAAAGGACATCACCCATTTTGGGCTATTTTTTTTTTAGCCGGCCAACAAAAAATAACTAAATTTTATCATAGGCATAATTATAATGAACGTTTTGTATTATGACAGTAAAGCTCGAAACCTATTGGTTAAGATGATAATCAGTCTCAAAGTATTTATTTTATTACCTACGGTTTGCGGGGTGAGCTCGTGATTTCCAGGTAAACAGTTATTGTTAATGGTGTGCGAGCGAGAGGACGTTGCAAGTACATTTACCTGCCGAGTTACAAGTGTTAACAAGAGGCAAAATACACCCACTTAATCCTTTTCGTAGGTACTTTCGTTCGTTAGTTCTCTCCATGCAGGCGTTTATGTACAGGTTTTTTATTAATTATAATGCATATTATTTTCATTTCATATATTTTTAGCCGGCTACAATAATACCTCTCTCAATACGGGAAACAGTACTTAAAAATCACCGATTTTATATACCATCGTCGGCTCGAATTTGCCAACAACATTTAGACAATGGACGTTGGGGTGACGCTCCTGTAAAGGAGTCGAAACGTCAGGATTAAATATAAAATAAAATATGCGCAAAAAAGAAAGTGTTTTATTCTAATGAATATAATATGTTGATTGTGTAATATTTATCATAATATATTCTATAATGTACCTAAAAGTACATAGAGCTTGTGCGTGAGCTAGAGCTTGTGCTAGAGCTAGAACTAGAGCTAGAGCTAGAGCGAGAGCTAGAGCGAGAGCTAGAGCGAGAGCGAATTGAAATTGAAATCGAAGTCGAAGTCGAAGTCGAAGTCGAAGTCGTAGTCGTAGTCGAAGTCGAAGTCGAAGTCGAAGTCGATGTCGAAGTCGATGTCGAAGTCGAAGTCGAAGTCGAAGTCGAAGTCGAAGTCGAAGTCGAAGTCGAAGTCGAAATCGAAGTCGAAGTCGAAGTCGACATCGAAATCGCAATCTTTCGATTTCGATTTCGATCGATTTCGATGTCGACTTCGACTTCGACTTCGATTTCAATTTCAATTCGCTCTCGCTCTAGCTCTCGCTCTAGCTCTCGCTCTAGCTCTCGCTCTAGCTCTCGCTCTAGCTCTCGCTCTAGCTCTCGCTCTAGCTCTCGCTCTAGCTCTCGCTCTAGCTCTCGCTCTAGCTCTAGCTCTAGCTCTAGCACTAGCTCTAGCCCTTGCTGCTCATGCTCTAGCAAGCTCTAGAGAGCTCTAGCTATCTAGAGCTCTAGAGAGCTAGAGCTCTAGAGAGCTAAAGCTCTCTAGAGCTAGAGCTCTCTAGAGCTAGAGCTTTCTAGAGCTAGGGCTCTCTAGAGCAAGAGCGAGAGCTAGAGCTAGTGCTTGTGCTAGAGCTAGAGCTAGAGCTTGAGCTAGAGCTAGAGCTAGAGCTAGAGCTAGAGCTAGAGCTAGAGCTAGAGCTAGAGCTAGAGCTAGAGCTAGAGCTAGAGCTAGAGCTAGAGCTAGAGCGAGAGCTAGAGCGATAGCGAATTGAAATTGAAATTGAAATCGAAGTCGAAGTCGAAGTCGAAGTCGTAGTCGTAGTCGAAGTCGAAGTCGAAGTCGAAATTGAGAGAGCTAGAGCTAGAGCTAGAGCTAGTGCTAGACCTGGAGCTGGAGCTAGAGCTAGAGCTAGAGCTAGAGCTAGAGCTAGTGCTAGAGATAGTGCGTGAGCTAGAGCAAGAGCTAGAGCGAGAGCTAGAGCTAGAGCTAGAGCTAGAGCTAGAGCTAGAGCTAGTGCTAGAGCTGGAGCTAGAGCTGGAGCTAGAGCTGGAGCTAGAGCTAGAGCTAGAGCTAGAGCTAGAGCTAGAGCTAGAGCGAGAGCTAGAGCGAGAGCTAGAGCGAGAGCTAGAGCGAGAGCTAGAGCGAGAGCTAGAGCGAGAGCTAGAGCGAGAGCTAGAGCGAGAGCGAATTGAAATTGAAATCGAAGTCGAAGTCGAAGTCGACATCGAAATCGCAATCGAAATTGAGAGCAAGAGCAAGAGCTCTTGCTCTTGCTCTTGCTCTAGCTCTTGCTGCTCTTGCTCTAGCAAGCTCTAGAGAGCTCTAGCTATCTAGAGCTCTAGAGAGCTAGAGCTCTAGAGAGCTAAAGCTCTCTAGAGCTAGAGCTCTCTAGAGCAAGAGCGAGAGCTAGAGCTAGTGCTTGTGCTAGAGCTAGAGCTAGAGCTTGAGCTAGAGCTAGAGCTAGAGCTAGAGCTAGAGCTAGAGCTAGAGCTAGAGCTAGAGCTAGAGCTAGAGCTAGAGCTAGAGCTAGAGCTAGAGCTAGAGCTAGAGCTAGAGCTAGAGCTAGAGCTAGAGCGATAGCGAATTGAAATTGAAATTTTGAAAAATTGAAATCGAAGTCGAAGTCGAAGTCGAAGTCGTAGTCGTAGTCGAAGTCGAAGTCGAAGTCGAAATCGAAGTCGAAGTCGAAGTCGAAGTCGAAATCGAAATCGAAATCGAAATCGAAATCAAAATCGAAATCGCAATCGAAATTGAGAGCTAGAGCGAGAGCGTGAGCTAGAGCAAGAGCTAGAGCTAGAGCTAGAGCTAGAGCGTGAGCTAGAGCAAGAGCTAGTGCGAGAGCTAGAGCTAGAGCTAGAGCTAGAGCTAGAGCGAGAGCGTGAGCTAGAGCAAGAGCAAGAGCTAGAGCTAGAGCTAGAGCTTGAGCGTGAGCTAGAGCTTGTGCTAGAGCTAGAACTAGAGCTAGAGCTAGAGCGAGAGCTAGAGCGAGAGCTAGAGCGAGAGCGAATTCACACCAATTACCCTAGCCCAAAGTAGGCTCTGTAAGGCTTGTGTTATGGATACTAAGGTAACGGATAGACATACATATATGATACATAGATATGTAATACTCGTAGAAATATATATGAATACCCATGACTCAGGTACAAATGCTCGAATTCATCATAAAAACATCTGCCCCTTCCGGGATTCGAACCCAGGACCGTCGGTGCGAAAGGCGGGATCGCTACCGTTGCACCAAACGGTCGTCAAATCCTAGTAGTGTTTCTCAAAGAGCGGATCTTAAGATGGACAATTGGACATGGGCAAGACAAAAATCATATTGAATGCTCACGCTGCTGTTAGTCAGTCAATATTGGAAATAAACACTTGAGGTTTTTGACCATTACGTATACTTAGGATAGAGGGTCCAATTAGGTAAGTCCGACTTCGAGAAAGAGGTCTCTTGTTGAATTCAGCTCGGATGGGCAGCATTCGACAAGCTGCCAAATTTACATCCATATTAACTCGGCGTCCCAGGACTAAATGTCTTCAACCAGTGTGTGCGCCAGTAATGGCATATGGGAGTGAGACCTGGTTGATATTGCTAGAGGGATTGCTCAGCTGAAAAAGCAGTGGGTGAGACACATAGCAAGAAAAACCGATGGCTTTTGGCGCGGAAACATTCTCGAATGGCGACCGCTAACCGGACAACGTTCAGTTCCGTAGTCTCTCCACAAGGTAGAAATACGATCTAGTTAAAGTCCCAAAAAGCCTTTGGATAAGAGCAGCGCAAGACCGATCATTCTAGAGAACCTTTGGGGAGGCCTATGTGCAACAGTGGGCGTCGTAAAGCCGTTATAATGGTGATGATAATAATGTCATTGCGTTGTTCAAGAGGTCCTTCCAGAATACCAACGCTGAGGGAATCATAGAAGCTTAAGATGAGGGTTTTGATTGGCCCATATGTATAAAATGGGTGTATACATATGGCCCAACTAGTTTTAATTTCGTTTGTCTTTCGAAATAAATTATTACTAGAAAAAAATCAACTCGAGTTAAATGTGTTTTTTTCTAGTTATATTTTTTTAATACCAATTATATTATTATTTATTTTTCTTGTTTATGGCTTGACGTGTGTATGAACTTATCGGTCAACAAATGTTTTTTTCATTTCGTAACGTAAATCGTATTTCGAGTTGCACATTTATTAACAGGTTAAAAAGTATGGAAAGTGCTTCTTACAATAAAGCGTTCTTAGGCTTTGTTAGGTTGGGTGTATAAAATTTTAATACATGAATATATAATGGCAAGTATAATATATGCACGCATTTAGTTTTTTTGGTATTCATTTATAACAACTTAGAACAATTATAAAATTTATGGTTATGTTCATTACAAAATATTTCCATCTCGCAGGTAGATCGTAAACATTGTTCGTAACCAACAAAATTAGTTTTTTTATTTAAGTAGCTGTTTGAGTTTTTTTTAATTATGAATATTTGTATTTTATAATGAGTGCTTATCGTTGCTTTTATTATTATTTTCAACTCTGTTTTATTCCACACTAAACAGACTTTCGGTGTGATTGGTAAACGCTTGACGAACGACGATTGTTGCGTGTTAATGAACACTAGCAATCAATAACTTAGTGTTTCCAAAACAGTGCATTTGTAGCCTAATAAGTGATAACCAAAAACTTTTAGACAAATTAGTAAAATAGACAAAATTTATTAAATTGTTTTACGCCTTCGTAAACTTCAAAAAAAGGTCACGTGACATCACAACTGCTTCAACGTGGTTTAACACACGCACCAAATATATTGTGTGAAACTTACAAATCCCGACCAATAAATAAATCTTTTTGTACCAAAGTCCTTTTCGGTTCTGTCCCTTTGTTAATCAACCACAAAGATTAATTTTACAGCAATTGTCACCGAAAGCTCATCACTTCGGCTGAGCTCCTTAAAGAACGGTTTCAGTTTCCAAAGTAGGTCAAGCTACGAACATGAAACCACAAAGATGTTCGTTGGCGGACGGGCGATAAATCTGCATAAAACAACATTACTTTATGACCGGAGCGAATGTATCCATAAATCAAAACTTTGCAGCCTTAGTACTTATATGATTCCATTATTGAGTTAAAAAAATTAGGAAAGTATAAATTAACTGTATGATCTTTACTTTAAGGAATTTTTGAAAGATCATTTTTCAAAATCAAAATTACTTTATTTCATAGGCCCTTGCAGGCATTTAAAATCGTCAATTTTACAAAATTAATGAAATATTCTTCTTAAATCAAGATAACCCGTGCGCTAGCGGCAAGTACATTTTTATGACAAAATCAATTTAATATTAGCGCTAAAAATGTCATTAAATTAAAATATTATTCATATTTATCAGTGAGCCCAGATAATGTCATAGAAAATATGTCACAATAAGCTATCCTCGGTTCCATGTCATTAAATGCGGCCTAGCGATTATTAGTTCAGTTTCGCTTGTAGTGAAACGTTAATTGTTATTGTATGTGGCTAATCTGTCCAATGGCAGTCGCACAATGAAACTGTACATTTTGCTTGTTTTATATTTTATAATTAAGGAAATTAATTTTATCAACTAATGAAATTTTCATATCAATTTAGCATATTATTCTTTACCAACATTACAAAGTCGCTTGTTAATATTAGAGAGGTAAACACAAGATTAATCTACAAATTACACTGCCTATCAGTCCTTTAGGTTAGTCGTAGTAAGCATGCAACAGATTCCCATACATATTCAATTTGGTGTTGACACCGGTTAAACCGACAATAAGCGGCTATGACTGAATTACTTGCTTTCGTAGTTTATTAACTTCGCTACAGTTCTGAGGGCTCGGAGGCGTGGTTGTTTTTTACACACGTATTTTATATCTTATAGAAATATAGCATTGTGAATGCAAAAAAAAATTAAATTAAAAACATAATTATAGCTGGTTCCATCTTAATTGATTGTTTAATATTTGTAAAAATATTACTTTCAATGTTGAAGGTAGTTAGCGTTCAACATTGGTGGAACGATACTAGCTCATAGTAGAAGTTGAAATACGTTTGTAAAATTCGACACGTTTGCCAGCGTCTCGGTAGCTCAGCGGTCAGAGCAGTCGCCCGGATTGCGAAAGGTCGTGGGTTCGAATCCCATCTGAGGGCTCGGAGGCGTGGTTGTTTTTTACACACGTATTTTATATCTTATAGAAATATTGCATTGTGAATGCAAAAAAAAAATTAAATTAAAAACATAATTATAGCTGGTTCCATCTTAATTGATTGTTTAATATTTGTAAAAATATTACTTTCAATGTTGAAGGTAGTTAGCGTTCAACATTGGTGGAACGATACTAGCTCATAGTAGAAGTTGAAATACGTTTGTAAAATTCGACACGTTTGCCAGCGTCTCGGTAGCTCAGCGGTCAGAGCAGTCGCCCGGATTGCGAAAGGTCGTGGGTACGAATCCCATCTGAGGGCTCGGAGGCGTGGTTGTTTTTTACACACGTATTTTATATCTTATAGAAATATTGCATTGTGAATGCAAAAAAAAATTAAATTAAAAACATAATTATAGCTGGTTCCATCTTAATTGATTGTTTAATATTTGTAAAAATATTACTTTCAATGTTGAAGGTAGTTAGCGTTCAACATTGGTGGAACGATACTAGCTCATAGTAGAAGTTGAAATACGTTTGTAAAATTCGACACGTTTGCCAGCGTCTCGGTAGCTCAGCGGTCAGAGCAGTCGCCCGGATTGCGAAAGGTCGTGGGTTCGAATCCCATCTGAGGGCTCGGAGGCGTGGTTGTTTTTTACACACGTATTTTATATCTTATAGAAATATTGCATTGTGAATGCAAAAAAAAAATTAAATTAAAAACATAATTATAGCTGGTTCCATCTTAATTGATTGTTTAATATTTGTAAAAATATTACTTTCAATGTTGAAGGTAGTTAGCGTTCAACATTGGTGGAACGATACTAGCTCATATTAGAAGTTGAAATACGTTTGTAAAATTCGACACGTTTGCCAGCGTCTCGGTAGCTCAGCGGTCAGAGCAGTCGCCCGGATTGCGAAAGGTCGTGGGTTCGAATCCCATCTGAGGGCTCGGAGGCGTGGTTGTTTTTTACACACGTATTTTATATCTTATAGAAATATTGCATTGTGAATGCAAAAAAAAAATTAAATTAAAAACATAATTATAGCTGGTTCCATCTTAATTGATTGTTTAATATTTGTAAAAATATTACTTTCAATGTTGAAGGTAGTTAGCGTTCAACATTGGTGGAACGATACTAGCTCATAGTAGAAGTTGAAATACGTTTGTAAAATTCGACACGTTTGCCAGCGTCTCGGTAGCTCAGCGGTCAGAGCAGTCGCCCGGATTGCGAAAGGTCGTGGGTTCGAATCCCATCTGAGGGCTCGGAGGCGTGGTTGTTTTTTACACACGTATTTTATATCTTATAGAATGCTTTTGTGTATGCTTAATATTATATAACAAGTTTTTAATCTCGATTAAGAATTCTTGATAATAAGATGGATTAACCTTAAGTACTATCATTGTTCTGACATCTTTAACAAATAAACAGTTACAAAATGATCCAAGTTTTTGATAATTTGCTTGTTTTTGTTTTTTAAAATCAATGTTCCCTGCTAGATTTTTAAAACAAGAGCATTTTTTTAAGAAAAGAAATTAGTTGTCTCATCTGTTAGATGGAACTCGAACCCGTATCCTCTCGCTATCGAGAGTCCTCACAGACACCAATGATAACTTGTTTTTTTTCTTATTGGTCGAAAAAGTAATTTAAACAGACGTATATAAAATAAGGATACACCGGAATTTAATATCATATTATAATTCGAGCAAAAATTGATCACACAAACAGTTTCCCCTCCTGGAACTCGAGCCTGGGATGATCCCGTTTTGCTTCGAAGGTAAAGTCACTTTCGTTCGGTCAAGCTGGTTGTCGCATGTACTAAAGTATGTACTCTTCTTGAATTTTGTCACAAAGTATTTCTACCTCTCACATTTAGCTCTTTTAAACATTTGACAGGTGTTAGAAAATAACAATAAGCATACAAAAATGTAAGTATATAGAGAATAGCACCTTAACAATAAAGCTGACAAAGAAAAGTCACTATGAGAAAATCTATTGTATTTATTTGGACAAAGGTTCCCAAATAAGGGAAGAGTAATAGGGGCCATCCAATATGGAACGAAGGGCTTAGAAGATCCTAGCAAACACTTAAGTGTATTTGAATTCATTGATTTCAACAATGGATTCAAAAGGAGGAAAAGTATAGTTGGAAACATCAATGGAGCCTATCCAGCGGACAAATGGAATAAAACTACAATATATTATATAAATAAAATACAAAACGCTGAATCAAGTTACGATGGTAGGTATGTGTTGGTGTGTTTTTAAAATTCTTACGTCATTTGTCTTGAATACCAATTAACAAAGACTAATAACAACGCTACTGCAACGTATGAATGGGTTGTCCTGGCTGACCCTGTGATTTTTTACTTTTGAATTGTGTTTATTTTTTGGCATTATTTATTATTATATACTATAGGTATATAAAATAATACCGCACATTACAATCCATTCTTTGTTATAACTACCATATTCATTTAAGTAATTTATTTAAATTCTATTATGTTCAAAACTAATGACATCCAATATTTCTAAAGCTTCAAAAACTGAGTCTCAAAAAGAATGCCAATTTATTTGTAAATTAAAAAATTTGCAAATATTTTTTTACAGGAAAATTAAAATAACATAACTGTTACAAGCTATTTTCAAAACTTTAAAACTTATGTTATTATCTACATAATGACCCTGTTTGGTCCATAATCACAGTGTCTGACTGGTGAAATTAAATAATAAATAAATAATTTTATTTTTGGAGTCTGAAACAGTTAAATGTAACAGAGGTATTTTTAATATCTAATTACTTATATACTACATATATTATAAATAAACTTGCAAGATTAACTATTACTGTCACATGACTTTGCAGCATTAATGGTTTAAAATATTTTGAGAGAAGAACACGGAAAACACGGTACGTGCTCACATAAGAAACAGCAAATCCCAGGGACGTCCCCGGCAGCCTCCAGCATCTCACACCACGTGGCGTCAAGGTATCGTGCCTCCTTCATCTTTCTCTCATATTTATTGTCATACCCATACAGTCCACTCATTTTGAATTGCCTGCACAGCCAGTTATTATTACGCTATTTCACATATTAACATATGCCTGCAATGTATCTTTATAATAGTAAATGTATACATATTAAAAACAAGTACACAATCGATAAAAAAATTACGAATTATTATTATAATTGAATTATCGATTTTGTTAAGAACAAGTGGCACGTCTCTAAAGCTTTTGACACGGCAGCAAAATATATCACGGACAAATTGTATAGTAGTTACAAATCTTTTAATTTTTCGTTTCAAACCAAAGCTTGTTCGATTACTACGGATAATTGTAAACGATGTAAAAAAAATTAAAGGAAAATTATAACGGAGGACAATTGTTTGTTTGTGCATATTTCGTCTATGTCCTTTAGATAGGAATCCACACAATATATCATAAGTCTATTTTTCAATAAAAAAAATTGTGCTTTATTTATGGGTAAAATAGGGTACACATCTAGGGATTCACTAAGTTATAGTGTAGTGATAGGTTTGGTATTTAACATCGGTGTCACTGGTGATTATAATTAAATAATATTATATGTGTATTTATTTTATCTATATCATATTTTACCACGACTATATTTCTACACATTAAAGCAGGTACAAACTTGGTATTAAATTTACAGATTAAGTAAAATGCGACATAAATATGACAACTGTGCAACTGTGGCCAACAAGATCATGGATAGCCTGATCAGCACTAGACATTGGCAAAAGTAACGATAAAAATTTGTCCGTAATCGAAAACATCCGGGGTAGAAGCAACCGTCGTTTTAATCTAATTGACTGCGCTCTTACCATTTTCGATTTAGAGACAATACGTAAATAAGTACGACAAATACGTCTAGTCCTACGTCTTGTCTCCTTATCCGTGATTCCAAAGGTGGCTTGAAGTTTTTCATTTATACCGGGGCAAACATTATTGGCTTTATCATAGCTGATGTAAAACTGTTCATATTAGGAGATTGATTTTTTTGGTAGTTACGAATTGTTTAGTGGACTTAAAAGAGCGTGTAATGGACCTGACATTTCGATATTCACGCTAGAGTGCACCAATTTCAATCGGACAAGCTAAATTTTTATAAAAGAAAAGTTGAAGTTATTAAAAATTATCTTAAACCCTCTGACGTTGTTTCCTAGAAACTTCTATAGTTCTTACATTCCTTAATCAGATTGTGAATTTAATCGCAATTTTGTTTGAATTGCATTGATTATAATTATATTAACATAATTGAATTGATTGATTTTTTAAATATAATGGGATTTAATGGAATATTGCAAATTGAAATGAAGTTCCTCAATATTATCATGTCAATTTAGGCATACAATTTATTCATATAGGTCTTTAAGTAACTATGTTTAATGAAGATATTTCGGGGATATTCAAACCACAATTTTTTCGGTTACCAGTCACTTAATAGTTTCCAGTTCCTGTTGCGTGAGGTAGCTATTAATGTGCACCGGACGACACATACTCACGATGCTAAACATTGGATGTTCGTTTAGTGATGTGTGTGATGATGTGTTGTGATTTTTAGTGGTAAAAACCAAACAAACCAAGCTAACTTAAGGGAAGTTTCAAATATTGTATTTTGTAGATATACTACATGTAGATATACATTGTAGGTATACAAAGTATTTCTTAAATACTTATATTTTTTTTGCGTAATTGTTCCTTATATTTTTTAATGTCTTTTAATTCTTTTTGTTATGATGTACTTGTATTTTTTTTAAATGAGGAATGATGTAGGGACTATTTTCGACTAGTTATATTTTTTATATGTTTCTAAGTGTCAGCACAATAGCACGTTAATGTCGCTCGCGCAAATAAAGTTGACAATTCACTTTTATATCATTTTTTATGTACCCGTACTACATATCCTCAATACAACATTAAGAATTTTGTTTTTACCCGACTGCTGAAGGACTGTTTTGTTACAGTCCAGTTGTGATGTAGAAAGACATTCGCACCGCCATCACAATGGCAATACATTTACGCGTGACAGACAAAGTGTAGCAAAGACTGGTCATTGTTAAAATTTCTTCTCTATATTTGTTATTTATTTATTGTTACATATTTTTCATCCGGTCGCGTAGCTGATAAAAATCATTGTTTTATGTTATCAATATTGCTGTTTATGTTAGCATATGTATCTATGCATGCATGAATGTATTTAGACAGATTTATTGTTTTTTTTATTATCTATATCCTTTTGAGGCGCTCATCGATTTACCTCTGTTTCCTATTTTGATTTTATTACACATTTTCAACACTAAGTACATGTGGAATTTTTTTTTTTTTTTTTTACTAACTTTTCCGCATTTGCTAGTTTCGCTGAATCATTATTATTTAACAGTGGCGCTGATCCGCTACAATGATCTTATATAAGGTAAATGTGTTTTTCTTGTCTGTCAAAATAGTTCTTACGGATTCAGGATATAATATACCTTCCCCACGCGTCTCGAGTCACCACCCAGTCCAATGAACTGAAAGCAATGAAAACACTAAACTTAACGCCCTGTAAAGAAGCGCCCTAAAGATTTGCCTTAAGTACTAAATTTCGCGAGCTATTAAAGATTCTTAATAAAAATTTTGACTTATTTGACAAACGTGTTTATTTTAATTTTTAATTTATTTGTTTTTTTAATCGGTATAATTTAAGCACTAACAAAATTGTGAATATCTCGGAAACTAAAACCCCTTTTACTCAACACAGCGACATACAATAAAACTTTTGTTTTGGATTTGAATGACTTGGATTTTTATTCTTTAATTTAAATCTTAATCCATTGAATGAAGAAGTGTTTCAAAAGGAAAGAAATCATAAAATAACACAGTCTCAAAACACAAAACCTCCCCCAAGGAGTCGGGTAACAGACAGAGATTAGTTAATTTTCAACCTGAATCTATTTTGTGGCTTTTGTTTTCGGAACAGGCAATTAAGTTTCAGTTGGGTTTTTTTATGAACAATCGTTCACTTGGGACCTTTAAAATGAGAATTTCCAATATTTTAATTCTAATACCTACCTGCCTGGTGGGAGCGAACTTTTTTAGAATAAAAACGTATTAACAGTACACATTATAGATAAAATACTTTCTTGAATTCGGCAAATATAAAAATTAAATGATAGCTGCAACTAGAAATAATTTGGTCTAATAATAAGATTTAACAATGTTGCATGTTCCTTTGGTAATCAAATTAAATACATTCGAATGTAGACTTTTTGTAGCAGAATAGTTTAAGACAGATATTCAAATAAATATTTGTCTTTACGCATTAAAAGTACACTTGTATAAAAAAGGTATTTCAACATAAAACAAACTTTTTTTTAATTAAACTTATAGCAGGTCTCAGGCGACGCATATTCTCGCAGGTTATTGCTCTTCCAGTTGAGCTACCGTGACCTTCACTGACCCATTTTTCTAAGGGTTTCTTAGACCGAATACCAGTATCATCTCGAAGCTGATATTAGAGATATCTGAAAACCTACAAATTATTAGAATATAGTCAATTAAGAGGGCACTCGCCCAGATAGCGAGAGAGTTTTGGTTCAAGTCCTGAATGACACCTGAGAAAAGTTGAATTTTTGAAGTAAAGATTTACAAAGATATAAAAACATAGCAGTTATCCGTTTAAATTCATATTATTTAAATAAAAGTTGAGATATACCTACAGGATAGGCTCGCTTGATCCAGGTTTTGTAACAAATGCTTCGTTAGCTATTATTTTGCACGTGCTTGCCAAATTTTGATCAAACTCGTTCCACCCTTTTCCTTTTACTTAGGTAGCTCGTTTGCTTAGATGCCTCGAACATACAATAATCTCATATCATAATAAAATTATATTTCGTCGCTCACGGAAAATTTTTGAAAGCGTTCTTAGGCTTTGTTAGGTTGGGTGTATAAAATTTTAATACATGAATATATAATGGCAAGTATAATATATGCACGCATTTAGTTTTTTTGGTATTCATTTATAACAACTTAGAACAATTATAAAATTTATGGTTATGTTCATTACAAAATATTTCCATCTCGCAGGTAGATCGTAAACATTGTTCGTAACCAACAAAATTAGTTTTTTTATTTAAGTAGCTGTTTGAGTTTTTTTTAATTATGAATATTTGTATTTTATAATGAGTGCTTATCGTTGCTTTTATTATTATTTTCAACTCTGTTTTATTCCACACTAAACAGACTTTCGGTGTGATTGGTAAACGCTTGACGAACGACGATTGTTGCGTGTTAATGAACACTAGCAATCAATAACTTAGTGTTTCCAAAACAGTGCATTTGTAGCCTAATAAGTGATAACCAAAAACTTTTAGACAAATTAGTAAAATAGACAAAATTTATTAAATTGTTTTACGCCTTCGTAAACTTCAAAAAAAGGTCACGTGACATCACAACTGCTTCAACGTGGTTTAACACACGCACCAAATATATTGTGTGAAACTTACAAATCCCGACCAATAAATAAATCTTTTTGTACCAAAGTCCTTTTCGGTTCTGTCCCTTTGTTAATCAACCACAAAGATTAATTTTACAACAATTGTCACCGAAAGCTCATCACTTCGGCTGAGCTCCTTAAAGAACGGTTTCAGTTTCCAAAGTAGGTCAAGCTACGAACATGAAACCACAAAGATGTTCGTTGGCGGACGGGCGATAAATCTGCATAAAACAACATTACTTTATGACCGGAGCGAATGTATCCATAAATCAAAACTTTGCAGCCTTAGTACTTATATGATTCCATTATTGAGTTAAAAAAATTAGGAAAGTATAAATTAACTGTATGATCTTTACTTTAAGGAATTTTTGAAAGATCATTTTTCAAAATCAAAATTACTTTATTTCATAGGCCCTTGCAGGCATTTAAAATCGTCAATTTTACAAAATTAATGAAATATTCTTCTTAAATCAAGATAACCCGTGCGCTAGCGGCAAGTACATTTTTATGACAAAATCAATTTAATATTAGCGCTAAAAATGTCATTAAATTAAAATATTATTCATATTTATCAGTGAGCCCAGATAATGTCATAGAAAATATGTCACAATAAGCTATCCTCGGTTCCATGTCATTAAATGCGGCCTAGCGATTATTAGTTCAGTTTCGCTTGTAGTGAAACGTTAATTGTTATTGTATGTGGCTAATCTGTCCAATGGCAGTCGCACAATGAAACTGTACCTTTTGCTTGTTTTATATTTTATAATTAAGGAAATTAATTTTATCAACTAATGAAATTTTCATATCAATTTAGCATATTATTCTTTACCAACATTACAAAGTCGCTTGTTAATATTAGAGAGGTAAACACAAGATTAATCTACAAATTACACTGCCTATCAGTCCTTTAGGTTAGTCGTAGTAAGCATGCAACAGATTCCCATACATATTCAATTTGGTGTTGACACCGGTTAAACCGACAATAAGCGGCTATGACTGAATTACTTGCTTTCGTAGTTTATTAACTTCGTTACAGTTCTCAGAACCGAAAATCCCGAGTTATCATATTTCAGGTATTCATTTGGTAGAATTAATCTAAAGCTGTTGTAATAAGAATAAAATTAAAAAATTTAAATTACCACTGCAACTGTAGCGGCTAAAAACAAATCATAACTTTTGATAAACGAGTTTCAACTACAAAGAAAAACCATTATAAGAAAAGAACTGGTACATTTGCTAGTTCACTTTTTCTTTTGACTAAACTTTAAGTATTTAGCATTTTTATTTTTTTTGCATAAATTTTTACAAGTTGATGAGTTGGTTTTTTCTTCTCATTGCGGTTTCCGAACGCACATCTAATATTATAAGCTGTTTCTATGAATTTTAAGTGACATTGTCAACGGAAAAAACCGTTAGATCGCCCCGCAACTGATAGGTCTTTCAATAGTGGCGAAGCTTTAGTACAAATTAAATTTTCAATAATCAACAAAATTAAAGAAAGTCAATTTTATAAGACAAATCATCAAAACTGTTTTTTTTTAATAAGTTATCATAGAATGTTTTCGTTATTAACAGGTTGAAAAGCGGTAATGATCACAGTTACCATTCAGTAAAGGTGATGGTTAAACTCTACAGAGTTCACTGAACATATCACGTAGATCCTGCATTGACTCTGCCAGTATACCTATATCATCGCACAGTATTTTATGGAACCAAAAAAATTTACACCTTCAGGTTTTTATATAAATAGATTATTAATACCCTAAAAAAGGCATGACTTTAATTCCCAAAAGCCTAACTCAAATACTTTTTGTGAAAAAAAATCATGAACTTATCGTGACCTTTGACCTATGAAATCTAAATTTTTTTTTTACAAAGTGAATATTAAGAATATGTTTTTTATAAATTCGTGTCAATCGGACATAATCAGGCGCACATAAACGCGTTTCTTAACCTAAAAAAAATGCATTGGTTTGGGAGCAGCATTTTTTTTGGATTTCGTAGTTATTTTTTTTCTCCCTAAAAACGAAATAGTGGAACCTAGAACGTAGATAGAAATAAGCGTACGGATGTGGTCTATTATGATAGACCACATCCGTCAAATTATTTCAAACAACATAGTTTTTTTTTCGACTGTTTAGCGTGTAAGGTACAATATAAAATATTGGTCGAACATACATAAAGTATTCCTACATTATCACATCTACATTAGGTAGGTAGTATATGTTAGTATATTGTATTTATCCATAAGTGTTGTTAATTTAGGAAATAGAAATAGCATCTTCTAATACATGTCATATTCAGGATTTTCCTACTTTAGTAGGTAAAATTTATGATACAGATCTTACAATTTTCTCTTAAAACATACGAAGTATTTACTGTAATTTTGATGATCTTTGCCTGACCTTGTCACAATTCAACTTTTCGATGGACGTAATTGTACTATCAGAATGTTGGATAGATCCAAAAAAACCCATTCCACAATTACAAAATTACATTTCATTCACAAAAACGCAACATTTAAACCAGGCTGATGGAGTTATAATTTATGCAAAGAATAATCACAAATTTAAGGTTAATGAGATCATACTTTCACATGCCTCATGTCTCCAACTTACTTTAAATGACTTTACTATTCTAGGGATTTATCGCTCTCCATCCAACCCCAACGGCGGTGACTTTATTTACTCGTTAGATAATCACCTAAATCATATTAAAACACACAAAACTATTATTATAACGGTGGATATTAATATAAACATAATAAATGACGACAATATCCTGCAAATCGAACAGAAAAAGAATCATAATTATTGAAACATGTTAGCAAGTCATGGCTTGTTACCAGGCCATACTTTACCGACTTGAGGCAAAACTGTTTGGATCATTTTATATTAAAATTAGATAAAAACAAAAATTCAGCTTATATAAATGCTTTGAACACATCAATTACTGACCATAAAATGATTTTTCAAAAGCTTTCAAATGTGGCACATGATAAAAACGTATCCAAAACAAGGATCATAAATCGACTTTGATAAAGCTATTAATTCTTTCAAAAGTAGATTTTAGATCTTCTAGACTTGCTTTCTTATGCCGATCCCAATGCTCTCACTGACCTACTAATCAGTCGCTTGAGACAATGTATTTTCACAAGCACTATAACAACATTGGCAGTTTCTTGGCAAATATTGGCAGTTTCTTTGCAGATAATATCATGACGCGTCGTCCTTTTCAGGACAGTTATTTTAAATATTTTTCTAATTCGCAACAGTCTTCCTCTTTTGTCAGTTGTCCTGAGTGGTTTTCAGTCAGAATGGTTTTATGCTACGTCGGGTGTACCCCAGGGTTCCCACTTGGGACTTTACTTTTTCTTATTTTCATAAATGACATCACCCACTGTATTAAAAATTGCAAAGTGTCACTATTTGCTGATGACCTGAAAATTTACCGACCTGTCCTATCTCCTTACGATAGTGAACTCATTCAAGCCGACCTTAATAGAATCATCGCTTGGTGTGGGGCTAATTGCATGGCTCTCAATGTGCGCAAATGTTTCCATATTAAGTACTCCAGGAAATTGAAACCACTTGTTACTAGGTACAAGATCAGTGGAGAAACACTTGTCGAGGTTAAGGTTGTTCGGGACCTTGGTGTTCATATTGATAGTAGACTTAAAGGACATCACCCATTTTGGGCTATTTTTTTTTTAGCCGGCCAACAAAAAATAACTAAATTTTATCATAGGCATAATTATAATGAACGTTTTGTATTATGACAGTAAAGCTCGAAACCTATTGGTTAAGATGATAATCAGTCTCAAAGTATTTATTTTATTACCTACGGTTTGCGGGGTGAGCTCGTGATTTCCAGGTAAACAGTTATTGTTAATGGTGTGCGAGCGAGAGGACGTTGCAAGTACATTTACCTGCCGAGTTACAAGTGTTAACAAGAGGCAAAATACACCCACTTAATCCTTTTCGTAGGTACTTTCGTTCGTTAGTTCTCTCCATGCAGGCGTTTATGTACAGGTTTTTTATTAATTATAATGCATATTATTTTCATTTCATATATTTTTAGCCGGCTACAATAATACCTCTCTCAATACGGGAAACAGTACTTAAAAATCACCGATTTTATATACCATCGTCGGCTCGAATTTGCCAACAACATTTAGACAATGGACGTTGGGGTGACGCTCCTGTAAAGGAGTCGAAACGTCAGGATTAAATATAAAATAAAATATGCGCAAAAAAGAAAGTGTTTTATTCTAATGAATATAATATGTTGATTGTGTAATATTTATCATAATATATTCTATAATGTACCTAAAAGTACATAGAGCTTGTGCGTGAGCTAGAGCTTGTGCTAGAGCTAGAACTAGAGCTAGAGCTAGAGCGAGAGCTAGAGCGAGAGCTAGAGCGAGAGCGAATTGAAATTGAAATCGAAGTCGAAGTCGAAGTCGAAGTCGAAGTCGAAGTCGTAGTCGAAGTCGAAGTCGAAGTCGAAGTCGATGTCGAAGTCGATGTCGAAGTCGAAGTCGAAGTCGAAGTCGAAGTCGAAGTCGAAGTCGAAGTCGAAGTCGAAATCGAAGTCGAAGTCGAAGTCGACATCGAAATCGCAATCTTTCGATTTCGATTTCGATCGATTTCGATGTCGACTTCGACTTCGACTTCGATTTCAATTTCAATTCGCTCTCGCTCTAGCTCTCGCTCTAGCTCTCGCTCTAGCTCTCGCTCTAGCTCTCGCTCTAGCTCTCGCTCTAGCTCTCGCTCTAGCTCTCGCTCTAGCTCTCGCTCTAGCTCTCGCTCTAGCTCTAGCTCTAGCTCTAGCACTAGCTCTAGCCCTTGCTGCTCATGCTCTAGCAAGCTCTAGAGAGCTCTAGCTATCTAGAGCTCTAGAGAGCTAGAGCTCTAGAGAGCTAAAGCTCTCTAGAGCTAGAGCTCTCTAGAGCTAGAGCTCTCTAGAGCTAGAGCTTTCTAGAGCTAGGGCTCTCTAGAGCAAGAGCGAGAGCTAGAGCTAGTGCTTGTGCTAGAGCTAGAGCTTGAGCTAGAGCTAGAGCTAGAGCTAGAGCTAGAGCTAGAGCTAGAGCTAGAGCTAGAGCTAGAGCTAGAGCTAGAGCTAGAGCTAGAGCTAGAGCTAGAGCGAGAGCTAGAGCGATAGCGAATTGAAATTGAAATTGAAATCGAAGTCGAAGTCGAAGTCGAAGTCGTAGTCGTAGTCGAAGTCGAAGTCGAAGTCGAAATTGAGAGAGCTAGAGCTAGAGCTAGAGCTAGTGCTAGACCTGGAGCTGGAGCTAGAGCTAGAGCTAGAGCTAGAGCTAGAGCTAGTGCTAGAGATAGTGCGTGAGCTAGAGCAAGAGCTAGAGCGAGAGCTAGAGCTAGAGCTAGAGCTAGAGCTAGAGCTAGAGCTAGTGCTAGAGCTGGAGCTAGAGCTGGAGCTAGAGCTGGAGCTAGAGCTAGAGCTAGAGCTAGAGCTAGAGCTAGAGCTAGAGCGAGAGCTAGAGCGAGAGCTAGAGCGAGAGCTAGAGCGAGAGCTAGAGCGAGAGCTAGAGCGAGAGCTAGAGCGAGAGCTAGAGCGAGAGCGAATTGAAATTGAAATCGAAGTCGAAGTCGAAGTCGACATCGAAATCGCAATCGAAATTGAGAGCAAGAGCAAGAGCTCTTGCTCTTGCTCTTGCTCTAGCTCTTGCTGCTCTTGCTCTAGCAAGCTCTAGAGAGCTCTAGCTATCTAGAGCTCTAGAGAGCTAGAGCTCTAGAGAGCTAAAGCTCTCTAGAGCTAGAGCTCTCTAGAGCAAGAGCGAGAGCTAGAGCTAGTGCTTGTGCTAGAGCTAGAGCTAGAGCTTGAGCTAGAGCTAGAGCTAGAGCTAGAGCTAGAGCTAGAGCTAGAGCTAGAGCTAGAGCTAGAGCTAGAGCTAGAGCTAGAGCTAGAGCTAGAGCTAGAGCTAGAGCTAGAGCTAGAGCTAGAGCGATAGCGAATTGAAATTGAAATTTTGAAAAATTGAAATCGAAGTCGAAGTCGAAGTCGAAGTCGTAGTCGTAGTCGAAGTCGAAGTCGAAGTCGAAATCGAAGTCGAAGTCGAAGTCGAAGTCGAAATCGAAATCGAAATCGAAATCAAAATCGAAATCGCAATCGAAATTGAGAGCTAGAGCGAGAGCGTGAGCTAGAGCAAGAGCTAGAGCTAGAGCTAGAGCTAGAGCGTGAGCTAGAGCAAGAGCTAGTGCGAGAGCTAGAGCTAGAGCTAGAGCTAGAGCTAGAGCGAGAGCGTGAGCTAGAGCAAGAGCAAGAGCTAGAGCTAGAGCTAGAGCTTGAGCGTGAGCTAGAGCTTGTGCTAGAGCTAGAACTAGAGCTAGAGCTAGAGCGAGAGCTAGAGCGAGAGCTAGAGCGAGAGCGAATTCACACCAATTACCCTAGCCCAAAGTAGGCTCTGTAAGGCTTGTGTTATGGATACTAAGGTAACGGATAGACATACATATATGATACATAGATATGTAATACTCGTAGAAATATATATGAATACCCATGACTCAGGTACAAATGCTCGAATTCATCATAAAAACATCTGCCCCTTCCGGGATTCGAACCCAGGACCGTCGGTGCGAAAGGCGGGATCGCTACCGTTGCACCAAACGGTCGTCAAATCCTAGTAGTGTTTCTCAAAGAGCGGATCTTAAGATGGACAATTGGACATGGGCAAGACAAAAATCATATTGAATGCTCACGCTGCTGTTAGTCAGTCAATATTGGAAATAAACACTTGAGGTTTTTGACCATTACGTATACTTAGGATAGAGGGTCCAATTAGGTAAGTCCGACTTCGAGAAAGAGGTCTCTTGTTGAATTCAGCTCGGATGGGCAGCATTCGACAAGCTGCCAAATTTACATCCATATTAACTCGGCGTCCCAGGACTAAATGTCTTCAACCAGTGTGTGCGCCAGTAATGGCATATGGGAGTGAGACCTGGTTGATATTGCTAGAGGGATTGCTCAGCTGAAAAAGCAGTGGGTGAGACACATAGCAAGAAAAACCGATGGCTTTTGGCGCGGAAACATTCTCGAATGGCGACCGCTAACCGGACAACGTTCAGTTCCGTAGTCTCTCCACAAGGTAGAAATACGATCTAGTTAAAGTCCCAAAAAGCCTTTGGATAAGAGCAGCGCAAGACCGATCATTCTAGAGAACCTTTGGGGAGGCCTATGTGCAACAGTGGGCGTCGTAAAGCCGTTATAATGGTGATGATAATAATGTCATTGCGTTGTTCAAGAGGTCCTTCCAGAATACCAACGCTGAGGGAATCATAGAAGCTTAAGATGAGGGTTTTGATTGGCCCATATGTATAAAATGGGTGTATACATATGGCCCAACTAGTTTTAATTTCGTTTGTCTTTCGAAATAAATTATTACTAGAAAAAAATCAACTCGAGTTAAATGTGTTTTTTTCTAGTTATATTTTTTTAATACCAATTATATTATTATTTATTTTTCTTGTTTATGGCTTGACGTGTGTATGAACTTATCGGTCAACAAATGTTTTTTTCATTTCGTAACGTAAATCGTATTTCGAGTTGCACATTTATTAACAGGTTAAAAAGTATGGAAAGTGCTTCTTACAATAAAGCGTTCTTAGGCTTTGTTAGGTTGGGTGTATAAAATTTTAATACATGAATATATAATGGCAAGTATAATATATGCACGCATTTAGTTTTTTTGGTATTCATTTATAACAACTTAGAACAATTATAAAATTTATGGTTATGTTCATTACAAAATATTTCCATCTCGCAGGTAGATCGTAAACATTGTTCGTAACCAACAAAATTAGTTTTTTTATTTAAGTAGCTGTTTGAGTTTTTTTTAATTATGAATATTTGTATTTTATAATGAGTGCTTATCGTTGCTTTTATTATTATTTTCAACTCTGTTTTATTCCACACTAAACAGACTTTCGGTGTGATTGGTAAACGCTTGACGAACGACGATTGTTGCGTGTTAATGAACACTAGCAATCAATAACTTAGTGTTTCCAAAACAGTGCATTTGTAGCCTAATAAGTGATAACCAAAAACTTTTAGACAAATTAGTAAAATAGACAAAATTTATTAAATTGTTTTACGCCTTCGTAAACTTCAAAAAAAGGTCACGTGACATCACAACTGCTTCAACGTGGTTTAACACACGCACCAAATATATTGTGTGAAACTTACAAATCCCGACCAATAAATAAATCTTTTTGTACCAAAGTCCTTTTCGGTTCTGTCCCTTTGTTAATCAACCACAAAGATTAATTTTACAGCAATTGTCACCGAAAGCTCATCACTTCGGCTGAGCTCCTTAAAGAACGGTTTCAGTTTCCAAAGTAGGTCAAGCTACGAACATGAAACCACAAAGATGTTCGTTGGCGGACGGGCGATAAATCTGCATAAAACAACATTACTTTATGACCGGAGCGAATGTATCCATAAATCAAAACTTTGCAGCCTTAGTACTTATATGATTCCATTATTGAGTTAAAAAAATTAGGAAAGTATAAATTAACTGTATGATCTTTACTTTAAGGAATTTTTGAAAGATCATTTTTCAAAATCAAAATTACTTTATTTCATAGGCCCTTGCAGGCATTTAAAATCGTCAATTTTACAAAATTAATGAAATATTCTTCTTAAATCAAGATAACCCGTGCGCTAGCGGCAAGTACATTTTTATGACAAAATCAATTTAATATTAGCGCTAAAAATGTCATTAAATTAAAATATTATTCATATTTATCAGTGAGCCCAGATAATGTCATAGAAAATATGTCACAATAAGCTATCCTCGGTTCCATGTCATTAAATGCGGCCTAGCGATTATTAGTTCAGTTTCGCTTGTAGTGAAACGTTAATTGTTATTGTATGTGGCTAATCTGTCCAATGGCAGTCGCACAATGAAACTGTACATTTTGCTTGTTTTATATTTTATAATTAAGGAAATTAATTTTATCAACTAATGAAATTTTCATATCAATTTAGCATATTATTCTTTACCAACATTACAAAGTCGCTTGTTAATATTAGAGAGGTAAACACAAGATTAATCTACAAATTACACTGCCTATCAGTCCTTTAGGTTAGTCGTAGTAAGCATGCAACAGATTCCCATACATATTCAATTTGGTGTTGACACCGGTTAAACCGACAATAAGCGGCTATGACTGAATTACTTGCTTTCGTAGTTTATTAACTTCGCTACAGTTCTCAGAACCGAAAATCCCGAGTTATCATATTTCAGGTATTCGTTTGGTAGAATTAATCTAAAGCTGTTGTAATAAGAATAAAATTAAAAAATTTAAATTACCACTGCAACTGTAGCGGCTAAAAACAAATCATAACTTTTGATAAACGAGTTTCAACTACAAAGAAAAACCATTATAAGAAATGAACTGGTACATTTGCTAGTTCACTTTTTCTTTTGACTAAACTTTAAGTATTTAGCATTTTTATTTTTTTTGCATAAATTTTTACAAGTTGATGAGTTGGTTTTTTCTTCTCATTGCGGTTTCCGAACGCACATCTAATATTATAAGCTGTTTCTATGAATTTTAAGTGACATTGTCAACGGAAAAAACCGTTAGATCGCCCCGCAACTGATAGTTCTTTCAATAGTGGCGAAGCTTTAGTACAAATAAAATTTTCAATAATCAACAAAATTAAAGAAAGTCAATTTTATAAGATAAATCATCAAAACTGTTTTTTTTTAATAAGTTATCATAGAATGTTTTCGTTATTAACAGGTTGAAAAGCGGTAATGATCACAGTTACCATTCAGTAAAGGTGATGGTTAAACTCTACAGAGTTCACTGAACATATCACGTAGATCCTGCATTGACTCTGCCAGTATACCTATATCATCGCACAGTATTTTATGGAACCAAAAAAATGTACACCTTCAGGTTTTTATATAAATAGATTATTAATACCCTAAAAAAGGCATGACTTTAATTCCCAAAAGCCTAACTCAAATACTTTTTGTGAAAAAAAATCATGAACTTATCGTGACCTTTGACCTATGAAATCTAAATTTTTTTTTTACAAAGTGAATATTAAGAATATGTTTTTTATAAATTCGTGTCAATCGGACATAATCAGGCGCACATAAACGCGTTTCTTAACCTAAAAAAAATGCATTGGTTTGGGAGCAGCATTTTTTTTGGATTTCGTAGTTATTTTTTTTCTCCCTAAAAACGAAATAGTGGAACCTAGAACGTAGATAGAAATAAGCGTACGGATGTGGTCTATTATGATAGACCACATCCGTCAAATTATTTCAAACAACATAGTTTTTTTTTCGACTGTTTAGCGTGTAAGGTACAATATAAAATATTGGTCTAACATACATAAAGTATTCCTACATTATCACATCTACATTAGGTAGGTAGTATATGTTAGTATATTGTATTTATCCATAAGTGTTGTTAATTTAGGAAATAGAAATAGCATCTTCTAATACATGTCATATTCAGGATTTTCCTACTTTAGTAGGTAAAATTTATGATACAGATCTTACAATTTTCTCTTAAAACATACGAAGTATTTACTGTAATTTTGATGATCTTTGCCTGACCTTGTCACAATTCAACTTTTCGATGGACGTAATTGTACTATCAGAATGTTGGATAGATCCAAAAAAACCCATTCCACAATTACAAAATTACATTTCATTCACAAAAACGCAACATTTAAACCAGGATGATGGAGTTATAATTTATACAAAGAATAATCACAAATTTAAGGTTAATGAGATCATACTTTCACATGCCTCATGTCTCCAACTTACTTTAAATGACTTTACTATTCTAGGGATTTATCGCTCTCCATCCAACCCCAACGGCGGTGACTTTATTTACTCGTTAGATAATCACCTAAATCATATTAAAACACACAAAACTATTATTATAACGGTGGATATTAATATAAACATAATAAATGACGACAATATCCTGCAAATCGAACAGAAAAAGAATCATAATTATTGAAACATGTTAGCAAGTCATGGCTTGTTACCAGGCCATACTTTACCGACTTGAGGCAAAACTGTTTGGATCATTTTATATTAAAATTAGATAAAAACAAAAATTCAGCTTATATAAATGCTTTGAACACATCAATTACTGACCATAAAATGATTTTTCAAAAGCTTTCAAATGTGGCACATGATAAAAACGTATCCAAAACAAGGATCACAATCGACTTTGATAAAGCTATTAATTCTTTCAAAAGTAGATTTTAGATCTTCTAGACTTGCTTTCTTATGTTGTCGTTGAAAAAAATAGTTCGAGCTCTTTTGGTTGTATATATATGTACCATCGACTATTATTATAGCATTTCTTTGTGGCAAAGGGCTTTCTGGATTGCCAAATAGAGTTTCAGGTACTAATAAATTCCTTTGAGCCACTTGTTCCCTGTTTATGTGGTCAAACTCAACATGCAAGGGAACAAAATCACGCAACAATGCATCACGACCTAGAGCTAACATTCGTTGAAAACGGGATTCGCTCGTTCTAAACACTAAAGCAAGTCTGGCATTAGAGTCTCCTGTTCTTAGTTTTGCCAATACAGCGGCCAGTATTGTCTTCTTTTGACGATTATTATTTAGGCTGGATGTGTTTACGAGTAGATCGGAAAACTGTTCGTGAGTAAGTCCCGTCCAAGTATGAAACTCGTTTGTATTAATGACTTCGTATGTCTCGAAGTTTAACACGTCTGTTGTAATATGATTTGTCATAATCGTCAGAGCATTCACTATTTCAGATGCAGTAAAATCTTCCACAAAAAAAAAACAAAATTATTTTGAATAACACTAGTTAGTTATATCATTATTTCGTTGATTACAACAAAGTCAACAAGTATCTTCTATACTTACTTAAAGTAAGTATCCCTGAACATTGCAATAACATTCAGGGAATAAACGACAAATTTAAGAAAGCAATGAGATTTATGTTTAGTATTAGTCAAAAATACTGAAGGCAGACCCATTTCCCAAGGCAGCACCCGTTCACGAGCATGACGTATGATACAGCCATCGCTTCGCTCAACCATATCTTAGGGAATGTAACGATCCGCACCACATGCCACCACCCAAGTATTAAGAGAGCTCTAACTACCAGTAATAAATTAGTTTTAAAAAATTAACAAATGCTAATGTTGTATGATACAACCTGTAATAAATAGTGTCATGTTGAAAAGATACATCCATTAAACATCTATTAAAACTAAGAACTGCTTGCCTGTTCAGTTTGTTGACAATCGGATGTGATCCCAAACCCACGATAAACGCGCCGTGAAAACCCCAAAGGTAAATACATTGAGTAAATTACGACCAACTTTTTTGCAACATTACTAAATAGTTTTTAAACTGTGTTTTGAATGTATGTTTTGTTTACAGGTCACGCATAGGTGGAGGGAGATCGTTCCAACATCGAGAGGCAGCATATCTAAACGATCCACGGAAAGCCATAGTGCGGTGCTTGGGAGTAGAGAAGATGTTATTACAGGCTCTTTTCAGATATCTACTATGTTCCTGCGCCCATAGAGATTGCCATATAGATACTGCGGCATCCTAGTAAACAATACCTGGCACAGGCATTCCAAACGCGCTGTATAAAATGAAAATGAAAATGAAAATAAAAAATGAAAATGAAAACGAAAACGAAAACGAAAACGAAAACGAAAACGAAAACGAAAACGAAAACGAAAACGAAAACCAAAACCAAAACGAAAACGAAAACGAAAACGAAAACGAAAACGAAAACGAAAACGAAAACGAAAACGAAAACGAAAACGAAAACGAGAGCGAGACCGAGAGCGAGAGCGAGATCGAGAGCGAGAGCGAGAGCTTGAGCTAGAGATAGAGCGAGAGCTAGAGCTAGAGCTAGAGCTAGAGCTAGAGCTAGAGCTAGAGCTAGAGATAGAGCTAGAGATAGAGCTAGAGCTAGAGCTAGAGCTAGAGCTGTAGCTAGAGCTAGAGCTAGAGATAGAGCGAGAGCTAGAGCTTGAGCTAGAGTTAGAGCTAGAGCTAGAGCTAGAGCGAGAGCTAGAGCGAGAGCGAATTGAAATTGAAATTGAAATCGAAGTCGAAGTCGAAGTCGTAGTCGTAGTCGAAGTCGAAGTCGAAGTCGAAGTCGAAATTTAGAGCTAGAGCGAGAGCGTGAGCTAGAGCAAGAGCAAGAGCTAGAGCTAGAGCGTGAGCTAGAGCTAGTGCTAGAGCTAGAGCTAGAGCTAGAGCTAGAGCTAGAGCTAGAGCGAGAGCTAGAGCGAGAGCTAGAGCGAGAGCTAGAGCGAGAGCTAGAGCGAGAGCTAGAGCGAGAGCTAGAGCGAGAGCGAATTGAAATTGAAATCGAAGTCGAAGTCGATGTCGAAGTCGTAGTCGAAGTCGAAGTCGAAGTCGAAGTCGAAGTCGTTCCTATGTTCCTACTATGTTCTATCTACTATGTTCCTGCGCCCATATTATTGCGAGATTGCCATAGAGATACTGCGGCATCCTAGTAAACAATACCTGGCACAGGCATTCCGAACGCGCTGTATAAAATGAAAATAAAAAATGAAAATGAAAACGAAAACGAAAACGAAAACGAAAACGAAAACGAGAGCGAGAGCGAGAGCGAGAGCGAGATCGAGAGCGAGAGCTTGAGCTAGAGATAGAGCGAGAGCTAGAGCTAGAGCTAGAGCCAGAGCTAGAGCTAGAGCTAGAGCTAGAGCTAGAGCTAGAGATAGAGCTAGAGATAGAGCTAGAGCTCGAGCTAGAGCTAGAGCTAGAGCTAGAGCTAGAGCTAGAGCTAGAGATAGAGCGAGAACTAGAGCTTGAGCTAGAGCCAGAGCTAGAGCTAGAGCTAGAGCTAGAGCTAGAGCTAGGGCTAGAGCTAGAGCTAGAGCTAGATCTAATGCTAGAGCTAGAGCTAGAGCTAGAGCTAGAGCTAGAGCAAGAGCAAGAGCTAGAGCGAGAGCGAGAGCGAATTGAAATTGAAATCGAAGTCGAAGTCGAAGTCGTAGTCGAAGTCGAAGTCGAAGTCGAAGTCGAAGTCGAAGTCGAAGTCGAAATCGAAATCGAAATCGAAATCGGAATCGAAATCGCAATCGAAATTGAGAGCTAGAGCGAGAGCGTGAGCTAGAGCAAGAGCAAGAGTTAGAGCTAGAGCTAGAGCAAGAGCTAGAGCTAGAGCTAGAGCTAGAGCTGGAGCTAGAGCTAGTGCTAGAGCGAGAGCGAGAGCGAGAGCGAGAGCGAGAGCGAATTGAAATTGAAATTTCAAGTCAAGAAAATTGAAAGTCTTGACCAAGACCTGAATAATTTAACGACCCCCCCGGGTCGCCCGTGGAATAAACTGACGAAAAGTGACGAGCAAATAAATTCGCGATATCAGGGCCAGATGAGGCGGCGTCATTGTTTAACTTCATTTCAGCCGGTATGGAGAGCCACCACGCTTGTCTTTGATGAAGCTCCAAAAAGCCTTTGGATTCGTAGAAATGTTAGCTTCTATGCCTTGTATGTAGTCTCTATAACAATCATTATAAAGTTTATGACCACGGCTGCTCAATTTCAATTCGCTCTCGCTCTAGCTCTAGCTCTAGCTCTTTTAGTAGCCTGGAGCGCGAGTTATTGGATGTAGATTGGCAGGACTTGTTCTCGAATTGTGTAGATGTTAACAAGATGGTCTCGAGATTTTACGATGTGCTCTATGGACTCATAGCCAGGTTCGTGCCAAAACGGAATCTTCGCAAGCGTAAATATCCCAAGTGGTTCGTGTATTCGGTACATTAACCCTTTCCCGTATTATTTCTAAATACATTGGAGCACTTACATTGTCCACAATCAACACATGATAGGCATTTAATAAAGCTGCACTGATTTTAAAATATTCCATCATATGATGCAAGGCGCGATTGCTGTGTACAATTCTTAACAAGCGAAAATCTCTTTAGAATCGTCCATTGATTATTTCTACTACCCAGCGGCATATAGTCACAAGTCTGGATTTATTCGCTTGTTCCGTCGTAAGTTGCGTTTCGTTTGCATTTTTCGTTTAG
The DNA here is from genome assembly GCA_927399485.1 of Calamotropha paludella. NCBI lineage: Eukaryota > Metazoa > Arthropoda > Insecta > Lepidoptera > Crambidae > Calamotropha > Calamotropha paludella. Next base: position 10,852,980 of record OV656819.1, read on the forward strand.
CTAGAGCTAGAGCTAGAGCTAGAGATAGAGCGAGAACTAGAGCTTGAGCTAGAGCCAGAGCTAGAGCTAGAGCTAGAGCTAGAGCTAGAGCTAGGGCTAGAGCTAGCGCTAGAGCTAGGGCTAGAGCTAGAGCTAGAGCTAGATCTAATGCTAGAGCTAGAGCTAGAGCTAGAGCTAGAGCAAGAGCAAGAGCTAGAGCGAGAGCGAGAGCGAATTGAAATTGAAATCGAAGTCGAAGTCGAAGTCGTAGTCGAAGTCGAAGTCGAAGTCGAAGTCGAAGTCGAAGTCGAAATCGAAATCGAAATCGAAATCGGAATCGAAATCGCAATCGAAATTGAGAGCTAGAGCGAGAGCGTGAGCTAGAGCAAGAGCAAGAGTTAGAGCTAGAGCTAGAGCAAGAGCTAGAGCTAGAGCTAGAGCTAGAGCTGGAGCTAGAGCTAGTGCTAGAGCGAGAGCGAGAGCGAGAGCGAGAGCGAGAGCGAATTGAAATTGAAATTTCAAGTCAAGAAAATTGAAAGTCTTGACCAAGACCTGAATAATTTAACGACCCCCCCGGGTCGCCCGTGGAATAAACTGACGAAAAGTGACGAGCAAATAAATTCGCGATATCAGGGCCAGATGAGGCGGCGTCATTGTTTAACTTCATTTCAGCCGGTATGGAGAGCCACCACGCTTGTCTTTGATGAAGCTCCAAAAAGCCTTTGGATTCGTAGAAATGTTAGCTTCTATGCCTTGTATGTAGTCTCTATAACAATCATTATAAAGTTTATGACCACGGCTGCTCAATTTCAATTCGCTCTCGCTCTAGCTCTAGCTCTAGCTCTTTTAGTAGCCTGGAGCGCGAGTTATTGGATGTAGATTGGCAGGACTTGTTCTCGAATTGTGTAGATGTTAACAAGATGGTCTCGAGATTTTACGATGTGCTCTATGGACTCATAGCCAGGTTCGTGCCAAAACGGAATCTTCGCAAGCGTAAATATCCCAAGTGGTTCGTGTATTCGGTACATTAACCCTTTCCCGTATTATTTCTAAATACATTGGAGCACTTACATTGTCCACAATCAACACATGATAGGCATTTAATAAAGCTGCACTGATTTTAAAATATTCCATCATATGATGCAAGGCGCGATTGCTGTGTACAATTCTTAACAAGCGAAAATCTCTTTAGAATCGTCCATTGATTATTTCTACTACCCAGCGGCATATAGTCACAAGTCTGGATTTATTCGCTTGTTCCGTCGTAAGTTGCGTTTCGTTTGCATTTTTCGTTTCTGGCATATGTACTGTATATCCATGTGATTGTAAAGGATAGGCCGCGTCTCTAAAGCCACGATCTAAGATAAATATTTCACCCGGTCTGAAAAACCAATGAAATATGCTCTACTCATTTTCAATAATTGCATTCATTATTGTTGCATCGGAAGTTGAAGCGGCGTGCGGGCCCGTTACGTCAATTATATGACCGTCACAGCAATCAAACAAGAAAGGCTTGGTCAGATTTCGATATTTGTGAAGACTATATGTTTGTCGTTGAAAAAAATAGTTCGAGCTCTTTTGGTTGTATATATATGTACCATCGACTATTATTATAGCATTTCTTTGTGGCAAAGGGCTTTCTGGATTGCCAAATAGAGTTTCAGGTACTAATAAATTCCTTTGAGCCACTTGTTCCCTGTTTATGTGGTCAAACTCAACATGCAAGGGAACAAAATCACGCAACAATGCATCACGACCTAGAGCTAACATTCGTTGAAAACGGGATTCGCTCGTTCTAAACACTAAAGCAAGTCTGGCATTAGAGTCTCCTGTTCTTAGTTTTGCCAATACAGCGGCCAGTATTGTCTTCTTTTGACGATTATTATTTAGGCTGGATGTGTTTACGAGTAGATCGGAAAACTGTTCGTGAGTAAGTCCCGTCCAAGTATGAAACTCGTTTGTATTAATGACTTCGTATGTCTCGAAGTTTAACACGTCTGTTGTAATATGATTTGTCATAATCGTCAGAGCATTCACTATTTCAGATGCAGTAAAATCTTCCACAAAAAAAAACAAAATTATTTTGAATAACACTAGTTAGTTATATCATTATTTCGTTGATTACAACAAAGTCAACAAGTATCTTCTATACTTACTTAAAGTAAGTATCCCTGAACATTGCAATAACATTCAGGGAATAAACGACAAATTTAAGAAAGCAATGAGATTTATGTTTAGTATTAGTCAAAAATACTGAAGGCAGACCCATTTCCCAAGGCAGCACCCGTTCACGAGCATGACGTATGATACAGCCATCGCTTCGCTCAACCATATCTTAGGGAATGTAACGATCCGCACCACATGCCACCACCCAAGTATTAAGAGAGCTCTAACTACCAGTAATAAATTAGTTTTAAAAAATTAACAAATGCTAATGTTGTATGATACAACCTGTAATAAATAGTGTCATGTTGAAAAGATACATCCATTAAACATCTATTAAAACTAAGAACTGCTTGCCTGTTCAGTTTGTTGACAATCGGATGTGATCCCAAACCCACGATAAACGCGCCGTGAAAACCCCAAAGGTAAATACATTGAGTAAATTACGACCAACTTTTTTGCAACATTACTAAATAGTTTTTAAACTGTGTTTTGAATGTATGTTTTGTTTACAGGTCACGCATAGGTGGAGGGAGATCGTTCCAACATCGAGAGGCAGCATATCTAAACGATCCACGGAAAGCCATAGTGCGGTGCTTGGGAGTAGAGAAGATAAGATATAAAATACGTGTGTAAAAAACAACTACGTCTCCGAGCCCTCAGATGGGATTCGAACCCACGACCTTTCGCTATCCGGGCGACTGCTCTGACCGCTGAGCTACCGAGACGCTGGCAAACGTGTCGAATTTTACAAACGTATTTCAACTTCTACTATGAGCTAGTATCGTTCCACCAATGTTGAACGCAAACTACCTTCAACATCCTAGCGGAACGATACTAGCTCATAGTAGAAGTTGAAATACGTTTGTAAAATTCGACACGTTTGCCAGCGTCTCGGTAGCTCAGCGGTCAGAGCAGTCGCCCGGATAGCGAAAGGTCGTGGGTTCGAATCCCATCTGAGGGCTCGGAGACGTAGTTGTTTTTTACACACGTATTTTATATCTTATCGAAATATTGCATTGTGAATGCAAAAAATTAAATTAAAAACATAATTATAGCTGGTTCCATCTTAATCGATTGTTTAATATTTGTAAAAATATTACTTTCGATGTTGAAGGTAGTTTGCGTTCAACATTGGTGGAACGATACTAGCTCATAGTAGAAGTTGAAATACGTTTGTAAAATTCGACACGTTTGCCAGCGTCTCGGTAGCTCAGCGGTCAGAGCAGTCGCCCGGATAGCGAAAGGTCGTGGGTTCGAATCCCATCTGAGGGCTCGGAGACGTAGTTGTTTTTTACACACGTATTTTATATCTTATCGAAATATTGCATTGTGAATGCAAAAAATTAAATTAAAAACATAATTATAGCTGGTTCCATCTTAATCGATTGTTTAATATTTGTAAAAATATTACTTTCGATGTTGAAGGTAGTTTGCGTTCAACATTGGTGGAACGATACTAGCTCATAGTAGAAGTTGAAATACGTTTGTAAAATTCGACACGTTTGCCAGCGTCTCGGTAGCTCAGCGGTCAGAGCAGTCGCCCGGATAGCGAAAGGTCGTGGGTTCGAATCCCATCTGAGGGCTCGGAGACGTAGTTGTTTTTTACACACGTATTTTATATCTTATCGAAATATTGCATTGTGAATGCAAAAAATTAAATTAAAAACATAATTATAGCTGGTTCCATCTTAATCGATTGTTTAATATTTGTAAAAATATTACTTTCGATGTTGAAGGTAGTTTGCGTTCAACATTGGTGGAACGATACTAGCTCATAGTAGAAGTTGAAATACGTCTGTAAAATTCGACACGTTTGCCAGCGTCTCGGTAGCTCAGCGGTCAGAGCAGTCGCCCGGATAGCGAAAGGTCGTGGGTTCGAATCCCATCTGAGGGCTCGGAGACGTAGTTGTTTTTTACACACGTATTTTATATCTTATCGAAATATTGCATTGTGAATGCAAAAAATTAAATTAAAAACAGTAGAGAAGATGTTATTACAGGCTCTTTTCAGATATCTACTATGTTCCTGCGCCCATAGAGATTGCCATATAGATACTGCGGCATCCTAGTAAACAATACCTGGCACAGGCATTCCAAACGCGCTGTATAAAATGAAAATGAAAATGAAAATAAAAAATGAAAATGAAAACGAAAACGAAAACGAAAACGAAAACGAAAACGAAAACGAAAACGAAAACGAAAACGAAAACGAAAACGAAAACGAAAATGAAAACGAAAACGAAAACGAAAACGAGAGCGAGACCGAGAGCGAGAGCGAGATCGAGAGCGAGAGCGAGAGCTTGAACTAGAGATAGAGCGAGAGCTAGAGCTAGAGCTAGAGCGAGAGCTAGAGCTTGAGCTAGAGCTAGAGCTAGAGCGAGAGCTAGAGCGAGAGCGAATTGAAATTGAAATTGAAATCGAAGTCGAAGTCGAAGTCGTAGTCGTAGTCGAAGTCGAAGTCGAAGTCGAAGTCGAAATTGAGAGCTAGAGCGAGAGCGTGAGCTAGAGCAAGAGCAAGAGCTAGAGCTAGAGCGTGAGCTAGAGCTAGTGCTAGAGCTAGAGCTAGAGCTAGAGCTAGAGCTAGTGCGAGAGCTAGAGCGAGAGCTAGAGCGAGAGCGAATTGAAATTGAAATCGAAGTCGAAGTCGATGTCGAAGTCGTAGTCGAAGTCGAAGTCGAAGTCGAAGTCGAAGTCGTTCCTATGTTCCTACTATGTTCTATCTACTATGTTCCTGCGCCCATATTATTGCGAGATTGCCATAGAGATACTGCGGCATCCTAGTAAACAATACCTGGCACAGGCATTCCGAACGCGCTGTATAAAATGAAAATGAAAATGAAAATAAAAAATGAAAATGAAAACGAAAACGAAAACGAAAACGAAAACGAAAACGAAAACGAAAACGAAAACGAGAGCGAGAGCGAGAGCGAGAGCGAGAGCGAGAGCGAGAGCGAGATCGAGAGCGAGAGCTTGAGCTAGAGATAGAGCGAGAGCTAGAGCTAGAGCTAGAGCCAGAGCTAGAGCTAGAGCTAGAGCTAGAGCTAGAGCTAGAGATAGAGCTAGAGATAGAGCTAGAGCTCGAGCTAGAGCTAGAGCTAGAGCTAGAGTTAGAGCTAGAGCTAGAGATAGAGCGAGAACTAGAGCTTGAGCTAGAGCTAGAGCTAGAGCAAGAGCTATAGCTAGAGCTAGAGCTAGAGCTAGAGTTAGAGCTAGATCTAGTGCTAGAGCTAGAGCTAGAGCTAGAGCTAGAGCAAGAGCAAGAGCTAGAGCGAGAGCGAGAGCGAATTGAAATTGAAATCGAAGTCGAAGTCGAAGTCGTAGTCGAAGTCGAAGTCGAAGTCGAAGTCGAAGTCGAAATCGAAATCGAAATCGAAATCGAAATCGCAATCGAAATTGAGAGCTAGAGCGAGAGCGTGAGCTAGAGCAAGAGCAAGAGTTAGAGCTAGAGCTAGAGCTAGAGCTAGAGCTAGAGCTAGAGCTAGAGCTAGAGCTAGAGTTGGAGCTAGAGCTAGTGCTAGAGCGAGAGCGAGAGCGAGAGCGAGAGCGAGAGCGAGAGCGAGAGCGAGAGCGAATTGAAATTGAAATTTCAAGTCAAGAAAATTGAAAGTCTTGACCAAGACCTGAATAATTTAACGACCCCCCCGGGTCGCCCGTGGAATAAACTGACGAGAAGTGACGAGCAAATAAATTCGCGATATCAGGGCCAGATGAGGCGGCGTCATTGTTTAACTTCATTTCAGCCGGTATGGAGGAGTGACCACCACGCTTGTCTTTGATGAAGCTCCAAAAAGCCTTTGGATTCGTAGAAATGTTAGCTTCTATGCCTTGTATGTAGTCTCTATAACAATCATTATAAAGTTTATGACCACGGCTGCTCAATTTCAATTCGCTCTCGCTCTAGCTCTAGCTCTAGCTCTTTTAGTAGCCTGGAGCGCGAGTTATTGGATGTAGATTGGCAGGACTTGTTCTCGAATTGTGTAGATGTTAACAAGATGGTCTCGAGATTTTACGATGTGCTCTATGGACTCATAGCCAGGTTCGTGCCAAAACGGAATCTTCGCAAGCGTAAATATCCCAAGTGGTTCGTGTATTCGGTACATTAACCCTTTCCCGTATTATTTCTAAATACATTGGAGCACTTACATTGTCCACAATCAACACATGATAGGCATTTAATAAAGCTGCACTGACTTCGTATGTCTCGAAGTTTAACACGTCTGTTGTAATATGATTTCTCATAATCGTCAGAGCATTCACTATTTCAGATGCAGTAAAATCTTCTATGAGATTGTCTTGTAAAGGTAGAGTATACCAAAGGTTCTGGGCTAAGTGTTCTTCGAAAACGCGAGCATTTTCTGGTATTAGTAGCTCTTATAATAATTGTAAACGTTAACTTGTCTTTGTCTTAGATAATTAACTTTACAGTAAGGTATGTTTAACTGGAGGCAAGGATGCATCACGACCTAGAGCTAACATTCGTTGAAAACGGGATTCGCTCGTTCTTAACACTAAAGCAAGTCTGGCATTAGAGTCTCCTGTTCTTAGTTTTGCCAATACAGCGGCCAGTATTGTCTTCTTTTGACGATTATTATTTAGGCTGGATGTGTTTACGAGTAGATCGGAAAACTGTTCGTGAGTAAGTCCCGTCCAAGTATGAAACTCGTTTGTATTAATGACTTCGTATGTCTCGAAGTTTAACACGTCTGTTGTAATATGATTTCTCATAATCGTCAGAGCATTCACTATTTCAGATGCAGTAAAATCTTCTATGAGATTTTCTTGTAAAGGTAGAGTATACCAAAGGTTCTGGGCTAAGTGTTCTTCGCAAACGCGAGCATTTTCTGGTATTAGTAGCTCTTATAATAATTGTAAACGTTAACTTGTCTTTGTCTTAGATAATTAACTTTACAGTAAGGTATGTTTAACTGGAGGCAAGGATGTATATTGTAGCACTTACTTAGAACATCAGTTGGAGTGGTGACAAATGCACCCTGCACATTACTAATCACTAAATCTAAAAAGCGGTCATTGCTATTACTAATATTATTAAGTTGATGCAGGCCATTGGAGTTTAAGAAGTCGACAAATGAGTAACCTAAATTAAAATTGTAATTTGAAGGAATTAAAGTGCTTCCGTCCACACTGGAGCCCCAATGAATAGACCCAAGATTAAAGTCTCCTACTATTACAATATCATCAGCTAGATCCATAGCAAGTTCGACACTATTAAGAAACTGCTCCAGCGCCTTCAATTTGACTGGTGGAGGAAGGTATACAACACACAATATTAATTTTTTCACTGACACGTCCATCTGAATGTGCAGTTTTACCCAAATACACTCGATGTCATTACATTCCAAGTTCTTTAAGCGAGCAGAAGATATACCTCGAGAAACAGCCAAGAGAACGCCGCCTCCATCTTTTTTAGAGTCACTAGAGCATAAACGGTCTCTTCGATATACAATATATCTGTCATCTACCACTTCATTAGTTGATATTTTATGGTTCAGCCACGTTTCAGTCAAAGCAATAACACTGTAACTACTTTGTTACTAAGTAATTAATTTGTTTTGGTCCGAAGACCTTGGACGTTTTGATAATATAAATTTAACACTGTTGATAACAAACACCGCAACATTATCCACATACTTCATATCCACACTTCGACTGCGATTTCGATTTCGATTTCGACTTCGACTTCGACTTTGACTTCGACTTCGACTTCGACTTCAATTTCAATTTCAATTCGCTGTCGCTCTCGCTGTCGCTCTCGCTCTCGCTCTAGCTCTAGCTCTATCTCTAGCTCTCGCTCTAGCTCTAGCTCTCGATCTAGCTCTAGCTCTTGCTCTAGCTCACGCTCTAGCTGACGCTCTAGCTCTAGCTCATGCTCTAGCACTTGCTCTAGCTCTCGCTCTAGCTCCAGCTCTCGCTCACGCTCTAGCTCTAGCCCTAGCTCTAGCTCTAGCTCTTGCTCTAGCTCTCGCTCTAGCTCTAGTACTAGCTCCAGCTCTTGCTCTAGCTCACGCTCTCGCTCTAGCTCTCAATTTCGATTTCGATTTCGATTTCGATTTCGACTTCGACTTCGACTTCGACTTCGACTTCGACTTCGACTTCGACTTCGATTTCGATTTCGATTTCGACTTCGACTTCGACTTCGACTTCGACTTCGACTTCGACTACGACTACGACTTCGACTTCGACTTCGACTTCGATTTCAATTTCAATTTCAATTCGCTCTCGCTATCGCTCTCGCTCTCGCTATCGCTCTCGCTCTCGCTCTAGATCACGCTCTCGCTCTAGCTCTCAATTTCGATTGCGATTTCGATTATGATTTCGATTTCGATTTCGATTTCGATTTCGATTTCGACTTCGACTTCGACTTCCACTTCGACTTCGACTTCGACTTCGACTTCGATTTCGATTTCGACTACGACTACGACTTCGACTTCGACTTCAGAAGAAACTCGTCAGCTTTAACAGAAGACACGACATTTACAATATTATACGACGTCACCATACACAATCCACAAAAAAAAAAACAAAATTATTTTGAATAACACTAGTTAGTTATATCATTATTTCGTTGATTACAACAAAGTCAACAAGTATCTTCTATACTTACTTAAGGTAAGTATCCCTGAACATTGCAATAACATTCAGGGAATAAACGACAAATTTAAGAAAGCAATGAGATTTATGTTTAGTATTAGTCAAAAATACTGAAGGCAGACCCATTTCCCAAGCTGAAATCGAAATCGCAATCAAAATTGAGAGCTAGAGCGAGAGCGTGAGCTGGAGCAAGAGCTGGAGCTAGTACTTGAGATTGAGCTAGACCTAGAGCTAGATCTAGAGCTAGAGCTAGAGCGTGAGCTAGAGCAAGAGCTAGAGCTAGAGCTAGAGCTAGAGATAGAGCTAGTGATAGAGCTAGAGCTAGAGCTAGAGCTAGAGCTACAGCTAGAGCTAGAGCTAGAGATAGAGCGAGAGCTAGAGCTTGAGCTAGAGCTAGAGCTAGAGCTAGAGCTAGAGCTAGAGTTAGATCTAGTGCTAGAGCTAGAGCTAGAGCTAGAGCTAGAGCTAGAGCTAGAGCTAGAGCTAGAGCAAGAGCTAGAGTGAGAGCGAGAGCGAATTGAAATTGAAATCGAAGTCGAAGTCGAAGTCGAAGTCGAAGTCGAAGTAGAAGTCGAAGTCGAAATCGAAATCGAAATCGGAATCGAAATCGCAATCGAAATTGAGAGCTAGAGCGAGAGCGTGTGCTAGAGCTAGAGCGTGAGCTAGAGCAAGAGCTAGAGCGAGAGCTAAAGCTAGAGCTAGAGCTAGAGCTAGAGCTAGAGCGAGAGCGAGAGCAAGAGCGAGAGCTAGTGCTAGAGCTGGAGCAAGAGCTGGAGCTAGAGCTAGAGCTAGATCTGGAGCTAGAGCTTGAGCTAGAGCGAGAGCGAGAGCTAGACCTAGAGCTAGATCTAGAGCAAGAGCTAGAGCTAGAGCGAGAGCTAGACCTAGTGCTAGATCTAGAGCTAGAGTAGAGCGAGAGCGAGAGCGAGAGCGAATTGAAATTGAAATCGAAGTCGAAGTCGAAGTCGAAGTCGAAGTCGATGACGAAGTCGAAGTCGAAGTCGAAGTCGAAGTCGAAGTCGAAGTCGAAGTCGAAATTGAAATCGAAATCGAAATCGAAATCGCAATCAAAATTGAGAGCTAGAGCGAGAGCGTGAGCTGGAGCAAGAGCTGGAGCTAGTACTAGAGATTGCGCTAGACCTAGAGCTAGAGCTAGAGCTAGAGCTAGAGCTAGAGCTAGAGCAAGAGCTAGAGTGAGAGCGAGAGCGAATTGAAATTGAAATCGAAGTCGAAGTCGAAGTCGTAGTCGAAGTCGAAGTCGAAGTCGAAGTCGAAGTCGAAGTAGAAGTCGAAGTCGAAGTCGAAGTCGAAGTCGAAATTGAAATCGAAATCGAAATCGAAATCGAAATCGCAATCAAAATTGAGAGCTAGAGCGAGAGCGTGAGCTGGAGCAAGAGCTGGAGCTAGTACTAGCGATTGCGCTAGACCTAGAGCTAGATCTAGAGCTAGAGCTAGAGCGTGAGCTAGAGCGAGAGCTAGAGCTAGAGCTAGAGCGAGTGCTAGAGCAAGTGCAAGAGCTAGAGCTAGATCTAGAGCTAGAGCTAGAGCTAGAGCGTGAGCTAGAGCAAGAGCTAGACTAGATCAAGAGCTAGAGCTAGAGCGAGAGCTAGAGATAGAGCTAGAGCTAGAGCGTGAGCGAGAGCGAGAGCGAGAGCGACAGCGAGAGCGACAGCGAATTGAAATTGAAATTGAAGTCGAAGTCGAAGTCGAAGTCAAAGTCGAAGTCGAAGTCGAAATCGAAATCTAAATCGCAGTCGAAGTGTGGATATGAAGTATGTGGATAATGTTGCGGTGTTTGTTATCAACAGTGTTAAATTTATATTATCAAAACGTCCAAGGTCTTCGGACCAAAACAAATTAATTACTTAGTAACAAAGTAGTTACAGTGTTATTGCTTTGACTGAAACGTGGCTGAACCATAAAATATCAACTAATGAAGTGGTAGATGACAGATATATTGTATATCGAAGAGACCGTTTATGCTCTAGTGACTCTAAAAAAGATGGAGGCGGCGTTCTCTTGGCTGTTTCTCGAGGTATATCTTCTGCTCGCTTAAAGAACTTGGAATGTAATGACATCGAGTGTATTTGGGTAAAACTGCACATTCAGATGGACGTGACAGTGAAAAAATTAATATTGTGTGTTGTATACCTTCCTCCACCAGTCAAATTGAAGGCGCTGGAGCAGTTTCTTAATAGTGTCGTACTTGCTATGGATCTAGCTGATGATATTGTAATAGTAGGAGACTTTTATCTTGGGTCTATTCATTGGGGCTCCAGAGTGGACGGAAGCACTTTAATTCCTTCAAATTACAATTTTAATTTAGGTTACTCATTTGTCGACTTCTTAAACTCCAATGGCCTGCATCAACTTAATAATATTAGTAATAGCAATGACCGCTTTTTAGATTTAGTGATTAGTAATGTGCAGGGTGCATTTGTCACCACTCCAACTGATGTTCTAAGTAAGTGCTACAATATACATCCTTGCCTCCAGTTAAACATACCTTACTGTAAAGTTAATTATCTAAGACAAAGACAAGTTAACGCTTACAATTATTATAAAACGGATTTTAGTAGCCTGGAGCGCGAGTTATTGGATGTAGATTGGCAGGACTTGTTCTCGAATTGTGTAGATGTTAACAAGATGGTCTCGAGATTTTACGATGTGCTCTATGGACTCATAGCCAGGTTCCTGCCAAAACGGAATCTTCGCAAGCGTAAATATCCCAAGTGGTTCAGTAATTCCCTTATCAAACTCCTGGCGGAAAAGGATAAAATTCGCAGAAAATTTTTGAAATACCGTAACCCTAGGGATGAGATTGAATTCCAGCTACTTCGCAGCCGTGGTCATAAACTTTATAATGATTGTTATAGAGACTACATACAAGGCATAGAAGCTAACATTTCTACGAATCCAAAGGCTTTTTGGAGCTTCATCAAAGACAAGCGTGGTGGTCACTCCTCCATACCGGCTGAAATGAAGTTAAACAATGACGCCGCCTCATCTGGCCCTGATATCGCGAATTTATTTGCTCGTCACTTCTCGTCAGTTTATTCCACGGGCGACCCGGGGGGGTCGTTAAATTATTCAGGTCTTGGTCAAGACTTTCTAGCTAAATTAATGTTTACAGAATCACAGGTGATTAAAAAAATTAAAACTCTCGACCTGGCTGGGGGTGCTGGACCCGACTCCATCCCCCCTTTGCATGCGGGGCGCTGCATGCGGGGAATCTCCTTGCCTTTAACATTAATTTTTAACAGATCGCTTGAGGATGGTGTTTTCCCCCAGGAATGGAAAAAAGCACGCCTGTGTCCCTGTTTTTAAAAAAGGTGATAATACTTCTGTAAACAATTACCGACCCATCTCCATGCTTTCTTGCTTTGCGAAACTCTTTGAAATTATGATTTGTCCTGTAATCTCCAAATTTAGTAGCAGTTTCATCTCCGTTCATCAGCACGGCTTTACAAGTGGTCGTTCTGTTCTTACTAATTTGGTACCTTTTCTCTCGGAGCTTTGTGAGAATGTTGATGGGGGACTCGAGGTTGATGCTATTTACACCGACTTTAGCAGTGCCTTCGATAAAGTAAACCATACAATTCTCGTAGACAAACTAAGTGCTCTTGGGATTGGGGGATCTTTGCTTTGCTGGTTCGAGTCATACTTACGCGATAGAAAACAGGCAGTTGTCCTGAGTGGTTTTCAGCCAGAATGGTTTTATGCTACGTCGGGTGTACCCCAGGGTTCCCACTTGGGACCTTTACTTTTTCTTATTTTCATAAATGACATCACCCACTGTATTAAAAATTGCAAAGTGTCACTATTTGCTGATGACCTGAAAATTTACCGACCTGTCCTATCTCCTTACGATAGTGAACTCATTCAAGCCGACCTTAATAGAATCATCGCTTGGTGTGGGGCTAATTGCATGGCTCTCAATGTGCGCAAATGTTTCCATATTAAGTACTCCAGGAAATTGAAACCACTTGTTACTAGGTACAAGATCAGTGGAGAAACACTTGTCGAGGTTAAGGTTGTTCGGGACCTTGGTGTTCATATTGATAGTAGACTTAAAGGACATCACCCATTTTGGGCTATTTTTTTTTTAGCCGGCCAACAAAAAATAACTAAATTTTATCATAGGCATAATTATAATGAACGTTTTGTATTATGACAGTAAAGCTCGAAACCTATTGGTTAAGATGATAATCAGTCTCAAAGTATTTATTTTATTACCTACGGTTTGCGGGGTGAGCTCGTGATTTCCAGGTAAACAGTTATTGTTAATGGTGTGCGAGCGAGAGGACGTTGCAAGTACATTTACGTGCCGAGTTACAAGTGTTAACAAGAGGCAAAATACACCCACTTAATCCTTTTCGTAGGTACTTTCGTTCGTTAGTTCTCTCCATGCAGGCGTTTATGTACAGGTTTTTTATTAATTATAATGCATATTATTTTCATTTCATATATTTTTATTCAATATTTACAACTCTCCTGGCCTTACAATAATATCTTCTAAACCTTCGGCGGGAATGTGTATCGTTGGCTCGTGCCTGGCAAACCCCATGTACCACACAATGCACATGACGTGTGAGCAGCAGCCAATGGTTCTTCGGCCAATGTTACATGTACAGTAATAGTGTTTTATAGCCTGTCGCCCTTCGAGAGCCCTATCTATGCCAATATAAACGTTATACGAACGTGAACGGACATGTCGGGACTGGATTCTACCGCGCAATACGTAAAGGTGTTCCTTCTAGCTCTCGTATGTGTTCTGTGGGTAATTGGTCGCCAAGTTTAACGATAAACATACCATTTGGCTGCAAACGCTCCGCATAGTAACTCCTAGCTTGCTTTATTTGGTATACACCAAGTGCAAAAAGGATAAGATCTTCTTGTGTCAATGTGGGGAATTGAACCTCAAGCGCATCAACGTTAATTGAACGAAACGGAGCACGTCTTCGGTTATAATTGTATCTGTTCACCAGATCCGCCAATGTATTCGGTACATTAACCCTTTCCCGTATTATTTCTAAATACATTGGAGCCCTTACATTGTCCACAATCAACACATGATAGGCATTTAATAAAGCTGCACTGATTTTAAAATATTCCATCATATGATGCAAGGCGCGATTGCTGTGTACAATTCTTAACAAGCGAAAATCTCTTTTGAATCGTCCATTGATTATTTCTACTACCCAGCGGCATATAGTCACAAGTCTGGATTTATACGCTTGTTCCGTCGTAAGTTGCGTTTCGTTTGCATTTTTCGTTTCTGGCATATGTACTGTATATCCATGTGATTGTAAAGGATAGGCCGCGTCTCTAAAGCCACGATCTAAGATAAATACGTCACCCGGTCTGAAAAACCAATGAAATATGCTCTCCTCATTTTCAATAATTGCATTCATTATTGTTGCATCGGAAGTTGAAGCGGCGTGCGGGCCCGTTACGTCAATTATATGACCGTCACAGCAAACAAACAAGAACGGCTTGGTCAGATTTCGATATTTGTGAAGACTATATGTTTGTCGTTGAAAAAAATTGTTCGAGCTCTTTTGGTTGTATATATATGTACCATCGACTATTGTTATAGCATTTCTTTGTGGCAAAGGGCTTTCTGGATTGCCAAATAGAGTTTCAGGTACTAATAAATTCCTTTGAGCCACTTGTTCCCTGTTTATGTGGTCAAACCCAACATGCAAGGGAACAAAATCACGCAACAATGCATCACGACCTAGAGCTAACATTCGTTGAAAACGGGATTCGCTCGTTCTAAACACTAAAGCAAGTCTGACATTAGTCTCCTGTTCTTAGTTTTGCCAATACAGCGGCCAGTATTGTCTTCTTTTGACGATTATTATTTAGGCTGGATGTGTTTACGAGTAGATCGGAAAACTGTTCGTGAGTAAGTCCCGTCCAAGTATGAAACTCGTTTGTATTAATGACTTCGTATGTCTCGAAGTTTAACACGTCTGTTGTAATATGATTTCTCATAATCGTCAGAGCATTCACTATTTCAGATGCAGTAAAATCTTCTATGAGATTGTCTTGTAAAGGTAGAGTATACCAAAGGTTCTGGGCTAAGTGTTCTTCGCAAACGCGAGCATTTTCTGGTATTAGTAGATTGTACCGCCCAATCATACGAATTATGATATCGTTAGGTATTCTAAGCAATATATAAGTAATATTTTGACAATGCTCAAAAATGCAGTGCACTGTTGAGTTTGGAGTACGTACAAATCCTGCTAAGGTCATTGTTGGATGATTACGGCTTTGTTGCTGAATAGGCTCATCGGGCAACACGTCATCATCTTGACGCGCCTCGCGTATACGCCGATGAAACGTCCTCTCAGCTCTTTGCCAGCAAGGTCGGCAAATGACGTCGGTAGGTTCGTTCTGAAAAAAAAAAAAACAATTTTTGTAAACCCACCTTCTACAAGTTAAATACAAACGAATCTTTCCCAAAGGACTTCTTAACAAAAATAATAACATGTTTGTGCCCGTACTCACACAAAACTAACTATTTCAAAACTTTTGAAATAGTTTTGAGTGTAGGCAATGCCTACATTTAAACCGGCTATAACTTAGACGGGCACTATACCATATTGAAGTGGTACTTAAGATCTGTACAGAGCGCCGATAAAAATACTAACAAATAAATAAGAACAACAAATAGTTAATTCGTGGCAGTAACAGAGAGTCGATGAAATACTAATAAACACTCGTAAGTAGAAATCTTACTTAAAAATAATAATAATAATAAAAATCTTTCCCTATACCTTCAAAGGTTCTTGTCTACATTTCTATCACTGATGTAAGCCTATGTACTTTATAAAAAAACCCTTTCATAGTACTAATTAAAGAACTTAAGTATACATTTTACTTTATTGAAGGAAGGTAGGTACTTCAGCAAAATAATTCAACGCGACACCTAGTCCTGATCATGATGTCATATCGACGATCTGTTATTATCACAGAGTAGGTACCTAGTTATGACTTAAATGTAAAAAAGGTTGCATTACATACCTGTCTCGCGATTAGCTCCTCCATAATAATCTGAGCTATGTCGATGTGCTGTTCTTCCCGAGAAAGCCACGTGTAAGTCCTTCGAACTTCACATGGTTCACGACAGTTAATACACAACATATGTGCCATGATTAACAAAAACAGTATAACAAAAACAAAAACTCAACGATAATTAAAACAACAAACAAAACAAAATCAATGTTAAAAACCACGAAAACAGTGAAAGTAGCCGTCCGATGTAACGAGAGTTGCATGGAAAACTAACGAACGAAAGTACGAAAAGGACTAAGTAGGTGTATTTTGCCTCTTGCTCACAATTGCAGCTCGGCAGGTAAATGTAGGTACTTGTAACGTCTTCTCGCTCGTATACCTATTATGCCTCTTGCTCACACTTCTCGGCAGGTAAATGTACTTGTAACGTATTCTCGCTCGCACACCATTAACAATAACTGATTACCTGGAAATCACGAGCTCACCCCGCAAGCCGGGTGCAAGCCGTAGGTAATAAAATAAATACTTTGAGACCGATTATCATCTCAACCAATAGGTTTCGAGCTTTACTGTCATAATACGAAATGTTTATTATAATTATGCCTATGATAAAATTTAATTATTTTTTGTTGGCCGGCTAAAAAAAAAATTAGCCCAAATTTGTATGAAGCCTGAATGATGTCCTTTTAAAAACAATACTGCTTCAATTTTTTTTTTACTAAAAATAGTGATCTGGGAATTGAAGTCTTGCCTTTATTAGGGTATAAATAATCGATCTATGCAAAAACCTTAAGGTGTAAATTATTTTGGTTCCATAAAACACTGTGCGTCGGTAAAACAAAGGCGAGTGATGTAAGCATCGGTATAGATGCCAATTACGTTCTAATCCAAAAGCTTGAAGACATTTTCCGAAGCATTAGTAAATAGTTTCAGATAAATCACGTTTCCTTGGCTCATGCCACGGTGCTGATGGAAATGTTTTTGAACTCTGGGCTGGGCTTTCTTATATTTAGTGTTTAACAAAGTGGCCGATTATAGTCCTCTGTCGTCTGTACCTTGTCCGCCCATAAGTTCTGTTTTTTTTTATGAAGTAATATAATATTACTAAAACTTTAAAAATAAATAATATTCTCTTTGAAATGGTCACCTTTGGCTTTAATACAAGCTTTTAATCTGTCTGGCCACGAATTTATGGATTTACGCACTGTTTCCATGGGAAATTTTGCCATTGCTTACTTCATTTAAATTAATTTTTTTTAAGAGACTCGATGTCACCGGTTCTTTTAGAGCAGGCCATGTCCTCTAAAACTGACCATAACTAGTACTCTAAAGGGTCTAGGTCTGGGCTAGATGAGGGCCAGTCTTCAGCTTTTATAAAGTCCGAAACGTTGGTTTCAAGCCAGGCTTCAGTAGTTCGTGCCTTGTAACCAGGTGCAGAATTCTGCTGGAAAGTCTACGGTACATTTTTAAAAAGTGTATTGCTGAGAGGTTTCTCAACACGACTCAAGACTGTCCCTTGATACACTTTGGCTGAAGTTTTCAGTTCTTTTTCACAAAAATGTAGCTTTGTGACGCCTTGATAAGACACGCCTCAACAAACCATCACTGACGTAGGATGATGACCACGTTGTACCTTTCCGAATAATTGAACAGCTTCTTAAGAAGTGTGAGCGTATACTTTATCATTTTGCTTATTGTAGTGCTCTTCAATCGTGAAAAATTTTGATCATCGGTAAAGAGGATATTTTTGTGCCTTTCACCCGCGTATCGCGACAGAAGGCATTTTAATCGATCCACTCTCTTTAATTGTATAGATTGATTTAGCGCATATCATGTACGAGTATATCGACGGGTTTTATAATACGCGACAGAGTCCTAGTGGGAATCTTCATTTCTCGCGATAAGATTTTTTGCTTCCTAAAGGGGTTTGGAGGAATTCTGGCTTTAACAGCATTAACAGCCTTTGTAGTTCTAACAGCACGCTGCCGCTCCGATCTTTTATTGTCTTCGACGGAACAAGTATTGTTGTATCTGTTGATAGTACGATATACGAACATACGGCTGATACCAAGCTTTTGAAGTGGCTGGAATATGACTGACAGCTCCATTGTGCAAGGCGATTACTGCAATCCTATTTTCTTTAACACACCATTCCATATTGTAATTTGATAATGAACACGAAATAATATGTGAAATGGCGCGAAATTTAAAGAAGTTTTTGAAAAAATAAACGCGTTTCAAATTCAAAATAATTATAAAGTTAAAAAAAAAAGAAAAGGTTTTATGTAACAGTATTTATGGCCAGACTAGTTATAATCTTGCGCAGTGTGTAGATATTATCCATAATACTACAGCCTTTAGATCGAATCCGGTTTATTCGGGAGACTGAAAGCCATCAAACCTTCATGGCAGACGAGGGCGTCCCTGAAGAATAATTTTTATTTGTGATAAGCGAGATAGGTCTATAAGAGCTGAGTAAGGCTTGTCGCATTTCTTGAAGAAGCGCGTCATTATGTTTCTGTACTTTCGGCATAGTGCCCTCGAGGATGACGCCATTAAACAAACACTTTAGGACTACAAGTGTCTCTCTCAGAAGTTCTGTTATAATGCCGTTCACACCTGGTACCTTGTTGTTTTTAAGTTATTTTAGAGCCACTCTGATCTCGTACAGATTGATGTCCGGGAGGTCGTCGCTGCAGTGTGGGGTAAACTTGGCTTTGAGGTCTTAAGCAGCTAGTCTAACGGGTTTACATAACGAGGTGTACAAATGAAAGTCGCTATCAGCTTCTACGGACAATTGTACGACTCTCTGTTGTATCTTGATCAAAATCTCATTATGATAGTTATTATCATAACGTGAATCTATGTGAACGTCAACTTTTGTGTAATTAAAAATCAATTCCCGTGCGTTTCTCTCGCAATGTAGTTGATGAAGCATTAGTAAGTTGTTGCACGTATGCCAGAGATGCCGTATGTGTGGTCAACAAAAAGAGCGTTGCAAAGCACACTGCCAGCCACAGGTGGTTTCAAATATTTTTATTTGAATTGAATTTGAAAACATGATCAAAAATCGCGTTATCGATAGACCTAAGTAATAGAAATGTATAATAATTCGCACATTTTGGGTATCTTTAATTCTCTTTAATAAAACGTCTTCGTCAAGCATATTTTAAAATATATGAAACGTCAAAAAATAATTACCTTCAGAGAA
The DNA here is from genome assembly GCA_927399485.1 of Calamotropha paludella. Classification (NCBI taxonomy): domain Eukaryota; kingdom Metazoa; phylum Arthropoda; class Insecta; order Lepidoptera; family Crambidae; genus Calamotropha; species Calamotropha paludella. Next base: position 10,871,968 of record OV656819.1, read on the forward strand.
TAAAATGGAAAAACCGCAAAAAGAAAGTTTAACAGATTGGATATTTATCCCTATATCAGGAAAAACCATGCCAGTATTAATAGGATTCTAGATCCCGTAAACCGGCGAGCGTCGAGAGCTTTCCGATGATTAAGAGTTAAACTCGCTTAAGTGCCAAAGTGGACAAGGCAAGCATACTCTGTATATTTATGAATTTTCGTTTTATTCCAATGGTTTAAAAATTATGACAGGAAATTATTTAAATAATAGTCAACTTTTCGTTATCCTGAATCGTTAGTCCAGGTCTGCAGTATCGTGCTCGGCAAAAATAAAGATTTGAATTTGTTAAAGCACTTAGAAATTTTAAATTTCAACTAATATGATTAAAATTGAATCATGTTATATTAATACAGAATATGATAATGGATTTGAAATTAGTTCATCATATAAAAAGCTCTGGAAAATGTCCCTAAGGAATTTCAAGACGGGTCATCCATTTCATCGTTAAAAAATAAACTTAAGCAGCACTTTCTAAATTTATTATATGTAATATGCTGAAAATTTGTTATGTGTTTAATTGCTATATGATTTCTGTTATAAATATAATTATAAATTATAGTTATAATTATAAATAGAAAGGATAATAAATAAAATAATCATGAAACCATTATATTGAAACTTAGTGTCCAAAAAAGAATTTGCATTATAAATATACTATATTGGTAGAAATGTAAAGATTTTAGGAATCGATAAAATGAGTTAAAGTTTTTAAAAATAATTTATGAATAACAACAAAGCTGCTCTGCATAGTTTCCAAAGATGTTATCTAATATTTTTCTTTTTTGCATTAAAAACGCGAACATAGTAAAAAAACGGATTTCCATTATGATATGACAATAATGAATGTCTTTTGTTCGTTTTTCATACGCTGCTGTACGGTACGTCTGATTGCGTTAAAATATCCCCTATTTTTTGCTTGCACTTGCGAGAAGGTTATAGACATAGTACAATTATTAGGATATATTTTAAGCACCCTAAAGTCGGCATAGTGGACGCGAGCAACATTTGTAACCATAATTAATAATTAACTAATGTATATACGTTTTAGCTTACATTTTTAAATAAAATGGTGGAAAGTGGGAACATGCCGTGATACCATAAAAATGAGCCTTTTATACGTTAAAGTATTATCAATATATCAATATTACAATATCAATATTACAATCATCGAAGTCAGTGTCAATTGACAAAAGGCAAAATTAAATAGTAAACAACAACCGGCACATGCTGTTTAAAGTGATTGGGCCTTATCAGACAAAATATTTATTAATATTCGTTTTAATATGACGGAAAAAATAAGGAAAACCGGGTAGTAATATTTTTTCGTTTTATGCGATCATTCTCCTTATAACATAGGCGACAGGCTGTATTTTAAAAGTAATCTTTATAATTTAAGATATTTCTTTTTATTTGTTAATTTTCCTTTGATATTATTTCACTCTCAATACCTGCCTTTTCGGGATATGATTAATATTAATAATAATGTACAAATATAAAGATAAAAACTTGCGTTATACGCGAAGTTATTCACATATTTATTCGAAATAGGACTGCGGAAAAAAACCATTTTGAATGTTTTGTTGGGATTGTCAAAAATTATTTATGTAATAATTTTACGAAAACAATATTTTATAGACCTTTTTATACCTATTTCCATATGTGAGGTTATTTATATGTTAATTATTATAATCTTAATGTATTAATTGAGAATATATAAGCTAATAAAGATGCAATTCAATTAATTCTAATATAAAGTATTTTTTATAACATCAAAGAAGATGCTTCAATGTCAGAATCTTGAGTAATTAGTAAAGATACATTTTTAGCTAAATTACCTTTAACCAAATATTTATTTGATCAAAGGTAATTGCGCTGAAAAAAAATTAATTAAATACTGAAAATGTCGCGCCATAAACCAAAATTAATTATTATATTATAATAAGTTTTAAAATCACTTCCTATGAAAAGACCACTGACTTATAAATGTTATAAAAAAATTACACACTACTCCGTATTTTGTTGAAATTAAAAGAAAATAGTAAGAGAAATGACCCTAGGTGCCAAAATATTATTTTGAACGGAAAAATAAAAGTATAAGTATATAAATTTTATTCCGAAAAGATGATAAAAGATATAAAGAAAAATAATAAAATTGAAAATTCATCTTTTGATGTATATTTAGTAGGATTACGAGCTATAACTCCAAAAAGATGCGTATTAATTAAATCTTGATTAATTTCCAGCGAGAATTATTAATTTCCGTATTATTAATGTGTAATCATAGTTTTTATTATTCCTCGTATACATATTATAACTTTGAAATTAAACAATTGTCTTAAACGATCGTCATAGCTTAGAAATAATAAAAGCTTGACATGTGTGTCAAAATCTGACGAAGTCCGATTTTTAGGCTTATAAATCTACTAACGCTGCACATTTCCAAAATTTTTTTACCGCAAAATGTTCCACGCAAACATTTTTTTTGTGTAAGTTGGAGTGGGTCCTATAATGATTTAGATTCCCAATTAGTCCCGGTAGATGGTGCTGCGTTTAAGTGTGACTACCTCTGTTATGTCAGCTATTTATATTTAATAGGATTAAAACAAATAAAAGTTGATGAAGTTTTCCAAGGAGCCTCGGTAGCCTAGTTACACCCACGTCTTTTGTTTGCCAGAAACTCGTGGGTTTGAATTTCGCCTAAGACGATTTCTTTGTATTCATTTTCTCTATCTACGTTCTTAGTTTGTTTTAAGTTATTAAGTAGAGTGCAAAGATGATTCGATTTTTGTTAAATAAAATAAAATAGTAAGATTGAATATAGATTAAAATGCCTAAAACCTTCAAAAAGGTCATTCTACAGATCGATTCCAGTCCAACCTGTCTCTTGGTTGAATGGTTTATTGGCTTGGTTGGTTTAAAATAATGTTGATTGGTTGTTAAAGCAGACAGATTGACAATACATTTACCGTAAATACTTTTGTCTATGAGTTATAATATATGAGACATTTATTCTCGTGGCACGCAAGATTGATTTCCCATGTAATACCTTAACCCGCAAAGATATCCTTTCCTAACACTTTTGTCACGCTAATACATTTGGGATTCCATATTTCTACTATGCGGATTACGTTGACGATCATAAAAGTTTTATGTGAACAAGCACTTCAAATATGAGACGGACAAGCTACTTTTATGTTAAAATTAAAAAGCTAGATAATTTTGAAGGAGCCAACAGAAATAAAATACCGAAGCAACGCAAAGAAACTATAAGTTTTTTTTAGTACAACAAAGAAGCATGTATCATTGCTTTATAATCATACTAGTGGACCCGACAGACGTTGTCCTGCCTGTTATTTTTGCAGTATAGATAAATAACCTAGATACCGTCTGCAGCGCCATCTGCCGGGCTGATTTGTGAATCTAAACCATTCTCAGATCCCCTTGAACACACACAAAAAAAATCATTCAAATCGGTCCAGCCGTTTAGGAGGAGTTCAGTGATATACACACTCACAGAAGAATTATATATATAAAGATTTTTTCATCACAGCCGAAAGACAATCAATGTTGCATGGATGCCTTTTCCAAATATGGGAGCTGCCATGATCTCCTTACGTTGCTGCTCATATTGTGATCTACCGAAGACGAACACCTTTAATGTCTTTTACGACACCCTTAAGTGTAACTAACTTAGAATTTAATTTAGAGAAAACTCAGGTCATGCAGTTTCGTTCCTATCAGAGGGCTCCTTTGAATTTAGATATATGTTGCCAAAATGTCAAGTTTCAAACACTGGAATCGTTTGGTCTCCTCGGTATAGCCATAGACACACACTTAAATTGGAAGTCCCATGTAGAAGTCATTAAATTTTATTTTTTTATTTAAAAATCTTTATTGACCAAAAATATAAAATGTTACAAAGGCGGACTTAATGCTAATTGCATTCTCTCCCAATCAACCTTTGGGAAAAAAGAAACTTAAAAGCGGATATAATATATATAATATGAGATATATACTTAAACTTATCAATTTAACATATATATTACATTATATACTATACACACAATACGTATATAATTATATTACACTACATATAAGAAGCAATTAATCAAAACTGTCAATATTTACTTACGCCCTTTATCCACTTAAACAATGCACTAATACAGAAACTGCACTATCAGCATACTACGCCTATGCCAATTCTCGTTTAAGGTACGGAATAATGTTGTGGGGATATAGCACGAACGCGGATGAACTTTTCATAATGCAAAAAAAATATGTATACGCATTATGGCTCATATAGACGAAACCCAAAGCTGCAAACCATATTTCCTTAATACAAAATACTAACCTTTCCCTCAATATATATTAAAGATGTAGCATTCTTTGTTCATAAAAACATACACACGTTCACGAAAATGGAGGATACAATATAAATACACGCCACAAACAAAGGTTATATCTTCCACCTTCCGTTTAACAATGCTTAAACAAAGCCCTCAATATATGTGTATAAAAATATATAATAAATTACCAATAGATATAAGAATGGAAAAAAAATTGACCTCCTTATGAAAAAAAAAAATATACTTAACTGATAAATGTTTCTATACTATAAATGATTTTTTTACATCCAAATAATAATATTAATATAACGATTAATTAAATTAAATTTAATTACTAATAATGAAGAATAATTTTAAGATTAAGATTACATTGCAATACCCTTACAGGGTTCATGTAAGGTACGTAAAACTAATTGTTATCACCTTGTTAACCACACGAGTGCAATAAATTATTTGATTGATTGATTGATTGGATTGGTGCTATTCTACTCTGCCCGACACCACATGGCTTATCTGTAGTCCGTAGTTATATCAGCTAATGATAATCCCAATGCAGCCTTACTAACATCATTACGATTATCAATTAATGATAATCCTCTGGTTTCGGTGTGTGCACAGAAAATACACGAAATGGCAGCGTTTTCGTTGAGATATAATATTTAACAAAATATTAAGTAATAATAAAATCAGTATAAAGATTTGCTTCAAAATTGTATGTAAATCATTATGCGTAATCGTGCTATTTTAAATAAATATCAAAAAGATTATTCTGAATCCCATTTAAGTAGCTAAAACACTTGTGTTATGGAAATCAGATATAACGACGGTATAACAATAACCCTCACACCCGAGCTAATATACAGAGGTACGTTTCCTACATTGACCCTGCCGGTGATCGATCGCGACCTCGCAGTGCGTCGGAATGAAATTTGGTATGCAAGCCTCTCGACCACGGAGATCGTCTATTTGTAGAACATATAAACAAACCATAGTTTACACGCACATCTACAAAAAAATAACGTTAAAATATAAATATGAAATATACCATCTTCAGTCTTTAGTATAGCGACTGCACCTTCTCCAGGAAGTAACAACGTAAAGAGAATTGTCCGTAACACACCCCGTACTTTTCTGTAGGGTGTTAACACGTTGACAGTCCTATGACCCCATATGGGGTCATATCAGTTTATACCCATACGTCCCTGACCCCATATGGGTTCATAGGTCTTAAAATTATTCTTCATCAATTTTCAAGGGGACTTATGAGTATGGTTTTTGTTGTTTAATGGACTCATGAAGGAAGAATTGGTCATACGAAATACGTGAAAACAATACAGATTATCTCAAAGTTAGGTCTACAATTGGTAGCTGGTAGAAGGAACTGTTATTTTGTAATATTAGATAGTTAAAAATACCTCATTTCCTGTGATGAATTGCTCAATATCCTTAATTATACTGCGCGCTTCGTCCTCGAGATTAGTATTATTATATTTTATTCACAACATGTAGTAACGCATAAGTGACACCGCTTTACACTATGGTTGAGATTTTTTAATTCTTTTTAACTTTTTATTTGAGGGTAGTTAGTTATACTTACAAACCTTCTTCGTTGCATTTTGAATTTCACTTCTCATTCGCATTTTAGTGCCCGACCGCTTAACACGTTTTTTATCTGCGTCTGCGCGATCTCATAAAAATGCTTAAAAACAACATAGTGAGGATGTGAAAAGTGATTAAGCGCATTTAATGTGAAAAATGAAGAAATGTGAAAAGAATATACGTAATAGGAAGGAGTTGCGAAGGGACTCTGGAGAGGATTATTCTTTTACCGGAATATGTGATCGTTACGAAACGTTACGTAGCGCGATTCAAGAACCAGGTATGTGTAAATATCTCCCTTACAAAATTTTATATCGTTGTAAAAAATGTCCAGTCGAATGCAATCGAAATAGTCACCAGGACTATTTCACCGCATTTTTATCGTTGTAAAAAATGTCCAGTCGAATGCAATCGAAATAGTCACCAGGACTATTTCACCGCATTTTTATCGTTGTAAAAAATGTCCAGTCGAATGCAATCGAAATAGTCACCAGGACTATTTCACCGCATTTTTATCGTTGTAAAAAATGTCCAGTCGAATGCAATCGAAATAGTCACCAGGACTATTTCACCGCATTTAAACAAAACGGTTATCGTGTGATTCAGCGGGAATCCCACAAATAACTGAGTAAAATAACAATCGTTATTTAAAAATAAAAAAGCCACTAAAAGTAATTAAAATTATGAAATAAAATCTTATTATAATAATAATTTCGCAATACTACTTAAGTAAAAATATTTCTACCTTCTTTAAAATTTTTATTTCTTTAATACTTATTAAATTCATGTATAATTAAATTTTAATGTATTTTAAATTTGTGGCTTATATACAAATTCTGGATTAGGAGCGTATTAACGCGTATTAACAATGATAAGATTGTTATCCGGACCGTCACCAGGACGTGTACGACACATTCTTACCCTAAATTGCAATATACGAGTATATTTTGTAACCTACCTACTAGCTAGTAGGTAGCTACCCAGTTTGGTATTAGTATTTGTCAATAATATCCTATATTGACTATTCGGCACTCCTTGCGGAGACGCCTACGCTTTTGGATCCAGATAACTGGCCAACAGAATCTCCTCTACCATTAGACAATGATCATATTATGAAACCATATACTGCCGAACCGTTACAAGAGGTCACAGGGCAGCCTAACACTAGGAAACTGCCAATGATGCCGCGGAAATAGATTCTAATACCGCATCATCAAAGACTCCAGAGCTTGATACCGATGTGCAAGACATTTTCGGTGATGACCCATCACTACTTAAATATATATAAATATACTTAAAACATATCGCCTGTTGGTGTCTCTACACCAGCCATACTCAACCTTTTTTTGCCCTGGGCCACAAAATTTATACTGTTTAATCTTGCGGGCCGCAGTAATTTTCCTACGTACTTTTGTCGCCTATGTCCTTTCCCGAGCCTATCTATGTAACAAATTTCAACAAAATCGATTCAGTGGTTTAGTAGTGAAAGCTAGAGTCTAGACCATGGTCTAGATAAGAAGATTAAGAAAAATTAATCTTAAACTACCTTCTACCTGCAAACTCTGTACACAATTTAGAAATAAGGGCAGTTCTCGCTTATATTGCTGTAAAGAGTGACAAAGCCAAGCAAATGCAAATGGCATGCGCTGTATCCTGCCTAAGCGAAGCTATCACAGCTCAGTTGAATCTTCAAATCAAATCATTTATTCTGCAGCTAATGTAATGGCTTTTTGTAAAAACTAATAGATGCCACCTGAATACTCTGGGATATTCAGCATAGTGATTTTGCTAACAGAATAAATTTCATATTTCAATTAAAAACAAAAAAAAAAAAAAAAAAAAGAAATGGAAGAGCTTCTAATAAATACAAAAAATTACACTTTTTGTTCGAGGACAATGTATTAGAAAAAGTTAAAGCCGCCAGGGCGGTAAATAAATCTGCAGTGGACTTGAAAGCAGACTCTAGTAACAAAAGCCAGCCAGAAAGGTTAATTCATCAGTTCTAAGAACTTTAAACCGGTGAGCTCAGGCTCCGACACGCAGTATCATCACGGAGTTGTTGGCCTGTGGCTCAGCGAGCATAAGGTCAACCGGCGCCGGCACAAACTTACTCTCCAAGAACATCGTGGCCGCCGCTGCCTCTGCCTCCTCCTCTACCTCTACCGGCGATAGACCGCCGCCAATATCAGATACAGTTAAGTATGCTAGATGTTTATCACATTTTCTCAGGCATTGGTCTCAGATTACAAATGACAGCACTATACTTTCTTGGGCAGAAGGCAACAAAATATTTTTTTTCATCACTTATCGTTCAACATTTTCCACTTTTGCCAAATATGTATACCGTAACAGAAAATTGGCAATTCATAGAAGCAATAGACAACCTTTTTAAGATTGGTACTTTTCAGAATGCAAACCGTGTCCTGGATTTCATATCTGCAGTTTTTATTACATCAGAGGCGATCGGAAAATAGAGACTTATTCTAAGCCTCAAACAGTTGAATCAGTTTTTACAAACTAATCATATTTTAAGCTCAAATATTTGCGTACAGCCTTAAAATTGTTTTCCAAAACTGACTCATGGCAACGATAAACCCATAGATGCATATTTTTCAATAAAAAAAAAATGAAAAAAAAAAAAACCCATTGAATCAAACGAGTACCTTTGATTTGATTTCATGATAAACTATATCAATTTAACGTTCTTCCGTGTGGTACTTGTACAGCGCCTCACAATTTTACAAAAAAAAAAAAAAAAAAAAACTCTTTTTAAGTAACTATAGTTTTTTTTTTGATTGGTGATTTTTATCGTTTAATGTGACTAGAAATATACTGATTTCACGCATTCTTAAGCCATCGCTGCCATGTCAATTGTTAGAGATGATTATAAATTCATATAAAATGATACTCAGTTTGCCCAATGTAAAAAGATTGCTCATTAAGAAAGAATTAGAAACCCTTTTAAAATAAAACTAAAAAATGCACAGGTAAATGCTTACAAGTTTGCTTATATCCGCCTGCCCGGCTGTCGATTACGGATGACTTTATGACCAAAGAAATGGAACGTGCCAAGTTCTTAAGCTTAAAAAAAAAAAAAAAAAATCACAGTCATATAAGCCCATTGTGATTTCCAACTCTATTATTTCCGATTCTAATCGGAGGCTGACAAATCGTTTCATTACATAATAGATAAAAAATATGTTGTCGATATACTCTGACGCCTCAACAACGGGGTGGGTTATATTGTAATAAGTGGTGATTATTGTAATAATATTCTGCCAGTGTTCAATGGTCACATATAAAAACGACGGCAGCATGTAGACTATTTGGAATTGTTCGCAGCCTTCATAGCTCTTAAAATATATGTCAAGAATTGCCAGATTCTCTTGCCTGTATATCACCACTCCTATATTAATAAGATGAGTGGGGTCCCAATTCTTCCATTTATCACAAGTAATCAAAGATGCAGTAATGCAAAGCTTGATAAAATGTTGTGTTCGCTTTAAATATTCGATTTTATGAAAACATAGCCACAGATACTATGTCCAGAAAAACATATCCAGACATAAAATGGGAACTGGCGGACTTGGCATTCAAAAGCCCGAAATAGACCTTTTTGCAACCGGCAAAAATAATAAATATATATATTGGTATATATTCTGACATAGGGACCCCCACATTTTGGCTCGTAATGAATTAAATGTACTTTTGTCTAGATTTTACTTTCTTAAAAAAAAATATATATATATATAAAAAAAAAAAAAAAAAAATCGGACAAGGCTCGAGGCATAATAGTTGCGCCTTGTTTGGCAAATACAGGACTGGAAACCATTGATCAAATCTCTCTTAGTTTCTGAAGTTGTGACGTTTTCACCAAACGACAATGTTCTTATCGTCTTATTTTAACTCTCTTCAACTACATCCTCCTTTACCCTGTTTGCAAAAGTTTTATAAAGCAAGTAAAAAAAAAAAGAAAATCACGCGACATTATGTTTGCAAAATTTACTTATTGGAAAAATTGCGCAAATGGTGGAACTTTTGCCAAATGAATTCTTGTACCTAATATCTATCAAGCTTCAGCACTAAAACAAATTTCTTTTCCCACTGAAACATTTAATGAGGGATGCCAATATAGCACACTGAATTCATATAAGTCCGCGTTAAAATTTTTGAAGGGCATATACCAATTGAGACCACCTTAGATAGCACTTGTTATTTTAATGTTATCTTCACATTCGACACACTTTCAAAAAAGACTTAGTTTATTTTATTACCTCTTCCATCTGCACATAGATTACAAACTCTAAAATTAGTACGGCTAATATAGAGTTTCCGAACAAATTATAATAAAAGTTCCCAGCATTATTAAAAATTTCTCGTCCAGGTAATAAACAACCTATTCTTGTTCTAACATATTTTACTAATAAGCCATTGTTGTGCCATGTTAAGACAGTAGTATGATATGTAAATAAAACTCAAGTAGGAAATAAGAGGCTCATAAAACAGTTGGCACAGCGACACAAAGTTGCTGGATCAAGTGGATCGACAGTTACATTGTCTCTGCATATAACACGCGACACGCTGCCACGTCGCACGCGCACTCAATGGGCGACATTGTAGATGTCATCAGAAACTTTGCAGACTGTAGGGTTAACTCCCACACATTTATAAAACATTATAATAAGGTGTTTTGTAACACTCATTAAAGCTATCAAACATTTGGAAAAGCAACAATAAATAATAATATTATTGATTAATTACAGAATACACTTACTACATAAATGAATTATGGCAAGTTCTATGATCAGCTATGTGTCACGAATTGTGATTTAAGTGTCTAACATATATAAACTATTTATTTATATATGAAATACTTAAAACTATTGGCAATATTTCCCGATATTACTCTCAATATCTACGTGTTGTGAATAAAATATAATAATACTAATCTCGAGGACGAAGCGCGCAGTATAATTAATGATTAAACGAACTTACCTTAAGTGAAGTTCTATCATAATTATACGAAGCGCTTCGTCCGAAGAGATTAGTAGGCTTTCCCTGCCCACCCATAGTTACCCCTATCAATGCGGCAAATATTGCAAGAATAATATGTCTGTAATAATAATTATAATAAATAAAAATAAGGTAGGTGCTCTAAACAAATGAGAAGTGAAATTCAAAATGCAACGAAGAAGGTTTGTAAGTATAACTAACTACCCTCAAATAAAAAGTTAAAAAGAATTAAAAAATCTCAACCATAGTGTAAAGCGGTGTCACTTATGCGTTACTACATGTTGTGAATAAAATATAATAATACTAATCTCTTCGGACGAAGCGCTTCGTATAATTATGATAGAACTTCACTTAAGGTAAGTTCGTTTAATCATTAATTGTTTCCTCATAGTATTCTTCGTCACTTCCAAAACTTTTTTTTTTTCCAAGCGTGATCAAATAATATCAGTATCACTATCTTCCAAAATTCTCTGAATATCGGCATCAAGGAGATTGCGAGACATTATTCACTTCACGACAAACACTGTTCTAAATAATAACAAATCATCTTGACACATCTTCAATGTTGTAACCAACTACCCTCGATATTTTTTATTAATTTTATACTCACAAGTCCATGAACCCGTTTTATGGGTTCACGAAAATTTACACTCACAAGTCCGTGACCCCACATTGGGGTCATATAGGAAAATCGAGGAAAATGGGAAAATATTATGACAAAAAGTTATTTTCCTGGTAAAATGATTAAAAATAACTAAAGTTACCTATTAATTGCTTTGGACTTATCGGGTGGTCAGATCATTTTGTATGGGGACTGTTAACGTGTTAACGACAACGGATGCAGTCGGAGTCAACGATTTATAGTGCCTTCTGTAGCTTGAGTGAGCTTGAGAGAATAACGTTTCTGGTCACCCATCCGAAGAGCGGTTATTGTGAATGTTGCTTGTCATCTACAGTCGCAAATACGAAAACTGGGTTATCTAGGTTCATTTAATATGTTTCTGCCATTTGATATCCCCAAATTCACATATTGAATGGTTTCGGAACGGTGCAGGTGGTGTCAAGTCATCACAAATGTTTAATAATGCATTTTTTACCTTTTTATACACAATGTGAACTACAATGAATTTCCCGAAAAAAAACACAAATAAAACTTTATATATTTCAATAAACAGTGCATGAGTAATGTATATTTATTCAGGAATAATTACGCCCGCTGAAACATTAATAAACCAAGAGTTTGTATGTTTAGTTTAAGCTTTGTTTCACAAAAATGTTTTAGAAACATAAGCAAAGTATTTTCAGAAACATTGGAAACTGGAATTGTAGGTATAAAATTAAATTTATGTGTGAAAAAGATATCAAATTATTTTCCTTTAAGTTTAGAAATTTTCAGAGTAATTACAGTATTCAGTAACAATGTATCTTATTTCACAAAATGTTCAACTTTTGATGACTATTCTAACATTTAGCACGGGTCGTTCTATTTGGAGACTTTGTTCGCAAAGAATCTTCGATACATTTAGAAAGTTAACAGCTATTTCGATGAGTGCCAACTGCGATAAATTGGATTACTTTGAACTACTTCTGAAGATAAAGGAACTACAAATACAATTTTTGAAAAAGTTCTGCATTAAAAAATAACTCCATATTTCTTTCTATTTTAATACAAAAAGAAAAGTTTTTCGAATAAATTTTGATTGGGGAAGTTTTATTGATTAGGTTCTAAAATGGTTTTAGTGGCGCGATATGACGAGTTTCATTTTCTCTAAGAGCAGAGAAACTGAGAAATTACGTGACTTTATATCACAGTATGTGCAAACAAACTAGAACCTATGATGTCAAAACTATAATGTTAAATTTTAATAAAAACTCCAAAAATATACATATGAACTTCTCATAGCCTATCTTTTCCAGGATACATTATGTTGTAATATAAAATTAGTAGTACAAATTAATAAAAAAACCGGCCAAGTGTGAGTCGTACTCGCCGACGAAGGGTTCTGTACAATCTTTTAGTGAGGTAAATTATATAATATAACTCAACTTTCTGGGAATATTTCAGGAGTCTACCTTTTGCCGTTATAAATATCGAGCAAAATCGAGCAAAAAATCACATTTGTTTTGTGAGAACCCCCTCAAATATTTATTTTATTCTGTTTTTTAGTATTTGTTGTTATAGCGGCAACGGAAACACATCATCTGTAAAAATTGTCTAACTGTCACGGTTCATGAGATACAGCCTAGTGACAGGTGGACGGACGGAAGGACAGCGAAGTCTTAGTTATGGGGCCCCTTTTTACCCTTTGGGTACGGAACCTTAAAAAAGTGTTCCATTTGATGAGAGTCTAAGATTAATTGTTCCTCTATGCCATAATTCTTTTCATCTACAAATGGCCGTGATGAAATGGCGCTGCCCCTTGATATTACTTCCGTCGCCCCACAAGTCCTGTTAAAATATCAGTGATTTTATGACGTAGCTTATATTGAGGCAGAGTTCTGTTTAGTCCATAGGAAAGTCTCCTTTTTATTTTTCCGACACGCCTGCCTAGCGTAGAGGTTATGATTAAGGCAAACCTCCTATTTTTGGAGGAGGCTTCCGTATAACAATAAATTTCTTTCAATTGAGATGATGTAGTGATCTTTTATTTTAATACCCAGTGTTGCCAGTGCTCTTGGAGTATTGGATTGTAATAATAATTATATAATGCAAACTTTGTTTACATACTAGTTATGTTGATCGTAAGTCATATAATATTGCTCTTGTTAGGAGATAGTATTCCCAACGGATGGGAGAATGCGCCGCGCATCTCCTAGGATTAGTTCGGAGTTCGCGTGAGGAAACTCGATATAAATAATTTGTTTCGCTTCCCATTCATATGCCGGTTCTTAAATGTTGCTTAACCTCAATCCAGATGCATTAACCACTGTGCCATTGAGGTCCTCGTTACACATTAGTTCTACCACACATAATTTACAAATCCTATGATAGTATTGTTATTTATCTACTTAAAAAATGGAAGCAACGCCTGTTTATATATTGACAATCTTTTTGAATTAAAAGAAAATTGGTAGGTTAACATGTTCCTTGTGTGCAGCATTAGGTCTTAACGTAAATTAATAAAAGTAGGCAGTGCCGGACTTACCATATAAGTCGAATAAGCTGAAGCTTAGGGCGCCAAAAATTGGCCCAGAAAATTGGTACTAAAAAAAAATAAGTAAAAACAAACCTTTGCTTTTCTTAGCTTAAAAATATACCCAAAAAGTTGTTAAAATAATCTTGAAACTACATTATTCCCTAAAAAAGGAAATAAACTAAATTGTAAACAGCGAAATGAATTGTGAAGTGAATGAAGTGAATTGTGAACAGTTATTTTAGAGGTCAGTAGAAGCGGCAAAAATTTTATAGCTTTGGGGCGGCAAATGTGTAAATTCAGCACTGAAAGTACGAAATAATTAATTGCCACTTAAGTACACAATTACTGTTATATTAAGAAAGCTTTCTGTCGAGGCAATTGGATTACTTATAAAATTTTGAATAACTTATCTTCCTTGTCGCAGTATGAAGGTAGTAGTAGTGGAACTCCTATATGGATAGGGGTTCCACTGAGGAACATTCATATCTATCAAATTGGTCTATTCGGGAATACGGAGATCATACTATCATAGTTCCTTTATTATCAAAACGGTCGTTTCTCGGTCAAAACGGTCGTTTCTTGGGTGACACGATGACAATTATTTTATTTCATATATTATTTTCTATTAACTCTAATTGACATATGCCGTTTACTATTTCTCTTTTGTCGTTTGTGAATTGATGATGATGATTGTCGAATCATGTAGAACGATCCTTATTTTAAGTATCGTGGCATTTAATGTTGAGTGGATATAATAATATGTGAGTCATGAATGGAGGCAAGATAGGTTAAATTTAAATTATGATTAGAAGTACTAGCTGACTGGGTTACAATGTAAAAAGAGACAAACACACAAACAACAAATTTGTGGTCTTAGAGTATATATTGCTTACATCCGCTATGCCGGTTTTAGGTTAAGTTCAAAATAAATTCTATGAATTATACTATGCCCATAACCTTTCAGCAAGTGAGAGCTTTTGCTCGCACTTGTTACTTAATTATTTGAAAAGTTTTATCGCAATCGGATCAACTGTACGGCAACTTATAAAATACTAACTAACAAAGATTCACTTTTATATGAATAAGTTTCTTTAAACGCTAATAATAAGGCATCGTCATGTATTTCTTTTAATGAAAATAAATAATAATAAAAATGCTTGCACTTAATAATAATAAAAATGCTTGCACTTTGCAATAAGTTGGCAAAGTTATCGCAATCAATTCATTTATAAATATTAGATATACATTGACAGGATTACTTCCCCCAAAAAATTGAGTTTCTCCCTATGAATAGTCTACTTATTTATAATTCAAGGATAGGATTAACACGTGACAACGAGAATATCACCGACACGTTGCCAAGCTTGACCTCGTCTTTCCTTTGGTACTATTAGTATATATTATTATATTATTACTATTATTAAATAGTATATCTAAGTTATTAAATAGTATATATAAGGATATCATATATGTTTATTTGGATTAAAGTTATTTGTTGTTATATATCCATATAGTTTAACATATTTAATATCGTAGAATGATAAAAATTTCCGTTGTTGTTATAAATGTTCTCTTGTGATAATTAGAATTGCATTTTATTAGAATATATTAGACGCGGAGAAAATGTATCATATATTTGAAGTTCTTGAAAATATATGTGTTACAGATCTCATCTATTTATAGAATTCACAGATCACGTCACCATCAGTCCAACTAGCATCTTATTCGTGTTCTCTTTACCCGAGGGATAGAAAGTCTGAGTAGGAAGTTTGGTAAGATTATCTATTCTCTCGAAATGTGGTAAACTTTTATTTATTTTTACACGTTTCGAGGTTTTTAGTCTTTAAAGACTAAGTGATAAGTCTATAGTTATTTGCTTTTGTATATATAACCCAAGCTTATGTGTTTGTTACAATATAATACGGTATCTGTAGGTACCTTTGTATTTGTATCGAAACTTGCGTACTCCGAATGCGTATGTAATTAAATATGGAGCGTTAACAGATGTGGCTTATTGATTTGTTTACTTACTTCCTTCAAGGTTTATGGATTATATAAACCTTGAAGGAAGTATATGTTCTTTAAAATAGTATATTTTCTTTAGTGAACCTTTAAACTAACATAATTATAATTGATTTCTCTTAATTCCATTTCTAGTCATTTTCGTTCTTATGCCAAACAAAGTTTAAAAAATGATTTGAACAATTTTTATAACTTTGTTTTAAAATAACTATATAAATTAAAACAATGCAACGTTCACGATTACTCTAATATGAACAGTTGTTAATACGTGAAGCAAAAATCTTGTGTCACATTTTACGCGAACGCGTATTTAACGAGTGTTAAATTTGGCATATTTAAAGTTTATATGAAGAAAAAGTGCAGAGAGCTGGTGTTTTTATTTAATACGAGGTGGCAAATGTTATTCTGCCATATAAATTATCACAGAAATCAAAAGAAAGTATTAAAAATTTAATTGTTCTGTTGGTGTCTTGTTTGGTAATTATACTTTTCCTGACACCAACACGTACCAACTGACTCATGTTTGCACGCACTTTGTTGTGATACCTACATAACAAATGTAAAATGAAATGTTAAAATGACGCGACTCTCTACCTCAATGACTTCACGTCATTAAGCGACGTTTAAATTATTTGGATATTGGTGATAAAAATATACAAAAATTTCGATTAAAAAGTGGGGGTGGGGCAGGGGGGTTAAAAATAGTTTACCACCTTATTCTCTACCTATTAAATATACAAAAAAAAATCATAAAAACAGTCAAGCAGTTTCGGTAAGGTGCCATCAGAAACACCGTGATTTTATATATATTAGATGTTTTAGAAGACATTTCATTAATTGAAATAAGCATTACACACACTACCGGGTGTATAATACACATATTCTTATGAAATTTATTCTTCTAAATTAAAAAAATAATAAATTAAATTAAATTTATTCTTATTTAATACGCATTTCTTATGGGTAAACTCCGTAAAGTCTGTTGTCAAACTTAACGAAAGACTGAGAATATGGTCTTACTGAGTGTAATGTTAAAAATAATTATGTGGTTATCTCATAATCGCAGTTTATAACCTATATTTTGTCTATAACATAAACGCATTCACTTCATCATATTCAAAAAGAACTTCAAAGCAATGTAAAAGCAAGGAAAAAGCGTAAAATAATGCCCCTTAATCAAAAACAATATTTGAAATGACTATAAAATGGACTTTAATAAAAACTTTATTAATTTTTAATACAAAGTAAATCAAAAAAACATTCGTAAATAGAATTCATTATTTGCTGTGGTTAGTTCAGAAGCATGCAGTTACAAATGGAGTGTATAAAAAAGGTATCCGCTCTTAATTTTTTGGATTGTTGTTTTGTTTGAAATAAAGTAAAAAAATAAAAAGTTTATTAATTTGAAAACGTGATCCACAAGTGGTAAGTACACAAGAGCTTATGTACTAAGTACTTAGTCACAAGAAGGAAGCGAGTAATTGTGCTCATATTACGGCTGCCACGTAAACGACGCAACAGGGAATGTAGGGGTTTTTATGAGCGAAATAGTCGGGAAAGTGAAGACTTGCGCATCTTTGATGCATAACAACAACGTGGCAGCCCTGGTATGTGGAGTGCCCTTATCACATTTTTGTATTGAATGCGAATGGCGTTATATGACTTTTGTGTATATTTAATTTTATTCCACAGTTAATTGCGTTAAATAAAGTACAGTATGCTTTGAAAAGCGTTATTCTGATGTTTACCCTAATCAACGGTGTCCTTCGCTCCTTTTCTATTTCAGTAGCGTCTTTTAAATAGTCAATAACGATGTACCCATAATATTTGAATTGCTTTAACCTTCATACAGGTTATGTTATGTTAGTTATGCAAACGTTTGGATTTGTATAAAAGGACGCAGGAGTGTTTAATTTACCACAGTTAAAGTTTTTATCGAGACGGGGTGCAGAACGTTGGTATTTTAATATAACATGTATTAGAATACTTTAATTTAATATGTATATTTGTGTGATGAGGAAAAGCATTTGTTTTCGAGACATAATAATCATATCCTTATTTCTGTACGCTACGTTATTTTAAAGTAGACCGCTTAAATGGGTCTTTGCCCGCGCGGTACAGGGGCTACAAAGGGGGATACGGAAAAAGGGGAGCGCGCGCACTATGTCCGCTTGCTACTCGCTCCTCTCTCGATCCCCTTTGACGCCGTACCCCCGCGCCCCTGTACCGCGTAAAGTACCTGTACCTGTAAGCGGTCTACCTATAGTAGAGAGAACAGACTCTGCTTTTCACTTAATCATTGTTGTAAGTTGTAAAACTTCAAAATAAAAATGAAAGGTACGCACGATAAGTTGCGCTCAAAAAACGTTACACAGTCCTTCGATCACAATGTTTTTCAAACCGGGCGCCTTATATGAAAATCAATTCTTATGGAGTAACCTCCAAAAACGATTTACTTTAATTTAAACTTTTTGAAACGCTTATGGTTTTTCTTAATCAAAGTAAAAGGTGTTTGATTCCTGCATGTACTATACATACATACCACCTACTCGTATATTTCCAAGGATCTTTGAAACTAAAATTGGACTACAAATTCTGAACTAGTGCTAGTCATATCAAAGTTTAAAGTACTTTGAGAGCTAATGGTGAGCAAAATAGTTAGGTATAGTCAGCCCACTCTAAATTAACTATTTGGTTCATGCAATAGTTGGTGTGTCATTTTACTAAAGGGTTAAATTCAACTAATATATTGAATATGAATTTTTTTTTTACCTAATCACGCTATAGCGGCTATAAAAAAATTGCACACATATAGTTTATGACCTGATATAAAGTAAAGGATAGTTTTTATCTCTAACAATTGAATTTTTCCCTATCGCGGAGCACGATAAAGTTTTTCTGTAACAAATTAACCACGCGGGTGAGCTGGCGGGCGGAATATTGTCTACTTGTAAGATTAACATCTGTGACACTGAAATTATTAGTCTGACCGTACATTCGACATTGGATGAAATTCTGCTTATCAGAAATGAACCTCAAAAGTAATTATACCCAAGCACAGTTTTGCTTTAAATTTTATGAGATTTGACATAGCGTTTCATTTGTTTTATCGTATCTTACATTGACAACTAGTTGGTGCATTGGTAGCGATCCTGCCTATTACGCCAACGGTTCTGGGTTTGTTCGTATTCTCGTAGGTTTGTGTGACGCATAAGCGTTTGTTCCCTTGTCATGGTCGTTATTGAAATGAAAATATTTTCTGTTTAACAACACCACTATATCATCGTATTTTTTAATAATAAAGCAGTTAAATGATAGATTTTCATATTAAGGAAATTATAACTAGGGCTGGTATGTAAGTACTAATATAATTTTACACAGTTGATGACTAATTAACTATAAACACGTTACACTTTGATGTTATACACAACCTAACTTCGAAAGACTGTAATCAACCGAACCTCAAACTTACTCTCCTAGCTGATGATGATGATGAATTGATGCCAAAACAGCGTGTTATTGTTTATGCCCAATTTTGCCATTATAAAACCAAGGAAATTAACTAAAATATATATTAATTATCGCATAAATTTAGATTGGCACGCATTGAATATATGTAATTTTTAATTATATTTGTTTATTATTTTGGCAACCAACAGTCATTATTTTGATATATTTGGACAAATGAAACAGTTGCAAGAATGTTATTCAAACTAATTTCATTTCAATACTAGTTGTTTTACATAGAAAGCTTTGTACATATTTTACGTTAAAAACATAAAGTGTTACTAAAAATATCAATTTTTGAGTTAACCATGTCAAGATTAGAATAATTATCATTATTTTGATATAAATTTACAATAAACATCTATTTTCGTATATAATAAAAGCTTTTCTGTCTTTCAATATTGAGGACCAAAGTACAGAATGTCATTGCAATGTTTTTAAAATAAAAAAAACTTGTTTTTGTAATACAAAGGAGTAATGTAAAATATTTGCTAAATTATTATAATAGAAAAATACTAGAAAAAATCGACTCGGGTCACAAGTGAATTCTCAGGCGGAAAACGAACTTGTGACTCGTGATTCACTTGTGACCCGAGTCCATTTTTTCTAGTATTTTTCTATTATAATAATTTATCTTATAGGAACGCATTGAAAATGCATAAAATATAAAACAAAATTTGCTATCGTACGTCGCGTAGTGCAATTTTGAAAACCAAGAGGGCAAAAAGTATGCCATTATTTAAGTAGAAAAGAAAAATAGCAAAAGTACGCAATTTTTCTAGCCGACTACATTAGATTACCGCAAGCTGCAATATATCAATGGCTTTATTGAGCCTCGGAAAACCTTCTACTGGGAAAACGTAAACGTGAATTAAGGACCTTTATTTTCCTTGTTAAAGGGGAATCGCGATGTTTTTATATGTATTGTCTAAAATGTGAGCGGTTTTTGTTGAAATATTTTTCTTTATTGATTGATGATTTTAAATGATGTTACCAATATGCCAAAAAATATTTAAAAAAAATTGTTTATGTAAATGTAAAATATTAAGAGTTTCTTGTTTATTTTGGTTTTATAACGAAATAGTTAACATCATCATCACCAGCTTATGGAAATACTTACGTAGTACTTTTGGTTATTACCATAATATTAAGACAGGAAAAAAAAAATATTTTATATTGTTCCATATAATTTTTAAAGAATTATTTTACAGCGGGGTTTATTATGTGTTGAACGCATTGGTAAACACTTAATAATATTCTCGCTGTAAATAAATGCTCTTTTTACGAGTGGTTCCAGATTACAGTATACCGGTAAGGTTCGAACTTCGTTCGCTTTTATTAAAAGACTGTTACATCAACCGATGGGGCTACGGCCGTCTTAATTACGTTTATTCAACTATTTTAGTATTACGTAGATGTATCAAATAATACCAATTTTCGAAGCTTTTAAAATAGAAAGCGTCTCTGCATGGTAGAAAATCATAAGCTCTGATATTATTTAGAATGAATCATAAAGGCATCCATCAGGATCCCTTAATTTTAATGCTAATTTTGAAAGTGCCGGGCAAATAAAAGCCTTTGTATATTTCATTACAATATTCCTCACATTTTGGTCCTTTTAGAAACAAATAACGAAATGAAATACTAAACTGTTTGTATATTTGAGGAATTTTGCTAATTAAATTGCCGTAGGGGGGCTCTTGTTTGGCGAGAAGCTATTAAAAGTGTTATTACTACATAGCTGGCAAGAGTTATAAAGGACTATAGGTTTAGTAATATTTATATTATGTCCCATACACAATTTCCTCCTCCTCCTTGTAAGTGAATCGTTTCTTAATGTTTTATTCTCAAATATTTTTCTATCTCCAAATCCTTAATATTTGTATCTGAATAAATTAACGATATTACAATACATGACATAAATACAGTCTCGTGAATTTTTCCTTCAAGATGAATTTACGAGAATATATTATCTAAAGCCTTCCAGTGTACATTAATATATATTCACGTGCACTTATACTGCCAGAAGCTAAAACTTCTGCATGACTACCGAGTAATATTTCATTGTTTACTGTTTCAGTAATCACGAAGCCGCATAATTTTTCCATTTCTTTGTAAATAAAACCGCTCTTCATGATGTTTGTTTTAAATATTGAAAGTGCTGATATTAACGATTACAAATAATATACTTTCAGTGTACCTATTACGTACACTGAGAGGTGAAAATGACCAGGTGAACATTTAAGGGTTCTAAAGAACATCTGACAAAAGAAGTATTTTCACTAGTAATAGGTTTTTAGACATAAAAATCTAGCGGTTAATTCCATCAACACCAAAAAATATAACAGATAATCTTTATTAATATTTTAATTATTTTTGCTATGTAATAACCTTTATGAAGTTATATACACTAATTTGATCATCACGAAAAAGAATTTATTAATTATATCACGATATTTTTAGCAATAGTTAATATAATATTTAATGCTAAAAAATTGGTTCATGTATCTTTTAGTATCAGCATATTCTCAACCAAATACGTCTGAACGCTTCACAAGCGAATTCGAAATCGCAGTTAAAGACCATAATTTGGATAACGCTACTACCTATTTTATAGTACATACAGTGAAGTTACAGTGAAAGGTTGGTAAAATTGTACTCCCTCTAATTTGTAGTTTGTTTTTTTTTGAACTAGTCTTATCTGTTCTGTGATCTTTGATATGTACCTTTATTATATATTTTTTTTATTTTTAGAGGTAACGAGGCAGCTGAGGGCATCTGACACGGTGCCAATCGGCCGAGAACCCATCATCCCCATTTCGATCAGCTGGTTCAATAATAGAATGCGAGAACACACATTAAAACTGCATCAGCAACAGTAGAGCTCTCTGAAGACGTGTAGCCAAGCTAAACTCCTACTTCCGTGGGTGGATGCTCGAGTCTTCAGATCTCTTCTACAGCTAAGTAGACTACGCTTGTTAACAGGCGCCATTACTTATTATGGCAATTTTAACAGACACCTCTTTTACTTAGGTATCACCGACAGCGCTGTATGCAGAGGATGCATGGAAGCTGAAGTAACAGCCACCCATGTCATAATGGAATGTAAAGGAGAGGCCCACTACCAGGCGAAGCATCTCGGCTCGCCGGGCAGCCTCCGGGAAGTTCCACCAAAGTGAAGGCACTTGGAGCGTTCCGGGCAGAGCTGGGATGGCTGGAGTAAACGAGGAAACATCCTCCAGACGCAATATAGCCGCTTAAAGTCATCGAGTTGCGGATACCGCCTGTATTGAATGAAAAAGAAGAAGAATAAATTAATAATGTGCGAACGTCTAACGATCATTTCGGTAACACCTCTAGCGTGAACTAAATAAAATTTGTATTAGACATATAATAATAATATTTCTTACGTTTACACCAATCACCTCAGCAAGTAAAGCACGTAAGCAAGGTAAGGCTTGTGTTCTGAATACTAGGGTACTAACGAATAAATATACATATATGATACATAAATATGTAATATTTATAGAAATATATATAAATACCCATGACTCAGGTGCAAATGCTCGTATTCATCACACAAACGTCCCTTACGGGACTCGAGTCCTGAACCGTCAGCTGCGTAGGGCAGTACCGCTACCATTGCACCAAACAGTCGTACTACATATTTAGATGTAACTGCTTAGTTCTTAACTATATTTAAATAGAGTGTTATAATAAATATCTATTTCGGTGAGAAAAATCCCATATCTTTTTTAACTCTGAGCATTTACAGTGCATGGATTGCACTGTAAATGAAATTACGTGCATTCCGTAGTACATCAGCGAGGATCGAATTCGTCCACTTGGGAATGATCCATATCCAAATTAACGATTCGAAACGAGTTCATAGTGGTTCCAAATAACTTTTAGACAATTTTACCTGAATTATTTTTACTAATTTTAAAATAAACAGCGATAACATATCGCTGTTTAGCGATCTCGAAATAATGGTAAAAGCCAGTAAAATTATTGCGTTGCTTGTGAAGAGTCCCATATTAGGCTATGAGATACAAAGCTTCTACTACAACTCTGTGATGTGATTCTTTCAACATTCCAAAGGACCAGCGTTGTTGATAGGAATATCATCCAACCTAAGTTTTTCACCGTTAAAGGATATTTTTTTTGTTCTTACACTTCCGCGCACATTACACATTAGAATAAAACACTTTTTACGGATTTTGCGCAGATTTTATTTTTATTTAATAAAATATGAATAAAAATTAAGGATAAATTGTTAATTTCGTGCATAGAGATATCTTGTTATGATTTTCATTTATGTGTCGCATAAGAATCAGTCTTGCTGTTTGGTGATACCCAGGTTATAATAGGACAGACACTTTTAGTGTTGTAAAAGGCGACTTATGATACAGAAGGCAATCACCATAAACTTCCTAAATATCACAAAATGGGCAGCAATGTTTTCTAGATCTCCAAGTTCAACCCGCCTGCCAACCGAGGAGACTAACAGTGTACATCCTTCGGCTGATGATGAAAATGATTAGAATCAAATGATTTCAAGAGACCTCGGTAATGAAGTTTGAACTGTAAATATACATTAAGATGACTAAAATTTTCGTTTTGTGCAGGGTTGCATAATAAAACCAAATTTAACGCGGACAAAGTAGTGAGCATTAGCTTATACATAAAAACAGTTCTTTTTTTACCTTTTCTGCTAGAAAAACTAACGTTATAAAGGGAAGGCTTTTATGCAAAAGGAGGGAGTAATATGACTTGTTCGAAAAATTATGTTTAGGAAAAGTAAAAGAGCATTGTTTGTATCTTACTTTAAACTTTATGCTAAAGAAGTACGGACTAATGTTAAGTGCGTCTCCGTTGTTTGTTAAACATTTTTGTATCTATTCTCTTTCAGTCAAATGTAAGAGATAAATGATGTCGTACCTTGTAAATAATAGTTGTCTTGGAAAGAGCAAAAATGTTTTGTTTCACCATTTTTTCAAGAGACAGTGAATTGTTTTATTACATTGCGTTTTAAGTTAATTATATAACGTTATCTTAGAGCGAGTAGGTACTTTTATTTTGTTTTAAGCATTTCATAAACAGATAACATTTATTCAAGCTTATTCACCTCATTCAAGCCTAGCGCCGTAAATGGTAAAAATGGCTCCTATCGGCCATGGATAAGATTTTATCAACTCCAAACTATTTGTCTTATTATTATAAAAGCGATCCTTTTGAACGAACTCAAGGAAACTTTTATTAATACTAAATATTTGCAGATGGGACGTTAATTCACTAGATATAAAATTCACACTCTGACACAACAAAGAAAGAAGACAGTGTTGGTACAAGTAATTTATGATTGGAGCATTTACATATGTTACATATGCACATTTTACATATGTAAAAAGTGTTAAACTATTATTATTGTTCTATTCGCATCTATTAGCCTAGCAAATAGTAAGCACTGTAATAATAGTGTTGTAGATAATAGGATAATGGCTAGTCTTTTATATACGATACCACCATTTCTGGAACTCGAACCCAGGGCCATCGGTGAGAAAGGCAGGATCGTCACTGTTGCACCAAACAATTGTTAACTATACATATTCAGAATGATATAAAAGTCCATTACTTTATTCAAATTAAACTTCGAAAGTTATTTTTAGAAGCTATTGAATTTCTCATAATGACTACGACGGACCAAAAATTAACTTACCGAAGAAGAGTTACTCTAGGCTTGTTAAGTATTAATCAACCTTTGTTTAAGCCGAAAGTTCAAGCGACTTTTAGCGAACCAACAATTCATCACTTAATTTTGTTAGCATCCATTGTGATTATTCGTTGATTGTGATACCTTTGAATTTTCTGATAACATTCTCAATTATTTAAAATGTGTTATTGTTGAATGAGTGTTAATATGCCCTGGGCATTTGTTTTTTTGTTTGTGCACATATTGTCGGACAACCATTTCTGGATAAATTAATAAAGTTGCAGCAAATAAATTTTGTTTAAATAACGTTGAAATTATTGTTATGTTTTCATTTGAGAGTTTATATAGTTTTTAGCATTACTGATTTATCTCTACTGGGTATGGTCTATATTATTTTAATTGTCATTTATTTCCGGTCACGGTAAATGTTTATTATAGTCAGATCTGTGGCTGCTTGAATTACATGTATAAATTATGCATTAAACTATTGATATCTATCTTGTAACAGTGTAAAAAACTTACTTATGGTTGAAAATCCTCACTTCCAAATTGAAATATAAATATACTACACACTAAGTTTGCAAAACCAAAAGATTTTTAGGTTATTGTTACTATATTCATATGTTTTTATTATTTTCCTCATACGGAGTACATAAGATATTTTTCCTACTACGTGTCCTATGACGACTATATACATAAACTCCGTCGTAGCAAAATAACATGCTTTTAGGTGTCATAATAAATTTTAATATTAGATCGAAAATTTAGGTGAAAATATTAAATTAGTGAGGATTTTTTGCATTTCATTGTTGTTTTAAATAGTTTTCTTTTTTTTAAATAAAAAATTAAATATTAGTGAGTACCATAATCCCATGAAAAACGATGGGAAGCGAAAATAAAAGATAGTGAAAAAGGACAGAATTATACAATAATTCGAATAAGTCGATGGACTGAAGAACAATATAATGTGAATAAAATATGAAATAGGTACATACATACAATCACGCCTTTTTCCCATAAGGGTAGGTAGAGATAACAGATTTCCACTTTATAAAATAACATTAATAATTTTTTGACGTAATAACGTCTTGTAAATCGATGAACGCCGGCTGCACGCACGAAAAAGTGTAACGTTCCGCTTGAGCCGAGCGTGCAAGCGAGAGAGGCACGATCGGCCTAAGCTTTCGACTTGTGGCGCATCTATCTCTCTTCCACTTCATGTAGTGAAAAGTTGGTTATTACAACTTAATGTTAAATTATCGAAAAAAAAATTCAATTAACTCCTTCTTTGTATTATACAAAATAATGATAATTCAGTGATAATAATTCAATTCATAAAAGTATGCAATTTTTCAACAATGTTTTATTATGACGCACGCTATCACGTTAAATTATCGTCAGTAAACTGACTTTACACCCAACCAATTTTTTTTAAAGATTTTTTGTATTAATAAAACGTAAAGTACTTTCGTGAAAAAATTCTGTTAGTACGTTTTGATGCAAATCTGAAGTGTTAAAAATTTGTAAAATGGTGAATTACATAATTTTTTCTCAGCGTCTCTATTAAAATTGTTTTCCTTTCTGGGTCACTATGTCAAGGCCCACGGGATGTATTAAAATTCAAATCTTTTCCTCAGTATATATAAACTCATGCTTTTACAAACTTCAGAGAAAAACCGCAGGTGGTTTTTATAAATTCATGAATAAGAGAGAACACCTCAAGAAAATGTATTTCTATATCTCCGCATAAAGGGGTCTTAATTAGGTTTTGGCTCTGAGTAAAAGGATACGACGAATAAGTGTCATGTGAAGCATCAACCATTTACATTAAAGGGAAGAGTAAAAGGCGATTATTGATACTGATATCGTTTTCAAATTATTTTTTGTTACCTGTTAAGCGTCAAGATTGTAGTAAAATCAGCCCCATTGAACCAATTTCTTATATTTATACGTTATTAAAGAAATTGGTTTCAACAGCCATACAACCATAAAATGTCAAAACTTCTCCATTGATATCATACTTTCTCAATTGGACTTTAACTTGAATACTTTTGGATAAGATAACGTGCTATTGACTTAAATATTACAAATTCTGGTTACAGATGATTCTGATCAAGTCAGTTATAGAGAAGTTAGGTGTGTAAACTCCTGATCAGTGTCATAATCATTAATGTTCTCACTGCTAGGTTATATGTTTCACCTATGGTTACAAAAAACCGTAGGGAGAATTGGTCATAACCCAATACGTGAGCTCAAAATTGAAATGTGCTAACTACTCCCTATACCGCAGATATTTATGGGTTAACATGTCTTTCGAGGCATGGAGGAGTTTGAGGATAAATCTATTCCTGTATTTCTGCTGTGCCTGGAGACCCAAAGTGATACTAAATAGTGAAATATACAATATTATTACTAAAATTTTATAATACATCAATCAATTCCCCCTATGGACGTTTTACTCTTTTGACGAATTCGAAATTTATAGACTGGAACACATATTAGTATTTTTTCATATTTTTTTGTGATGTTTATGAAGACATAACAACATATACGTTTATTGCAGGGAAATAAATTGACAAAATTACTGTAACGCATTTTTACAAAAAAAAAATCAAAAATCTCATTGTGGTTTTTTAACCCTAATATTAGTTAATACAATTAAGAATTTGGATTTTTCGTTTACCGACTTATTGCTTGCGGGCATCGATATGTTGCTATAAAGAAAACGATGACTTCGAAATAAATGCTTGCGCTCATTATCCCTAAAAGCTTTGAATCCAGGATTCTGGTGCAGAAGGTAGTTACCGTTGCACTAAGTGGCGTCAACAAAAATACTTCCATAAATGCAGCAGGTTTGCAATTTATTCTTCTACAAGTATAGTATCTCATAATTTTCCATTAGGGATGGTTACAAAGAATAGTTTACCTAATTGGCAGATTTTCCTCTAAGGTCATACTCGCGGATTGTATTTTTAATGTATTTTGTATACATCCAAGATGTTTGTAATACTCAATGTTCCCATTAAAGCTATATGCAGAGTGTCTGGATTTTTTGCCGTCTTTATCCCGGAGAGTATTATTTCTTTTGATTGAACTCGCATCTGCTTGGTCGCTTGGTGGTTAACCAGCGGTGCCTGGTGGTGGCTTTTGCCTGCGACCAAAGATTCAGGGGATGATTTTATTAAGTTTATTTTTTTTATATATAATAAGAGTCTATGTGATTAGTTTATTCTTTGTTGTATTATTGAAGGTATTGGTAAACAAAAGTTAAATCTTCTAATCAAAATACTATAGAAGTTTATATGGTATGTATTTATTTCGGTTATTACTGCATTCCGAATCGTAGTTTTATTTGCAAAAGAATTTATATCGCAGTTCGAGCTGCGTTGAATCCATTTATCGTGTCCAATTTTCACGAGTATAGATTTCACAATATGAACTTCAGCACGCGCATGATATCTGTACTTACGTACTTCTTATGTTCGTTACTTCTTTCTTACGAAAGTTTTAATTGACTAAGATAAGCAATGTTCACTATTTTCCGCACAAGTTTCCGGTAGTCCTACAAAGTGCTGTCTCTTCCACTTGTTTTTCTTAAGACAAGGAAAAGAACGTCATTTGGGAAAGTTCAAACGGACTTTTACGTTAATAGTTCCGACATAGGCTACAGTGTTGCAAGCTCGATATTATTGTGCATACATACTTACTTATATACATACATACATCTAGTCGTTTTTTATAAAAAATAGTTTATATGTACAAACAGCAACACTCTTAACTGCCCGTTCAAGACCCAACAGACAGAAAGGTAGAAAGAGATGAAATTATTTTTCTCATGACAACTTCATAACAAAAACTAAAGTTTTTATGACATATTTATCTTTGTGTGTGTGGTGTGTGTCTCTTGGCGCCAGAGAACTGTCACTGCTTGACACAGAGTCTTGATATGCCTTATGACGTGCTTTCAGTTGTTGCCGCTCTTCCAAAACAAAGAGCAACGGCGACGTCGCATGCTTTTGGATGAAATAATAATTTAATTTAATTTTACTTATTCCGCATCCATAGACTTAGAAAGGTATAGATGCAGCAAGCAAATAATAATAAAGATTTCTTACACTTACATTACAAAAAAATATTATTGACATTATATTACTCAAATAAAACATATACTTAACAAATAAACAAATCGAAATATTGCGATTTTTTATTACACAAACATTTGTCCTTACCGGGACTCAAACTCAAAATCTTTTCTGATTATGTTAGTAGGATCATTGCCTCACTCGACCTCATTATGTAGTTTGTCCTTAGCTCTTATTCCACCACGCATATGGTTGCCTCCGTTCCCAAAGCTTTATTATTTCTGTTATTTAAAATATGAAGTAATAATTTTTCAGACATGCGGTAATCTATTCAATTCTACTCGAATTTTATATCTGCGACAGCATGTCTTTTTCTGTTCAAAAACCTCGGTGTTCGAAATGCAAAGATTAGAATGGTTTTAAGGTTCAAAATGTGTCTTGCTTTTAAATTTCAGGTTAACAAAAGTGAAGAAAGGAAAATTGCAATTTTTGTAGTCCAATATGAAATAATTTTTTATTAAATATACCTATTCTTTTGCTATAATGTTTGAGCGCAAAGCGCGTAAATAATTTGTGCGCCAGTCTGACCAGTTTTGTAGCAATACATAATTATAAACTTTAAAAACCTTACTTACACAAAAGCACAAAGAAGATAGAATCGCCTTTTGTCTTTAAAATTATAATTTTGATTGGACGGATAATGTCGTAATATTTATCGACGAAAAATCTTTTAAGGCGGACAAGAACGGCAAAAAAAAATTATATCGCCGCCAAAATGAACGATGAGCCGAAGCAAACATTCTGCCTTATTAGGCAGAATGTTTCCTTAGTATTAGTCCTGGTAATTTTAAAAACCAATACGCTTTTCAGAAAAATATTTTATTACCACTCATTAACAACCGTTTGTGCCTTCTGCCTTTTAAAAATCGCTATAATTCGAAGATAACTGGGACCAACAGTAATAAAAAACTGTTTTTGTGTAAGTGGCAATTTTCGGGCTGGTACGAGGGCGGCACTGAAAATTTCGGGAATCATGGAAGTGACACAACATATTCTCCGCGAAATTTTACACATTTTTCCATACGATGGAAATAATCATTGAAGCAACCATTCCATCCGGAAGTTGCGGTCTCCAAAATGGCCGTTTTGTAGGCGTCCACAGCTTCTTCAGGTGATGAAAATCTCTGACCACGCATTTTTTCTTTATTTAAGGGAAAGTATAGGAATCATTGGGGCTTAGGTCGGGGCTGTACGAAGGATGGTCTAATAATTCTATGTTTACTTGCTCCAAAAACTGTTTTGTTCTATGCGCGGTGTGAGAACTCGCATTGTCGTGATGGAGGATGATGCGGCGGTTGCAGTTCTCTTTACGGAGTTCAGAAAAGACCTGTGGCAAACAAATGCTAGCATACCATTCTGCATTAACCGTTCTTTGTCCCTCAAGAGGAATAGTCACAATATGGCCGGTTTTGGAGACAAACGTGGCCACCATTTTTATTGCAACACTCCGTGCACGAACAATTTTTATTGGCTTTAACTCATTTTCGAACACCCAAACTCGTGACTGGTTTTTTGTTTCGGGTTCGTACACGTATATCCAGGATTCGTCACCTGATACGATGTTGTATACAGCATTTGAGGAATCTGCGTGGAATCTTTCGAGAGTTCTGACGCACCAAGTAACGCGAGCCGCTTTTTGCTCTTCACAGAGCGAATGCGGTATTCATCGGGAAAACAACTTTTTTACACCTAATTGTTCATGCAAGATTATTTATATTTGACTCATGCCAATGTCTAAAGTTGCCTGAATTTCGCGGTATGTCACATGTCGGTCTTACTCAATCAGCTTACGCACAGCATCAACGTTTTCTTACGTGACTGCAGTTTTTGGATGACCTTGACGGGGAACATCACTGAGCTTGACACGGCCACGTTAAAATTCAGCAAACCAGCGATAAATTGTGGTTTTGGATGGGGCTTCATCAACAAATGCAGAAAGCATCCGATCAACACACTGTTTTTGTGTTAAACCTCTTCGAAAGTCATAATAAATCATCGCTCTTGATTTTTCTCGAGTCAATTCCATTTTCTCAACGACTAAACAAGTTTGACATGACATTATGACTAGACCGAGAATCTTTTTTTTTTAAATAAATAAATGGTATTCGATTTTTAAAACCAAGGAGTTTTCAATTAATAAGATTTTAATATGACAGGAACAGTGGAAATATTCCATTACTATTGAATATTTCCACTGTTCCTGTCATATTATAAACCATTATTATAAAATAATACTTTAGTGCTGAATCCGTCGTATTACTAAAATTTAAAATACATCACATTTTGACCGTGTCAAACATACACGGTACTGAACCGCTGAATCGCCAGTGCGGTGGAAGGGATCTTGAGAGTGGGTTGCATCCACCGCCTCCGTAGTTACCCGGGCTCTTGCCCCGCGAGGACGGTCTCGAAGAGCCTCGTCACCACCTTCTTCGAACCGCTGGATCTAGTGGCTTACCAACCTTCTCTACAAATAGAAACAGCTGGTTTCTACAAACGTTATTTTTGTGTACGGAAAAGTGTTTAGGTGATGTAAAATTTATTTACATGAATACCTAACTGTCGCGAGATCTCCACAACTCCCATATCAGTTAGTCTTAAAGTTACAATTCTGACCCTCTCAAAGTAAGAGTGTCGGGCCGGCATTTTTTTAAAGAAATTAAATTAAAAGAAAGGAAAGAACTAAAACAAAAAGATATAACCAATAATTCCAAACGAGCGACCGGACAAATTTGACAATGATTGTTCTGATATTCCTTTTATTATTGAATTGAAACAATCCCACCTTTTTGATGCGAAACTCATTAGGGTCTTAGAAAAGAGTATTAGTTTCAGTTATTATGGTTCATTTCAAAACCAAAGAGCAAATATTTGCTCTTAATTCAAAACTTTGTAATGTTACACACACATCTACAATAAAAATGACATTTATGAAGACGTCATACATCTATTCTCACTTTCTTTCAAAAAGTTGGTAGTCACGTGACAGGGGCAGTTAAGATTGTTGCTGTTTGTACACTGATGTTGAGTGAGATTGCTATTTATTTTAAAACCATATTTTAAAAATTGTTTAAGTTTCTAAAGTATTAACGAAGAAAGTTTACCACACATTAATTTTCGTTTCTTATAATATTTAAATTTAATATGATTGTATTTAAATTTAATTTTTTAATAATAATAATATAATTTAATGTCCTTGCTTCAATCGCTGTGACCATATCTAGTCACTTAGTAACATTAGAAAAGTTGATCACAATAACATATTAATAAAATAAGTTTTGTAGCTGAGTACTAAACTTTTAAAATCTATACATATAAATAAAATTGGAGTGTCTGTTTGTAATATTGAAATAACCGTTTTTACAACATGCATATATTACATATACGTTAGACACACCAAAATAACCTTTTTTACAATTTTTATCTGTCTGTCTGTTTGTTACGGCTAATCTCTGAAATGGCTGTACCGATTTTGAGGAGAATTTTTTTGGCAGGTAGCTGATGTCATAAGGAGTAACTTAGGCTACTTCTATTTTAGAAAAATTCTTTTACTAAAAAAAATAAAATTACTGTGCCACAGCAACGCGTGGCTGGGTCAGCTAGTATATAATATAATTAGAAGAGGCTAGGCTACCTATAAACCAAATAAAAATGTTTATAGTGAATTAGTTAATTCAACATCAATAGATAAGCAAAAAGGCTATCGAAAGCGCTTTCATTCAAATTTTACCTACAGAAAATTATACTGTGCAATTTGAATAAGAGGTGTTCATAAATATTCAAATACCTTTGTTGGTTTCATTTTGGTATATCCTGAATATTCATACACAGATAATGATTTAACGAAGTAATATATGTTATATACAATATTCAACTTTATAATGTAACAGGATATTTTGATAGTTGGTTGCAGCGCAAGTAGTGAAATCCTGATTGTGAAACTTACGATCAATGATTCGTATCTCACACATGTTTGTGTGATAAGCATGTACCAAAGTCAAGGCTTTAATGTATACAATAAGTAAAAATATTGTAAATTTGGAATCTAAATTATGAAACCATGATCTAATTTTGGATGTTGAAGCTGTATGTAAGTTGTCCAACTTCGTCATTCACCGCCAGTTTCATATGTTAATTCAAAACATTCGGCGACAAACAAGCTGCTTAATCAAATGCTTAATTTACAAATTCTTGTGTACATTCGAGATTCCTGGTGTTCAATTTCTATTTCATTGGCTTATGTGGTTTAGTCAGCTGGAAATCAAAATAGATTTGGTTCTTACCATTTAATAATGCGTTATTTTTTAAATATACTATTATACTATTACAGCATATTTAGCAAACAATTTTTTGAAAAAAAATCTATTGATTTTATTTTCAAAAAATCCAGACGGGATTCGAATCTCGAATCGAAAAATAGTTAACGTTTTAAGTGAGTAAGTGAGTTGTGCTAATTATGGCAAGTGTGGTATATGTTAACCTTAACAATGTAATTGTTCCAGTTTTTAATATTCCTGTGTTCTTCCTTATTGATATTGATTACTGATTCATTAAATTAAAAATTTATGGCTCCTTATTTTGTTCCATAATATAATAACAGTACATCAATACATTACGTCCATTTTAACACAAATTGATTAAATTGAAATACAAACAATTTCGTTTTTACAGTTTCGAAAACAATTTCTAGCAAAACGATGTGGGCGTTGTGACGGTAATTACATAGAAAAAC
This sequence comes from Calamotropha paludella, assembly GCA_927399485.1. NCBI lineage: Eukaryota > Metazoa > Arthropoda > Insecta > Lepidoptera > Crambidae > Calamotropha > Calamotropha paludella. Next base: position 10,906,218 of record OV656819.1, read on the forward strand.
GCCTCTTAAGTGTACCAGCTTGCCGTGCCCATGAATGATGGCCTCGACCTTTTCGGTCAGCTTCCTTTAGGATGGATGGTATAGCTCCTTTGGGAATGGGACGAGCTTTTCATTTCGCTCACGTCATTACCCGTTAAGCCAGCAAGGTAATTTACAAGGCGACAACTTATGAAATGTTTTAGTATTTAGGTATTATTTCTGTAATATCATGAATATGTTGTAAGAAAATTATATTTAATGATATTATCGGATCCATTATATATAGGTACATTTTGAGCAATCTCACCGGAAATGTAAATTTATTTTAAATGAGTGACTATTAAGTCAAGAATATGAAGCTATTGAGCCGTTGGTTAAATGATATTTGTAGGTATTTTATTCACCCAAACACACAATCACACTCACACACACATACACACCCATACACACACAAACACACACACACACACACATTTAGGTAAAATTTACCAAATAGTCTTATAGTGTGTTAATGGTTAAATGTCCAAGTTCGAGGTGGGCGCTAATAACTGCGACACAGTCATTGACTAATGCGGTTATTAACGTTAACTATGTTTTTTGTAAATGATTTATGGCATTAATAAAGATTATTATTATTATTATTGTTATTATTTTGTGTCAACGATAACAAAACGAATAAGAAACATATTGAACAGACGTGTTATATTGTATCTAACCGCAGTCATCTTTAACCTATTGCCCCCACTATTGTGACACTTACCGTCCCTTTGCAAACACTAGTTAGGATGAGTCAATGCGGATTATTAGGTTCTGGGTTTATGGCAGAGTAGCCCACAAATAGGCAGAAGCGTTTTGAGAATTATTGTCAAACACCAGGATCTCCAAGAGTCCCTATGCTTGTACGTACTTAGATTATAGCAAAACTCCCCATTTTTTGGGGAGGCTTCGAACCGGCAGTGAACGTCTTCTGGCTGAGATGATGATGATGGTGAGTAATTGCCAATGCAACCGGAACTTCTCAACGTGCCATCAAAAGCTGAGATAACAATTTTGTGGTCACCCATACGATTACCTTGCAAATTAACAGAATACGCTAACTAAAGCGATATCCAGCTCCTCTATCATAACTAACAATATTCGTAAATCACATAATAAATATTACTTTTTTATTTATTAATTTCAGTGGTAAGTTATATACTCGTATGTCAAATATTTTACAGTACTTTTTAAATAAAGTTAGGTAAATGAAAAAGACTTAATAGTCGTAATCTAAGCCAAAAGAAGTCGACAGCTGGACAAAAGCCTCCCGCGAAAATGAAAGGATTTTGTATTAATTTTAGCAATGCTGCTACATATGTACGGATGATTAATGGTGATTACCTCTAGTTAAATTCATTGCTCTTTACCATCTCCTTAAATGTACCATTTTACTTTGCTGGATACCACACGGCAATTTGACGAGCTACAATTAGATTTTGATTAAAATACCTTGTTATAAGCTCAAAGCAACATGCAATGTGAAACAGATTCCAGTTTCTGAAGTAAATGAGTCGTCGGTTGGGATGAAATGATGATAATCTATTCGACAGAAGTAATTGCATAGCGTTGTGTTTATTGAAGGATGTGTTCATACTGTCACTTTATTTTATGTATAAATCATTTCTGTTACTTATGGTTAATCCCACTTTTATGACTTTGTGAGACAAAACTTATTACCATTGCCATGGATGGTGCCAAGTGCTATTTTCTTATGGTAATAATTTCAGGAAAAGAATTGTAATACAATTTCATCTAACAAAAATATAGCGTTTTTTCGGTTTTTAATAAATATTGTTATCCGTTTGAATTTGTAATTACTTGTTACTTCCAACCTAATCTTGTTCTTTAAATAAACAATAATAGTGCATTAAAACATAATTATTATATTCCAATTAATACGTTTAGTCCTTTAAATGTTTGTCTTACGTTTAGCCGAACTTCATTATCGGTGATGTTAGAACTCGGTCCACTAATTCAATGGGCGGCGGTCGCGTTATTGTTACTTCTCATATGATTATACAGAAATATTGTACCATTAAATCGTTAAATCTTTGCACTAATATATATACAATTATATATACAAAGAAACTATTACTAGAAAAAAAACTTTATATATAAAATTTTGAAAGTTAATTGCTTAGATAAAAAAAGAATAATACAATAGAATATTTAAACTTTCAGTTCAGAATTAGTTGCTTTTACAGAATGATTAATTCCAGCTCAATGAAAGAAGAATGGAGCGTATGAAACGGGAAAAAAATTCAACATTAAATGATAAGTTTTTTTATAGTAAACTAATTACGTAGGATAACGCACGCTGCCGTGAGACTTTGCTTCAGGAACATTGGAGATTTTTTTTACATTTTTCCTAGATTGCTTTAATTTTTACATAATCCCTTAGCTAAATTTTTCTACGGTAGTAACTTATAATTTATATCAATAAAAACAATATTATCTGAAGTTATGTAAATTAAATTATTAAGGCGTGTTTAACCTATTTCAAGGTAAATGCCTTTTATTCAGCTTGATAAATTACAAAAGCAGTTATTTGACAGTCTTATTGAAATTAATATGTACTTTAAGCACTAATACGTATTGGCAAAATTTCAGTGATAGTACGGAAGAAGTCACAAACAAGTTATCAATTACTTTTAGTTAGTTATAAATTAAAAATCTTACTAAAGGAGGCTATAGCTGTAAGTATAAGGGAAACCAATTGAGAACTTGTATAGTTATGGTTAACAGAGCCGTAAACGGGATGTTATGTTGCTGTATTTCTCAAAGCTAGTGATTCCTTGGGTTAAGGAAACAGGATAAAGGATCTTAAGAAAATGTTCCCAAGAGCTTACGGACCGTTAAAGGGAAAAGAAGGTTAACAGTTATGAGAAGGGCGGAAAAAGAAACACAATTTGTCGAGAAAAAAACATTCCAAGCAATTGTTACTACTGAATGAAATTAAAGGAGTGTGGAGGAGAATGTGTACAATGTTTGAGTTATGGGATTGATGCATAAATACAAATAGCTATTTATTATGTTTGATGATCTCGTGGCTGGCTCAGAAAAGTCGATGGCTTAGTAATTAGCGCATGAAGCAACTTTCGCAAAGACTAGTAATCTTAACCTTAAAATTATACGACTCAAAAGGAACTCTCTGATCAAAACCTAAATTATGAAATAATTAAAGTTGTTCAATAAAAAATACCTACCATGTTTAGATAGCAGATTATAGTAACAAAAAAAAATAAAATTTTATTCACAGTGTCGCTATTATTGTGCGACAAAAATATGTGTCTACCGAGGATCCATTATATATCTTTTATCATCGTTGTTTTAGTTGAGAGTACCATATATCTGTTCCGGTAGCTCTGGTATTCTTATGAGAAAACTGAATTAGATTGCCTATCTGAAACGAATATTAGATTTGTTTAATTTTTATTTTTAAGACTTATTAGCATTTTTCAATGTAAAAACAAATTTTATATTCAATTTATCCGTGAAAATTATCACCTGCAGCGTTAAATTAATACGTTTTTCTGTATTCACTCTTATGGTAAAATTTTCTATCCTTCTCAGTAAAGAAAAAATGCAGTGTACATTGATATACCTGCTGGCGAATAACTAAAAACTTTTAACATGGTATGTGACTTTGTTCAAGGTCAGAGAGCATTTCAATTTCAGATTTTGCAGTTGCAAATTTGAAAATGAAAACAGTTTTATCCTGCTATTGAATAGTGTATCTGTAATATGTGTATATGTAATTAACAAAATTGAAATAATAACTATTATTATAAACTTCTACTCAAGGTACATATTATTTACATTGCATAGTGTAACAATCAATACTCTTAACCGAAATAATTAAGGGTCAGTTTCATAATTTTGTTTTTTGTAATTATCTTTTTTTTCTTAATAATTATAAAAGAATTAGTATTTCAGAAATCATCCTGAGTTTGTACATGGCAGATATACAACAAAATTGAATAATTTTTAAATTTTGAATCATGCCCGAATTTTGTTAAAATACATCTTTACTTCTTACAGGGTTCATAAAAAATATTTTGCAAGAAATAAATTATAAGGTTTTTATTTTTATTTTAAATGGGTTTCGCTCTTGATCCCAATGGGCTAGGACTGGATCCACGATGGAATGAGCTAACTCAAAAGTTGCATATTCAACGTGGCTTTAAAACTGGACGGGTTATAAGTACTCGGAAATACAGACGCAGGGAGGGAGTTTAACTTATTTGCTATGCTCGTTATGAAATATGTTGATAAGCGTTTGGTGCGACCGATAGGAATAGTAACCAAGAAAGGGTGGCAGTTCCCAGTGCATCTGTATGAAAAAGGGAGATGGCAGTAAGAGCATATGCAGCTCCTGAGCACACTCTCCAAAGTACATTCTGTAGAACACCGACAGACAGGCAATTTTGTGGCGATAAGCCAAGGTATGAAGCTTGCTTCTCACCAATTTGCTGACACTAGTTAGCATCTCAGATCTGCGCTGGATCGTGTCCAGTGCAGCAAGTTGGTATTTTGCTGTATGGAATATTGCAGTCGTCCCAGAGGTGGCTGCAATATTCCATACAAGATCGGACTTGAGCTTTATAGAAAGTTAAAATTTGTTTTTTGCTTTTACGCTAGACAGGTATCTCTCTAGGACAGTACTGTCGTCTGCATATCCAACAATTATTGGGATCAGTAGGTCATTGATACAATACAATACAATACAAAACACTTTATTGATAACACCACATTGAAATAATAAGATAACAAGAGAAAACTTAAAATAGTGTTACAATGGGCGGTCTTATCGCTCAGAGCGATCTCTTCCAGACAACCTTTGGATGGATAGGACTGGAAGGAAGCGTAAGAGGCGGCGGTGTAAACGATAAATATATATTCACATATACATACATACGTATACATACATACATATACACACATACACATAAATACATAGCATACAAACACATATACCTAAATTAAAAATACATACATACGTATATAATACACATACATAACGTCTAGTTAGTAGGATACATCATCCATACGTTGCTCGCCTAAATTGACAGAAAATATTCCCTTACGAGATTCTTAAAGACGCCAATGGATTGTGCACGCCTTATAGAAACCGGGAGGGAGTTCCAAAGACGAGCTGCTTGAACAGTAAAGGAAGAGTCATAGAACGTGGAACTATGTGCGGGAATATAAAGGCCAAGATTATCTGATGACCTCAAGGAAAACGTGTTTGATGTATGAAGAAACTTAAAACGTTCTTTAAGATAGTGAGGGGCTGAAGGATTAAATAGTATGTTGTAGAGCAGAGTAAGTATGTGAGTATTCCGGCGAAGACGAATGGGAAGCCATTTGAGCTGAGAACGAAACTGAGATATGTGATCATATTTGCGTAGGCCAAATATGAATCGAACACAAAAATTTTGAAGACACTCAAGCTTATTAAGCTGTTCCTCCGTGATGTCAAGATAGCAGACGTCGGCATAGTCTAGAATAGGGAGCAACAGAGATTGCGTTAGTGCAATTTTGGTGGAAGTGGGTAAAAAATTACGCAGTCTTCTCAGCGCAGCTGCTGAAGCATATAATTTACGACTGACGGCCTCTAACTGAGGTCGCCAACTCAAATTATTATCAAAAATTAATCCCAAGTTTTTCACTGACGAGCTAAAAGGAATATCGGTGCCAGCAAAGTTTATATTTGGCAGCAATTGCCAGTCCACTCTAGCAATCATCCTGGAACTTCCCACGATAATTGCGGTACTTTTGTTGGGATTAACATCGAGGCCATAGGATTTGCTCCACTCTGCAATTCGACAGAGATCATTGTTTATAGCACGGACTGCATTATGCAATTCAGTGACAGGAGCCTGACAGTAAATTTGAAGGTCGTCTGCATACAGGTGATAGGAAGAAGATAAATTATTTGAGATAGAGTTGATAAAAATAGCAAAGAGAAGTGGAGAAAGGACACCGCCCTGCGGAACACCAGCAGTCGTGGGACTCCAGGAAGAGATACTCTCCTCCAGACGAACCCGCTGCTTCCGTCCGCTAAGATAACTGTGGAACCATTCAGTTGCCGATGGAGATATGTTAAGAGAGCGCAGTAATGCCAAAAGAATATCAAAATTGACAGTATTAAAAGCATTACTAAAGTCCAATAGTGTTAAAACCGTGACATGACCAGCTTCCATTCCAGAACGAATGTCGTCTGTAATTTTAAGCAAAGTAGTCGTAGTGCTGTGTCCTGAACGGAAGCCGGATTGAAAAGGATTGAAAAGAGAATGACGGGCTAGGAAACAATTCAATTGATTGAGGACAAGACGTTCAAAAACTTTGGATAGAAAGGGAAGGATAGAAATGGGTCGAAAATCAGAGAATAACTGAGGAGTGGGTTTTTTAGGCAGTGGAATCACCTGAGCGTACTTCCAACCTTCTGGGAAGACAGCTTGTGATACAGAGCTATTAAAAATAAAGGTCAGAATAGGAAGGATGATATCAAGGATAGGAATCAACATGTTGCGACTAATGCCATCGTCACCGACCGCGTTGGAAGAGATTGATAGCATGCTCCTCTTAACATCACATTCCGAAAACTGAGTAAAAAGAAAAGGAGAATAGTCTGGAATTGGTAAAGAAGAAAGATGATTCAAAGTAAGATTCTTATCCGAATCAGTGAGGCTGGAAGAGGCACAGAAATGTGTATTAAGTGAATCGATGTTAAGGTTTTTAGGAATAGAGTGCAGATGTGATTTTCCAATTCCAATTGACCTAAGGAAACTCCAGACCTTTGTCGGGTCTTTGTCTGCGACAGAAACATGAATGTGGCGGCGTAAGGCATCCCTACACACCGTGTTGCAGCGATTACGAGCCTTGGTATACTTATTTTTATTAATATCGTTTGGACAACGTTTATATTTATTTTTTGCAACAGCTTTTTTGTGCATTAATGCCCTGATATCATTTGTAATCCAGGGAGCCGGGAGATGCTTCAACTTTATGGATCTATAAGGTGCATGCTTGTCATAAAGTTTAGTTATGAGAGTATTGAAAGCAGCAACCTGTTCATTGACAGTTTCAGCGTTTATCACCAACGACCAATCAATGCTCTGAGCATCAGTGATAAAGGCTTCCTGATTTATGCTACCAAAGCTGCGCTGAAGAATGACTTTTGGTTTAGCTTTAGGAGGACGAATTTTGTAAGATAAAAATACAAGGTCATGATAAGAAAAGGAATCGGCCGGACATTGACCATATTTTATAACATGTTGAGGAGCCGAAACTATTAATAAATCTAGAAGTGAGGGGGTAGCATTTGGGAAATGATGGGTGGCATTGAGTGAAAGAATATGCAAATTACTAGATCCGACGATGGATTTAAAAGTCTGAGCTCGAGAATCATCCTTTAAAAGGCAGGTATTGAAATCCCCCATTATTATAGAGTGAGCGTATGATGGTATTAGGTCATCTAGAAGTTTTTCAAAAGAATTAAAGAAATTTACTCGTAGGGAGGGGCTATAATAAACTCCAAGCAACACCTTGTTATGTGATAGCAGGACTTCAAGAAACAGATGTTCACCGGCAATAAGTGAAGAAGGTTGGGCCGAGGAGCTGATTATCGTGTAGGAAATATTAGATCGCAAATAAATAGCAACTCCACCTCCCCCAGAGCTAGTGCGGTCATTCCTTATGAGATTGAAGCCTGGTATCGCATAGGAAGAAGAGGGTAAACAGGGCTTAAGCCAGGATTCGGAGATTAAAACAGCATGGAGATTTTTGACATCAAAAGATACCAGCATATCTGAGTAGTGGGCCGGAATACTCTGTGCGTTGATGTGAACGACATTAAAATTTTGAGGCATATTCGAAAATTGGTTATGAAGAGAATCAGAAAGGGACGGTAAACTGTCAAAACTAGAGTCATTTTCTGACGATAATGATTGAGAGTGTTCATCATCACTATAATGACTAGAACTAGACATAAAAATAAATAAAAAATAGATATATATATATATATATACTTTATATAAACAAACAAAAAAAAAAATGGTTAGTTTTATCAACAAATTAAATATCCCATCTGCCGGCTGAATGTTGGAGCTAAAAAATAAAAAAAAGAGAACTAATAGAAAAAAAAAAATTAAAAATGATAAGAAACAAAAACCATAAATTAAAGTTCAGCCAATCTGTGAATTCACCTTATACTAGGCTGTATGGGCTATGTATCGTTTGCCTTGCGTTACGGAATACTAAACTAAGACAAAAAAAAAATAAAGTACTGTGATGTCAATCTGTCTGTCTGTTTTTTTTTTTTTTTTTTCTGTTTGATTTGCAACAGGAATAGCGTTGCAGAGAAAACAGACTCCTGAGGAACTCCGGCATCAATAGCCACTGAGTCAAAGGAGCATCCATCCATCGATAGCTACCTACTCTCGATCGACCGTTCCGTCAGGAAATCAGCTATCATACTACAAAAGTCAGCTACAAAAGCATTCACTTAATAATAAAATATAAGACATAAAATGGGGCACAACAAAACATTTAATTTACTTTATCAGAATAGCATAAGAAAAGTCCAGAAGTCAAAGCGTATGCCTTGAAATGTTATTCCTGAATAACCTTTGAGTTGTTTGCTAAAGGTTAATTAAGAACTACAGTTTAGTTTCAATTCATGCCTTTGTTCAGTCTATTGTACTACCCAGCAACACAGAGCATGGTTAAGCACAGCCGAGCCACAAGATATGTTTCCAGCCTAATTGTGCGATGTACTACTATATTTTCAGAACTTTTGCTGTTATGTGCAAGTTCAGAGTGTGTATGACTAAGTATGTATTTTCTAATGTAGGTAGGTAGCGTAATATTTCAAAATGGCTTCCATGATCGACAAATTGTATATTAGGCGGTTCACACACTAGAGATGCGTCCCGCCGCGGTGCGCGTAGCGACAGAAAAACGCGCCCCGCGCGGAGGCGCAGATCTGCCTAACTTAGCGGTTAATCTGCTTCCCCGCGCAGATTTTCAATACAAGTTGACATTACTTCTTCACGCCCCGCGTTCCCGCGCGTTCCCGCGTCGGCAGTGTGTTGTCATAGGCGTGTTTTCTATATTAATTGAGATACTTGCATACAACAATAAAATCTGCGGCCACGCGCTACGCGACGGGGCGCGGTGCAGTGTGTTAACCGCCTTAATACAGGTTTTTATTTGGAAAATGACACCGATATTTATTATTAAAAAAAAAAAGTCCGGTCCAAGTCGTTTAGTAAGTTAGAAGGGGTGATTATTCTTAATATATTTCTTTATATTTACAAAAAGGTTAGTTCTAACCCGGAAGCTCAATAAAACAACAACAGTAAAACCGATAAATGTGGAAGTCACCTTTTTCACTTAAATTGTAAAAATCTGATTTGAGCTTAAGCCGATGATTATTCAGTCACTTTATTTTTAATAAGAACTAAGTAAGTAAATTATTGTATGTTTCAAAAACAACAATATATTGATGGCGGTTGAATAGAAATAATAGTTGGTTTATGTATTATTTTTTGAACCGATTTGAAATTGCTAAGTCTTTAGATAAATAATACAATTAGCTTGAAGCGTTAAGTAATGCGATTTAGCATTAAATAGCTTGAATTATTTGATCCTTCACATCTCACTCGTTACCATAAAAAACATAATTCTACATTTCGTCACTTACCACACCCAACCTAAGCTTTGTGTAAGTTCGTTTGTGTTGTAAAAGAGAAAGCCTAGATGAGACTAATATATCCATAAAGCTAGCAGAAGAGCTATATGCTCTCTGTTAGTCAAACATACTTATCGACTTATCCATAGAACAGAGTTCAATGTGATCATGTGATCATGACTAGTTTTTTAGCTAAATGAGACCTTATAACATTAAATTTAATAAAAAAACTAGTTTTTGCGTCATGATCACATCGAACTCTGTTCTATGGATAAGTCGATTTTTTTATTAAATTTAATGAGATAAGGTCTCATTTAGCTAAAAAACTAGTCATGATCACATTGAACTCTGTTCTATGGATAAGTCGTTATATTACTCAACCAGGAAGTCAAAATAACATTTGTGATCCTTAACAGTATTGTAGATTTTCACTGAATGGGTAACGACGTAAATATTTCGGAGGGTATAAAAAAATAACCCTTTGCAGACCTTTAAACCACAAACGGAGGACCCCTCAAGGCAACATAAGATCAAAACCCGATGTGGTTTGAACTAAAACCCTTTTATAAGACTTGTTAGAATCCCAGTCAAAGGGTGGACTTCAAAAATCAAACCTTTGAGACCGCACATAGCTCCCAAAGGTGTAAACTAAATCATAAATGTATTTTGTATGTATCATTGTATACATTTTGTAATCGTACTTAAACATCTTTAAAACGTTATTTTATTATCAAATAAAGACACATTAAGCTATACGCTTTATACGCAAATGTAATAAACATAATTTTATATCTGTACTATAATTTGTATATGGTAATAAGCCTTCTAAAATTGATTTATTTAAACAAGCTCTCAATTTGAAATTCAGTTCTGGATAATTTAATTTTTTTTTAATTACGTTACAGATTAGGCGGGTAAGCTATTTTAACTAATGTGTGGTAAGTAAAAAAGTGTTGTTGTGGAAAAATATTATGTAGACATTAACTATAATAATAATACTCCGGACAACTCACACCTATTATCTTGTTCCAAACTAAGCTAAGCTTGTACTAAATTAGTATATATAGTTATATACAACCCTGACTCGAGAACAAATGCTAAACATAAAAAGTATTTTATGGTCATTACACAAATATATACCTGGATTTGAACCTGTGGGAGCATAGGCAGGACCGCTACCGTTATACCGAACGGCCGTCAATTACCGGCAGATATTAACTGTTACTAGTTTAAAGTTTCACTTAATTTTAATTTAGTTTTCCGCTATATAGTACCACATCTAGGATTACTGCTGATAAATATATCAATAATTATGACAAATGATCTATATCAAGTCACAATAACTTCAAATTCATTCTTACTCAAATAAGAAGTGAAACGCACTGTGACCAATAAAAACAATTTTTGGGGGAACTTTTTTGTGCACGATGTACTCAAACCCATATTGAGGTAAGTAATATAAATACCACACTTACATACATACATATACTTACATACATAGTTCCAACCAACTGTGTACTGCTTCTGACTACTGATTAAAAAGGACAGAACCTCAGTGTCGCATTGACCACGGGTGGTTTGATTTTTTTTTATACCAAATTGACCAAACGAGAAAGTGCGATTTCAGTATTGCGCACGCAAGGCACACGCAATATGTTTTCGACGCATTGTAGATTGTATAAAAATAAGATAACGGCCGTACACAATTATCCAGTAGCCACACCGTAGCAACCATAGTACCAACGCTCCAAATCGCAAGGCATCCTGGAGTTGAATTTTGCTTCTTTATTAAAATAGGCATATATCAAAACACCACATTATATTAGTAAGCAACCTGTGCAATTTATTTTTGTGTGAGGTTAACGATAAAGAAACATGTATTACACACAATAGCACAATCTTGGTTGTGAGAGTGACGAAAAGATTAGTCTGTGTCTTTTTGGTGTAGGGACAGTTCTTTTATTATCCTTCCAGCTTTAGTACAAAGGTTGCGATTTTACGTTGAATCTTATATGTGACCGTCACATACCTACTCGAAGATTAAGTTGTATCTCACTAGACTCGACACACCTCGACTCAGAAATAAAATAAGAGTAAGAATATAATAAACCAGTCCAAAGTTATTATTATATTTTAGATATATCCTGGGACCTCCAAAAAGTCACTTAAAAGGATTTAATAAAAATTGTGCTATTATGTGTCAAGAATATTTTAAAATTCTCTCCAAATTGAATGTTATTGCTTTGAATGATTCATCGATAGGAAAATCACAACGGGAAATTGCTCGGCCTTTACCTCGCTAAACGTCAGCCTCGTGTTTACGTAAAAATATTAAATTTAACCTTATTTCCTTAGTGTTAAGGTTTCTCATACAATATTAAAGTGATAGTAACGTTTACACATTTACAATCAGACGTTAGATGTTAAACGATGATAAGGTTAAAAAGGCAACGTGCTTCACCCGAAATTCTGAACCATGGAGGAACTGGCTATTACATCTCTAACTGCCAGAACAAAATAATATTTTAAACCTTTATGGCATTTCAATTTAATAAGAAGATTGCTAGGCGGAATAAAATTACGCCCAACAAAGGTCAAAACTAGGAAAAACTGAGCGAAAAACCAGCGGCAAGACACTACTCCACTGAGTTAGATTTACAATAACAAATTGACTTTAACTGCATGAGAAATAAGGCTACAATTTATGCAGAAGTTATTTACCTAATATTAAGGGATTTGGTGAAATCATATATTTTAATGATTTGAGTATAAATTATTATAATAGAAAAATACTAGAAAAAATCGACTCGGGTCACAAGTGAATCTCAGGCGGGAATCGAACCCGCAACCTTTGGAAATCCGGTCCAATGCTCTCCCAATTGAGCTACCGAGCCTTGCGAACACTCGTCGAAATTTTCTAGTACATTCCTGATTTTACGCTGTAGGCCAGCGTTGTTTCATCAATGAGAGGAACATCCTCTCGTATTCGAAAGAAACATTTTCGGGTTCGATTCCCGCCTGAGATTCACTTGTGACCCGAGTCGATTTTTTCTAGTATTTTTCTATTATAATAATTTATCTGATAAGATCGCATTGAAAATGCATAAAATATATAAAAAAATTATAAATTTGAGTATAATTTTCCTTAATTAAAATTGAGTTTCAGATACGAACAAAATATTTTTAACTGTTTTAACTATCTACTTCTTTTATTTACTAGTAAAACATACTACTTCTGTTGTAAGATGCCGATTTTATGTAGGCCTTGACAAAATATAAATTTTGTATTCTGAAGATAGTTTAAAAAACCGTTACCGTAGCTACAACATATTTATGGTGTAAATTAAACCAGATAAGATTATCAAATACATGAAAATAGTTAAAATTCTCTAATTCCACGGGAAAAGATATGTTTATATGTATTAAAACAGTATTATCAATGGCATACAATGTCACGTATGTATATATGTAAATAGAAATAGACTGTGTGCACTTCTACCTACAGAATTTTCAACAATCGAGTCAATCGGTTGAGATGTCAGGTTAGACCCAAGTGGAGCGAGTCAAACTTTTACATTGTGATACAAACGAGGACCCATTCGTGACACAAGCGTATACGAGGAGTAAATGGCAACATTACTGTATAATAATGTTTTTATGAAAAGCGTAAAAATAAATTCTATATAACTCACCCTTTTTTTCCCAGATATGATGTTGTAATTGATTGAAGATTACTTATAACTAATTAAGAAGTGGAATATGCAAAACGTGAACCCATATCTCGGGTCTCTTTCTAACTATTAATTCAATCTACATTGGCCTCTGACCTTAAACAAAACCCATTACATATCTTACATAAAGAACTCTGTATGTGACAGTTTATTAGAAATGATCCCTATTTTTCTGTAAATGAAGCTGTTATATTGTCATGTTTAGTTGACATCACGCTTTTACTTACTGAAATAATATTTGTTTTTGTCAGAAACAGTCTATCGTTTAGTTATAGTATAATATTTAGTTATAGTATAATATTTTGACGACCGTTTGGTGCAACTGTAGCGATCCTGCCTTTCGCACCGACGGTCCGGGTTCGAATCCCGGTAGGGGCAGATGTTTTGTATGATGAATACGAGCATTTGTACCTGAGTCATGGATATTTATATATATTTATATGAATATTACATATCTATGTATTATATATGTATGTTTATCCGTTACCCTAGCATCCATAACACAAGCCTTACAGTGCTTACTTTGGGCTAGGCTAATTGGTGTGAATGTAAAAAATATTTATTTATTTATTTTTATTTTTTTTCGTGTATTTTTTTAATTATATTTTTTTATCGTCTTATTACTTGCTTTAAGTTTTGCTTTTTGATTAATATATAAAAGCGCTCATAGTTTGTTTATAGTACTTATGTTTCTCACATAGGTATGTCCAAAATATCAAATAGCTCCTAATGTAGCCTGAACTAGATTTCAAATGATAGCAAGAAATACATCATCCATTATTTATATGTAGACTTTGCCATGCAAGCCAATGAGTTGCATAGCTTATAACTTTAACGAGTCATTGACACTATATAATTAGACAGACATTACTCTCTAGCTACTCTAACAGATTAAAGTTGTTCTGAAACATCTTAAAAAACACGACCTTTCTGCGACCGAATGGTAAGCCGATACATGTAATCAGGGGCTCTTAATTAATCCTTCATATAACTTAGCCGTACGGATGGCACAAAAACGTGTGTGATTTAGATTTTATCTTCTTAACGACACCTTTGTGAGAGGAAAGATTGATGGTTTATTTAACAAATTGATAAATTATTATAATAGAAAAATACTAGAAAAAATCGACTCGGGTCACAAGTGAATCTCAGGCGGGAATCGAACCCGCAACCTTTGGAAATCCGGTCCAATGCTCTCCCAATTGAGCTACCGAGCCTTGCGAACACTCGTCGAAATTTTCTAGTACATTCCCGATTTTACGCTGTAGGCCAGCGTTGTTTCATCAATGAGAGGAAACATCCTCTCGTATTCGAAAGAAACATTTTTACAAATGTTTGGCAATCGATTAAGATGAAACAGCCATGTTAGATTTATAATTTTTATATATTTTATGCATTTTCAATGCGATCTTATAAGATAAATTATTATAATAGAAAAATACTAGAAAAAATCGACTCGGGTCACAAGTGAATCTCAGGCGGGAATCGAACCCGCAACCTTTGAAAATCCGGTCCAATGCTCTCCCAATTGAGCTACCGAGCCTTGCGAACACTCGTCGAAATTTTCTAGTACATTCCCGATTTTACGCTGTAGGCCAGCGTTGTTTCATCAATGAGAGGAAACATCCTCTCGTATTCGAAAGAAACATTTTTACAAATGTTTGGCAATCGATTAAGATGAAACAGCCATGTTAGATATATAATTTTTATATATTTTATGCATTTTCAATGCGATCTTATAAGATAAATTATTATAATAGAAAAATACTAGAAAAAATCGACTCGGGTCACAAGTGAATCTCAGGCGGGAATCGAACCCGCAACCTTTGGAAATCCGGTCCAATGCTCTCCCAATTGAGCTACCGAGCCTTGCGAACACTCGTCGAAATTTTCTAGTACATTCCCGATTTTACGCTGTAGGCCAGCTTTGTTTCATCAATGAGAGGAAACATCCTCTCGTATTCGAAAGAAACATTTTTACAAATGTTTGGCAATCGATTAAGATGAAACAGCCATGTTAGATTTATAATTTTTATATATGTGCCATAACATGGCTGTTTCGTCTTAATTTATTGCCAAACATTTGTAAAAATGTTTCTTTCGAATACGAGAGGATGTTTCCTCTCATTGATGAAACAACGCTGGCCTACAGCGTAAAATCGGGAATGTACTAGAAAATTTCGACGAGTGTTCGCAAGGCTCGGTAGCTCAATTGGGAGAGCATTGGACCGGATTTCCAAAGGTTGCGGGTTCGATTCCCGCCTGAGATTCACTTGTGACCCGAGTCGATTTTTTCTAGTATTTTTCTATTATAATAATTTATCTTATAAGATCGCATTGAAAATGCATAAAATATATAAAAATTATAAATCTAACATGGCTGTTTCATCTTAATCGATTGCCAAACATTTGTAAAAATGTTTCTTTCGAAAACGAGAGGATGTTTCCTCTCATTGATGAAACAACGCTGGCCTACAGCGTAAAATCGGGAATGTACTAGAAAATTTCGACGAGTGTTCGCAAGGCTCGGTAGCTCAATTGGGAGAGCATTGGACCGGATTTCCAAAGGTTGCGGGTTCGATTCCCGCCTGAGATTCACTTGTGACCCGAGTCGATTTTTTCTAGTATTTTTCTATTATAATAATTTATCTTATAAGATCGCATTGAAAATGCATAAAATATATAAAAATTATAAATCTAACATGGCTGTTTCATCTTAATCGATTGCCAAACATTTGTAAAAATGTTTCTTTCGAATACGAGAGGATGTTTCCTCTCATTGATGAAACAACGCTGGCCTACAGCGTAAAATCGGGAATGTACTAGAAAATTTCGACGAGTGTTCGCAAGGCTCGGTAGCTCAATTGGGAGAGCATTGGACCGGATTTCCAAAGGTTGCGGGTTCGATTCCCGCCTGAGATTCACTTGTGACCCGAGTCGATTTTTTCTAGTATTTTTCTATTATAATAATTTATCTTATAAGATCGCATTGAAAATGCATAAAATATATAAAAATTATAAATCTAACATGGCTGTTTCATCTTAATCGATTGCCAAACATTTGTAAAAATGTTTCTTTCGAATACGAGAGGATGTTTCCTCTCATTGATGAAACAACGCTGGCCTACAGCGTAAAATCGGGAATGTACTAGAAAATTTCGACGAGTGTTCGCAAGGCTCGGTAGCTCAATTGGGAGAGCATTGGACCGGATTTCCAAAGGTTGCGGGTTCGATTCCCGCCTGAGATTCACTTGTGACCCGAGTCGATTTTTTCTAGTATTTTTCTATTATAATAATTTATCTTATAAGATCGCATTGAAAATGCATAAAATATATAAAAATTATAAATCTAACAAATTGATCTTTTTCACATTTATGTACCGTCCAGTTGTTTTAGCTGTATACAGGGTCTTTAGCTTTCAATTTAATTATGAATCGTATCGCATATAAGTTATTTTAATATTTTCAGCGTCATAGATCATAAAGAAGAGTGAGTAGTGTAACTGATCTTTCTCTGTCTAAACTTTAGACAGATTACATATAATTATAACTTTTATAGAATAACCGATATAAGGATGTATGAAACGCCAGAAATCGCAACAACTATTTTTTTCATAATTATTCTTAGATTATTGTCATTTTTAGTATTAGTATTAGTGTCAGTCGGTCAAATGTACGGGTGCGAGTTTTTGTGAAAATTGTGTATATTTATTATATCTTTACAAGTTAAATTCGGTTTGAAATATCATCAAAAACTATTTCAATAATAATAATATATTAGAAAATATAACATACATTGTTTTGTACTAAGTTGAGTAGTTAATGTGTTACAGAACTTGGAAACAACCATGGTACTAAAACATCACCAAACATAATTAAAAAAAATTGTTTCTGCATGGAACAGACCGGAGATCGAACTTGGAATCTTTGAGTGGCGTCACCATTAAAACCGGTGTACATTTGACCACTGAGGTTTTGGGTTAATAGCCTATTTTATGGTGACTGTACATTACGTTAGTGTCCATTTCCAATGTTATAATAAAACAAAAAAGGATTTTTATTTAAAACCAGCATTTACAATGAAATTCATTGAAATCAACAACTATGCCACGGCTTTGTAAGCCCTATGACGGGAAACCTTTTACGGAGAAGGAGTCGCAAGAAACACAGCAAGGGCATTTTTGTTTCTCCCTGTAATGTGTTTCAGATTTTTTTAAATTATGGAAACATTTCTATTAAAGTGCATTAGAAAAATTATTTTCATAAAATATTATTAGTACTAAAATTATTAATAAAGGCCATTAACTCCACTCCCTTTGTCCTTTAAATAATAATCATCAAAAAAACTGTACAAAAATATACTATAATAAGCGGTTTCCCGACAACGCCATTTTGGAACTTGTATGTTTTTAAAATCACCCTGTTATAAAAGCAGTACAATCTCTGTACAATTGCATTGAATTTCAATGTTTCCAATAACGTATGTACGGACAAAAGAACTTAAACCACAAACTATCAACCCTGTCAATTTATATTGAGACTAGGGATTAGACTTAAAACTGAAAACGAAATAAAGAGATTTGACAGTTTATTATACGTTGACTAGTGGACCCGACAGACGTTGTCCTGCCTGTTATTTTTGCAGTATAGATAAATAACCTAGATACCGTCTGCAGCGCCATCTGCCGGGCTGATTTGTGAATCTAAACCATTCTCAGATTCCCTTGAACACACACAAAAAATTTCATTCAAATCGGTCCAGCCGTTTAGGAGGAGTTCAGTGACATACACACTCACAGAAGAATTATATATATAAAGATGTGCTGTTGACTGTACTACTTAATAACAGACAGTCTAGCTAGTTAGCGTTAACATCCACTTGCAATCTGATCTGAGATAATGGGGCCTGCTCTTTCATAGTTTATGGTGTTGTTTATACCTTTTACGTGAGTAGAAAAATTTTCAACGAACGTTTTTTCAACGAAACGGAGGTCGTTTTAAACTGCAAAAGGGTTAATCTATACTCTAAGATCACAAATTTGTTGTTTGTCTGTCCGCTCTTCGTCTTCGTCTACCGGACGCTAGATGGCGCTGACAGTAAAATATTTAATAATAGAAAAAAATTAAAGAATTTTGTCCACCCGTGCGAAGCCGGCACGGGCCGCTAGTCAACTCAAATATCATTTCCGTTTAGTCATTAAAATAAAGTCAAAATATAAAGTATTAGCATTCACAAATTCATTTTTGTAGTAATGTAAAAAGAAATTACATTCAGTAAAGTAAATATCATTAAAATATTGTTATCAGTCATTAGTACTTATGTTCTTCCTACGTGTTCGACGACGTTTTTTTTATTAGAATACTGTATTTGTACTGCTTATTACTTGCTGTAAATTTCATTATTCAGCTGCAATTGTACTTATAATGATTTTAAGGCTATATAAACGTCAATACCAGAGTGAAAAATAATGTAATTAATAACAGAAATTTCATTCTGTCCTTGTCATCCAGCGACACCGTTTTCTTGAAGGGTTCTATTTCCGTTACTCTAAAAATGATAACAAGGCAGTTTCCTTAATTTTTTTGCAACTTTTCAATGTATAACCTTTTTTTCTTAAATTTGATATGACAAAAAATAAACTTAAAAAAATTAGAACCAACTTCTCAAAACGTTCGATAGAATTATCTATAAGTTAAAATGACCAATTTTATTGGAGATGGCATATTTGGCTCACAATCAGTTTGAGTTATTTATTTGTTAAAGAATTATTTTTTTTCATTTTCGGAACTATTCTTATGAATAGTTAGGAAAATCAAAGAAAACTTTCATTATCATTAGCACGACTACAGTTTGGTGTAGTACGGTAGCGATCCCTGCCTTTCGCACCGACGAACCTGGGTTCAAGTCCCGTAAAGACAAACTGTCTGATGAATACGAGCATTTCGATGCATTAATATCTGTTGTCGATACTATAGTACCTGTTTGTTAGATAAAAGAAGAGAAGTTATTTTGTTGTATTTTGTTTGGACACAAGTAAATTTAAGCTACGGAATAGGTTATAGACGAAATTTAAATTTCTATGTAATCATTCTAAATACCTACCTACCTCAAAAAGCATTTTTTTATTCTGGTTTTTCAATAATGACCTTAAATACGTATTAAGGATTTTCAATCAATCAACTTCCCCCTGTTCAGTACGATACATTAATTTCATTGGAACTATTTGTTTTTAAATAACGTCTGTTATTATGTGTCCAGACAGATAATTGTACTTGTATAATAAATGAAACTTTAACTCTTTGTAGCTAACTGAAAAAAGACGGAAAGCTAAGATGATGAGCTTATAAAGAAATCCCGTGCAATATAAAAATAGTTAAAGAAATTACTCAACAAGGGTCTAGCGTATATCTTGGACTTAAAGTAATGTGACATTATTGGATTAAGGAGTTTGTATATCTATTCAATTTATTATTAGATAATGTTGCCATTCTTATGATACGTACTAATACAAAAAAATGTAAATTTACTTTAACCTCACACAATTTTACTATCTCTACATTGAATTTCAATGTCCTCGTTCATTTATACGGCCTCTATAAGGATAGGGTGATCCATAAAATAAATGGTGTCAGCTTCTCGCATTACATTTTACAGCGCAGGCCAAAGGACTGTTTAAAAGAGATACAAGTTAACATGTACAAACATCAAAGTAATTTTGGTATCACTTGGAAAACTATTAATTTGGAATTTTCATGATAGAATATATAAAAAAGCTTTTTAATAATGCTTTTTAGTTTAAATTATAATACTCTGCAGTTATATAGATATTCTTTTGATACAAAAATCGAATATCTTTAAAAATAATCCATATTTTTGCTTCTAACGAACTTAAAGTCAACGGTCGTTAAGATATTTTTTTATTTAGACGCTACTATTTTATCATAAATAAAAAGTACAAGAGAGTTCCCCTACCAAATTTTAATGAAAAACCAAATGATAATATTATTTAGCAAAAGGTAAAGCGGAAGAAATTGTTAACATTAACGGGGTTTCCACTTTCATTTTACAACGAATGGGATGAAATTTCTCAAATAAGAAAATTATAGTGTTAAAATTACCACAACATAGTTTTTTTTGTCCCCCATTCTCTTCCCGTTCGTAAATTACTGGTATTCTTGCCATTAATAAATTTTAAATTTTAAACTTGAATAAATTTGGTTTATTAATTTCCTTTAAAATTGCCACAAGTATGTAAAGAACTATCATAATCAAAGCGAAAGCAAATCCCATTCAAAACAATATGGGATTTGCTTTCAAGACAATGATGCGTATATTGTTTTGTAGGAATTTATTTATTTATTTAATGAAATACTAGGCTAGTATCCTAGAAAATACAGTTTGATTCAATCGACATTTTAAACATCGGGCCGCGCCTACATGACACTATAGTCGTCCCTCTGCCACCTCGGAGT
Organism: Calamotropha paludella; assembly: GCA_927399485.1. Classification (NCBI taxonomy): domain Eukaryota; kingdom Metazoa; phylum Arthropoda; class Insecta; order Lepidoptera; family Crambidae; genus Calamotropha; species Calamotropha paludella. The sequence goes on from OV656819.1 coordinate 10,927,137, forward strand.
GAAACGATTAAATATATATATATATATATTTATATATTTGTGTGTGTATGTGTGAAAGTAGTACGATTTGAAGTTACAAACTTTATTATTTCACTCCCTAAGACAATAACTTTTATGTTAAGTCCTAAAGAACGTAACACGAGATTACAGACTAAAACATTCAAAATACCAGCAAGTTAGAAGAACATGGTTTAATAAACAACATACATCATATTAAATAGAACAAGTACAAGAACTTCTTATTTAAAATTATTTAACACGGTCGATATAAATATGAAACATGCCAACTTTTGAGAAAAGCTAGGTTGTCGGTAAATAAATCAGTGTCTTCGATTGTATCTTTTACATACGTAGTTCAGTATTAGTTAGTCAATTAGAACTTACTGTCATTAAATCAATAGATTTGATACTAAAATATTAACCTATTAATTTAATGAAATCATTATAATCATTGAAAATAGTAGGCATGTATGAAATCAAATATTTGCGATGCCTACAAACAATATTGAGTGTATTCTTAAGAAAATTTATCACTAATTACATATGAGTCTTGTCTGAAATACCCACAGATTTTAAATAGAGATGACTTGAGTTGAGCTGTTTCATGTTTTTAGCCAAACGTTTTTTTATTAACTTTACGACGACGAGACGGACGAAAAGCAGACAGTTATCCATGAAATTGACAACCTATTTAACAAGTGGTTCGCGCAAAGCGGCTATGTGCACCGACTGTCAGATGTGTTTTGTTTCGGATCTCCTGTATAATGGCACCGGTAGTCTACCTGTCCCGTCCAAACATCTGCCACACTTCTGGCAATGAGTGGTATATCGTATCAATAAAGAAATCCCATGGAAAATAACAACCATTTTCAACTTGTAGGTAAAAACAAAATGTTATTTTTATATTTTATTTGGATTTCACTTATGTCTGGTGTTTGTAGTTACATTGACAAGAAACAAGTGATACGTAATACCAAGATTATATAAAGAAAATAATGAGCGTATCTACCAAAAGAAATCGGATACGCCAGCATTTCAGTAATATAATAATGTAGAAGATATCGCACAGGATTTTTTCACGAGGTCCTGGAAAATTCCAATAATAAAATAAATATCCATTCCAAATCGTGTTTCAACAGTAACAAACACGATAAAGTAGAAATTTACATTACAAGTTCAGTCTTTAAATAATAACATTTTAATCGCACCTTGGAGTGTCCAATCTCTACATGTGACATCAATAAAGAGTGACTAATTCGGAGAAAATAAAAAAGATGATAAAACAAAATAAAAATTAGATCTTTGTATAGTCCACGGTCGTCACCCATTTGTATAGTCCATGGTCGCCATCCATTTGGATAGTCCATAGTGGTCACTCGTATATCACATCGGATTACCCTTGCTGGTGAAGCTCCCATGTATTTTCTCCCGGAATTAAAAACATGACTACACCGCTTCTTGCGATCCCCCACTACCACCATTGCGAGCTGTGGGTATTGGATAGTTTAATAAAATAATTTATTTATTCCGATATTTAATTAATTGAATAACTTACACATAATATAAAACCATCCAAACAAAGTTCTAAAACTTGTTTTAACAGTTAATTAGTGGACTTGTCCACTAATTAACTCCTAATTGTCCAATGAACTCGTCGAAGTTGTCAGACATTAACTCTTAAATACAATCTTAGAATATCCAAGTCTCGTGCGTAAACCACGTTCACAATAGTCTAGTTACGTGCTGAGGTCACTTATTAAGCCTCTTTTGATTTCACTCCAAAGTTTGATTTCAGGTCGCTTCGATCGTTTTCAAAATCTGATATGTTTATCACAAATTTTTATTTATAACGCTTTCAATTGTACTCGTGTTACTGAAATACAATGAGCAGATAACGATCCACGTTCGGGCGAAATTATTGTTGTTACGTGTGGGATAGGCTTAAGCGCTTAAATGAAATGAGACAAACATTTTATCAAAGAAACTGCAAAACGTTATTGCATATAGAATTTAAAAAATCATGGATATACGAGTATAACTGTCTAGTAATATTCAGGTTGAGAAATAAGAAATTTATTTATTTGCCTTAGAATAGGGTACACTGTAGGTCTTAATCTAGTTTTGAGTGGAAGTAACGTTACTTAAAATCATGTTTGTGTTGAAATTTTAAATTCAGAACCTATTTTCGTAGTATTAAAGCCAATTATATAAATGTTAACACAAACGCGATAGCACCGTTTGCATATTTAAAAATATACTTTCGGAACTTTGTATGCCTAAATAAATTATGTGTTTTCCTGTAATTCTATTTTAGGTGACTATAACTAAAACAATAGTTTAATTTTCTAAAATAAATATAAAAGTCCATAATATTTAAGGTATACGAATGTAAGAAAGGCTATAATTGATTACTCAAATAATTACAAACCAATTTCACTTGTTCCAATCTTGGCAAAAGTGATTGAAAAGGCTATGTGTTTACGATTGAATGATTTTCTTTTAAAATGTAATATTCTGCATCCTAATCAGGGAAGTTCAATCACTTTGGCACGCTTTGAATTGGTGAACGTTGTTTCCGGGCACATAAATAGAGGTACAACGATGTCAGCTATTGCTCTTAACTGAGGCGCTTGATTTCGTTAATCATGAAATGCTCCTACATAAACTTAAATGTTATGGCATAAGAGGTAAATCATAAGACTGGATAAAATCTCATTTATCAAACCGAAGCAATGTACGGAAATCACTTAATTAATTTTAAAGGGAAACACTATTGAAAAAGTAAAATATGAATTTTAATTGTACTGTTCCACAAGGCGGCATCTTAGAGCCAATACTGTTTCTGAGATACGTAAACGACCTCCTTAATGCAGCACTATACTTCTTGCTGATGACACAACTGTTTTCATAAAACGTGACGACAAAGATAACTTTGAAAATAATATAAACAATTAATTGAAAAAAATATTAACTGGCTATTGTTAATGACTTGCAAATTAATTTAAAGAATACTAAAGTATTGACATTTCAATCATACAATTGTAATGCACGAAATAATAAAATCCAGTATGATAATTATTTATAAGAGCAAGTTGACATTATATAATTTTTGGGTATCAATATTGACAAATATTTAAACTGGAAGGAGCATGTAAACCAAATTTGTAAAAAGCTCAATCGTTTCGTCTTTCGCTTTGAGAAGATTAAGATAGACCATTTCCATGGAAGCAGCGCTATGAGCCTTTTTTGGCTGTAATCAGTTATGGTCTCATACTATGGTGGAATTGACATTGAAAGTGTTTAAAATACAAAAAAAATATGTTGTAACCCCTTCGTTCTAAAATATTAAACGGGAATTTGTTTAAAAAAAACCTAAAGAAATGGCTGAATGAGAAATGTTTTTATAGTGTAAAAGAATACGTGGGTTTGTAAAATAATTTCAGTGTTGTTTATGTTGTGTTGAAGGTTTATTTATTGTTTTGTAACTTTGATTTTTTCTTTGCTTAACATTAATGAGATGCGGACACTACAGAATCAAAATCCATTAAAATAACCTGTTTAACCAATAGTAATGTATAAATAATAATAATTTATATTATAAACAAATAAACAGAATACATACCGACAATTAGTCTGAGATCAATAAACGCACTTAAAAAAGTTTTTAAAATAAAAACCACATAAAATTATTATATTGTTATTATATAATATAAAATAGTTGATATAATTTTATATAAATTATTGTTAACTACCATAAATAATTTAAAATCACACACACACATTCATAATTAGCTGCCAACTTCATCCTGCTGGTTTATTCTATGTCGCTTTTGCGGCCAACTTCATGATTAATTGACATAATAATTTTGTGTCACAGTGATGCGCCCGCATTTTAAAATTTCACTCTCATCATTTTTTCATAAAGTGCCTAAATGATATTTGTAAGATCCCTGAACAATTTTTATTTCTGTAACTAAAAATTTCGATTGATCGATTATATGATTGATCATAGATATAATCATAGGTCGGACCAAACTTGTTATTTTGGTTTCGATCAGCTTCGGTCAAATATACGATTTAAAAATCTTTAACATTATTCTGCCCTCCTTATTGCAAACGCTATACTTGCAGAATAAGAATTGGAGACAAACGCGGTAAACATATTTCTTGATATCTTATCAATCAAGAAATCTCTGTTACTTAACTTTTAAAGTGTAACCTTAAAATAGTAAAAAAATCGAACTATCTAATATATTAAAAATATATCAATTTTTCTCTCAACTTTTGCTCTATTGCTCTATTTAGATAAAATGCTCACAGTACTGCATTTTCATCAACTTTCTGGGCTTGCGGGCACTATTACAGTATCACTAAGACGAATGCAGTACTGTGTTTGTTGGTAGCAAACTTTTTCTATTTTCATGATTGGTACTATGTAGTTAAAATGTCGGTTTTAACTTCTGTTAAATAACTTAAGCGACTAAAAGACAGTAATGGTGAATACTGCGTTTATTTTTGGCGTCCCAAGAGTAGCAAATATTGCATAAACTTCTAGCACATGCTTAATGCTACAGATCTTTTTAGCAAAAGTAACATTTAAGTGCATGTACTGCATACTGCAAAAAAAATGTTTTTAATAACAAAAGACTTGTAACTATATTTTTTACGTATAGATTATCTCCTTGGGATGTCATTTTCGCAAAAAAAGTGAAAGTCACAAAAATGACGATTATTGCAAGTACAATTAGCAGGGCAGTATTAGAAGTATCTTTAGTATTATTTTTGAAAACTATTAGATTTTAGTTTCTTAGTATGTCAAAATTTAATAATAATAAATTCCGGATCACCGGTTTCAAAATAAGTAACGCATGCATAAAAAAAGTATAAAAGTGACCATAACTGAGGAATAAATGTTTATCATCACACAAACCTAAGCCCTTACTAGGATTCGAACGCTCCGAAGGCCTTGATCGCACCTTCGGATCCCTGACATTGCATCAAGCGGCCGTTAAATTTAAATAATATTATATAACAAAATAAACAATGTCTTTCATTGAATATTTTTCCTATTTTTATATATTTTGTGCATTTTTCTTCTTATAGGATCAATTATTATGAAAGAAAAATACTAGAAAAAATCGACTCAGGTTTCATCTCAATCGATTGCCCAAACATTTGTAAAAATGTTGCTTTCGAATACGAGAGGATGTTCCTCTCATTGATGAAACAACGCTGGCCTACAGCGTAAAATCGGAAAGGTACTAGAAAATTTCGACGAGTGTTTACAAGGCTCGGTAGGTCAATTTTTCTAGTATTTTTCTATATAAATAATTTATCTTACTTTTCCAATCGTTTTTTTTATTTGACCATTGTTTTTGTCACTTTTATATTATAATTATTACATTCGGGCGAAAATGGTTGATGCCCGTAAAATAACAATGTATTTAAAATTTTGCATAAAGTTAAATCGGTATAATCTATATTAAATATACGATGTTACCTTGATAAATATTTATAATAAAATGAGAAATAAGGAAAATGTGTACTTTCTTATATATAATAGATTTTTGAAGCGAAGCATATATACGGACGTTCGGGCCGCTCGCATTAGAAGCTCGCCGCGCTGCCACTATATCCGTGCTAAGCATCAGATTTTACCGTTACACGAGAGCGTCAGATTTATTTCCTTTACGCGATGAATGAGAAGTCAAATATTAAATGCCGATATCATTTGATTATTGCGATTTGGCTAAGCAGAAGATGAAGAAGATTTATTTTAAGTACAACTTCTTTGATATACTTTTGTGTTTAAGCATTTATTTTCTTACTTTTAAGACAAAAATCAACTTGTTTCAGTTGTCTTAAGCTATCAAATATCTGTATTTCTATCAGTGATCCTGTCGATCATATGTTTGTGTAATGAGTATCAGAATTTGTTTTCGAGTTTACATAATTTATTATACATGTTGAATGAAGAGCTCGGTTTATTTCATTCATTTATTTCGTAGAAATATTACTGGTTACATCCCCCAAGCCCCCTTTAGAGTCGAAAGACTTTTAGATAGGATTACCATTAGTATGTTAGTAGGAGGAATAAATACACTCTTTCAGAATAATAATTGTATAGTTTCTTATGTAGCACCCTTAGTATTATGTTCTGTGTATTTAGTTAATTATGAGTTATATGCTGTTCATTGTGAATAGTTGATTTTAGATAATTTAGTTGCTATCATATTTAGTTTTTTTTCATAATCTCTTTTTATTACTTAGAATACATTAATGACTTACTTTTGACAATAGAATGCATGATAAAAAAGAAATACTAGAAAAATAAATGTGTTAAGCTGAGTTTATTATACAAACAAATTACGACCACGAGAAATTAAATTAACCTGACGCAAAAAATGTTCTTACGTAAGGCCGATATAATTAAGGGAGACTCATTTTGCTAAGCTGTTTGTCTCATTTTACAAGAGAATAAGAATAATAAAAATAATGGAGACAAAATAAATGTGAATTTACAGTTCTCGGTATAAATTAGAATTTAATGTGGGTAGTACTTACCTACTTATTGTTTACCTACATACTTTCTAACAACCCTAACAAGAAATTCCTAGGTTGCAGGAAAGATTTTTTTTTTTTGTAGAAGTATCGCAGAAGGGCCTTCTCCTAAATTAACCTGTACTTGGTCTAGTGCAGATTTTCAAGATTGTTAAGAATTTATTACAAGATGAATTATACCTTATCTAATAGTATATTGTCGACCGAGGGGGAAAAGTACCGATAACAGACAAAGGCGCTGTTTGAAAGCACTCGAGCTTGGAAATCGTACTTTCTCTTAAGTACTACACCTACGATTTTTAAGAAATTATGTGTTTTTCTACATGCAGAATAGACAAAATGGTACAGCACATTACTATATCACATTACGTTATTAAATTTTTTCCTTACCATTATTTGTTTGTTTGCTGTCAATTCAATGTGTGTATATATTATACATATTATTAGTTTAGTTATATAGACAATAAGAAATGAAAAATTATACCAAGAAATCATTAACCAATTCTCGTTTTACTTTTTAAATTAAGCGTAGGCGTGGTTGTATTTTACAGGCTTATTTTATATCCTATAGAAATATGGCATTAAGATTGCAAAAAAAAAAAAATCCTAACATAACATAATCAGTTATGTTGCTTAACATTTAGGTAAAACGTAAACAAAAAAACACGCGTGACGATTAAACAACCTAAAAAAGTGTTTATTTTTTACTGTACAAATCGGTTGATCCTTTTGAATTTTTAATTACCTAGTTTACTAGAAAAATCACTTTATGAATACAAAAGGCATTTACGCATTTTACATTACATTTTAACATATTATTACGCGCAACCTTTTGACTTTGGCGAGTATAAATAGTTCCTATACGGTTGATACTAAATGAATCGGGGTTTTAAATAATGGATTTGACGTAGGAAATGAAATGAAATACTGAAGTTCCACCAATTTGGTGTTACGATTTATTTCCTTCATTCAGTTGCACAAATAGAAATTATATCTAATAAATACGTGTATAGCTAAATATACTTTAATATAATTATTGGCAATATTATCTATAGATAAACATTTAAATATAAATATCTTCAAGTTTCGCATATTATAGTTTAATATAAAAGTTATATTTTATACTTTTTACGATTTAATAATATAATATTATAGATATAAAATAATATTTTCAAGAGTTATTCCGTTTGTGCGAGATATAATTGTTTAGGATTTATTTAATTCAAAAGTATCAAGCATCAAGTGTCATTCGAACTTTAGGATTACAGATATTTCTTTATTAATTGAGTATATTTTAATTACAAAAATACTAGTGATTTATAAATAGGTGATATTAAGAATTTAATTCACTTTATGCTGATATGTTTTTTGTATGCACAGCATTTGTGGAATAGTAAAACTGGATCTGTCATCAATATTACTAGGATTGCTATCATAATGTCAGTAACTTAAAGAAAAATAATTAAAAACAATCATTAAATTTAATTATTATCATTTTTGTTGACACCAAGTAGTACATGAGTTAGATAAAATATATTTATTTTCAAAATCACTTTCGTAGTCGGTTCTAAATTGTTGTTACCAATTTTTTTTAAGTTTTTACAAAATTGTTGTTACAAAGGAAAATATAATTATAATTTTTACTTAATAATAAATAAAAAAATATTCCAACTCTACATACACATGTAAATAATTTAGTACATCAATTAGTTTATATAATACAAATTGATTAGAAATTACAGTCGACACTTTCAGGAGAGCAAGAAAGAAATATTGATTAATGTTGGATACTGTAAAGTTACATACGTTACGTTATACAATACGGTTGTCAGTTTCACGAGTTGGCCGAATGTAAATAGTTAATTATTGAGCGGATGCCATTGTTTCACTTGTTCCATTGGAGACGCGAGGGCCGAGTTCCAGTGTTGTAGTGCTCTCCCTCTCGCGAACATATATGATCCGAGCACGAACTTACCAAGAAGACGATCTGTAACAATAATTTCTTTAGTTAATACACAATCACATATAGCAGGAGAGCTCACTTGATCAAAAGGAAAATCTTGTTCCACAATTGTATTTCTAGTTGAAATTTAATTGACGTTCTTTGTCTTTTTTACAAGACAATGCATTTGTAAAAAAAAAATGAACGGCGAATTAGTCGGTATTTTGAAAGCATGTAACAACAAGGGTTTGCTTAACACTCAGTACATTTAAATGCTTTAAAACCCACCGATTCTCGGTGCTATTCTTAGAGCCTAGTTACCTTATTAAACGTAAGTAATTCCGTGCAGTAATTAATCTTTTAATCAATGATACTAAAATTATGTGGAAAGCCTTTGCGTTAAATATAAAAAAATATTTACTTAAACATATATTTTAGTTTTTACATCGGTCAAAATAAATTTAAGTAAAAAAGAAACGTTGAAAACATCTCCTATGTCATTCTTGACAGAATGTAAAGATCTTTCAAATTCCTGAGTACCCGTACTTCTAACGATTTGACGAGAAAAGTTACTGTAAAAACATCAATATCAACTTAACCGCATTGTATCACTTTAACTGGATTAACCACATCTTTTATCTTGTTTTCTATCTTGATTCTGTTGGCTTTATTCCTACACAGGTAAGCTTTTAGAAAGGTGTGGAAAAGACAGGATTAACTTTAGAAAACAAGATTAAACGTGCAGTTAATCCGGTTAAAGTGGTTTTTTTATATGTGTAAGAGGCGCTGTAGTGTACAATTTTGTTGTAAATTTAACCAATATTTCAATCAGTTGTGATATCATTTTGAACCCGCTTGGGTTAAAAAAAAAGCCGCTTGGCTTAGTTCGATCGTCGTCGATGTACTACAGATGTGTGCCCACTCATAACACAAGCTCGTAAGCTAAATAGCTTACCAAGAAGGGTTAACGGTATTTCTGTTAATTCATTACGATGATTCATAATATAATTAATGCATTGTTAATATTCTTTTATAAAATGAAAAAAAAAATGTCGGTGGTAGGTCTGTGTAACCACAGGTAGAGCGAAAGCACTGTCCGTTTCCCGCCTGACACAGCATTTTTTTTACCATTTAATATTCACTAATTAAATCATCATCAGCCTATTAATGCCCTACGGGCGATCCCTATAGATAAAAGCGCCGTAGGAGTAACCTAATAAGTGGACACAACACGGTTTAGTGAGTGCTAATGAGTGCAAATGCAAAAGAGATCAACGGATTACTCTTCCAAAGCACGGCAGTGGTAATTAATAAATATGAAAATATTCGCCAGGATTCGTTGCCAGGTTGATGCTGGCTTATTGCAACAGGACCTAAAGCGACTGGAAACGTACTGTGATAATAATAAATTAGACCTCAATTCTGCTAAATGCTCAGTCATGTCTTTCAGTCGTAAGAAGAATGCTCGGATTTTTAACGAAATTGCAAGGATTTCACGGATGTTAAAACGTTAAACATACTATACTGTTTACTTGTACGCAGTAATTTGGAATATGCTTCTCAGATTTGGAACCCCAGATACGCTGTTTATATTGATAGGCTTGAGAATATCCAGAGAAAATTTATGAGATTTGATTTGATTTGATTTGTTACCGTACTAAAATACATTACGATTCCAGCGAATACAATAAACTTTGTGTAAAACATCATCTCCTTTCATAAGAAAATCGTGGACTCGTAGCGGATATAACGTACCTAATCAAAAGTACATCAGGTGTTATTGATTAACCCGAGCTTCTCTCTCTTTTGAATTTTAATGTTCCCAAAAAACTCTTCGTCTTTTTATGCGTTCTACATCCCCCATTCCAATACCAACTATAGGCAAAAGTCTTTTATATTACATGCAAGCAAGTATTTCAATGCGTTGTGCGAAAAACTTTTTTCTGCCTCCCTAGATGTAAATATAGATTCAGATATATGCATATTTCATATTTTTAATAGTCTATGTTTATTTGTGTGAATCTGTAATTGGTTTACTGTTGCTAGTTTAAAAATTATCCATATTTTGTTAACTGTTGATGCGCCTGTAAAAAAAAAATTAAAATATTTTTTTTGGGCACCCGATGGCTGGTCCTCGAGACAATTGTTTAACCTCCGCAACCAAAAGCAGAACGCACTAATTACGGCGTCGCTTTTATAATTTTAATAATGTTTCCAAAAGTTAAAAGCTAGCTGTTTTCGTTCAGTTTTGTAAAAAAATTCCTGCGGTCATAGTGAATGACACATGGATATAAAACTAATGGTGGACATTTGTTCAGTGCCAATTGTTATTCTAAAAACACAAGTATTTGACAAAATGGCATTTGAATAATAAAATGGAATGAACATAAATATCTTTATTGTTTACTATTTTACGTTATACTAGGGAGATTTATAGATGTGTTACAAAGGCAAGTAGTAACGCAATATTGGAATTCCTATACAGAGAAATTTGACAGTTATCAATTGATCCTTTACTGGCTATATCATTTATTCATTATATAAATTGGAAATACGTTTTGTGAAATCTTACTGTTACAATCTTTTTGTTTCATTTTATCTCGCCATAAATATTTTCTATTTTATATAATATGACAATGAGCTAAGTGTGAGATTTTTTTCTTGTTGAATTACTTTTTAAATAATCAACGTATGCCTAAAGTAAGTAGATTTGAAATACAATCATGTAGTGCTATATAAGCTTAAAGCTTAGAGTTAACTTAATTGCTCGACCACTCGTATGGGTCGAATACAAATGAAGATTTCTAAAATTACATGAAGATAGAGAATGTTACGTGTACAGAAACTAGTAAATGAATTGCTAATTATATTAATCTAGCACACAATTGCAAAGTAGTGGAACAGTACAGTAAGTTATAATAGTCAGCAACGGTGGGCTTATTTCTAAAATAGATCTCTTTTAACCAATTAAGTGTAAGCGAGAGAACTTAACATGCAATTAACTTAACATAATATGCATAACACCTATAATTACTATAACAATTGTGAAAACTATTATTCTATGTAATATGACTATAACTAGTCTGGCCGGAAATACTGTTATATAAAACCATTTCTCTTTTTCAATTTTTAAATTATTTTGAATTTGGAACGCGTTAATTATTTTTAAAACTTTCGATTTCGCGCGATTTCACATATTTTTTCGTGTTCATTATCAATTTTTAAACAAGGTGGCAAGGATGAGCATGTCGCGGCGCATACGAATTGGCACCTTGAATTTCGAAATTAATCAAGTACTATACTTTGATACGCGATCGTATTTGTGCAGTCAAAATATAAATATTTTGAAAACGCTCAAGCTTATTCAGCCAACCCTACATCACGTCCATATAACAAATATTTTTTTACGATGCTGTGTACCTTTTTAAAAAGAATATATAATAGGCTCCCGAGGTTTTACTTTCGGGTTTTTAGGTGTAACGGTATTTGAAGAAAATAGCAATGTGATTAGAAACAAAAAGCTTTCTTTTTCTTAGAATTATTGCGTCTTAACTCGAAATACATAAATTTTATATTATTTTTATCATTTTTTAATCTTTTGTCAACTTTGATTCGTCAAGGATTTGTAAAGAGACGAGAAATTACCAACCGCCAAAAGCAAGATTAAAATTAAGAAAACGACGCAGATTTCAGGATTGTTCAGATTTTTCCTGTTTTACAGGCCAAATACTAACATAATTTCAAATTGCTAGTTTGTGTGTCTGTTAGAAATACTTAAGGTTTCTATCATCAGTAATTTAGTGAGTGTTTTATTACCAACATCAAAGAGTTTTGATTGAATAGCTGTTGAAGTAGGTAAATTGGGTATGGTCTAGTTGTTGTAAGTCCCTAAAAATTCAGACGTTGAGCTTTATCTACAACGAAGTGGGAGGTTCTACGTGCCCCCGGTGTTTTTGGAAAAGGTATTGTACGGCTGGGCTTTTTCATATTTGTTCTGCTCGACTTGGCGGGGCCAAATCGTGTCAAGATTTATAACTTTCTTGTAAAGTTTCTAGAAACAATAATATGATCAGTAAGAATCTTTAATATCTTATTGATATAGGAATAAGGCATAAACAAAGTGCTATTATTATTATGCATATTAGTGTTATGTAGTAAACAAGTCAACAATTCTTTTTAACAAAAATTAGACATCATGCTGTGTTATAAGATAACGTGTACAAAATACATCTCAAATAAAAAAATATAGTGGAAGATTTAGCTTAACTTGATTAATTTACAATTTATATTCTGGTATTAAAATTATAACAAATGTTATGGAATAATCTATTATACTCGTATTTACGACCATTACTACAACCTTTTTTGTGCTTTCTGGTCATGGACAATACTTAACGTGTTTAAGGTATGATAACATTGTATTTACAAGAGAATAAGAATGAAGATGTGCGAGGGAAAGGTGAGTCATGTAAAAATAGGCAGATTACGACTTTCTCGCTATGAAATTATTGCATAAGCTGCAAAACTAGGTTTATTTTAAGATTTCTATTCCAAAAATTGGACTGTGTAAAACTAATATTTGAAAAAGTGTAGAAACTTTATTATACATTATAAGCATCTATGAAGGTTTTAAAATTAACTAGCTGCCCAGGTTATAATGAAATTACTATTCAAATGAGGAAAAATAAACTTAAAAATGTGTTAGATCTATAAATTATAGATCTAACATGGCTGTTTCATCTTAATCGATTGACCAAACATTTGTAAAAATGTTTCTTTCGAATGCGAGAGGATGTTCCTCTCATTGATGAAACGACGCTGGCCTACAGCGTAAAATCAGGAATGTACTAGAAAATCTCGACGAGTGTTCGCAAGGCTCGGTAGCTCAATTGGGAGAGCATTGGACCGGATTTCCAAAGGTTGCGGGTTCGATTCCCGCCTGAGATTCACTTGTGACCCGAGTCGCATTTTTTCTAGTATTTTTCTATTATAATAATTTATCTTAAAAATGTGTATCAGAGATGCAGCCGCAACAAAGAACGTGAAACATTGTGTGCATGCGAGAGAATATTATGTTAATCAAGCACTGGTGTTTATACTCTACAGATTATGATATAGTTGAGTTACAATTTGTAATGATCACAAGTATGACTTCTATATGTCACAACTACTATACAGTCGAGTATTGTGGTACTGTTGAGTAATCACTTTATAAAAACATTGCGAATATCATTGGTATGGTAAATTGATGTGTACAATGTCATTTCCGTTAGCGACATATGCACTACCGAGTAATAGCGTCTACCCTCCATTTAATGGCTGTAAAATAGTGGCGATAATGGTTCTAAAATTATTAGGTCTTGTTATATCATAATGGCGGTCGCCTATTAACTGAAATGAAAGACGTTTCACTTCACATTTGTTTTAATAGATTAGATGGTTCCGGATGCTTACAAAATCTGCTCTCACATCGGGTAGTTTAGTTAAATTATTAACTTAGGTTAGTACCTTTTTAGGCTGAAATAATTAATTATCTATTTAGGTACCTGTCATTTGAAATGAGATACAAATAAATGAAAAGCCATAGGTTAATAGCGCTGTTATTTTTTCGATTGAACACCTTTTTGAATAATTTATAAATATTCTAATACCCTGCTGAGTTTCAGGGTTCACAACGACATTATTTTTTTTCTGACTAAGAGATATAACCCTAATCTGATGTTCCGAATTTTAAAAAAACTGATACCCTCTCTCATACAAAATTTCACCTTCGATTTCCCCTTCACAAAATGTGCACATCCCGAAAAACTTCATAAGTGTTTCAATCATTTATGCTCAGTAGCTGTTAATTTTATAATCATGTTTATAACTTCAAAGAACAAAGACTTTTAAACTTTTATTCTATATCTCAATTTCCTTGACGTTTTAGTTTTAGCAGAGCGTTGATAGTCAGATCAAACGATTTTGTATGTAAAGTTTACCAGCCTCTCGGCATTACTTTTTTAAATGAAAAAAGTATGGTTGCCAGTAAAAAAATTGCAATGAATTATAATCTCCTGTTCAATGAAAAATTACTGAAGATGTTTGGGGCTCAGATTTAACTGATTATTACTTCTGGAGAGTAACGTCAACCTCTCGAAACCGCGAAACATCGCACAGTGAATTTGTTACTGACACGTGCTGTGGTTACAGTTTGTAACGACAATTTAGAAATACCAAAGTTTTACCGCTTTTGAAGTCATCAAGTCTCTTTATATTGTGGTCTATATTTTTATATAAAATAAATAAGCGTTATAAAAGCCCATTACTTTTTAATAAATATAATAAAATATCCCTTTCAATACATCAATATTATTTTTCGCAAATATATATTGAGACGTAACATTTATCAATATAATATCTTAATTTTCTCACAACGTTTTCGTGAGCCTAAGTTTTTCTGACAAAATATAAACGACTATTTTATAAAATTTTCGTGTTGAACGCAAGAAAATAAATATAATGTTGACCAATATTTTGGGTTTAGGTTTATATTCTTATTTAAATGTGTTGTATCTATATAAAATAATAATATATTCAAGACTAATCAAATTCCTTTTACAAAATAACTACATAATCTGAAAATAAATGAAAAAAAACTAAAGTGTAGACGTGCTTACTTAAAGAAAATTAGAGTTAAAATAAAATATCGAATAAATAAAAGTCTGATCAATTATCATAGATTAGGTGTTATTAAACGAAACTGTTCTAAAATAACATCACATCTCAAAGTTTAACTCCATATTTAAGCCAAAAGATAGAAAAGTTAATATTCTCTGTATAACTTAGCAGCAGGATTACGTTAGACACATGGTTTTTATTATCTTGCTTACAGATATGATCAAATAAAGTCTAATAAAGTTATTGTGGGTTTGAAAAACTGTTTCAGAAATTATAACTTGTAATATTATTCACTCAAAATAATATTATGTTATAATTTTTTTTTTGCTCTGATAAGTCAATTAAGAAAATTAGATGATTTTGTTGCACCTCATTCTTTTCTTTATTTGTAAATAACTCTTTTTATACCCGCTTAGTTGATACTACCTAGTTATAGCGAACATTCGTATAGTGACTCTGACGTAATATTTGTACATGTTTGCACTATTATTCACTAACGGGAGATATATGACGTCGTAACTTCTATGTCGTAAACCGCAGGCGAAATTCACCAAATGTACTTTTGCTTTTTGCAACCTCTTATAGTTTTACTATTTTATATCTACCCTCATAATACCTACAAAAAATTATGTAAAGCTTAGTTTTTTCGATATTTAGTTGAATATATTTAAATCAAAAAGTCTATTTCAAAGAACAAAGTTTTTTTTCATTATTATGATGGTTTGACATGCATTGTTTTACGACTAATAAGATTTGACAGGCTGCTGACTCATATTTAGTATTTACACCATTTTTATATACTGAAAAAAATAAATAAATGAATACGGAAATAAATACTTTTTGGTATCAGTAGAAAGTGTTTGATTTTGTGGCCAAACTTTGTTGAAATATAATAAAATAAATAAATCGAAAAATATACGACATTATAAGGGATAATTCTGATGAACTATCGCAGCTTGATTTAACCACTATTACTCCTCTATCTAAACAGTATACTATAATAAAGTTTGAACCACAAGTTTCAAACCTTTGCTTCTACTTAAGTGCGCTAAGAGTGCAGCCTCAGGTTGACTACAATTATCACAAAATCATTGGCAACATAAGGTAATTCTGTACTGTTAAGCATGCCTTTTCAATCGCAAATCAGATAATGTAAGTACAAAATACTGATTGTTTTGCTTAATTAAATGATTTTTGTTGTTAAAATTCATGTTTCTATATTTTGGTGACTCTCATAGTCGTAATCATCGTCTAAACAGCAAAATAACATCCTCCTTACTCTTAATCATTGAATTACCATTCTAATAAAAAGATATTTATAATTTACTATTAAACTATAAAACCTGACATTATACTTGTACAGTAGTATAAGTGTAACAGTATATCTGTTCTGCCATTCGTACCGTTTTGTGTGCAAAGAAATTTAAATTAATAAATATTTATCATTTTAGTTATATATAAGTACTTTTTTATTTACTCATGTCAATACAAACAATTGTATATACGTATATTTATTTACTCTCTGGCAACTTATAAAACATAGAGTGTAAGCAAAACATGTAAAAATATTACCCTGCCCATATAAACCATGATAAGCCTGTCACATTCGAATCTATTTTCATTCCTTTTTTGTCTTTTAGTAAATGTCACAACACTTGCGTCTCATCGTGACGTATTACTGAATTTTTTTTTATTGTTAGTTTGTAGTCCAAAGTTTTGTACGTTGTAAACACAAAAATATGAGAAAATATAAACTGTGATAAATAGAATTTCTTTTTGAAAATATATTTATTTGTAAAAAAAATCACATCTACTTTAATCCCCTATTCTTCTTATTCAATTTATTTCAAACTCTGCAATTACACCAGAGTACGTGTTGTCACAAAAAATAATACTTTTATCATTTTCAGACAAATCGATACCTTCATAACAGCAACGATGTCTATTCAATTTATATCAGCCTAAAAAAATATATCTTTAAAATTACAATACATATTGTCTTTGTCACTTTTAAAATAAAATGAAAAAAAGCGTTTTCGTCATTAAAAGAAGACTCATTTATAGTAGCGATTGGTATCACGCAGCAATAAACTGTAATGCAACAGGTCATTTTCGATAGCTTTAACACGACGATACGACAATACGACTCGTAGTTTTTAAAGAGCACGTTTAGGTACTCTGCATTGGCTACTATTTACAGGCAGTTTATAAGTGCAAATACGACACGTGATACGAATAACTTTTAAATTTAAAAAAAAACACTGGAACTAAAGCCATAATAGTTTTCTTAGATTTAAGGGATTCCAGATTGTAGCGGTTGGTTCTCTTGCATATTCGTATCATATCGAAAAAATAAATTGTGATTATCAAATTTGAAATCAGAGTGATACTTTAAACTTATATAAAAAGGTGAAAACAGTATTTGCAATAGGAGCAGGATTAAGTGAATATAGGGGATAAAAAGAATTATCTAGCATTTAATTTTCTGATTATAACTGTAAGTCATGCTCATCACTAGCACGAATTTATAATATAATCATAAAATATTGATGTTCAAAATTTATTATCTCGAGATGTTGGTAGTCGGTAATCTTTTGAGCCAATTAGTAAATTATTTGATCCGATTCGTTTCCCTTCCTTCCCTAATTTATTGGAAACGCAATTTAACCGATTAAGCTCTCGTCAAAAATTATAATTAAAGGTTGTTGCTAACAATTTATTTGTGTTTCCGGAGATCTTTGGGGACATTCACTATAATACCTCTTTCCTTGCTTTAAGCCAGTAGAGAAAGGCCGGGTTCTAACCTTGCCTTCATTCGACTTTATATACGAAGTCGTTAACCTCTTATATTTAATTTACGCGTCCCTTGTGATTCGGCCAACGTTGACACGTACTCGGATACCAATAACCATTATATAACGTTATCTTTCTCCATCTAAAAAGTAATCTGATTTAAGTCTCCTTCTAGTAAAATAAAACTTAAACTGGCGAGCAACTAGGACATTGAGATTCAAGAGGTTAAGTTTTTTTTTAAATCTTTTAGTAGTTATATATCTTTCATCCGATTTAAAAAAGTAGTAAACCAACCATATTTTTATTTAATGTAGTGGTCAATATGATATACGGGCTTTGGCAGCGTACAATCAATACTGTTGGTTGCGCCAGTATTAAATTCAAAACTGCCGCATTTGCTCTAAAATCGAGAGCATTGGTCATAAGCAAGTCTGGAGCTTCTTACGGACTATAAAAGTACGTAAAACCACAGAAGTTTGTCATAGTTCCATAGATCTTAACGCGCTTAATCAACACTTCCGCTCTCCTCCAGTGATCATGGACATTTTACGAAATGTACAAACAGCAACAACCTTAACTGCCCCTGTCACGTGACTACCAACTTTTTGAAAGAAAGTGAGAATAGATGTATGACGTCTTCATAAATGTCATTTTTATTGTAGATGTGTGTGTAACGTTACAAAGTTTTGACATGAACCATAATAACTGAAACTAATACTTTTTTCTAAGACCCTAATGATTTTCGAATCAAAAAGGTGGGATTGTTTCAATTCAATAATAAGAGTAATGTCAGAACAATCATTGTCAAATTCTTCCGGTCGCTCGTTTGGAATTATTGGTTTTATCTTTTTGTTTTAGTTCTTTCCTTTCTTTTAATTTAATTTCTTTAAAAAAATGCCGGCCCGACTATCTTACTTTGAGCGGGTCAGAATTGTAACTTTAAGACTAACTGGTATGGGAGTTGTGGAGATCTCGCGGCAGTTAGGTATTCATGTAAATAAATTTTACATCACCTAAAACACTTTTCCGTACACAGAAATAACGTTTGTAGATACCAGCTGTTTCTATTTGTAGAGAAGGTCGGTAAGCCAGTGGATCCAGCGGTTCGAAGGTGGTGACGAGGCTCTTCGAGACCGTCCTCGCGGGGCAAGAGCCCGGGCGACTACGGAGGCGGAGGATACAACCATTATAGCCACCCACTCTCAAGATCCCTTCCACCGCACTCGCGATTCAGCGGTTCAGTAGCGTGTATGTTTGACACGGTCAAAATGTGATGTATTTTAAATTTTAGTATGAAATACGACGGATTCAGCACTAAAGTATTATTTTATCTTTAATTGCAGATATCAATGCAGACAGTGCGGCGTAGGCTAAATGAAGGTGGCCTACACCGTCACATACGATGGCTGCACTAAAAGTATCGGGCTCAGAGCCCGATGCCCGATACGTCCTGTTTACTCTGAGGTATCGGGCATCGAATATTTCCACTGTTCCTGTCATATTAAAATCTTATTAATTGAAAACTCCTTGGTTTCAAAAATCGAATACCATTTATTTATTTTAAAAAAGATTCTCGGTCTAGTCACAAGGTCTTGTCAAACTTGTTTAGTCGTTGAGAAAATTGAATCAACTCGAGAAAAATCAAGAGCGATGATTTATTATGACTTTCGAAGTAGTTTAACACATAAACAGTGTGTTGATCGGATGCTTTCTGCATTTGGTGATGAAGCCCCAAAACTACAATTTGTCGTTAGTTTGCTGAATTTTAACGTGGACGTGTCAAGCTCAGTGATGTTCCCCGTCAAGGTCTGCTGCAGTCACCCAAGAAAACGTGATGCTGTGCGTAAGCTGATTGAGGACATACCGCGAAATTCAGGCACATTGGCTCATGCCAATGTCTAATACAAATAATGTTGCATGAACAATTAGGTGTAAAAAAGTTGTTTTCCCGATGGATACCGCATTCGCTCTGTGAAGAATAAATAGCGGCTCGCGTTACTTGGTGCGTCAGAACTCTCGAAAGATTCCACGCAGGATCCTCAAATGCTGTATACAAAATCGTATCAGGTGACGAATCCTGGATATACGCGTACGAACCCGAAACAAAAAACCAGTCACGAGTTTGGGTGTTCGAAAATGAGTTAAAGCCAACAAAAATTGTTCGTTCTCGGAGTGTTGCAAAAAAATGGTGACCACGTTTGTTTCCAAAACCGGCCATGTTATGACTATTCCTCTTGAGGGACAAAGAACGGTTAATGCAGAATGGTATTCTAGCATTTGTTTGCCACAGGTCTTTTCTGAACTCCGTAATGAGAACTGCAACCGCCGCATCATCCTCCATCACGACAATGCGAGTTCTCACACCGCGCACAGAACAAAATAGTTTTTGGAGCAAGAAAACATAGAATTATTAAACCATCTGCCGTACAGCCCCGACCTAAGCCCTAATGATTACTATACTTTCCCTAAAATAAAGAATAAATTGCGTGGTCAGAGATTATCATCACCTGAAGAAGCTGTGGACGCCTACAAAACGGCCATTTTAGAGACCCCAACTTCCGAATGGAATGGTTGCTTCAATGATTGGTTCCATCGTATGGAAAAATGTGCCAAATTTCGCGGAGAATACTTCGAAAAGCAATAAATACATTTTTAAATAGTAAAGTTGTCTTTTCCTTGATTCCCAAAATTTTCAGTGCCGCCCTCGTGCCAGCCCGTGAATTGCCACTTACACAACATCAGTTTTTTATTACTGTTGGTCCAAGTTATCTTCGTATGATAGCGATTTTTAAAAGGCAGAAGGCACAAACGGTTGGTTTTTTATTGCTACCACTATAAATATATTATTACCACTTCATAACAATGTTCAAACATTGTTATGAAGTGGTAATAATATATTTTTACTGAAAAGCGTATTGGTTTTTAAAATTACCAGGACTACGATATTATCCGTCCAATCAAAATTATAATATTGAAGACAAAAGGCGATTCTATCTTCTTTGTGCTTTTGTGTAAGTAAAGTTTATAAAGTTTATAATTATATTTCGCTACAAAAAAAGTGTTGGTTTTTAATTTTACTTTTAGTCAGACTGGCCAACAAATTGTTTACGTGCTTTGCGCTCTAACAGTATAGCAAAACAATAGGTATATTTAATAAAATATTATTTTATATTGCTCTACAAAAATTGCAATTTTTACTTTCTTCACTTTCGTTAACCTGAAATTTAAAAGCAAGGCACATTTTATACCTTAAAATCATTCTAATCTTTGCATTTCGAACACCGAGGTTTTTGAACAGAAAAAGACACGCTGTCACAGATATAAAATTCGAGAGGAATTGAATAGATTACCGCATGTCTGAAAAATTACTACTTCATATTTTAAATAACAGAATAAGTTTTGGGAACGGGGGCAACCATATGCATGGTGGAATAAGAGCTCAGGACAAACTACATAATGAGGTCGAGTTTGGCAATGATCCTACTAACATAATCAGAAAAGATTTTGGGTTAGAGTCCCGGTAAAGACAAATGTTTGTGTAATAAAAAATCACAATATTTATGCGCTATTTTGATTTGTTTATTTGTTAAGTTAGTAAGTATATGTTTTATTTGAGTAATATAATGTTAATAATATTTTTTTATAATGCAAGTGTAAGAAATCTTTATTATTATTTGCTTGCTGCATCTATACCTTTCTAAGTCTATGGACAGAATAAGTAAAATTAAATTTTATCATTATTTCATCCAAAAGCATGCGACGTTGCCGTTGCTCTTTGTTTTGGAAGAGCGGCAACAACTGAAAGCACGTCATCAGGCATGTCAAGACTCTGCGTCAAGCAGTGACAGTTCTCTGGCGCCAAGAGACACACACCACACACACAAAGATATTATGTCATGAAAACTTTAGTTTTTGTTATGAAGTTGTCATGAGAAAAATTATTTCATCTCTTTCTACCTTTCTGTCTGTTGGGTCTTGAAGGGGCAGTTAAGGGTGTTGCTGTTTGTACTTACACTAGCTTTTTATCAAGGCTTGATACACCTGACTGCCCTGTTTTTAATTCGAAAACGGTCACTGAAGCTGATGTTATAAAATGCATCAAATCAATATCTTCTAAAGCCATTGGCAGTGATGGACTCAGTCTTGACATAATTCTTCCCATTTTGGATAATATTGTACGTGTGATCACTCACATTTTTAATTATTGACTGGCTCACAATGTCTTTCCTAAAGCGTGGAAGAATGCTTATCGTCGTTGCGACGTTAAGTTTCTTCACATTTACATTTTTTTCAGTAGACACTTTTTTATTGATTATCTCGTGAACATGAATTTTACACATAGGAGGTCTTAAAGTCGCAACGACGTTTTGTCATTCCCCTTTCCAAAACCTCCAACCCAAACTCCTTCTCACAATTCCGTCCTATATCCACTCTCCCAGTCTTGTCACGCCATCAATCATCTACGATGGCGTCCCTATAGAATTTAATGAAAAAGTTTAATAATCAATCTGGGATTGATTATTGACCGCAATATGACTTGGTCATCACACCTTGCCGATGTTAGCAAGCGAATGCCTTATTCGTTCTACTCCCTCAAACGTCTTAAATACTTTCTTCCTTTCAAGACCAAAATAATGCTGGCCCAATCACTACTTCTCCCTTTTCTCGAACTTGCTGATGTCTGCTATTTTGTGACTCAAGAACAGCTTAATAAACTCTAGAGATTACTAAACTTTGCCATACGCTTTATTTATGGACCACGAACATTTGACCACGTCTCACCTTTTCGCAAGGAGCTTAAATGGCAGAGTCGTGACTTTGTATATTTTTTATTATTTATGTGCAATAAAGAATATAATAAATAATTCAAACATTCAAAAACAATATGCAAAACTCATAACATAATTTATTTTAATTGGAGAGGCCAACAATTTAAAATAAATTGAAGTGATAACTTCTTATGAGAGGGTAAACCGCTTCGTTATGTAACGCGTTACGGCGCCAGTCTGTCTGGCTTCCTTTCCATACGGCAGCGGTGGACAGGCTCCTCCTCTCTCACTCTAACCCGCAGCGCTAGCCGTATTTCGGACAGACGCTTTCCCCTCCATCTACTCAGTGTATAGTGTGTGTTAGACATATACTGTTGACAGTGAGCATATAACCCAAAACTATCACCGTTTTCTAAATTGATTATAAAAATGACGAAAAAAAAATTAAGTAATAACCTATGCTTTTCTCAAGTTAAACAATTTCAATATTAAATAGTTCAACTTAGATTAGTTTAAGATATCACTTCTGTCGTGCGTTCCGAGACGCACACGTCTTTTTTTTCAAATTTCTTTTCTAACTTTAACTAGTTTTGAAAACAATCAAATCTGTTGTATGTTTTTGTATAACGCTATAAGCTATATTATTCCGCAAAGTTCAAAGAATTTATCTTTCTCTCGCCGTACACACTTTACTTACACTCATACATACAAATATAAAATCCTTTACATCTGAACTGGTGGCCTATCCGCAAACCCTTACAACAAACTATAGTTTTATGTGACGGTGTGTTTGTGTGCGTAATAATAAGGAACAGCATCGCCCAAGGACAATCCTGGCAGCCTCCAGCATCTCACAACACGTGGCGGTCAAGATATCCTGCCCCCTTCATCTTGCTTTCATATTTTGGCGACATTAATTTTCTCTCATACCTCAATACAGTCAACTAATTTTAAATCACCCGCACAACCGTTTCCTGGTCCTTCGAGCCGGATTTGTTAAAATTAAAAAATATATATATTTCCTGGTACTTGCGAGCCGGATAGATTTATTCCATAGGGAATATCTGAATTCGTTTTCTATCACAATAAAATGTTAACAAAAATATTAGACAAAGACGTATTTAGCCCGTGTGCAATAATTACTATTGCGGCCTCTATCAAACGCGTGGTCAAAATGGAACATTACCACACAAACTGTCAAAATTCCTCAGTGGATAATAAATTATATTTTTTGAAGATTAAATTGAATATCGACTTAAGGAATTGTGCCAGTTTTGGATGCCATTATGTGCTGACTGACTGTATTTAGAATTATACAGGGTAATCAACACACACAAGCCACAAATTTCACACGTAAACATGTCTATATAGATGTTAGGTATATCAATGTTAGAAAATAAAAATTGTAAACAGAACGACTTTTCATTCTCACTTGATCAGCTGATCGGTCATTTTGTATGGAAAGTATATATTTATGTATTCCATTTATTGACATTGTAGTGATTGAAAGTGCTTTGCGCCCCCTAGGTTCGCGGCACCCGTATGTAACGCACACCCTGTAGCATAGGTAAAGACGTCTCTGACACCAGATAAATAATACTCAAAGAAACAAAATTTACTTGACAAAGTAAACTTAAATGAAATAGGATCGTTGCCGCTTTCTTTTGATTCAACCTCATTATCATGAGATTGTCAACTTGTCGGAAGTGCTCTTTACTTCATTGGCAATCCTGATTTCTCGAGAGCTCGTTTTATTTTTGATGTTTATGCGTCAGTATTATAGGTATACATTACCTAGCAATTTGTTGATGTTATAAAAGCCCAAACAAAAAATAAGAGAAAAATAAAACATGAACGAAACGAAATGAAAAAAAAACGAGTTATTCGAAGTTTAGCACTGAAAATCTTAATAAAAACATATAAAAAAACTTGTAATGATTATTGATTTACAATTGGTAGACTAAGCTTTTCAGCTAATTTGTAAAGATACCGCCACTGCACTTAAGGTATACTAAAACCTTTCTAAGCTAGTTAGTTAGTAAGTTGAGCACTGGTAAGTTTCAAATCTTCATTATTAGTCACAATGCTCTTAAAACGCTTTCATAAGCATAACAGCATGTATTTTAGATGTGCACATACAAAAAACAAATGAATATAAATACTCCAAAGCATAACATACCTTTAGCATAAGCCGAATGTGGTTGCAGAGCTTGCACTGTGACGCTGGTGGTATGCAGTTCATCTGCTCTTAGTCTAAAGTGGAAGCACTCTGAAACAAGTGCGCTGCCGTCGTCAGCAACGTCAACTGCTGCCGTGCGTCTCGTGCGAACACCTCGGCAAGCGCGTTCCTGTGTCACACGCACCACCATCTCACGCCTGGTGGATGATGAGTCCAGCTGAAGCAATATCACTGTTTTAATTCCACGAATAAAATTAATTGTGTTTTACTGATGATTCATAGTACTCTATAGACCCCATGAAAGGACTAGATTGACGTTACCGAAAACATTATTAAGCGCGTTTTATGTCCTTTTATGATTCAAACAGTTAAATAATTTGATCATTTTTAGGGCTTTTTGTTTTTTTCTAATAAAAACAAAGATCTTTTTTTTAGACCTAAATTATGAAAACAATAATGTGAATATTTTTATTAAACAATTTCAAAACAATCCTAATAATATTTTCTAATTTCAACTTGAATACATACTGTTTGTTCTTCTCAGATAGTTTGGAAAACATAAAATTGATAAAACAAAAACTAAATACCAAAATATTTTAGCTGCAAATATTCTGTATTTTTTGTAGATAAGGAAAAGTGCCAGGTTACTTATTTAGTTTATAATATTAATAGTATTTTAAAAGATTCTGCTGATGCTGAAATGGTAAATATTACTTACTTAACATTTTATCTTTCCGATAAAGTATCTTGGCCATTAAGAAATTAATGTTTATTTTATATCTTTGAAAATTAAAACAATTTAATTTCTGTGTGATTTTTAAATCATTATTTAATTATCCACTCCACAATTATTGTTAAGAAACTGAATGATTTAATTACCTCATATTTTTTGTTAAATATGAATGAATATTATATATTTAATTAATAATAAATATTTGTAATTATCTTAAAAGAGCTTTAATATCTTTTGCTGTAATCATATATTTTGATGTTTTCAGATTGAAGTCGTCAATAAGGTTTACTAAAACTAATTAATTACAAAAATATTGGCCTAAAATTTACAAAGAATCATAAATATGTTACAGGAGACTAACTTAATTATTAATTAAACCTAATTGACAAACGCTTTACAGCTTCGGCAAATGGCTTTTTTCAGTTACGGATGGAAAGTTTGAATTGAACACACCAAATTGAATGAAACTTTGTGGCTGTGTAGAGTATTTTATTCTGAACATAACCATGAAGTATTCATTAGTGCTCAATCTCAATTTAGGGTTAGATAATCATATTTGAAAACATCTTTGTTGACGATTTCTGTTTAGATTGCAAGTACTATATTTTGCCTATTTTATGTCACTATTTGGCAAGGAAAATCTTAGCTCTAACTTTTTACGTGCTCACTGGATATGTTCTGCTTAAAACGCTGACAACGACTAAAATAACAACGTGATAGGTTTCTGACTTTTTGTGTCAGACGTAAATAAGTTATAAGTTTGGGTTAATTTTCAGAAAAAAAGCGTACTTAGATGAAAATATGAGAACAATATAAATATTTAATATTATACAATAATTTTGATTCTCTGTTAAATAAAAACTGATTAAATTTTATTCGTTTTATTTTCACTTCATTGATAAGAATGAAAAACACACGAATGAAAAGACAGAATTATTCGACTACAATAAAATATTTGCCAGTTTACATGCGTATATGGGCAGTCGATCTACGAATAACCAATTTTATAAATTATTGATGCGATTGATAGCAAAATATAAATTCTTGATTTACGATTCTAAAATTTGAATACTTACCTTTAGACCTCGAGCTTCTACCACTGTGACTGTAAGCCGGTGAAGGTTTTCATTGTAGAGAAGAGAAACTAATATTTCTCCCAGATCTGAAGTTGGCTCTTGAAGTTCCTATAACAAAGGTTCAGTCGTTTTTTTTAAATTAGCTGACGAAGTTTATATGATACGAATATTTAGGAATAATATTATATAAAAATAGTAGTAAGGAATGAGTAAAGGTGAACTAATTTTGTAACCCATAACTTATAAAAGAGTACAAAGAGGCTTAAATTGGAAGATCACAGCTCATCATCCTACGAGATAAAAATATTTATTTCTTCAGTTGGTATTTTGAATTTGGATATAATAGGATTACGACGATACTGCTTTCGAGAATAAATATTTTGCGTAAATTATAATAATCGTTATAGTAAAAAAACACAATAAATAAGAGCATTTGTAATGAATGAAAACCAAGAGGGACATACTTTTTCAATATCCAGTTTGTACAACTGCGGCTCTTCGTCTGATGCGACACCGTCCAATTCGCTGAGTGGCAAAATAATGTGGCCGACTAGTTGTTTGCCCTTCCCCACCCTTCCGATGTCCAATACCGATAGCTTCAGGGTTAATCCTTCTAACTTGCCAGGCGGGATCTAGATTAATACATTTAAGACTTAAGAATCACAGTTTCGAGGGATTAATCCAATAATTTAAGATAGGATTTAACGGCTTTTTCTGCCTCTTCTTCTAAAATAACAACCCACAACGGAATTACACTATAGGCAGAGTGAACATTATACGCAGGTAGGATTGATATTTATTAAAATGAAGTCATTGTAATCCAATCCGGATGTGTGAGTCATTCCCAATGCAAGTATTAAGTACTATCAAGTTTCGGTAAACGTGGTTATTGCAATTTCAAATCTAAGTAAAATTTCTTCAAAAATAAAGTTATGACACGCAATATAACACACATTGTTATTTAGATGGCTGAAAATTTACATTTTTTTATAACATAAAATTTGATATAAGATAACTCCATATGAATTTCATGAATGAATTTCAGGCATGATCTCACGTGTATTTGTATTCATGACAAAAATACTAGACTTTCGATAAAGCTCTTTTCATACCGTAAGTAGAATATAATGAAATTCTATGAGAACTTAATTTAAAATGTTACCAAAACGGCAAGCTTGTTACGAGTAGGTATAGTCGTATATACTCGTATCTGTAGTACACTGAGTAAGTACAATGGGTCCTTTTGGGATGGTGAAAATTATTTAAAATGGGATTACCGCTACAGCTGCTTTTGTGAATACATGTCAGAGGATAGAGAAGATTCCGCCATCAAGCTTTAAGCCAGGTGCCTTCACGCTTTTCTAACTTCATTTGCATTTGTATTGTATCCCTAGGTTTTTACGTTTTAGCTAAGACAACAAATCTTGCAAATATAATTTTATCTGTATATAAAAAACCAGCTTTTCAGCCAAACATATAATATTCCGATTGGTCGAATTCGTTTATAAATCCAAAATGTTTGAGGTATTAAAATGTATAATTAGCATAAAAAGGACATTTGTAAGAATTAACATTTTTAATGTCGATTGGTCTTCCATTCTAATCAAATGTCTAAATCACCCCAATTTTTAATAAAACCCTAGACGGAAATATCAGTAGGATCAATTCGTTAGACGGAGCTTTCCACGCCTCCTCCAAATCTGCTTGTGAAATAATCTGATTTGGCAAATTTATTGCGAAATGTTTGCATAAACGGCTACGAGTCTTATCTCAATAAACGATTAGTTATTTTCAGTGACGACTGATTTTATCTTCATTTATACTTTAGTTTTATCATTTGCCTAAGTTGTGACAAAGTTAAGTGCTAAATGAATGAATATTCAAAATCTTGTTTGTATTGCCAGATAAATCTATTTAAGTTTCCCGTTTTTTTGAAAGGACATCTCGTTACTTCGGATCGAATTTTGCAGTCTGATCGTATTTTAAATAGTGTTAAAGTAAAAGAGTTATAACGAGCACTTAAGGTACTTCATACGATGAAACGCCTACTCCAATGGTTGAGGATGACTTCAATATTTCTAGAATAAGTGTGTAAATGATAATAATACTAATCTTTATTAGTACATTTATTATCAAAAAGAATATTCAGATTTATAGGATTTCAAAATTGAATAAAAAATAAAAGTGGTTTGTTGATTTAAATTAATTTATTCCACTAATAATTAAATATTATTAATTACTATTCGCAATTTTACGGACCTTTTAACGAGTAAAAATAATTTTGTCGGGTTGGAATAGAATCCAATTTCTCAAGCTATTCGGGCGAGTTACTTCTGAGACAGGTTATTTTTTTGTTCTTGTTTGTTATCTTTAAATATAGTAATCTAAGTGTTAATTTTTTATATAACAAAAAGTATAATATTCTTAGTTTTACTAAATAGAAAATAAGGAAAAATCTGGAAGTAAATTCAAAGCGAAATTTGATATTTAGTTACAGTCCTTATCAGTATTGTGAGACTCGTTGTCCTGTTACCAAATATTATGAATTGTTATTAGTTCTGATTTTAAATTAATAGTTTCTATTCGTTCTGTATAAACTGCATAATTATTTCCGGTGATAATTGTCACGTTGTGCAGTTATCCTAATAATGAAATTTAGTTTAATGTATAAAAAAATCTAATTTTAGAAGAACTGTTATCCCTTTTTTTAAAGAAATGATGAATGATGGGTTCTTATTAAACAGTAAAATATTCCACTTTCGAAATGTATCATTTCCCATTAATATGACCTCGAGAGAAATGGCGTTACCAGACCAAGGGTGCCAGCTGCTCCACTGTCGACGCTAAATAAAGGAGCATCTGTATCAAAATTTCTTCAGCTATCTCGAGATTTATGGTTCGTCTTCCAAAGATTGTTATTGTTTTTTTTAAATTTATAGAGTCATAGTTATTACATTTGCAATAACAGTGGTAAACACATTTTGTTACTAACTATTCGTCCTATTTATATTTAATCTACTATTAATTTAATTTACAATTATCAGAATAATCTTTAGTCTAATTTTTAGTTCAAATAACTTTTATTTGGTTTAATTTTGTTATTTCATATTTTATTTATTCATTTTAACAAATGTTATGTACGCCGTTATTGTGACATACATCAGAATTTTTCAACCTTTGTTAGAATTTAGGCAATCGTTCTAATGTAAGTCATGTGGTGGTACTTATTAATAAATAAATATGACTACAATAACCAAAATAAAATAATTTACTCAATGTGACCACGGGCATGTCAACGAACGGTCAACTAACACTGAAAATACAAAAGCATGGCCGGTGAGACCGATCCTTAAACGTGATAAAACCACGGTCTCCAATCTAACTAGGGACACTATTACATAGTCTTTGACGAATCTTTGATATGACGAAGGAAAAAATGAGAAAAAGTTCTTAGTTCTTAACAGAACTGATCCAAGCAAACAGAAAGAGCATTTACTAACCTGGTAGACAAATGTTTCATCGAAGAATGGATTACATGTTTTCTTCTTTTGCTTTGTCTGCAGTACTCTTCGTTCATCTGGCATCAAGTGAATCCTGTTTAAAATTTAAATTATTAAAAAATATTATGTTAAGCGTTTTCATAAACTTGCTATACTCTATGATCTTTAGAGGTATTATTTGAAATTTCAGACAAGTTCTATATGATGATGAACATAGACAGGATTATAACCTGAAATTTATTGAACACATTACATCGTAGCGGCTCTATTAAATTAAATCGTTAGAATAAAAAATACTTTTTGAATTTTAAAATTGTAAATTACTTTTATTATTTACAAATATAGATAGATAGTTTATAGAAGAACAAAGAAATTCTCAAAAAAACTTTTTGAAAGAAAACGTGTTACTACCATTATTCCTAAAACAGTTTTACTCAATAAATCATTTTCAAGACACTCCGTAACTTCCTGGTGATATTACGGTTTATAACTCCATTTCACTGTGTAATATTCATTATGTCCCATGATACTCACTTTATGTAAGGATCGCATGCGTTGGCCAATGCGGGGGTGCGGGAGGGTAGATGTTTGGCCTTTATAATATGCACCTGAAGCCGTTCAGTATCAGACTCGTACTTCATCGTGAACCACACTCGTCCCTAGGGAAATCAATTAAAAGACCAATTAAGACTATCCCATTAACTCCAATGGATTACGATTTGCTTCAACTATGACACGGAGTAGGTAATAATTTCATATATTTTATTATTTTCAAACTATATAATTTACTGAAATATTGCATATATTTTATATTGTTAAAGAGCCTTTAACAACTTTGAAGCCCTTCTTAGTTCTCGTATTCTGTAGCACATTTAAACCCTTAAAAACGAATGAGTTGGTAACATCATAAAGTGTAAAACCAAAACTATTGAAACTAACGCATTGCTGCAAATTTTAAGTTTCATTTTTGAGACTGAAAATCTAAAAGAAAATAATACCTTTCTTATTGTTTTTGACTCTGTTGATAACCACAAATAACCTTGAACTTAAGGAATTCGTCATCGATCATTGGTACACGTTTTGTATTTTATAAAACTTGGAGAAAACATATACATGTACCAATAATATGTACATACATTTATGTCCAAGGATTCCAGGATAAAATAAAAATGCTGTTAACCAGTTGAAAAAAATGCGTATAATGGTGGATCAACGGGAACTAAAGCTATTTATCTCTATATTCTCTTCTTGTATGTCTTGAGTTAATTTTCCTCGGTTTTCCAACATTCTTCACTGTGTATCAATAGGTATATGCGGTATCTTACCTCGATTAGCCTTTTTATTTCTTTGTGCTAATAAAATTTATCAGATTTATACTGGATTGAAAGTGAAAAACGTTTAGTTTTTCACTTTTTTAATGATCATTTAACCAAGGACCTTTTTCTATCTATATGTACTGATTTTACATGATAAAACTTTTCTCACCATATGCTCTACATTGTTGATGAGTAAGTGAGTATCAATCGCGTGTATTTTTCGCCACTGTCAAGGGAAATCAGAGAACCGGCTGTTCAATTGTGTCATTAAGTAGGTTATCGAACACCAAATAAAATTTCGGAATCAAACAGAAATCTAATTTGGTTGAAGTATATTACTTGCGATAAGTATCATTGATTTATTTAGCAATATTTTAAAACATTCCATATTTATTACTTTCACGTAATAAAATGACTTAAATTAATAGAGGCATAAAAGGAATGTTTGCTGATATAAATATACTCTTAAAATAATATATGTAAGAGCAAATAACGGACTAAAACGAGACAAAAAAAATAACGTTATTTTGGTGGAATTTCAAATAACTTCAAATCAATTACTTATTCTCGAAATAAGAAGAGCCGGTACAATGAGCAATAAGTAATGAAAATAATACTTTAATAAATATGTAGATGTTGCAGATTATTATAATTGAATTGATTGACTCCTCTTTTCGTTATACATATACGTTTTTAGTAAGTATAGCTCATTAATATTATATATCCAAATCATCGAGATATTAACGTGCAAATGTTAAAATAAACTCAATATACTAGTATAATACCAATATATACTTAACTATACTTAATAAAAAGTCAAGCCGATCGATCTTAACAACTTTGAATACCGTGATATTGCAAGGCATATCGTGAAATATTTACATTTCGTATCGCCTTTGATTTTGACGTCGCTTTGTTTACACGCGCTGTCACACAAAAACTTGGAAAACGTATTTCCTAAAAATATCAAGTCTACCGACTTAAAGTCTTAATTAAGCGAAGCACTCTTTTAGGCAACTCACAAATTTCGCTTGTCTCCCTCCTGCTATTTAACGGTTCAACCGATCCGAACGAATTTTGGCATGAACATACATAATTATAACCTGACGGACATAGGACGAAAAAATATAGACTTTACCATGGAGTAATAATCACCTAAAGAAAAATTCAAAAGCTGATCTCAGCCAAATCGCTGAGACTACACTGATGAAATTTGGCGCCAAAACTCATATCATGGTTGTGAATAATGTGCAAAAAAAAGTTTTGAAATCGGACATACCATGGAGGAATAATCACCGAAAGAAAAGTTCAAAAGCTGATCACAGCCAAACCGCTGAGACTACATTGATGAAATTTGGCGCCAAAACTCACATCGTGGTCGTGAATAATGTGCAAAAAAAGTTTTGAAATCGGACATACCATGGAGGAATAATCACCGAAAGAAAAATTCAAAAGCTGATCACAGTCAAATCGCTGAGACTACATTGATGAAATTTGGCGCCAAAACTCACATCGTGGTCGTGACTAATGTGCAAAAAAAAGTTTTGAAATCGGACATACCACAGAGGAATAATCACCCTTCAAAAATCTAATTGCTTCGCTCAGTATTTGCAAACAGCAGCATGTATTACAGACCTAGTTATAATATGCTGAAGCAATTTTATTATATTTAAACATTAATATAGTAAATCAATTATTGTGGTACAATTTATAGCTAAATGTTCTTTGATATATTTAAAGACTTGAATTTTAATTATATTTGATATCGTTATCAAAGCGCTTTAAAATAGAAAATCGCTAAAAGATTAATGTTGAATGATAGTGCGGTTAAACATCGCCCAAATAATGAAATGGCGATGGTATCAATTAGTGAGGGCAGATCATTATCTCGAAAATTTAATTAATAACTATGATATATTCAAGCTACCATCAAACTTAATCTTCACTTAATTTCCAAAAAAATGTCTAAAGTCAAATCATCGATCTGTTCCCCAGTATGTTCATAGCCAGGCATTGTTCGTAAGATTTAAAGTGATTTTGCTTACTACATAAAAATATTTCCTTCAACCAACATCTTGTTGATTATAATCAAATATCTTGACTTTATATGAGCCTACACACATCATGACGTTTGTATCTAGGAGAACTTTGCTAATTGTCTGTCAAGTTACTGACAGGCGTTATAAAGTTGATTAGTTGGTTTAATTCATATCTTGCCAAGTACAAACATGACATCGATTCATATTAATAATGTTCGTTTGTAGATTCAAGTGATCGTAGACGACCGTTTGGTGCAACGGTAGCGATCCTGCCTTGCGCACCGACGGTACTGAGTTCGAATCCCGGAAGGGGCAGATGTTTATATGATGAATACGAGCATTTATACCCGAGTCATTGTTGTTTATATATATTTCTATGAATATTACATATTTAGGTATTAAATATTTACGGTTACCCTAGTATTCATAACACAAGCCTTACAGTGCTTACTTTAGGCTAGACTAATTAGTATGTATGTAAGAAATATTTATTTATTTATTATAATGATACAATAACAGCAACCACGGGTTACTCAGAGTGCTCTGAACAATCCACACATCCAGCCTATTAATTCTAAAAGTACTTAAAAATAGTTTTCTTTGCGCTTGATTACGCACACATTCCATCAAAAGATGATGCACATCCTCAATTAATTCACAATTAGGTGAATTTATTTTGTTTATTATGTATGCAAACTTCCTTGATGGAACATGACCGGACCTTACTCTTAATTTAAACTTAATTTTTTTGCCTACTTTAACTACTATTTACAAACCATAGTATTCGAGGAGGCTCACTTTCAGACAAATGCCTTTTGTTTTAGATCGTTCATCAAAGTATACCTTCCACTCTTTCTGGTATGAAGCCTTACACATAGAAAATACTTCTGAGGTGCACTCTATGCCATTGAAGCAAACATCAAAGGATGTATTGCTTCATTTAACAAAGGCGAGTTTTATATATCTAATTCTTTACTGGCCTAATAAAGACTGCTTATTCATTTCAAGTTAGACTTAATCTTACGTGATTATAATACTTTATTAGATTAAAAAATTCTATTAACCTATTAAACTAACATCTAGATTAAGTTTGATATACTTATTATCTACGATATATTTACTAAAAACGGTGATTGATGTAGTCACGAGAGGTAATAATTAAGGTAAGGTATTTTATCACGTAGACATGATTATTCATCCGTGTAGACTAATTAAAATAATTTACATAATTCTATAACTACTATTGCAATTCAGTAACGATGCATTCGTTAATATGTTTCCAATACAAACAAACTATTTTTTATTGATTTGCAAAAGAAATTTCATAAGCACAAGTAAATAAACATTGCAAATTACTAAAATATCTTACACCTAGTAAATAAGGTGATTAATTTTGTATAGTTAAAAATATCCTAATTGAATCTATTTCTTTTATATTAACAAGTCAGTTTTTTTATAAAATAACATACAGTATACCTATTATTTTTATTTCTTTATTG
Source organism: Calamotropha paludella (assembly GCA_927399485.1). Classification (NCBI taxonomy): domain Eukaryota; kingdom Metazoa; phylum Arthropoda; class Insecta; order Lepidoptera; family Crambidae; genus Calamotropha; species Calamotropha paludella. The sequence goes on from OV656819.1 coordinate 10,962,204, forward strand.
TTTCATAACATATATGGATACAGAGAACATAAATGTAATAAAGATAAAGAAAACCCTCAGTTCATGTATACCGGCATTGACTCTAGGATTTTCTCAATTTTATTCAATATATACTTAGCTATTTGTGGACTTTTCTTAAATAAATAATAATTCATATTTTTATCAAGATTTATAAAAAAAATGAAAATAACTTTGTGTCAGGTACCATCGCTGTGTAAGATGTCGCCCTTGTATATCAAAAGTAATGACTCATTTTACTGAATGTGTCTGGAAAGATAGGTAATAAGAAAGTAATGTTGAATTTTAAAGTTGATGGTAAATTTTATTAATCTAGTATATCCATAGGCATAACTTATGTTTTAGGAAGAATTAGTAATCTTAACACATTTAAATGTTATTCAACTACATAGATGGTGATTGGCGACTTATTTGGTACAGAAATATATCATCAATTATCTTATTTCTAGTCTTGTTTGAGGGATTAAGTATCGACTCCAACGACTTCCAAGATAAAGCCTGGTACGTCATCCGCTGTTCTTAAAAATTAACATGTTGAATTATTCAGAGAATTGTCTAAGCTTGCTCAAAATATATTTTTTCGGAAATTTCCCATTAGTAGATAGAGTTAATTCCTCGTTCATTATAACCTATTTAAATTGTTTATAGATATATTGCAACGAGCACTGTCACTAATAGTTGGAAATTGAGACACTTTCTTACCAAACACAGATCGAGGTCAAGAGTCTAAACATTATAAATAGAGGCACCGAACCGACCTTTGTAAGTTTAAGGTATCAAACCATCGTAGATACTCGTATAACCCTGGCAACAAACGCGGCAACCAATCTCATCGAGGGGTGGCACGTATCAAGGGTCTGGCATCTTGGCATCCTTCGTTGACCATCACCGCGTGTGATACCAAATACAATACAAATTACGAAAGCTACAGCCGGAGGATTTAAAAAAAACGAAAAAATATTCACTTATTTATTAATAGAAAATTACAATATAATTTAAAACTAACTAAAAGTAATTGACCGGTTCGATGTTAGAAGCCGAGTGCAATGTTTCACATGAAAAAACGTGTGACTGGGGAAAATGATGTCGGCAGGTCACGTTGCACTGGCACGTTGCGCTGACTCTGCATCTCGGACTGTTGCAATGGTCGAGGCTGGGTAGCTTCACTTAGTAACATAATTATATATGCTATGTAATTCCTCCACCCTCAGATCAGCAATTATTTTCCAACTTTCAGTGAAAAAATTGCTGGTTTATTTGATGGTGATGACGGTGTTGCATAAGTATGGTTTTCAGGATTTCTGCTGGCTTCATCTCGTGGGATGCTGGACATCTTCTCAGTATTTTTCTTAAGATAGCGTCGGCGAATCAGTATAATTATGGTAAGTACGATCAAACTTAATAGCGTTATGTATAGAGGTATGGTCGTATGATATACTATTTCAGGAGTCGTCTGCAGTTGCAACGGAGGCTGGATCATGATCTTATCTTGGAGGGTATGTAATCTTCTTAAGTTTATTGAACTCAGATTAAGGTGTAGGGATGCTGTGTTCTTCATTTCTTCAAGGTAATTTATCTTCATAATTTTCAGCGGCTGGCCTTGTATGATGTCATCAGAGTTCACGATGGTAAGTTCAGTTGTATGTAATGAACAATGCAATGGTACTGTTACTAAAAAGCTCCCGTTTAACATGTTGTAGCTTTGAGTGCCACAGCTGAGTTGAACTTTCGTTGGTTTCGGGAAGGCGATGACGTAACTTCGATCGTCGAGTTGTTCCATAGCTTCTGTTGATAGATAGACGGTGGAAATGCTGCAGGATGGATGAACGGTTTGTCTTGAGATGATTTCCTGGATACAGTCGACTTGAGTGCGAAGTTTTTTGTGTGAGCTTTCTTCACAGAGAAACTGGTTTTCGAACTTCGGGCATTCAGCCTCCATGTACACGAACTCTTTTCCATTAGTTGCTATATAAGGTTGAGGTGGAATAAGGATTTGATGGAATTTATTTGGTGCTAAGGATAATTTATAGAAACTATAAGTGTTTGGCGAGACAATGGGAAAGTTAAAAACTATAACTATTTGCTTTCTAACAAAATATGAACCAGATCTTATAATATTATAATAGTTTCTTAAATCTAAATCTACTATATGATTACGTCCGTATATTACTCTTAATTTATCTAACATAATTTTAAGAATGTTAATGCTAAGCATAGAATGATGAGTTGTCATTGTTCTCGTAAAAGCTAATATATTTTCTATTTTAATAAGTTCGTCCAATAAATCATTAGTATTTTCTGTAATGATAGTTAATAATTGGGCAAATTTACCATACTTAATAAGGCTACTATCTCTATATGAATTTTTATCTAATATTAATTGTAGTGTATTGTTAATTTTAACTTGGTTTTCTATAATCTGACTAATAACGTTATCATGCTCTTTTATCCAATCGTTATTTAAAGTTGCATGATTATTATATTCTAAGATGATTTTATTCTGATTCTCTTTAAGCGTTTTAAGAGCATCGTTATATCTAATGGCATCCTGATAATCTAAATTCCCGGTAATGCTTTTAATAATAGATCCTAGTCCGTCTAATAGACCTCTTTTTGTCCTTACTGGCTCTAAGCTATTTAAATGTTTCAATATAATATTAGTTTTATTATTTAAATAATTGAGTTGAATTTCATATAACAAATAAGTGTCGTTACTAAGTTTATTCTTATAGTTGTCTAGTTCGTCCTTAAGTATGGTTATTTCTTGCTCAATCCTATCAAGATCTATATATTGTAAAAACGTATGATAGTGAGTCGTTAGTCTAGTTTGTCCTAGCTTAAAGGGTAGTAGTCCAGGTCCTTCGTCCAGGCTGTCAAGTCTTATGTCCTGCGCTCGTGTTAGGAGAGGGATCAGCAACAGTAGTATCCTGTAACAAGTTTACATTCTTAGGGGCTCGTTTTATTCGGGACTTTGCTACAGGACCTCGTTTTTTGGAAGTGTAAATATGGATCGGCAGGTCTGCAAGGACTTTATCCTGCGTGTAACGAGGAGCAACTTTCTGTCTACAGGCGAGTGGGTTTTTTATAAATACTTGTTGCTGAGGTTCGTACTCAACTTCGGGTTCCCTGGTCTTATTTCGTGACTCTATAAGGGCAGTTCTGTCGGCTAGCGAGGTCGCATTGATTAAGTCGTATACTATTTGCATCTGTTTGCGATGGGTCACTACATACTGTTGTAATAGTTTTTCGTTAAGGTCAATGCTTACTGGGTCTCTAGGGTCAAAATGTCCTCTAATAATGTCATGTGGTCTGCACTTCGTAAAACTGTGTATAGAACTATTATAGGCTATTATAGCATATGGTATAAGATTAACTATGGGTTCATCTTTTCGTTGCAATTTTAGTATTCGAAGATGCTCTAATAAGGTGGAATGGAATCGTTCTATATTGCCATTATCGTTAGGGGAGTGTGGTAAAGTCTTATGGTGAGTTATTTTATGTAGTCGTAAAAATTCTGCAAACAGTTGATTGGTAAATTCAGTACCGTTATCAGTCACGATAGTCAAGGGGAAGCCATGGTGAGTACAAAATGTTAAAAGAGCTTGCAATATGCTTATTGCAGTGCCGTCCTTGAGATAATAGGCTTGCGCGTACTTAGAGAACACATCTATAAAAGTAATGAATTTTTCAGACTGTACTGTAAATAAATCAGCGTGAATAATTTCAAGGGGTTTGGTAGCTGGTGGTACTATATTAAATTGCTGTTTTATGGGATTCCTGTCATATTTACTTTGGCCGCATATACTACATTCATTTATATATTTAGTTATATGCTCCCTCATTTTTGGCCAATAATATTTTTTTGATAAGGCCAGGTAGCATTCATTTATCCCCCTGTGGTTTGTCTTACCTTCATGATAAAGTCTAAGTATGTCTTGTTGTCTTATGTACTCTTTTACATTTTCTAATTCTAATTTAGTAAGAACAAGGTTCATAGAGGAGCTCCTGAACTTGTCTTGTATTATAGGTATAATTTTATACATGGCTAAAGGAGGGTTTATTAACAGTGCTGTCTTTACTTTTGGGTTAACGTACTCTTTTATGGCGTCCACTACGTCGTTTTCTAAGTTAGTTTCTGTCACTTGTACCGTTATTCGAGTGTGGGTTTCAAAAGGTCTAGACACAACGGGTCGTCGTTTAATGTCATCTACAATAATCATAATTAACTGTTTGTGAAATTTGTTTAAGGGCTCGTCAGTGATAGGTACTTCTAAAATCGGATTTTCATTACTAGTATGTGCTGTACTTGTGGCAGAATTATCTATTGATGGTGGTTTTTCGGAAGGGTTGGCGACTATAGAGCTAATTTCCTCATTATTAATTTCAATTCGAGATAGGGCATCGGCATTGGTGTTACTTTTACCCTTTTTATAAATTACTGTAAAATCATATTCACTGAGTTTAAGTCGCCATCTGGTTAGTCTAGAGTTAGGCTCTTTAAGACTCATAATCCACTGTAGTGGTTTATGATCAGTTAGTATTTTAAACTTTCTGCCGAACAAATAAGGTCTGAAGTACTTAGTAGCCCAGACTATCGCTAATAACTCTTTTTCGATGGTACTATAGTTAATCTCGCTTTCATTAAGAGTACGAGAGGCGTAAGATATGGGCTTATCCGATCCTACAGTACCTTGTGAAAGGATGGCTCCTATTGCAAAGTTGGATGCGTCAGTCGTGAGTATGAATTCCCGAGTAAAGTCAGGGTATTGTAGTATTGGGTCGTTCGTCAATAGTTTTTTACACTTCTCGAAACAGTTAATATATTCGTCGTCTAAAGTTACTTTTTTATTCTTTTTCAGGCACATGGTCATGGGTTTGGTGATGCGTGCAAAGTCGGGAATAAATTTTCTATAATAACCTAGTAAACCAAGGAATTGCTTTATCTCTTTGGGGGTTTTAGGCAAGGGATACTTCTCAATAGAGGAAATCTTATCAGGATTAGGTCTTACACCCTCATTACTAATTACATGACCGAGGTAAGCTGTTTCAAGCTTAAGAAATTCTGATTTGTCCATTTGGATCTTGAAATTGGACTCTCTAAGTCGTTGGAAGACTTTCTCTAGATTCGTCATGTGTTCCTGCAGACTGGTACTGTAAACGATGATGTCATCAAGATATACTAGGCATATTTCGTTTTGCAGGCCTCTAAGGACATTGTCCATCACACGTTGGAACGTGGACGGAGAATTTTTTAAACCCATGGGCATCCTGAGAAATTCAAAATGCCCGTGTTCAACATTAAAGGCAGTCTTTTGAATATCCCTAGGGTCTAGTTCTACCTGATAGAATCCGCTAGCAAGGTCCAAGGTCGTGAAATATTGACACTTGCCTAATTTGTCTAATACGTCTGATATGTTGGGGATCGGATACTTGTCATCTATGGTTTTTTCGTTTAACTTCCGAAAGTCAATAACTATACGCCACTTTTGTTTGCCCGAGGCATCGACCTTTTTAGGGACAACCCAAATTGGCGAACTCCACGCGGATTCCGATGGTCGTATAATACCTTGTGAAAGCATATTTTCTATTTGATCCTTAACCTCTTTTCGATGTACAAAAGGATATCTGTAGCTTTTAGTATATACCGGTATTTCATCGTGGGTGTTGATACGGTGTTTGATTTTATTAGTAAAAGTTAACTGTTCGTTCTCTATATAGAATACATCCGAATAACGCGAACAAAGTGATATTAAATTCGCTTTTTCTTCAGGGTTTAAGTGATCCGTTCGCAATCGCGATATTACATCTCGTGTGCGCGACTGCTGTTCAGTACGCGTGCACTCAATATTAAAAATATCGGCCGTAATAAAATGATCTAATGATAGTATGGCGTCATTATCAGTAAGGTTTTGAACCTCTAAGAAAGCGCGATTATTAACTACCGTGGTTACACATTCGGTTATTACGCAATTACACGTCATCTGCTCTGGGATAAAAACGTCACCGTCGGGGGCGTTAATAGGAAGTCTAACTAATTTCGAACTCTGCGCCGGAATGATATCCTCGTATAAATTAACGTTTCGGGAGTTAAACATTTTTATTTCATTAACCATAGAACGTGTAGTCAATGTCCTATCTTTCAAGTCGATTTGAGCCTCCCATTTCGTCAATAAGTCAAGTCCGATTAATCCGTCGAAGTAGTCATGAAATTTGTACACAAAAAATTTAATGTCTTCGGTATCATTAAATTCAGAAAAACAAGGTAAAGTTATAGAATAGTTATTTCTACTGGTAGCATGCACATTGGTGACCTCGAAAGGATCATAATCTAATGAAATGTGAGGAAAATAATTTTGAACGGCTTCTGGACTTATAAATGACTGGTTAGCACCGGTATCAATTAAAAGTTTAAGTGGCGGACTACTGATTTGAATGTATGGTAGCTGCCTCTGTGTCTGTAAATTAATTTCTATTTTTGTTTTTTTGAAGTTTGATCTGGCCGAAAATTTTGACTGTCATCTGAGACTGGGCAGTCCTCAGGGTTATCAGCGTTAAAATCTGGAGAATGATCATAATAATTAGTTAACTCAATTTGGTTGTCATAGTATTGTTGCTCGGGGACATCATAACCTACTGTATATTCACTATACTGTGGCCAGTTGTAATCTGAGTCATTATAGTGGTAATTATCGTTATAATAAGAGCTCGCGTCGTAACACTCGTTCAAATTCATTTCCCTAGCCTTAAAATAGTTGGTCGGCGGTGGGTTTCCATGAACACGCCAATCGTGACCTCGAAGGCCTCCACCTGATGGTGGCAATGGCTTCGGAGTGAAATGCTGTATGCCGCTCATCGGCTTAGGAATAAATGAATTCCCGGGTTGATTCCTAGGTGGAAAGCGGAAAACGTTACTCTGTGGGTTATAGTTAGGTGGCCTGGCAGCAAACATTTGCTGAGTTCGTGATGGACCGGCACGTACCTGTTGCTGTTGGTAGCCCTGGGTAGGGTTAGCTCTGAAACCTTGGTTAGGTTGCGGAGCGAACCTGAACGGCTGCGGTGCTGGTGGTAGAGGTCTATGGATAGCTGGTGCTGCCCAATATGGTGCTGATGGAGGTTTTAGGATTTGTACAGGTGCTGGTTGAATTTTAGGAGCTGACTGGGGCTTAACAACCGCCTCGTTACGTTGTTGTAAGTACATAATATTCAACTCTTCTTGTACAAATTCCAAAGCCTTTTCTAATGTGTCGGGTCGCATACATCTAATTCGCGAACCCAAAGGCTCGTGCAAACCACGAACAAACGCTTGCATAGTTAATTTACGATATAAAGTACGCTTGGCCTCAATAGTGGTCACTAAAGTTTCATGCAAACTTACATAAGTCATAATAGTGCTAAATAAGGACTGGCAATGATTATAAAAGTCTTGCGGTGACCTTTGCCCTTGCGTGGCCAAAGAGAGGTCATTATAGAGAGCAGTTTCGTCTCTCTGATCTGCGAAATTATTTATTAAAGTATTTCTAATAGCTAACCAATTATCGGGGATGCCATTTGAATTTATTATACTCGCGGCAGGCCCAGTAATTTTATTTAATATACCGTTTAGTAAGCACAAATTAGATAATTCACTGCCCGGTTCTGCGCTTAAATATGTAGTAACTATTTGATCGCATATTCTAATAAATCTAGTAAGCACATTAGGGTTGCCATCGAAATCTGGCACGGGTCGTAATGCCTTAAAAATTGTATCTGGTTCGTGAGACATTTTAAAACTATTAATAGAACAATCACTATGAGATAAGTCGTTTATATCAGAATCACTAAAATCTATATTTCTACTATGATCTATTTGTCTCTGCCGGCGAGACTGCTGCGATGCAGACCCGCTGGACTTCGGAGTACAAGGACGAAAAATTTTTAAAGGATAAGGAATCTACTTCGTAAAAAGGACACAAGGAAAGCAACACAAGAAAGATTTTGTGCACTTACAATATCATCTCGTTTCTCTGCGTATCGATATCTTGATACTCCTCCTCCGTGTGGCTGCTGCTCCCGTAGGTTCAGGATACTCCGCGACGGGGCTTGAAAGCCGCCCGGGCGACCCGCGATTCCCGAAATTAATGTTAAAAACGCGTCTCGCGAATCGACCCGCGAGTATCCTACCGACTGCGCCAATTACGAAAGCTACAGCCGGAGGATTTAAAAAAAACGAAAAAATATTCACTTATTTATTAATAGAAAATTACAATATAATTTAAAACTAACTAAAAGTAATTGACCGGTTCGATGTTAGAAGCCGAGTGCAATGTTTCACATGAAAAAACGTGTGACTGGGGAAAATGATGTCGGCAGGTCACGTTGCACTGGCACGTTGCGCTGACTCTGCATCTCGGACTGTTGCAATGGTCGAGGCTGGGTAGCTTCACTTAGTAACATAATTATATATGCTATGTAATTTACAAACCAACAGACCCCGTGCCATATAACAACCCACAAAACAGATATGACAGAGTACGCAAACCTACTGAAAAGATGAGACTCAAATGATGGATGAATCACATAGCACAGATTACATAGAAACTAACATACAATCACTTACTACAGCTCTTTTAAAAAGTTATGAATTTATCATTCAATCCGATAAAAACTTCCTGGTGGGGTCAGAACTAGAGCGTCTTTGAAAATACTTCAGGGAACTCCATTTTTATATTATTAAGAATGGCTGCGCTCTTGATCCCAATCAAGCCCGGGGGCGAAGACAGAATCCACGATGGAACGAGCTAACCCAGAAGGTGCCTATTCACCCTGGCCTTAAGAATGGACGGGTTATAAGTACTCGGTGATACCGACGCAGAGAGGGAGTTCCACTCCTTTGCTGTGCGCATTATGAATCGCACAATGGCCCGATCACGAGGCTATATCCGCATATAGCCCCGACAAACTAACTAAACTGACTATGTCAAGAGCCTCGGAAGGCGGCTGATCAAATTTTTATTTCAATCTGCTAAGAAGATTGCTAAGTATAACGTAATAGTTGATTAATCCATATATAAGGCACACACAAATAAAATTAGTAACTAAAGCAACAAGGGCCCTGAACGAAATAAATTTGTCGTCGTTGTATTGAAATATAGTTCACTTACGTATTGCTTCATAAATATTCGCTTTGCTATTACGACCACCTTCTTTTGTTTTTAGTGAATAATAATAACGTTATTTAAGTTAATTTGGTGTTAACTAAAAGAAAATGCTAATTAGAGTTTACTTTTTCAGACCTATAACTATAAACGGTAACCGGTATAGGTATAATCTATAACCGGTTTACTTATAAACGGGTCTTTACGTCTTTTGTAACATAAAAATTGGAAAGGACGACGCCATAGCAATAACCATAAAATTGTAACTTAACGCTCTAATATACTTTTATCATCCATTGATAAATATAATTACACGATCGTCATAGATGGAATGGTGAATATATTATGGTATTTTATTTCACTAATTCACTAACATAAAAAATTAATCCGTTGACTTGTCGTTTTTAATAGAAGCGTATGCGTCAAAGTTGTCTGTCAACTAAGTAGTATATTGGTAGGTGTTAATTTTAGTATAGCACCACTAAGAGATTCCACATAAGGGATTTGAGAAAAACATTTTATTGATTTTGAAAGATACTCAAGGCATCGGCTTTTTCTTAAACCTGAAGGATATTCAAGTTCGATCACTAATGTCTCGTTAAAATGCACTGGACTTCAAGATGAAATTGTACTGAAGTCACATTTTAAGTGATCTCATAGGTAGTAGGAAGACAAATAAGTAAAATGTTGTATTTTACGAATATTGAGAGATATTTTATATCTATATAATATAGTATTAGCGGCTGATTCTCGTTTTTGGGCTAAGCTTCCTAATAGTGAGTAGTAATATGTACTAAGCGATGCAATCGCTTCGCATAAAGCTACGCGAGCACTATATATTGGAGCGGAGCGTAATACCTAAAAAAGAAAAAAAAAATTTGTTTCGATGGGATTTTTTGCGAATTTCAAAATTCCGTCACAATCTGGTCCTAAACCTGTTGATTCGATTCCACACAAAAAATATTAAAACCGGTTAAGAATTCGAGAAGTTATGGCGTAACAGACATTGCGCCATTGAAGCTGATCCATGGGAGCTTCGCTCGCTCCGCTCCAATAATCATAAATAATCATAAAAGATATTAATTACTATTCAATCTATATCGACAATATTAATAAAACTGTAATGTCTCTCTGTGACTCGCGACACAAAATTTAAGTGAAAAGTGTTATTATGAAAATAATATGCTCAACAATAACGGACTATTTTTCGACTTTTGTCTGTTTTAAAGTTTGTCATGAAACCTATTCATGACAAACTTTAAAACAGACAAAAGAAACAAAAGACAACAGACAGACAAAAGACCGAAATGTTTAATGAATTTTAATGATAATTTTGGTAATTTACACATAAATGTTTACCAAAACCACAATTTTCATTGCAATACGTTCAATATTTTATATTTCTCCCCGAAAAACTTATTGTGGTTTACGGGTATAAAAACAACTATTATGTATTCTTAGTGTTTATTTGGATATAACAAAACAAAATTTTATACCTGTTACTGCCGGTTTATCATCCAACAGGCTATATCAAAGCCTCGAAGAAATTATTTATTTATTTAATATTTTATACATTTTATTCATATGTACTTCCTTACTGCATTAAAAAATTTTTGTGGATAACCGAACAGTCATTATTACTTTAAAAGTTTTGCTTTTTCTGGCGAAGTGGGGCAGATAACACAACCGCTTGGCAGTAGCATGTAGCAGTAATGCAAAAGTATTCTCACACACACAATTTGTTAAACACTGGCGCTCTGGTTTCCTTGTTTCGTTTCTTAATAATAATAATTTAATGATTACTATAACCACAAAGTGTAAAGTAAGTTTATCAGGGTAGTAGTTGTTAGAGTATATAGAACAAAAACATAACCTTTCATCACCCGTGTAGAAAACTTATTAACCCGGTACTAAAGGTTAATTACCAACTTTTAAGAGGATTATTCCACATGACATGATTGAGACCGTTATATAATTTAACCTTTCTACTTTGTAGCTTGATGAAAAATCTTTCATTACGTTATTTCGAATTAATTTTCAGAACTTCGTACTTCGTAGCATATAACATTTAGAACAATTTTTTCCCTAAAGGACAATTAATCAACAAGTTTTCGGTACCTACTTCACAGTAAAATTATTCATTTGTATATTTGAAGCTAAAATGCTAGTTAAGACCAAACTCTGCTTAGTTTTAGTGTATATACTAAAATTAAAGATTGTTTAGAGAGAAAAAACATGGTATTATATCAGTTTTTCAGATTTTAGTCTAATAGAATTTGCGATCCTAATACGATGCAGTCACAATTAAAAAAATATTAATACCTAAGTTTATAGTTACATCAGTTACATCGAGATTATTCACTTGAGAAAAAATAGCAATGCGCTTGATGAAAATAGTTTAAAATTGTGTAATGACACTGAATTTAGAGAATGTAAATTTTTATATGCTATTTATTGGTGATTATTTACTGAATCTGATCAATAAAACTAATTTATTTTTAAATATTTTACTCTTCAATTTTAAAAATTTCTAATAACTATGGATAAATTGTTTTTATTCAATACCTTATAGATTGTTAAAAGAGACTTTAATTTAAAATATTTGCTCGTTTCTTTCATCGCAGTTGACTTGTTTTTTTATTTTACAAACATGAAACTTTTCTGGGATTCTGGGCTGTTACGCCCGGTTGTCAGTTATGGCCTGCCTCTCCAATGCCTCGCGATAAAAAAAATCTCGAAAAGGCTCAAAACATTATGATGGGTATCGTCTCAAAACTTTACTTCTTTGCACAATTACTTTTGCAAAAAGCTTCTTTTCCAGAAGTAGTTTCTGATTCTTGGATGTTTTACAATTATAGTTAACAATCTTTATTAGACAATTATGTCCAGTGCGTGTTTAGTTATCTTAACTTTATCATGTGACCATTTTAAAAGGGTAAATACCAACATTTTCTATTTCTTTTCGGTTTCAAACGTACAAAATTTACTAGGTCATAAATGCCTCACAAAGGTCGATCAACATCTTTTCAAATATAAAATATCTGTACATGTGAACACGTGTCACAGAATTACTCTTTTTGTATGTATTTAAATGGATCTCAAGATTCACAATAGTACCCAACAGGTGACGCTGTGATCAACATCTGGCGGGTCCAAGGGCAACTTAAAATTAAATAGAATTAAAAAAAAAAATACTATACCTACTCAGAAAGTACCTACGTTGATACTTGTGCAAGAACAGGTCAGAGAATACGTCTTTATAGTCATACAAATATGTGGAAGGTAAAAATTTGTGACATTCATTTGTTATTTTGTTTCGCTATTAAAAATAAATGCCAACCATAATCCAAAAAGTAAAATTTGACGATATTGGCCGCTTGTTTTGTCCAATTATATAATCCTGCGCAGATTCCATCCCTAGCCTATTGGTTGACATTTCTCATTTATTTCGGTATAACTACAATATATATTTTAAATATTCAATATATAATTAAGTAGTGAATGTGAAAATTACAACGACTGTAATGCAGTAATTAGGGACTTATTTCCTAAAACTAGAATTAAATAAATACGATAAAATACTTATAACATAATTTCATGTCTTCGACTTTAATGAAAGGAATTATAAATTATGTTTTGGTCTTAGGTGTCTAAAGTACAAATAAAAAGAAAAAGAGGTTAACGATCTCATGTGTTTTAAATACACATTCAAAAATTACCGACATCGTTTTCCTCTGTATTATACACAGAGAAGAACGACGTTGTATTTAAACTTGTCTTGTAAACGGTTATTCGTGTGCTGAATAAACTGATATTTTGGACTTTTTGACGTGATAACGTCTTATTAATCAATGAAGGCCGGCTATACGCTCGAAAAAGTGTAACGTTCCGCCTGTGCCGAGTATGCAAGTGAGAGCGCGGAACAAGCAACGATCGGCCTAAGTGGTCAAATTGTAGAGCATTTATCACTCTTCCACTTCATAAAGTGAAAATTTAATGTGGTTTCCATTTTTTATTACAACAACTTAATGTTAATTTATCTTTTATTTTATTTTATTTAGTACACAAACAGGTTACAGTTTATTATTCCATTAAAATGATAATAAATTAAATTAGATAAGTACTAGACTCTAACCCTTAACAGTGTACATAGCAGGCATGAACGGATGAGTTACCAAGTTGAACCACATAAACTTAAATATGTACATTTAAAATTACGGAATAAAATTAAAATTACAATAAGGTTTAAACCAAAATATGCGCTAATTGTGTAAGATTAAATTCATTACTACAATTTATATTGATTTAAAAATCAAATAAATGTTAATAAAAATTGAAAATGATAGAAAAAAACAAAATAATAAGATTATTAAATTACTGGGAATACTGAAGTACCCTTAAAATATAATATTAAACATATACTAAAATATTAAACATAAACTATAATAGGCACAGTGTTTTATCTATACTACGGCGAAACGAGTACAAATTGCGCTGGAAAATGTCGACTTCCCGATTTCGCGACGATAATTCATCGTACAGGCGGCACATTCTGACTAGAGGATTGTAAAATGAGGTGTTATTTTTAAAAACCTCCAATCTGAAAAGTTTAGTACGACGAAATCTGTAATTAATGTTAAAATTAATTTGGAACAACAAACTCGAGAAATCAATTCTGGTGTGAACTATTTTGTGCAACAGGAGGAGATCATATCTTTTACGTCGAACTTCTAGACTGTTCACTTTGAATTTCGTTAAACGCTCAGCATAATTACTGAATCTGCGAATCGAAAAAAAAAAATTTAATTAACTTCTTGTTTGTGTTATACAAAATAATGATAATTCAGTGATAATAATTTAATTCAATTCATAAAAGTATGCAATTCTTCACCATAAACTGACTTTACAGACAACTATTTTTTTGTCAATTATTGTTTATAGCGCTCATAATTAGTGTTATACTCTTAATACTGTAAAATCAAAAGTGACATAAATATGTGTAAAATAAGTTACCATAGACAATAAAGGTTAAGGTTTAACTAACACTAATAAGCAAAGATATTGTATACCCTGTCTCAAACCAATTTAATAAAAATGTAAACAAAGACGCCATTTTTGCGACCATAGACTATTGAGTGATGTGGTAAAAGTAAAACCATTTATGATTCGATTAATTAATTGATTGCTTCGATTAGATTAATTGAACACCATAATGTTGGAGCTTCGCGTTAGCGTAGTTTGTTTTTATTCCGAGTGTCGGATAATGGGCATTTGTTCTCAAGCCTCGAAAGATGGTGCTGTTCTTCGTGATTATAGAAAAATGAAATGCTTAGATTGAACCGAGTAAAAATGACTTATATTTTTTTAAATTTCACATATGAAATCAATCTTTGAAGAAAAACGGTATCTAGCTAGATTTTTAAATAAATAAATATATTTAGTATTAAAGTTAAACAAATTTAAAATTGACTTCTTAGGTTTTGACGCGTATAACTCATTGAAATCAAACACTCATGGATAAATAAACGCGTTATTTATTTTCACACAAAGAAACAATTAGTCACCCCGCAACCACGGCACCTGCAAAGGTGTTGAAACTTCGGGAAACTAAATAAACCACCTAAAATTAAATCATGGACTCTGAACTCGACTTTGTTGTGTAAATAAATAATGCGTTTATTATCTGTAAGTGTTTAATTTCAATAGACAAATTTAACTGATTTACATTGTGTAAGGAATTAATATTTAAATGATTTATTTTAGCACATTAATTATATATTAAAGTAACTACTACTAAGTTTCGTAGTTATCGTTGGTTTAATAATCGATTGTTCAATCGATTATTGACGTTAGTAGTAACTATTAAAGTGGCTAGTCTGTGGCTGTCAATTAATAGTCTGACTTTTCATACCTTTTTGGTCGCTGGCGGCATTCACTCGGGCAACGCGGTATTGTACGGTTGTCTGGCCATTTACTTAACGGTTACAATCTTCGAAAAGCTAATGGAATACCAAACTGCTGAAGTAAGTAGCATTGGCTGATTATTTTATTACTCTGAGTAAGTGTAGAGCTTGAAAAGGGTTAGGACTAGTAACTATTCTTATAAAACATGAAAACGATGTAAAATAAACGTTGTCAAGAAGTTAATTTTTGTATTATTTCACGGTCTCTAATAATTCAGAAGTGGGATAGGCAGGTATTCTTCCGAATCACTTGCTTATCCTGCCCACGTGATTTTACAGACCAAGCAAATGTTCGTTCCTTTTTACTTTAAATCTAGCAATAGGTATCGTGGTCGCCATTGGTTTTCATGTTTTATACTTCAGTTTAACAGAACGTATCAAAGTTTTTTTTTTTACCCCTGTATCAGTTTTGTTACGCATTTACTAAGATAATGTTAAAGTAAAAAAAAAAAGTGTAAGATTTATATTTTTGTAATATATGTGATGTGAGGGTCCAACTCAGACTTGACCGTTTTTGGACCTATATTATATATCTTTAGTGTACCTCTAGGGTTTCTAAGGGGGTCAAAATTTCATTATTTTTACGCTACGATGCTTACTTTTTGAGATATTAGCCATTTTAGTTAGAAATATAATAATGTTATGCTCTATGAAATCAAATTATTTTGCGTTTTTCTCCTTTTCATTCACCCGTATAGTTTTAATGTCAAATGTTTGAGACAAATATACAGAATTTATCGAAATAGAATTTGATCTCATGGTTACCCTTACGGTTGCGAGTTCTAGATATGGAGTACGGTGCTAAAGAAATATAAACTATCGATCATGATGGCGAAGGTGTGCATACCAACACGGAGACGGAGAACGCCACTGCTAGGTGCAGTACCCGTGGACGTTCTCGGCTGCGGTCGACTGGCTTGATAAGTGAGGGAGCGGAAGGGAGCCTGAAAGGTAGGCAAAGCCGCAAGCACTTATACAATAGATTAATATACTTATATAATGATAAATCTAGCCCCGTAATCCCGTTAAGCGGGAGGCCATCGCTTTTATGAGGGCGTCAGTTGAGAGACCCAAGCAGTATGGGCGTTTTTTGAAAACCGTTACGTAAAGGTTTTGAAGTTTCCATAACGTTATTAAAAGCCGTTTTCAGTTTTGGTTATCACTACCGCGGTTGACGAGGATTTGGCTACTTCAAAACGAATGAAAACTAAATCGCTGTTAGCTAACGTAACGCAAGTTTTTGTTTTAGTATTACGTAATTATGGTTATGACGTTATCTCTTCGTGCTTTTACTAGGTTAAGGACTAGTTTGTTAAAATTAAAATGTATGAACTATTAATTTTTAATGTAATGTGAATAGACGAGAAAATTAAAGCTTTTTTTTTGGCGCATTTAAAAATAGTTCTATTTACAATAATTTTTATTTCGAATTTTTTGATAACATTTCTGATAAAATTACAAAATTATTTGTTTTATTATTGCGTTTATAACTATTTTTGCGCATTTAACCGATCATGGCAGCGCGGTTTTCAATTTTGGTTGTATTGCGTTGGTTATGAGAAAAACGGTTTTATGTTTTGCGGTAAGGTTACGTTTTGGTATGAAATTCAAAACGGTTTTTAGTTATGTTTTGGTGAAACTTTCTCATGCGTACCGAGCAGGGAGTCATCGAGGCAACGTCTTAATGGCGGGGAGTCTCGATGGCAATGCTCTAGAGTTGATCTATATCTATTGAGTGTATATCGCAATGTAGTCGAGTTGATGATGTAAAAGGACGAACGTATCGTAGATTACGTAGAGGATCAAAGCATAAGTCATTCACGTAGCAGTTCTGAGGAATGCTCACAGAATAAATTTCGTAGCAGTCCGTATGGACGCCAACGTAACAAGAAACGCCATCCTAGTAGCAGTTCAAGTAATGATCGTTATTCAGATAATAAATGAAAAAAAAAAGAATTCTCGTTACCCTGACGTTAGTACGATTAGACAAGAGCTTGAAAGAAATAATAACATAGATATACCAAATAATATTTTAGATAACTTTTTAGACATCTAAAAGAGTATGAAGGGTCATACTTCCCCAAAGTTGCCCTTGAATAACGTTCTATTAGAATTTGACCCAATGTCTCAGGGTCAAACTGTGTTAATGTGGCTGACAAAAGTGGAGGAGTGTGCTGACATTATGGTTGGAGTGAAAAATAAATTATTTACTTTACTCTTCCAAAGCTAACTGGCGTAGCAAAATCCTGGTACCAGGGGCTCAGCACAGTCCTCTACTCTTGGTCTGAGTGGAAGAGAAAATTAGTAGAGTCCTTTCCTTGTCGCGATGGTTATGCAGAGTTGTTGACGGTTACGCTGGCAAAAAAGGCACGCTATGGGGAGTCGCTCGAACAGTATTTTTATGCTAAGATGAATTTATTGAATCGATGTAGTATTAAAGGTAGAAAAGCGGGCGATTGTATTTTAAATGGAATAGAGGATAGTGCTGTTCGCGTTGGCGCGCAGGCTGCTCAATTTTGTGAACCCGAACAATTGCTAATGCATTTAAAAACGGTTAAAATAGGTATTCTTAGGGATGCGGGGATAGGCAAAGACAGGATAAAAGAATCAGGGGTACAATCCTGCCCTCAGTTCTTCGAACGTTTCAACCAAGAAATTTATATGTTACAAGTGTAGTGATCATAAGAGTTGTCAATGTGCCAAACCATCATCTAAATGCAACAACTGTAAAAAAAGTAGGCCACATGAGTAAGTATTGTAGATGAGGGCGTAGCAATGACATTGTAAACAAGCAGGATGAAAAAACAAGTTTTTGAACTAGGGTCATCAGGGGAGTTTAATTCTAAATATATTTTTGACATTTTAGTCAATGATATACAAATATTGTATCATATTGATTTAGGTAGCCAATGCACGCTAATAAGAGTATATGAAACAAAAAAAAATTGAATCCGTTAATAGATACCATAGATTTACCTTTAATGAGAGCTATTGGAGGTTATCATGTGAAACCGTAAGGTAGGTCTAGGGCTAAGATATCCGTACAGGGAAAACGGGAAAACGTTGAAATACTTGTAGTTGAAGATCATGTTTAAAAATATCCTGATTTGTTGGGACATACATACGTTTACTGAGTTACCTAATATCTTGATCATTAAAACACTTGAACAACTGATTTTCAAAAGCACAATCCTAATAAATTAATTTTACGTGTCTGGGAGACAGTGACATTGACTTCGCGTGAAATAAGTTTAATAAAAGTCGACTCACATGATGGATATGAAGGTGGTGTGTATGTTAGTGGTCCTTTGAGAGGATGTAATAACCAAGAATATTACCTTTTCCCAGGGAATATTCATTTAAGTCTGGATTAGGTGTTGTTATCGTTTAGAACGCGTGCGATCAAGATTTAATTTTTGCTAAAGATACGTTAGTTATGCGAGCCAATCAGGTGACTGGTAACTGTAAAGTATATGCTGTGACTTTAGATAACGCTTACTCAGAAGACACTTTAGTTTTCGGGCACAACATTACTAGTGCAGAACGGGCCTTATTACGGTCGCTAGTGTTAAAATATAACTGTTGCTATTAATCAGGACTTAAAGATCTAGGTTTAACGAACGCGGGGGAGATGGTGATAGAGGTAGAGAATAGTGAGCCGGTTGTATACAGACCATATAGAATGTCCATTGCCGAGCGCAATGTTTCTAACGATATAGTTAGTGAAATGTTAGTTGCTGGTATTATTCGAGAATCTTCCTCACCATACGAGCCCTATTGCGCTCGTTAAAAAGTTACCGCGCCTTGAACAGACGGACAAAGAAAGATCATTATCCTCCACCCCGGGTTAAAGACCAGCCGGATAGGCACGCCGGTAACATATTGTTTACTTGTTTACATTTGGCATCAGGATATTACGAAATCGCTATCTTTTCCGTGTCTCAAGAGAAGACTGCGTTCATTACGCCGGATGGAGTGTATGAGTTTCCTCGAATGCCATTCGGTTTAGTGAACGCACCTTCCGTATTTCAAAAAACTATGAATCAAATATTAGCATAATCAAAAATAAATTATGCGCTTGTATATATGAATGACATATTGATTCCATCTCGTACGTTTGAAGAAGGTCTTAGTAGGCTCGAAGAAGACCTAATTCTTCTACAAAATGGGGGTCTCACTTTGATTCTAGTGGTAATAGGCCCGGCGCCCGAAAAACTGAGGCAGTATCTATGTTCCCAACCCCACGGAATCAGCACGAAGTAAGGCAATTTATCGGCCTGGCCGATTTTTTTTCAGAAGGTTTGTTCGTGATTTTACTGTTATCTGCAAACTATTGACGGACCTTTTAAAGAAAGATGGCACGTGGAAATGGCTGGAAGATCAAGAGCAAGCATTCAAATCATTAAAAGATGCTCTTGTTACCAGGCCGATTTCAGTCCTTTATGACCCTAAACGCGAATCGCAACTTCATACAGACGCGTGTAAATATGGGTAGCAGTAATCTTATTGCAAAAAGGCGATGAGGGTCTGTACAAAGCGGTCTCGTATTTTGGCCGTAAGACTACATCCGATGAACAACGGTTACATTCGTTCGAACTAGAAACTCTTGCTGCGGTAGATTCTTTCGATAGATTTCGCGCGTATTTAATAGGTATACCATTTAAAATATTAACTGATTGTAACGCGTTACGGACTACCTTAACGAAACGTGATTTAATTCCTCGTATCGCCCGTTGGTGGATACAATTAACTGAGTTTGATTGCGACATAGAGTATCGGCCCGGAACCGGCATGACCCATGTTGATGCTCTTAAGTCGAAATCCAGTAAGTAAAGCAAATATAGACAATCGTATTCTAGACGTACTTACCACTGAGATTGAAGATTGGATTGCGACCGTGCAATCCAGTGGCGATGTATTATCCCGTATTAAGCGAATATTATGCTGATCAGAGTCAGAGAAGGTTGTCGAAATTGTAAAAAAAAAATTATAAAGAACGGTAAGGTATATCGTATAACTGGTCTTAGTGGGGATGATGGTTTACGATAGGTTGTGCCGAAGGTAGCCCGATGGCAAGTAGCAGAGGTAAACCACTTTGGGTAGGATCCAACAGTCCTTCTGGTTTCCTAAAATGAGACGTTTTGTAAAGATGTATATGCGGGCGTGTTTTGAGTGCGAACAGCCAGGCGAATTGTAATTCGTCTATCCTATCCCAAAAGTCGAGATTCCTTTTCACACGATCCACGCTGATCATCTAGGCCCCTCCATACGTAGTAAGCGGGGCAACGTATATCTTCTCGTTATAATTTGTGGATTTACCAAACTCATTAATATTACGGCCTTTAAAAATACTAAATCGGCCACGTCAATAAGAGTTCTCAAGGAACACCTGAGTTATTTTGGTACACTGGTTAGGCTCATCACTGATCAAGGCATTTCATTCACAAGTAATGATTTCCGTTCGTTCTTGAAACCTTAAGGTGTCAAACACATTTTTAACGCAGTATCCACTCCGCGGGCCAATAGCCATGTAGGAAGATTCAAATGGACGCTTTGTCTACTAAGAGTCATGGTTAAGATGACAAAGGCTGGGATGAGCATATACCAGACATACAGATCGGGTTAAATACAACGAAACACGAAACCACAGGTTGTAGAAACAACATTAGTTGTAGGATTAAAAGTAGTTCCGAGAATATTCTCAATGAAGTTATTGATGAAACAGTAAACTGGGGAGCTTGATAATATTAGACATGAAGCGGGGGATCGAATCCGTATTGAACAAGCTAAAGATAAAACTAATTTCTATGCGAAACGTCTAATTAACTAACCCCTACGAAAAGACGTAGCTTTTTCAGTAGGAGACTTAGTAAGCGTTAAACGAAAAACGCCAAGTGACGCTAGGTCTAAGAAATTGGAAGTAAAATTCCAGGGACCCTACAGAATTAGGAAAGTCCTGCCAAATGACCGGTATTTAGTTGTAGATACAACTCTTACACAAAAAAGGGTAAACGTCATTATGAAAACGTGATAACGGTAGATAAACTAAAACCATGGCTTAGTTTTGATAATAATTACGGTAGTTCACAATCAGATAGCGACGAAAGTACTCATGAAGTCTTTGGTTCTTTATAGCTAGTACGACCGTTACTTTACCCTATGCTATTAATCTGTTTATTTTTACTGTCAAAGTTATTGTAACAAAATAAGTAACACTTGTTTATTTTTATAATTTGTTATCTATCTCCATTGAGATTGCATGATAATGTTCTATGACGTAAGTAGAATCATTTCATATTTTTATTTTATATCTTATAGAATCATTTCGTTTAGTGAAATTCTTTGAGTGTGTAGTTATTTGATAACTACATATTTGATTTATCATTAAATTTTTTCATTAATTAAAATAAAATCCAGAATTTAACTGTTCATTCAAAAAATAATAATGTGATTGATTATAATAGAAAATTTGGAAATAAGTTATTTATTTATAGTTTACTAAACCAACCTTAGACATTGGGACGTCATTTAGAATTGATCTCTTGGTCATCCTAGGTACCATTAATTAATAATGTTTAGGTTTTATAATTTAAAAGCAAAGGGACTTGCTTCAGCAGGATGGCCGAGCTGTAAGGAATTAATATTTAAATGATTTATTTTAGCACATTAATTATATATTAAAGTAACTACTACTAAGTTTCGTAGTTATCGTTGGTTTAATAATCGATTGTTCAATCGATTATTGACGTTAGTAGTAACTATTAAAGTGGCTAGTCTGTGGCTGTCAATTAATAGTCTGACTTTTCATACCTTTTTGGTCGCTGGCGGCATTCACTCGGGCAACGCGGTATTGTACGGTTGTCTGGCCATTTACTTAACGGTTACAATCTTCGAAAAGCTAATGGAATACCAAACTGCTGAAGTAAGTAGCATTGGCTGATTATTTTATTACTCTGAGTAAGTGTAGAGCTTGAAAAGGGTTAGGACTAGTAACTATTCTTATAAAACATGAAAACGATGTAAAATAAACGTTGTCAAGAAGTTAATTTTTGTATTATTTCACGGTCTCTAATAATTGTGACTTGGATCGTGTTTTTTCTGGCAACGACATTTTGCTACGATAACTGGACTTTGAGATCAACTCCGATTTAAATTTGTTGTACAAGGTATGTAACTGTAATATTATCTTTTATGTACGTAAACTTCATTTCATTTGAAAGTAATTCGACGGCCGCCACTTAAGGGTTCATCGGAGGTATTTTTTCCATTACAAAATGTAGAATATGTGTAAAAG
This sequence comes from Calamotropha paludella, assembly GCA_927399485.1. Lineage (NCBI taxonomy): Eukaryota > Metazoa > Arthropoda > Insecta > Lepidoptera > Crambidae > Calamotropha > Calamotropha paludella. Next base: position 10,984,613 of record OV656819.1, read on the forward strand.
AAAGAAAATTATAGCAAAACTAAAAAGCCAATTCCGCATATTCAAAAACATATTCAAATGAGAACAGATGTTTAAATGATTTATCTTTATTTTGAGCATTGAACACGGATAACCCTGGCCCGTCATCCTCTTCTTCGTTTTTGTCTTCGCCTATGAAAAAACGACCGAGACCTAGTCGCTTGACAGCAAATGAAAAGACTATAACATTGAATATTTACAAGTTTGTAGAAAAATCGATGACAACATATCCATATAAGTCTGATATATTAAAAAAAAACTGCGGAGATAATGGGAACTTCTCAAAGCACCATATCTAAAATATAACAATAAGTATTTAATTACGATAAACATTGAACTACAATAGGTACATAAAAACAGTAAAACACATAAAACATACTATTTATTTGCATGCATTGATATCGAATGGCAGCTTGTCGATATCGATATTGATAACTAATTTTAAGACTAAACTGTTCTGATTGTTTGTAATTTTATGGAGTTAATTTTTTTTTACCGGTAATTATCAATTTAAAAAAATCGGTAAATTTTTAGGCCTACCTAGGATTTATAAAAATTGTGAAACTGTGAAATTGTGCTTTAACTGTCACTAGAATAATTTTACTTAAGTTAACATAGTTAGCCAGCCTTAACTTACCCGAGACTATATATTTTGAAATATTTGAGATTTTTAGCAGTAAAGCCAACAATTTTTTTTATTATGTAGAATTACGTCCCGACAGCTGTTTGCCAACACTGACGAATTCGTTGTTCGGATCGCCTTATTATCAGTTATCATCATTCACAGGTATAATTATCACGTATTTATCTTTACCATACATCCATGACTAATTACCTATTCATTACATTACCTATGCGTCTTCGATTCATAATCGATTCAATTGAAGTAATCAATGAATTGAGAGATACTCTTGTATGGTCAATCACTATGCGAACACAGATTAGACAATTTTTTTCATTGGATAAATAATGTCACTTTTCGTCTTAAGTTTTTCAAATAAATTTTAAATATGTTAAACAAACTATGATCTTTGAAAGAAACTAGTGAGATACATGTTGAAACCTTCTTATTACTTATGAATGTGTTTTTATATCCATTTAGTGGCCGAAAGTGTGAGTATTTTCAATGAAACTGGTTTGTTTATATTTTTATTAAATTGGTTTGAGACAAGGTATATATCTTTTTATTTGGAATAAGTCCGTAAGTCCCGTACAAAAGATTAAAACTTTGTAAAAAGCTCAATCAGTCTTTATATAATTATTAACTAATTAACCTTTAGTCTATAACTAAATTCACCACTTCCCAATACCCCATAGGTAAATAAACGTATAAACTGACTATTGATCTCACCTAAATGGTGCTTAATAATTCACTTACCACATGCCCCTCCGGCCAAAGAAGGTCTTCGTCTAAGCAATCAGGTTTATATAGAGAGGGGTCTAAAACTCCAAGGTCCGCAGTGTTCGCTATAACAAAAGAAAACAGTACCGTTATTGTTGGAAGAATGCAGTGACGATGTTTTTACAACATTCAGTTTACTCAATGTTTGGAATGATAAAAAAGATTGGACTCGTACCTAATCTTGGAGATGTTATTTCAAATGCAAAATAGAAGTGAACTCAGTATGTAACATAAGAGATGCTTTCATGCAATTAAATCTTTTATCTACTCTAATACTATAATACAAAGATTCTAAAACTGAAAACAAAATGCTTATGACATACATTACGTACAGGCCAAAAATAATAAAAAAAAAGTTTCATTACGATACAGGTCTTGTATGGACACCTGTAACATAATATAACTTTTTTATCATAACGATACACCTATACAACCTCCAGCTGGACCAAGGAGGTTGAACCTCTACTTTAAAAAGGTTTCAATGAACGAGTCCTCGACGACCGACGCAACACGCATGCGCAATTGATGTTTGCACCTTGGCGCCAACATTTGACATTTAAATAAATTTGTTGTTATATTCAGCGTTTTATTTGCAATATTGTTTTACATATTATAGTATGAGAGTAGATAAAGTAGTGTATGACACTGTACATAACTTGGTCTTATAACACTCGTGTGATGCTATAAAAAAACTCGCCTACGGCTCGTTTTTTTAAAACACACTCATGTTATAAGAACCCTTATTATGCAACAGTATCATAAACTACTATTATCTACTCTAATACTATAATACAAAGATTCTAAAACTGAAAACAAAATGCTTATGACAAACATTACGTACAGGCCAAAAATAATAAAAAAAAAGTTTCATTACGATACAGGTCTTGTATGGACACCTGTAACATAATATAACTTTTTTTATCATAACGATACACCTATACAACCTCCATCTGGACCAAGGAGGTTGAACCTCTACTTTAAAAAGGTTTCAATGAACGAGTCCGTGACGACGCAACACGCATGCGCAATCGATATTTGCACCTTGGCGCCAACATTTGACATTTAAAAATTTGTTGTTATATTCAGCGTTTTATTTGCAATATTGTTTTACGTATTATAGTATGAAAGTAGATAAAGTAGTGTATGACACTATACATAACTTGGTCTTATAACACTCGTGTGATACTATAAAAAAACTCGCCTACGGCTCGTTTTTTTAAAACACACTCGTGTTATAAGAACCCTTATTATGCAACAGTATCATAAACTACTATATTTACTCCATGAGATTTTTAATATCAGCATGTAAGTCATTTGTATTCATTGTGTAATCTTTATTATTTATATTCTTTTGTCTACCTATTATGGGGGACTATATGAACCAGAACTTGTTACACATATTTTAAAAATAAATTATGAATAATAATTTGCTGCAATAAGATGGGTGGGCACTGAAATAAGTACTGCGTGAAATAACTTACAGAAAATTATTTTGACTCGATCCAAGTTTTTTAATATATTTTTTATGTATGCGTAGCTTTCACTATATGTTACATTGACATGAATTATCAGCTTTCTTAATTATGACATATTTATAAGCAACCAATATTACATTTAACCAGTTTATCGACACACTTAGTTAAAAGTAGATTTCAACATTCACGCATAAAAATCATTTAATGTTTCCTTCATTCATTTATTTGTTATAACATTATAATTCCAAAATCTGAGAAACAAATAAAACTTAAACTAAACTGAAAAAAAATTGTCTATATTTGATTTTTCAAGAAAAAGGTTACAAAAGAAAGCGCAACTATTTAAAATGTAAATTGCATGAAGAGGATCTGTGTCATAGTTTGTTTCATACTTAAGTTTACTCTTTATACTGCAGGATCTTACCACAACTTAAGAGTTATTTTAGAATGTATAAATTTCTACGACACCACTAAGGGCAGAATTCTCACGACAAAGTGGGTGCTTAATCTTTATCGCTTGTAAGTTTCAACAATATTTTTTAATTGTGTCTCCTCTTAAAACTCATAACTTGCAAATTGGATAAGTAGTAAAGTATACTATCAGAAATATCATGCATATATTTTTAATGAAACATCTTTTAATTGTGCGTTTTTGGTTACGCAACATTGAATTGTTATAGCAACAAAAATAATTTTAATAGGTTATTTTAATAAAATCGCTTGTAGTCTGAATGTAAGAGAACGGTTCTAATAAATATTGATAACGGATTTTATACAAAAAGTATTCTTGCTCGTTACATTAACGTAGACAGGTACTCGTAATGTCTTATATCAGCATCAAGTGAAAATGCTACAAAGGCACAATATTGAAAAGAGATTTCAGAGAGTTTTTAACTTAACATAAGTTCGAAAATAGAAGAGCAAAAAAGGTAGGATCAGGAATATATATTCTTTCATTTATTTCATTTTTGGTAATTCTTTGCACTACTTATATTTTTATCTATTTTTGTGAGGTTCGCTTAAACAATTGTTAGTATGTGCGATATCATTGCAGAGGTTTAGCAACTTTTCAAAAGGCCAGACATTGAAGAATGACCAAAAATATTATAATAAAATAAGCCGTTGGTACCACCCGCAATCATCACCACGCATCAGTCCTCACTAGGCTTTCGTGGAGTATTAATGACACAGTCACCCTGGAATGTCTCCATCGGTAGGGAAAGTAGGGTATTGAGCAAAAGGGACAATAATAAGCTAATGATAATAATCTATCGTCTTCTATTCTGTTCTGTTACGTCTTTCTGTCAAGATTTTATGTCCACACCGGTTTGTGTAGGTTTATAGTTTTTTGTTTATATGAGTGAAGTTTTTTCCGATTAAAAGTTCGGTCAATGCCTTTAATGCGAGTGTTAGTATTGAAAATTGATATCTCAGATGTAATATCTATCGAATTAGTTGGTAAATAAATTGATCCCATTCAACTTGCCCTCTATATTCTATTTAGCCTCCTTTTCCCTTTTACTTCTGCGTTCGTCGGTCGTCGAAACCGTTGAATGAGACAGTTAATTTAATTTTCGATATTTCAATACACAAGCACTCTATCTAATATAATCTTGAAAGCATTTGGTGACGAATTCACTTATATACAGAACTAAATTAAACCGAATAGAATTACGAGACTCCAAAACGAAATTACCTTGTGCTATTGCCTAAAAGTTTTGAGGCAGGCAGTTTTGTGCATGTTTTACTAATATTACCTACATAGTAAAAAATGCACAGAACTGCCTGCCTCAAAATTTTTAGGCAATATTTAGGAGAATTTATGATTTGGAAGAAGGTGAAATATTATGTTTTTTTTTTAATAGCAAAAGGTATGTAAGACACATCTGTCTTGTTATATCTTATAATAAAAGTAAGATTCAAAGTAAACTGCTATACTGCCAATAGACATACTCACAGCTCCCTCAAGTATTTGTTGAGGTAACGTATACTTTTTTTAACAAAAAAGGCAGACCTGCAGTGTAATTCTATAAAATATAATCTCACCATAGAGTTTCTGTTGTTAGAATTTCTGACATTCCTTAAATATCCACGGTGATGTTGCAGAAGAAAATAATTAAAATACAGTTAATAATGGATAAATTTAACTATTTACATACAATCTCGACATCGAAGTTCTGAAATTCTCCATCGCTTAACATTGTAATAATAAAAGAATTAAATATTGCTAAACATATTATATCGAAAAAGAATATTTATTTAAGTTATTTAATAAATACATAGAATGTTTGCCGAAGTTTTAATGGAAGCCTTATCTCGCACTCCACATGAAAAATATTAATGATCGCAAAGAAATGTGTTTGTACCTCTCGTATGATTGAGACGTATTTTTTTTATTGAACCTTTGAAGAATTGTGCAGAAAGTATTTTTTTATTCATTACTTATTACTGACTTTACCGGTAATTTGAGTTAAGAATAATAATTGTATCGTTATTTTGCATGGAATTATAATAATATTCGTTTTATTTAATTATTTGCATAAGTAACATCAAGTTTTACCTTTTTTTTGAATATAGCCTTATATACTTATTCCGACTGAACTACATTCTATTCGACATGAATATCAGCGCTCGAGTTCTTAAAAGGAAAGTTTTTTCAGCTTACGAGTAATACAAACAATATTTCAGTAACCGATGTCAAAAAAAGCATTACAATGATCCAATAAAAGTAAAATGGAATAAAAAAGAAAATAGAAATGAACAAAAGAAAACGTGAGTTCATTATCTACATCATCGAAATACATTTTCATCGTTAAAGATATATTTTCTTTTCACAACCATTTCTACTGATTCTCTTCAGGGAACTGTATTCTAAGACTTCGTTTGGTAGATAATCGTCAATTTGCGTTCGATCGTTTGAATATCACAGGAAGCTATTACGTTTTTCATTCTCATATGATCTTTATTTGAATGAGCCCTTTTGATTTTATAAGCAAGTCAACATTATTCTGAACTATTACGTTTTATTTTTACAACATTCAAGTTATTTGGGCAAAGAACTGTTGTAACTCAAATAGTAGGGTGTGTAATCTCCTCCCTATTTTTTATTGAATTAAAACAAGGTTTTTAGGCTGTTTTCTGCTATAAAATATGAAATAAATCTGAGAGAAATATTTTTTTTTGTTGTAAGCCCAGAAAATCTTGATGAAAAGTAAAATGATAGACTGTAAAATAAAATAATATCTGTTGGGTAAGTTATAAGTCTAGAAAGCGTATGGTCAGGTTGTAGACATAAAGGTAAAAAACAATTCGACTACTTTGAGAAACAAGTGCGGTAGATTTACGCTTGCTAATCTGAGAATTCATGTTGTCTTTGAACATCTACTGAAATTATAAGGAAGTTCGGATTACAATTAAAAATTTCCTTTGAAATTTAAAGGTTATTTTCAACTTTATTATAAAACGTTAAATGATACACTAATTTGTCGATCAATAAATACCAGTAAAAGCTTTCTTACTAAAAAAGACCTCGTCAGATCATTGTCCTGAATTTATGTGTATTTTTAAATTTATAACACTATAAATTAGAAGGAAATACAGATGCGCTGTGTCATCATAGTTCAATGAAAGTTAAATATTACCTATATTGCGAGAGATAACCTATAATAAATTCCTATAAGTACTAATTGATTTATTTCTGCAAAGTTACACATTACTTAAGTCAAGAATTCTTGCAACGACAATTTTAATTCACAAACGTCTTTCTTTTCATAAATAGCATTTTAATACATATAAATCTTTCAAAATAAAAATAATGATAAATATTGAATATAATAAAAAGAAACGATTAGAATTACGCTATTTTTACCTACGTTTTTTCCATATGTTCAGAACGGGCGCCTGAAATGACGTTTACGAAATTATATATCGTTACCTTACATAATCAATATAAATCTAATTATTATATTTTCATGATTGCATTAATTTAAATAAAATAATACGCAAAATACTAAAAATGTTGTAAGCCCAAAAATGACTAAAAATGAAGAAATATGAAAAGGGTACCTTATGCCAAATAAATACAATTTTAATTAATTCTGCTTTATGTGAAACCCTTTTAAACATAATTATGAATTGTTTACTCTCGTCAGTAGCAGAATTAAAAAAAGCTTCGTTAGAAACCACAGGAGAAATTCCAAGTTAAAACGAATTTCATTTATTTGAAATGAGCATCAGCCATAACTTTATGTCACCCTAACCCCAATGTTTCATCAATTAATAATGAACTTTATTTACTGAATTTTCAATCCAGAGTAACATGTGGCGAATGATATACTTGGCTAGTGAAAACATAATGTTTTTCTTCAAAATTCAACAATACGCAATATTCTTGTAATGCTTAAAAATTTTGATATGTTTAAAATGTTTAAAATTTTGTTAGCTACCATCAGATAATGTACTGGTTCTAACAGATAATAATATATTTGTTTTCAAAGCGAATAAACAGTAAATGGTTTTGTGTATTTACAGTGACGGAATGGAATCCCAAAAAAGGAGGTTGATGTTTCGAGTAGATTGCCGATAATGTGCTCAAAAATAAATTATATAAAAATATTAATTCAGAAAATGTTGCTTGTTTCCTCTTATTAAAAATAATGATTTACGGGATGATATAAGGATAACGAATTTAATACTAATAATTGCAGTACACGTGTTTTTGCAAATAATTTTCGACTAAAATCAGTAATTCATTTAAAGATTGTATTATCGAGGAACAATACTTTTACTATTTCTTTGTGTAGATGGAGATTTTTTTTAAGAATGAATTACTTCTGACCGTTAACCAATACATTTTTGTTATGTTACAGAAAATGACGCAACTGTCTCCTCGCAACTCCTTTAAATGAAACAGGTGTTATTCGCTGAGATAGGGCTCCCTTATTTGTTTTTTGATATTCTATTTTACAGAGTTATTAACTGATTGTTTTCGTATCTATGTTAAATAACAACATAGATACGAAAACATTCATCGTGCTGTTAAGTTCAATAGGTGCTTTTTTCTTTCTTACTTTCTTTTTGACGTGACAACGTCTTATAAATTGGTTTGCCGGGTGACACTTCAAGAAACTGCGTTACGCTCCGCTCACGTTATGCGCTTACAATGAGAGCGAGTGAGAGGCACGCGTCCCTTCCACTCGGGCATGGTTAGCCCGCCTAAGAGCGAGAGAGACAGACATAAAAAGTGGAAGGGACGCGTGCCTATAAATTAATGTTTTAAATATAATTCTTTGTATAAATAAATGTTTTAAATTGTTACTATTATTTCATCCTTCTTCCTACTATACGAATGAATATTCACATTAAAATTATTTTACCACTCAAAGTCGTTGTCACGTAAAACTTTCGCCCGTATACCGACTTTACAGGCAACCAACCAGTTTTTTTCGACTAAGTTATTCCAATCGTTGCCTACTGAGAGGTTCCAAGTATAACGCATGTTCAGAGCAACGTTAAAAAAATCGGTTTTAGATAATTGTAGTCCTGTCTCATTTGTTCAATGCTTAAATTCATGTTTTTGTAATTAAAGTTATCACGTGATTTATAGCTGTATCATGTTTAAATCCGTCTATCCATACATGAATTCGGCTGACATTATCCATTAAATTAACTAAATATTTATCTAACACCCACACCATTCTAAATAGTATATCCATCAACTAGCTGCCAGAACCCATTTAGTTGGGTTATACCCCGTGAAATTGCTTCACCGCAAGTTTCTGTATAGCTACATTGGATAAACAACCTTGGTTGTATAGGTATGGAAAGGTTTATCAAGCAAACACAACATATTAACGAGGAGGTATTTTTATAAAAACTACCACTAGAGTGCGTGATCGCTCTTTCATATCATTGCTCAAAATTTAAATTTGCCTGACACTTCTTCTTTTGAGGAGAAGACAACACAATGAAATTTTTTTTTGCAAAAGGACATAGATCGGCTGCCATAAAAACTTGAACCTAGGGTGAAACAAATAAGTGTAGTCTTATTTAATCGCAAAGCAATCCTGAAAACTTGGCTGTTTTTATCAATTTAAGAACAGGTAATTATTTTTAAAGTATGGTATTCAAATTTTCAAGGTATGTTACACTTTTTAAGCAGTTACAGCGCGACATCTGACGACTATCGTAACCATGGAACAGTAAAAAGAGATCGTAACTATGTTATAAGAGAGAGTGAAGAAATCGGATTTTGTGGTATCTTGATTTTTATCATTTCTTTAGGCGGAATATAACTGGTATAATAAACTTATTCAAGTTCTTAGATTTTTATCGTTTTACATCTCAACTTAAAAACTCATTTTTTTCCACTTTAACATCATCGTAGCGCATTTAATGATGTGCTCAGAATGAGTAATTGCAGGTTTTGAATACGCTTGTAATAAATGGAAAAAGTTTCCGGACAATCTGTTTTACTTGTCCCTGTCGCAAATTTAAGCCAAATTTAAGCGTGATATTAAATACCTCACGATATTTTTATAATACCATCACGTTATAGGCTTCTTATAATTCAATGCATTTTTAATTTTGAGCCCTAATTTATTAAAAGTTCCAAGAGTATTACTTACAGATGATTAAGGCATAAGTTTAGTTCACAGTTATTTATCTCTAAATTATTGTCAGTATTCTGAAATGCTTACCAATAAGATTAAAGCTGATCAAATTGAAATCCAATTGCTACTCGATACTTGTAAAATACTCATTTTTTATTAGCTGACGCGCGATACTATCCGAAGCCATAACAATTTGATGTCAATTAGCCTAATATTTTAGTGACTTTCATTATCATGATAATCACTACAGAAACAATAAGGTGAAAAAAATATTTTGTTTTTCTTTTTTTTGCATTCACAAAGCAATATAAATACGCGTGTAAAAAGACAACAAAGCCTCCGAGCCCTCAGGTGGGACTCGAACCCACGACTTTTCGCTATCCGAGCGAGTGCTCTGACCACTGAGCTACCGAGACGCTGGCAAACGTGCCGAAATTTACAAACGTATTTCAACTTCTACTATGAGCTAGTATCGTTTCACCAATGTCCAACGCTAACTACCTTCAACATCGAAAGTAATATTATAACAAATATTAAACAATCGATTAAGATGGAACCAGCTATAATTATGTTTTCTTTTTTTTTACATTCACAATGCAATATTTGTATAAGGTATAAAATACGTGTGTAAAAAACAACTAAGCCTCCGAGCCCTCAGGTGGGATCCGAACCCACGACCTTTCGCTATCCGGGCGAGTGCTCTAACACTGGCAAACGTGTCGACATTTACAAACGTATTTCGATACCTCCAACGCAAATGGTCGTAACATTTTTTATATAAAATTCGATTTGCTACCTATTATATTTACATTAATAATATTATAATTTCAAAATTAAGATATTTATTTCAATAAATACATTTACTTAATAATAACCCGCTACGGGTAGGCAAGTCCAAAGTTTCAAGCAATAAATATATATCAGCTTGTAAAAGTCATGAAAAATAATCGTATCTTATCGATACGACCTTATGCGTGGGAGGTGTCGATTTCAACTTATACTATGAGCTAGTATCGTTCCGCCAATGTTGAATGCTAACTAACTTTAATATAAAATACTCCTCGTCCAAAGCTACCCCACCGTTAAAATATTGAATACGTAATGTAACAACAATATTTTATATTTTAGAATAATTCATTTGTGCTAGTGAAAATCTATACTACTGGAATGCATGAGTTGTCAGATTTCACTGACTCAACATCTTAATAGCTTCAAGCTCTAGCCATTGAACTATTAAGATAAAACTCTAAGGTGAAATTGCTTATCGATATTGCGCGAATAAGTCAAGTTTATTGGTTTGTGCTGTTTGCGAGAGTGCGCAAAAATATAATAAAATAAAACATGAAAAGAAAAGGATTTTCGTAATGTCATTTTATAATTCCTATTAATGATATCTTATTATGCCAATAGACAATGTATATATAGACAAACTAAAACGTGCGAATGCTAGCAATATAATGCGCTTAGGTCGGTGTAGTTACAGAGTTTTAATTCGACCATATGTTGAGTAACCTCAAGAGTCTGCTTAGCCACTTTGAAATAGGGTCTGATCATGTTAGAAAGTCGTAAAACGTCGTTATTAACACATAGATTATATGGATCTATATTAAGAAATCCGATTTTAGACGCAGCGGGTATCGCAAAAACGAAATTTAAATAATGTGGTGTGCTTACAAATGTATCCCAAAGATATTCTGAGAGGATTTCTGTTAATCTTGTATATGCAGGGTGACCCTAGTTTTCGCTTTAGTACAAAGTAAAACATTTCTTTCTGGCATAGCTATTTTAAATTAACGCCCCTTGATGTCGAAGTGTACTTTGAATTGATTTTCAGAATGCAAAACCGAACGATTTTTACTTTTTTTAAATAAATTATTTCAATGAAATACCATTTATTTCATATAAATAGATTTATTCTAAGACAATAGTGCCAGCTTATTTATTTTATACAGAAATTCGAAATTATGTTCAAATAGATCAGCTTAATAATAGTCACCCACTGTCAGCCGAGATTTCCGTTAGTTCAATTGGCACTGTATCTTTAAAGTTTTCTTAACAAAACTACAAATGAATTCTAATTATTTATTGATAATTATAAGACAATGATAACTTAATCTTCACAAATCTATGTGAGAATGCAATTTGTAGTAGGAGACCTGTATTACAGATTGCTATTATGTATCACAGTTTATATTTTTATGTTAAAATTAATCCGTTATTAATTTGTCCGTTTGTCATTACTTTCAAAGCCTATCACCATATTAATGTGAAGTGAGCGAGACGGACAGCCCTTATAAGCTTCGGTGGCACAGTTATATGAACATTTCGTTTTGAATATAGTTGGTTAGTAAGTTTTCAGTTACATTAATTTATATACTAATAGTTTGTTTTCAGAACAAACAAAACAGAAAATTGTGGTTAATCTAATTTAATTTATCAAATCTAAATTGATACGTAGCTTGATGTAACCAGAGCCTTAATTTTGATAGATATTAAGAGCTTTTTCAAGACCATTTCTTTACGTTGAAATTTGCAATTGCCTGACTCAATAAATTATACATTTTGCAAGGAAAGTAATTATTTATTTGTTTCGACCAATAAACTTGACCGATTTTTTTTAATTGGTCGCCACTCCTATAACCACACCTTTGATTGCGGTCGTATTATTCATTGATATAAGATATTACAAGGGATTTTTAGTTTCTTAAACAGAGAAGTGGCGTGTACAATCACCGTTTCGAATATTTGTTCAGGTTCAAATTTTCAGGCATAACCAAAATAAGTAAAAATATCAGAACAGATAGAATTTGTACGTTAAAACCATTATTGGACAGGTCAGGAACATTCATAAAGGCAAATAAAATTCACCGGAGAGGTGGCCCAAAAAAATGGCTGGCTGGTAATGATGAAGAGTAATAAGTGTTTTCATAAATTAGAATACATCAAGTTTAAATATTTTCTTATGTTATGTCCCATATTTTCATAATTAAACTTTAACTAACTCATAATAAAACATTGAATCTAACTAGCACACCGAGAGTTCCAAATAATTTAGTGTGTAGATTGTTCGCCTAAAACAGATGTAAAATGTCGAAATTTTTTACTAATTTTTTTAAAGTCGGCATAAGTAAGACTTACTAAGCCATGCATGCCAGGCGACAACCAGCTGTTTAATTTTAATAAATACGTAGTAATATACAAACTGAAAAAAAACCTAGATTGTTTATACAGAATTTCTAAATATATCCTACCTTCATGTAAATCATTTGAAAATGTATGTAAAACATTTTCACATTTGCTTTTACAATATTTGACTATTTTTGCCAGTGTACCATAAATACATGTGGTCTCCAAAGATGGATTGCGGTCTGACTTAAGTTGACAACTAAAATTCAAGTAGGGTCAACTAAAACCCCGAAAATGTACTTTGTGTTTTGTGTCTAATGGATGTATGTGTGTATGATAATTTTTCAATTACATATTCTGTTTACAAGAAATACACAAACGTTTTTATGAATGAATTTATCAATAATAAGCACCCTGGCATGTTTTCTTATATTCATATAAGCAATTTTATGATATTAAAAAAAAACAAATTTAATACAATATCCCAACCCGAGTAATACATTGATTAGTCTCTTTTTTGCCTATATATTTCTGTAAATGGACAGAACATTTATTTTCATCTAAAGAAATCAAAGAAGTAATCTTTTACATAGAACATTACATCGCGAATTATCGGCCTTTTTAAAGTGATACTGTAATTCAGTTCAATCAGAGATTATAAATTTTCTTGGGGCCTAAAATAATGTTAATCTATAAACTACATTTTTTTTTATTGCAAAACCAATAACACATACTATAAAATAGAATAGGTGTTATTATTAAAAAAGCCTCGAAGTTTTTAAATGCAGAATAAAAACATTTTCCTTAAAACGAATATACCTTAATTTAGGTAGACTCAAATATATAGTTGATAAAATAAACAACGAGTTGATACACAACATGTGCCTACACGTTGCTAATTTAATGTAAGATATATCTCACGTAACACAATGTGTGCAACCGCGTATAATATAACTTTACGTTGGAAATTTCACTTCTTGTTGCTCTTCGTGTATATTTTTCATAATTTTATTCCATTAAATGAAATAATTATTTTAATTGCTCTGTTGTCAGACAATTATTAAGGGATTGTTAAGTTTACTTTATACAAATGTTTGTAAAGAAAACATACTGAAAAAAATGTTTTTATATTAGTATTGTTTCATCAAATTGTTATAAATTTACAGTCTTAATTTTTTTATGATAGCTACTTGCTATCAATCTCGTTTATGCTCTGCTAATAATAATCAACCAGTAATAATGGATTGCTAACATATCTTCCCACTTTCACGCAGCTCCTAATTTTAATGTAGCTACAAATTTAATTCATTAAAAGTTTATTTGGTAACGAAAGTAATACAAAAGGAAGACAGCCGCGTAGGGTGTAACTTTGTAGCGTCAAGTATTTAATTAAGTGCAACTTGGCTATTGTACGATTGTCGCGCTTCCAAATTTTAAAGTGACGCAACAGTGAGAACTGCGAAGGTTTACACAAAATGATTTAGGCTGTAGTAATCTAAATTATAGATACATTTACATATTAACTATATAGGGCTAATCTTATATAGAAACTATTATGAAATATAATTGTTAAGAATTTGTTTACTTGTAAAATAAGAAATGATTTTAAATAATTTTGAAATACTTTTATTTAAAATTTTAATAATTCATCTTTTCTAAATTCTGTTCGGGTAGATTCTGTTTGGTACTGAACAATATGAAGCAATTATCATAAATAACAACACCGATCGCTATACGTTAGAAATTGCAAACAAATTGCTTACTTGAAAGTGTTTTCTCTTCATAATATAAGGCCATTGTCTTAATGAAGTCGCTTGTTCCAATAAAACAACTTAGTTGTGAAATTATTCAGTAACTATACATTTTATTTAAAGCTCTGGTAGAAAAGTCGAAGTCAAAAACTTGCAGAAAACATTTAAATCTAATGTAGTGCTCGCAGATTTAATAAAACAAGATCAGGTATTTATTTTATAGAACCTTCAGTTAAGATCTCGCAATGATTCTTTACAAAATAATTTAGAAAATACAGTAATATTTGCAGTTTCAAATTAAGCGCGAAACTTCAAGTCGTCAATTAATGTTTACTATTGTTTGATCACTTATTACATTTTTACGCCTATGCCAAATTTTAATAAAAACACTTTTACCGGATTGTCATACTTATTTTATATACAAAGCTCACTCTCCCATTAATAAGCATGATTAATCTGTGAATCCAATTTTTCATGATAGAAAACCGTTAAGCTTTACTATTTTTACTTCTATTACAAATTTACTGTTAATTTTTAAACTAATGTATTAAAAAGCGGGCCGTGAAAAGATGTGTGGTTGTATTTATTCCGTGGAGGTCAGCGGCTAATGGTATTAAGTGTAATGGATGACATAGAGCATGGAGTCGTATGAAGTGTCATCCGTTGGTAACAGTTTCCATGGGAGTTTTGAATCTATATGTTTCATATGTAGAATAGTGTACGACGTCTTTTTTACTGTAATCAAAAGTGTTACTTATGACAAGCTAAGATCAATTTCACGTTACCTTGACTAGAACACGTAACTGTGAAGTGTTTGCTTAGTATGTTCGTTAACGCAGTTAATTGCAAACCATGATATTGACAGAACGTCAACCGTGTAACGTGATTTCTAAGTGTAATGTTAGTTAGGCATAACGTAATTTGACTAAACATTAAATATTGTACTGAAAGATTCATGCACTCCGAAATTAAAAAGATTGTTGATTAAAAATTAAGTTTGTTTAAAAATTAAGAAACTTATTTAGGTTAAACAACAGCAGACTAATTAATGGGATCAGCTTCTGACTTGCATTAACATTATATTTTAATGTTTTTTTTTTCATTTTGCTGGATTTATTCCGATTTAGGACATAGGATAGCTGTTATTTTAATTTATAACACAGCGACGCGTGGTCGAGTCAGTTAGTATATATATGAAAATTCCATTTCACAGTGTTTGACCGCAGTGAGTTCTAAAAGTACTCAACTGAGTTTGATGTTTTTTTTTCATTTTACCGGATTTGTTCCGACTAAGGACATAGGATAGATTTCATTTAAATTTACAATTAAAAGAGCGGCAATGTGTGATCGGATCCGTTAGTATTAAATATACTATTTTAAGTATACAATAATATATTTAACTACAGGACGAGAATAATCTGCAGGTACACACTGAACTAACTGAAATATACATTGACAGGAAAAATTGTTTTATAACACATGATAACTAACAAAATGTTACAAGGTAAATGACAGACTCATACAAACTTAATATACTGTTTTATACCAGCAAATTTGTCAGGTGCACTTGACAAGTAAGGCGATAAAGAGACTTAAAACCAAATTGCATTGAGCTGGAATTTGGAAACTAAATCGGTATGATGAGCTGGTGCTTAAAAAATAAGGTAACTACTAGAGCAAAGGTCAAGTTGATGATAGACACCAGAAACTGAAGCTTAGACTTTAACTATTCTGAAAAAAAAAAGGTTTTAAAAAGAATTTTAAAGAAGGCACAAACAACTTGCAGGTTCCTACGGTAAGCAGCCAATTGCGATGCTGGCGGAAAGCAGAAACATTGTGGTATTTATGTAGACCGAAGATGAAACGTATGCAGTTGTTAATTTGATCCTGATTATCTAGAGTTGAGCTAAGATCATTATAACCAACATTCGTAGATACTGCACTGACGAAGTTTTAGACGGGGGAAAGATCTTAACTTGACATATCATAATATATAAATGTCCTTGATATAACGCAAAGGATAATCTTGCATAAATTATTTTTAGCGAAAGAATTGGAAGAGAAATTATTTCAAACGGAGGAAGCCATGGAAGAAATTTCGAATAGTAAAATGTTTGATTGCATTGATTACAGTACGAGGAGTACAGCGATTGATGAAAAATTATTTAGATCTTCAGAAGAGAAGGTGGAAGTTATAAAACATGCTACTTAAAAAGTATCATGGTATACATTAAGGTCACACATCTGATTGATGGCCAGTCAATTTCATTCGCATTAGAATTCAGCTTCTCTATTAGAAAAATTTCGCATCCGCACGAAATTGGTTTTTGACTTCCGAGCTTTTACTTTGTAGACAGTTTATCATGTACGCAGGGAGCGAAAAATTGGGTATACATTCTTAAAAAGGCGAAACAAATACTACACTATTTTCGGAAACTAATTTGTGTTTATACGTCTGATCATCTTAGAACAAATTAAGAGTCACAGAAATAATATGTTTTTGCGTTATTAATGATAATGATGAATCTTTGGTGAAATTTGGGATGAAACTTCCATTAGGTTTTATACTAAATAGGCAGGCGCTTGATCACTATCTCGCCTGAGAGTAAGCGACGATGCGATCTAGGATGTGACGCGTCTGCCTTGAAGACACCTATATATTCGTGACTTGAAGACCCCTAAATTGTATTTGTCAGGAAACACTGATTCAGGCAAATAATTCCACTCCTTAGCGGTACGTATCACAAAATTGGAACTAAAACGCTTAGTGCGACTCTTCAGTATATCAATGTATACCGAAGAAAAAAAATAGTTCTGTATGAAACTTGTTAAACACGATTATGATTCGCCTCAAAAGAAAAACCTTTATTGGTATTTTAGACAAGAATATTTACTGGTTATTCGAATTTGATAAGAATTGACCCTGGCAATTCTACGTGAAATTTAAAAATTATAAAGTTTCTTAGGTTTTCAAAATACTTATCATAACTCTCCTTTTACACCTGCATTTTAAATGTACTATTATTTTTATGAATGCCGGAGCACTTCCTTGAGCAACACCAAATCATGTTACCTATTGAGTAGGTGAGTAAGAACAAAGGCATTCACGTGTCTTCCAAAATGTGGGTCCATTTTGGAAGACACGTGAATGCCTTTGTACTTTCCATAAAGGAATGTAATATTTCTAATGCATTTTTTTAATCCAATGTTATATTGTTAATTAGAAAAATAGAAAAAGATAGTGTTAAAAACATCTTTTAAATCCATCTATATCACTAAAAAAAATATTGCTCTCGTCAAGTTACCTGAATGTCATGACATATCATGAGTACTATAAAATCTATGAAGGAATTTATTAAACTGTTCAGTTTTTTTTCTATAATCTTGGGAACGTAACTTCCAAAATCACATTTTCTATGTTAACAAATCTGATCAGTTTTATATAAGAATAGCCAAAGCTACAGAAAATAAAGAATTGTTAGGCCAAATAGTTATTTTCAACGGTTTTTATTACTTATAGAATTTTAAATAGACCTAAGTACAGATATTGCGTAAAAAGTATGTTAGACAACTAATACTCGCGCTTACAAAACTTATTAACTAGTCGGTGTTAATAATGTATACAAAGCCTATTTGAGCCTATTTTAATAGAACCTTCGTTAGACAGACAGAGTTATTAATAGATACATAATAAGCACAAAGATAGGATTTGTTAAATTACTGTTACACAAAGCTTAGTTAACATAGAGATTCTATAATCCCCCGATGAATTATTAAACATTTAATTAATCGAAATTAAATGTTATGATACTTATAGTTCCCAATAAAGGTAAATGATTTCAAAAATAGCAGCCTCTTTTAACCTTTAACACGGATATTTTTATGTCAAAGTTGATTATTTTAATGGATGACGATGCCATATTGGAGGATCCATAAATAACAAGGCCATATAAATGAAGTGACTAGCTCAAATAATGTCTTTGTAAAATAAAATTAAAAATAAAATTTAATAATTTAAAATAGGTTCAGATACACAATCTACTGAAAGTATTACTGAGATTTACTATCACATATTTAACCGTTTGCGAATCCCGGTAAAACGATAAAATTGATTGTCTGTAAAGTAGGTTTACGGACGATAATTTTACGTGATAACGTCATAAGAAAACATTGATGAAAAATTGCATACTTTTTGAATTGAATTAAATTACGATCACTGAATTATTATTATTTTGTATAATACAATGAAGGAGTTAATTACAAATTACATTTTTTCTACAAATTAACATTTATTTGCATATTTCAAATATTTCTTTACTTAAATTATACAGATGAATTACAAGTACCAATGTGCTATTTACAATTTATTTACAACTTGTAAACATCTGTGATAGTTAGGATCCTCCGCATAATATTTTTTAAGTTAAAATTGTTACATAACCTATTATTACTGCACTCGCCGACTGATGCTACTTTTTTAATAATCAAAGAACAAATATATGAGATTAAATCACTAATAAAATTCTTAACATGCAAGAATTAATTATCTTTTTTGCCGCAATTGTTGTTGTAATGTATAACGGAAACTACATTAACTTTTCACTTGACTATATATACAGTTTACAAAACAGTTCACGTGTAGGTTGTGTCTTGCCGCTGTCTCTCTTCTACTCGAACACATCGGCCGATGGAGTGAAAGAGAGATAGATGCGTCACAAGCCGAACGCTCAGGTGGAACGTGACAATGATGTAACGAGACAATGAGGGAACGCGACAAAAAATCATACCTTTTCGTGCGTGCAACCGGCATTCGATATATAAGACGTTATCACTTCAAAAGAACAGTAACATATTCTAAAGAACAAATAAATTAATATAAATTTAAGGTAATAAGTACAAAAGGGTATTCAACTGAAAATGATATTTAAATAAAAATACCAAAAGAAATTTCCGTCTTTCAATTTTTAATTTAAATTAAATTTAATTTTATACCGGTTCTACGGGAGAACAAGAAACTGACAGGAAAAGGACTTGAGTATAATTAACTCTGTTTAATATTAAAAAGAATTTTCTGTTCGTCGATTCGCTAATATAAAATTTACCAAAGTTATTTTTAATATAAGAAAACACATTGTTTTGCATTTTTTACAGTGCAGTAGTTAGTTTTGTTTAAATAACTTATTCTGCAGCAGTGATAATATGAATTCTTAAATAACCACTACTAATATGGACCTGTATTAGAATACCAATTAGGTTATTTAATACCTCATATTGTTTTAATAAACTGGGCGTTATTAGTAATGATTGAAGGGAATATAGATTATGTATTTAATGTGAGGTTATTTCTATCTGATTTGGAAGTGTTCGTTAGCGTTATGATCAAATTTCAAACAACTAGTCGATTTAAACATTAATTCCTACGTTAATACATAATAATATTTTGTTACAATTACCATCGCTATTACAATACTTTTGTTGGCCCTTGTCCTTCTAAAGTAAAAGTGAAGTAATACTAAAATATATTATTTTATTACATTCGCAGCAGTTAACAATTCAAAACAGCGTTGTCCATTGATTTTTTGAGAAACTTTTAATAATAATAACAATATTTTTCACATTTACACCAATTAGCCCAGCTCAAAGTAAGCACTGTAACGTTTGTGTTTTAGATATTAGGGTAACGGATAAACATACATATACTATACTTAGATATTAAATATTTATAGAAATTTATATAAATATCTATGACTCAGGTACCAATGCTCGTATTACAAACATCTGCCTCTTTCTGGACTTGAACACAGGACCTTCGATGCGAAAGGCAGGCTATTGCCCATTTTATTATGTATCACTCAGTACTTACTTTGTCAGTAGTGCATTCGAACGTGAAGATATAATGTTTGTAATAATCATTTTTAAAGGAGAAGAAACACTACTTCGCATTACATTTATTAAAAGTACTCACTGAAAGAATTCGAGCGGTGTTGGGTTGGCACAGGTGGGCACAGTATTTCACTACCCATACTGCTCACACTTACGACGTCCCGTAGTTCGCCAAGCGATGATGAGCGAAACGACGGCAGCGAGAAGTTCACCTCTTTTGTCCTGTTTAACAAAACAAAAACATTGCGTGGATAAAGAACATTATAATTTATATATTTTTGTTATTTTATTTAACTGCTAGGCTTTTGAATCTATTATTCATCTTTGATATTATAATACTTCTTCTGTATTATTCCAATATTCTTTCATGAATATTAATGTGCTTAAACTTTTTATACTGAGAAAATATGTTGTTCTGGAAAACCGAGAAAATATGTTGTTCGGGAAAATTTACAAAGACGTTGATTCGAATGGGTTGATAAATATTATATCTTTTCTGTGATATTTATTGGCATAAGGAATACTTTTAATAAAAAATATCTTTTTTAAAATCAATAAAGGTTTTTTGTAAATATTGATTTTTAATAGATATTCGAAATATAAATTTTAATTCAAATTAATTAATTATTTTTTATTATGTCTGTTGTACCCCCGAAATAGAAATACGTTAACTGAATCAAATCTTTTTTCTTTTTAAATTATAACCCCCTACTGATTCAAAGAATGACTTAGTCTCTTCACTCGTTATGCGATGCAATCGTACAATATTGCGAAGATTGTCGGCTTCAATCGTATGTACGTCCTGGAGTAATGCGGCCGATTTTCGTGGACCAAGGTCCCCGGATTGGTAGTTTTTACCCATTTTGAAAAATATCAACTTTTATGAGACATTTCATAGTGTTTCATAGAAATTATGATTTCATGAACTAGATCTGTATTCTTCTACATTCCTGTTTTTACGTACGGATAATTTAATAGCATTTCAACCAACCATAAACTGTAAAATTTTCTTGATATTCAACCCCATGTGTTGGATTTTAAGCTGAAAATAAAATTAATCATTTTGTTCAGCTTAATATGATGTACGTTAAGAACTGTATAGTCTATGGATAGAAAAGAAATAGAAAGAAAAGAACAGAAAAACCATCGTATAAAAAATAAGTCAGAAAATCTATAAAAAAAAATAAAGAAGAGGATGATGTATTGCAATATATTTAAGAGGTAATAAATGTGGACGAATGAATAGCTTACATGTTACAGAAATGTGTGTATTAAAATAAAGTATTTCACAGATTTATAAACATTGGTTTGGGGGAAAAGTAATTTCGATCTCAAAAAAATTTACATACATTATCTGTAGACACTGGGTTTTCGCCGCCCAATTAGAAACCTCGCATTCGAAATCATGACGTTGAATATTTGTATATTATGTATTTAATTTCACACATACATTTTGGTCACGATGCAGTGCTAAACTTGTTAAAAAAAATCTTTTAGTAACCAAATGCTCTAAAAATCTCTAGCTCCTCTATTCCGGAAGACATGTTAAGTCATTGGTATTTAAACCTCTTCCACCGTTAACCTCTACCATCGCCGTGAGGTGCCGCGTGGTGGGTTTCTAGACTATTCTCTCTACCAAGTTTCCCCCCTAGGAAAGGTTTGTTGCCCCTGAAATAGGGGCAACAAACCTTTACTAATAACAATGATTACAAAGGGGGATGCTGTGGAATTCCGATGGAAGATGTATAGAGGTAAATGGCGATTATGTTTAAAATAAATTATTGTTATTATTTATTTGTTACCTTCTCACCAATAAGTCTCGCTGATGTACGCCATGTAAGACTCGTGTTATGAATACCATGGTAACGAATAGACGGAGTTGTTAGACTGTGCACGGTCTAACAACTCCTGATGATTCTGAGTGTGGGGGCGAAACACGTGTAGAGTAGTTGGTGAAGTTGCCGGTGTCTGCGGTTCCTGCATTTATTTGCGGGCGGGCGGGTGGTGCACACTGCTTGAGTTTTGCGGAAGTAAGCTACATATTTTTATTTTACTAAAGGATATGGACTTTCGCCAAGTAACGCCTGACCTATCAAATACTTATATATAGTTATTCACATATAAAGAAATATTCAAAAATGCCCATGACTCAAGTACAAAAATATCGCACAAATAAAATATTAATATCCTTATTTTAATGCCTTTTCTTGACTACAAATTTTCAATTTACCTTCGTATTACTGTCACTCCTATTGCTTAGTTAAAATAATTACAAAAAGCAAACCCCTTTCCAGAGATTTGCAAATGCAAAATTGAAGTTATTCATCAATAAGGGATCACGTGTAAATAGCAATGTGTTCTACTAGTTGCATTCCTCCGTACATTTGAATCGTTATCGCAGGACATGAAGACGTATACGCGATTTGATATCGATGAGATCTGAGGGTGATTTCATTAATTTGTTCGATTTTGTCAGAAACATTATCTTGCCGATATCAATACGATCAATACGAGCAATCAATGCAATTCTGTGTCGCGTCGCTTTATGATAAATAGTTCTTTACTTTCAATCTGAAACACTTACCAAAACCATAACACTTAAATAAAATATTACATTTTGTCTGCAGCAGAAGTAAAAGAAGAACTTTAACAAGAATACAAACATTGGAAAAAACAATAAAAGCGGCGCTTAAGTTCATTTCCCGTTTCTTTGGGGAATAATCTTTGTCTCAAAGTTTTATTTAATTAAAACTTGGCCTATTTATGTGTTTTTACAGCTATCGAAGTTTCTTTGTTTACTTTGTTAAAGTTAATTATAAGATTTTTTCAGTTGTAATTTAAATAATTGGGGTGTTTACTCCGAATAATAGTATTAAAATTGTTGGAAATCAAATATTTATATAACTGTTATTGTAAGCAAATGTTATTGATATAACTAATTTAATTGCGTTATATAAGTTTTAAAGTCTCTGTTTTCAGTAAATTCCGGTATCTAGACGACCTTTCCGTATACGATGACGACGGTAGGTTTATGAATTTATAGAAAAATATTATTATGATTAGTATTATTATTATTTAAAACAAGAATATTAACTTTGGTTTGTGAGCGTTTCGTGTCAATAGGTTACATGCACCAAAGCTGACGGTATTAGTAAATTCGCAAGGGTCTACACTTAGGGTCATTGGTTACAGGTACTGAAACTTAGTGCTTTTGTTTTGATAATAATTTTAGCATTTTTA
Source organism: Calamotropha paludella (assembly GCA_927399485.1). NCBI lineage: Eukaryota > Metazoa > Arthropoda > Insecta > Lepidoptera > Crambidae > Calamotropha > Calamotropha paludella. Next base: position 11,008,119 of record OV656819.1, read on the forward strand.
CCATTAAACTGCTTGTTTTCATATCTTGAGCAGAGACTCAAACTATCAACCTTTCGCCCTAACAGACCTGTTGAATTTATTCGTATTTCTAATGTTAAGTGTCAGTGCTATCTCTTCATATTCTAGTAAATTAGCCTACAACCTCGAATGTAACATTCTTACAAGTGTCCAACAATCTGTAAAGGAGAAATAATAACGTAATCATTCTATTTGCTTATGATGCCAGCATTTAATATCTAAAGCAAAATATTGCTTTTGAAACGCAATATTAGCGCTGCTTTTAGTCTGAGATTTGGTGATATTTTTATGTTACGTTATTCTCAGTTTCATTTGTATGTTTATTAATTTACCATATTAAAAGCATGTTACATCTAATTGATGAAAAAATAGCAAAGAAATCCAAATAGGTTTATAACAAGGCCCTTTATTAGCGTTTGGATTATTTAATCTTATTATTATAATTAGGTACTTCATAAATATGACACAATGATCTATTTCTTTACAAGGACTACAGTAGCTGCATTCTAAAGTCTCAAAAAACTATTTATTCAATATAGATCTTAAATTTTTCGCGCTCTTCGTGTAGAATTTGCTTTAAATGATCCTACGAGAAAGTTAAGGGTGAAAGCTTTTTTAAAGTTGTTGTTGAAAAGTTTTAATTTAAATTATTTTTTTCAAATTGAATGTGAACTGGTAAAATTTTACATAGCTACGTAAGATAATTTAATTTGTTAATGTTTTTCCTTACAATTTTTTAATTATTTGTGATTGGAATTTATAAATTTGGTTAGTGTATATTTCGTAAATTCATCCACAGCTACTTAACACCAGCAAGACATGCGTTATATAAAATCACTTTTATCTTAAACTTCGATTCGATCTTTCAATATGGTTTGTCATATAAATATGACACAATGGCGATTGTTACTACTGCTCTTTGGTTAAGGCAAAATTTACTTACGGTAAACACAGCCAAAACTAACTTTATGTGTTTTACCATAAATAGTAGAACACAACCACACATCAACTACAATCTTAAGGTTCATAGTTGCGACCGCACTCATAACAATTGCAATTGTCCTATCATATCCAGGGTTGCCTGCACCAAATACCTTTTTTTTTTTTTTTTTTTTTTTTTCTCCGACAAGAAATGCTCCTTACGCATACTCCACTGCTTGGGTAGACAGCGGGGTTATGTGGGGCTCTCCTTCGATCACCCGCCCGACAACGACAACGACGAAGTCCAGCGGGTGAACGAAGGTATACCCACTAAAACTCGTCGTTGTGCCTTCACACTGTCCTGCAGCCTTGTGGGTCCCTTTGTCGGAAGCACCACTTTGGCTGGACAGCCGGCCCGCTACGGGCCCCTTCTCTGTCGGACGATGCCTAGGCACAAGTTAGGCATCATCCGACACCCTCCGAATGGCGCTGAACAGCGGGTCTACCCACCTACGCCGCAGCGCCTTCCGCTTTGTCCATTAGGGGTCTTCCCTTCGTTAAAGGACTTTGACCCCTACCGGTCTACCATCTCCCAGCACCTTCCTCAGCAGAGGAGGGGTGGACACAGCGTGCTCCTGTTTCTCATCCACCGTAGGCTCATTCGAGAGAGGGGTTCTCCCTCAAACTGTGATGCGCGCCGCAAACCGACGCCATCTTTTGCCCGGGCGTCTCCTTCTGATGAGCGCCGCGTTGGCGTCACCCTCTCTCTCTCTCTCGGCGGCCTCGCAGAAGGCGGCCGCCGCCTTCCATGACCTGTCGCTATCCAGCATGGCTTTGACCAAGCTGGGCAGTGAGAGGTCCCGCCCAACCACTGCCACCAGGGTGCTCCGCTGCGGAGCCCACGCCGGGCACACCTCTAGGGTGTGCTGAGCGGTGTCCTCCGCAGCACCGCATCCATGGCATTGCGGAGCTGGCTCCCTTCCAATCCTGTGCAGGTACTTCCCAAAGCAGCCATGCCCGGAAAGTACCTGCGTCAGCTTGTACGTCGCCGACCCATGCTTTCGCTGGCACCACTCCCGCAGCACCGGACCAACCGCGTCGAGCGTTCTCCTCCCATACTCTTCATTTTGGAGCAACTGTTCCCATTCCGACAACAACGCCTCTTCAGCACTCTCTCTGACTCGACGCAGTTCCTCCGGCGCCAGTCTTTCCTCTCTCTCTTCCGCTGCCTTCTTTTGCAGGTAAACCTCCCTGAGGACCCGAGCTTCAAGCTCCCATGGAGGTCTACCTGCCAAAACGCATGCGCCTGCCCCCGAAATTGTGCGGTATCCCCTCACCAGCCTCGTCGCGATGACTCGCTGTACCCTCCGCAGTTTAAGCCGATTCTGGCTTCCAAGAGAGCCCGCCCAGATAGGCGCCCCGTATAGCGCCATACTACGCAACACTCCTGCAAACAATCTCCGGCAGTTCAACTCTGGGCCGCCGATGTTCGGCAGGAGTTTGCTTAATGCGCCCGCAGTGCTCTCCAGCCTAGGGGCCAGCTCCTTGAAATGTTGGCGAAAGTTCCACCGCGCATCAAGGACTAGCCCCAGGTATTTGAAATAAGGCCGTACTGGGATCTCCACTCCGTCCACCATTAATTGCGCTCCTGCTGGGGGGCCTCTCCGAGGTCTGTGAAAATAAACGACCTCAGTCTTCCCCACCGCAACCTCAAGCCCCAGCATACGGACTCTCTCTATCACAAAAGCCGTACCCAGTTTCGCCAGCCGCATGGCCTGCTCAAAGTTGCTGCCCCGCGCAGTGACTAGCGTGTCATCTGCGTAGCACATCACCTCCATCCCGACAAACGGTACATCCCTTAAGAGCCAATCATAGCCCAAGTTCCACAGGAGCGGGCCCAGAACCGACCCCTGTGGAACACCGCAGGCCATGACTCTCTCCTCTACGCGACCTGCTGAATCCGTGAAGACTATCCGCCGGCCCTGCAGATAGTCCTCAATGATTCTAACGAGATATGGGGGGAGCCTATGGTACCGTAGCGCCCGCCTGATCACATCATATGGAAGGGTGTTGAAGGCGTTCTTTATATCTAAAGAAACCGCAACAACACCCTCGCCACGCCCCTCTGCACAAACCACCTCCTTCCTTAGCGCCGCAATGGCGTCAATGGTGGACCTCTTTTTCCGGAATCCGAATTGGTTCCCGGAGAGATTCGGGCCCACTTCCTCTAGATGTTGGACGATTCGGTCTGCTATCACTCTTTCGAGGATCTTCCCGAGCTCGTCCAGCAGAACAATCGGTCGATAGGCCGACGGGGACTCCGCCGGTCTCCCCTCTTTCCTAAGGAGGCACAAAATTCCCCTTTTCCACTCGCGCGGGAACTCCCCCGTCTCCAGGCATGTATTGTAAACATCCTGGAGGAGCTCCTTAGTGTGCTCCAGGACTAGGGGAATTATCCTCCCCGGAACGCCATCGGGACCTGGCGCCTTGCGCTTGCCCTTCAGCCTATAGACTACTCCCTCAAGTTCGGCGTCTGTTATTAGGAAAAATCCCAAGCCCCTTTCCGGTGACGGAGACGGGGGGGCAGCCAAGAATTCCGCAATAGACGCTGGCTCTGCAGGAAATAAACCCGCCACCACCTCATCAAGGAGCGCTGGATCCAGGGTTTCGGTTGCAGGAGCCTGGTACCGGAGCTTTCTTCTTACCATCCGATAGGGACGGCCCCACGGGTCCTTGTCCAGGGAGGACAGAAATTCGCCCCAGGCCTGGTCCTTCGCTTTCCGGATGGCAACCTCCAACATCTTCTTTGCCTCCTTGTGGGCCTCATGACGCCGCTCCTCTTCTCCTTGGATGTGGGTCTGCCGTCTCCTGCACCGCTGCAGGGCCCGGCGAGCTCCCAGGCAGGTCGCCCTTAGAGCATCTAGCTCACCAGACCACCAATAAACCCTCCTCTTCTTGGGGGCTCGGCCAGCACGCGGCATGGAGGCATCACAGATGGCGGTGAAGGACGCCACCAAGCCTCGTACCCTCTCCTCAAGCGGGAGGTTTACGACATCGAACGCGTCGCGCCTCCATGAGTCCACCACTGCCGCTTCTACAGCCAACTCCGAATTGAGTTTGGTGGCGGCCCATCTTGAAAATCGTGTTTGCGTCCCACCTTCCCGTGTACCACCATCAACTATCGGCCTCAACATGACCTCGTAGCGGATGTACGGGTGATCAGACATTGACTCCATGTCCGACAGTACCCGCCATCCTCCCACCCCGGCTGCCAGCGCTGGGGTGGAGAATGTAAGGTCGACGCGTGAGCCCCCGTTGCCTCGCACACAAGTAAAGGCGGTGCCCCTATTGAGCACCACCAAACCCAGTGCAGTCGCCCACCCGAGCACCTCGACACCCTTCGGCTTAGTGTCAGGAGACCCCCACGCGGTGTGCTTCGCGTTGAAGTCTCCCGCTACCAAAATTTGCCTCGGGGCGAGTCGTCTTACCACCCCATCTAGACTGTTTAGCCACTGTCGGAGCTCTGCTATTGGCCTATTTGGCGAAAAATATGCACCGACTATTGTATTATTCCCCCAACTAACCGCAACAAATCCCGGCCCCTTCTCCAGTACAGCAAAGGGGGGGGAATGTGCAGCCGTTGTAGGGACGACCACCGCCACCATATCATCCAGTGACCCTGCCCAGTTATCCCTCTGTGGCACACAGTAGGGCTCGGACACAATTCCGACATCAATGGACCACTCCGCAAGGTGCTGCATGAACAAATCCTGCGCACCTGCACAGTGGTTAATGTTCGCCTGGAGAAAATTGGCGTACTGCCGTCTGGGCATTATGGAAGTACGTCAGTTGTCTCCATGGCCGCAGCCCCCCTGGTTTGAGCTCTGAATGTGCAGGGCACTGGCATTCCCCGAACCATCGATGGCCTACAAAACGTGCTTCCCATAACATGGTCAGCAGGTTTCTTCGCCTCCAAGCACGCCGCACAATTTGGCGGCGCCACACAGCCCTCCACCTTGTGACCCTTTTTCCCGCAGCAATAGCACAATTTGCTGCGGTCAGTGCCTCCCGGGCACAGCATGCTCGTATGTCCGAGCCGCATGCAGCGGAAACACCTGAGAGGAAGAGGGTCCAACGCACGAATCTGTGCCACACTCCACCCAACCATAACCCGGACTCCACCTACCAAAACTTTTGCGGCCTCCACTGGAGACTTGACAATGGTCCAGCCCAAACCGCCCGGTCCCGCTTTGATATTGCCGACTTTAATTTGCTCCGGTGGACACCCTCCCCTGCAAGCCAGCGCCTCCTGCAAGTCGACTGGCTCCACCGAGTCGTCCAGACCCCCTACACGCAGCTCAATGCACTTTGTGGGTCTGGACACTACCGCCACCCCTTCCAAAACTTCCCTCAATTTGGCCGCAAGGCCGTCCGCCTTTTGGGCGTTGTCGGCCCCTGCCACCTCTATGAGGCGGGCTCCCGTCTGAGTTGTCTTGACTTTAATATCGTCAATGCCCAACTCAGACAATTTAATCCCTCTCTTGGCTTTCGCTATCGCTTCCGCATACGTAATGCCGCTCCCAGCTGTTGCTGCGGGGATAGTGAGAACTACCGCCGCAGTCTTTGGGGGGTTTAGTTTAGGCCCCCTACTCGCCCCCCTGGCAGGCGCCTCAGCCCGCTGCTTCGCAGGTTGACCCACAGGCGCTCTCGCTGTCTCTAGCGCAATCTTGGCCGCCTCTTCCTCCTTTTTAGCTTTGCGCTTCGCCTTTTTCTTGGCGCTTTTGCCAACGGCTTGCTTCCAAGGGTTGTTAGCCACTACGTCCCTTCCATCTGTCGTTGGGTTCCTTACTTGTTCTAGTGGCCTAGAGGGGCCCGCCACTGCAGAAGGTGAGCGTTGTTCCTCCGCGGCCCTTCTCCTATCTGCTGCAAGCGACGGCCTCCTGATTGGGGTTTTATTCCTAACCAAAGGGGCCAATATAGCAGCCATCGTCCTTTGAACGTCCCCCATTATTTCCTGCCTGAACCGTTCTAGCAGCTCTACATTTGACACTGCTCCACCATTCACCCTGTCCTTTTCCATCCCTGTTTCAGCGCACTCCATAGGAGATCGTTCCACTACTTGCTGCTTAGCTTTGGCGGCCTCCCTGAGCGCTTTAACCTCCTTCCTTAGTTTCTCATTTTCACTCTCCAGCCTCATAGAATTCTGCCTTAGAATTCTATTTTCCTCCGAGGTTGGGAGTTTCCTCCACTTCTCCACCAGCCCTATCACTTTCTCACTGTTAAAATCTTAAAATCTTCTTTTTCAGGTCTCCCTTCATAGCTTTATAGCCTTCCATGTCTTGGGCTATGAGCTTAAGGCAGACCTTTACTCCCTCGTAAAACTGTTTCGAGGTCTCCTCAGCTGACTGAGCTGTCCGCAAGGAGTCCATCGAATCATTCCCCTGCGAAGAGGCCGACGATGTCTTCGACTTCCTCCCTCTACTCTTGCGGCCTACCGAGCCGCCCTTCTCTTCCTCACTACTCTCTCCTTCCTTCTTCTTTCGGAATTGCTCCTTTCCACTTCTGCCTTCTTCTAGTCTCATTATTTTTAGTTCCAGTCTTCTGCCGGACCCTTCCCTGTCCACATCCGGCCCTTCCACTTCTTCTCCCTTCCTTTTTCGCGATGCAGCCGCGCTGCTATCTCTACTCGACATCCCGTCAAAAACCGAGCTGTCGTCCCCATAGTCTCCGTCAGACAGCCCGTCGGCATAAAACCTAGTGGCCATCTTTCAGAGAGCACAGAAAACAAACAACACAACACGCAAATTCACAACAATCTCAATTCTTATTCGACACAGGTAACAATCCGGTGGATGGTGTTGGCCGAAACTGGGCACTGCGTTACCGTGCACCAGCTCGTTTCCAGGACGCGCCGCGGGGAGGCCACCATCCAGCGCCCCACTGCACCAAATACCTGGGTGTCATGATTGATGACCGATTATCATATAGAGTTAATAGCTAGCAGAATCAGGAAGATGATATGGGTCTTCAAAAATCTTAGAAATTCAGCTAGCATAGATCTTCTAACTAAAGTCTATGTTGCTCTTGCACAGTCGGTCAATCAAATTTCTTGAAGCAGAGCGTGCGCAGAGACTACTTATCAAAGTCATGTACTTCAGAAAACTTAAATTCTCAACACATGCTCTCTATTCCTTGGCGGATGTACTGACAGTTAGGCAGTTGTATATACTGCATATTGTGCTAAATAAACACAAAAAACTATCAATAAATTATGAAATATTAAAAAAAAGAAGAAATTACAATGTTGTTAAAGTTAATAAATATAAAACCCATTTTGCAATGCAGCAATACACTAATCAATCTTCACACATTTACAATAAAATAAATAAAATTCTTGAAATATATACTAAGTCAAACTTTGAATGTCAGAAATTTGTAACTATTTATCTTAAGAAATTGAGCTATGACGAAACGGAGAACATAATTGTAAATCTTAATAAATAAATGAAAACATAAAATCATATTAAGTATATATGGTTGGTAGTTACTGTAGTTGTTACTGAAATAATAATTTTATTTATCACAAAAATGTACGGTTGAAGCTAGCTTTCACTGTTCAAATTAACTTTAAATTTGTAATTTGTAAAAAGCAAACAGTTATACCTAGTTCAATAGTATTGTATACACTAAGAATAATTAAATTAAACTTATCATTGTTAAGTAGGTAGTTAATCCATAAGCTTATTTACCTTAATTTGTTAAGGGAGAGTGGCTGCTCCTGGCACAAGTGTCAAGTCACTTAAAAGGAGCAAGTCAACCTCTGCTGTTGTTAACTTAGTTATGGAAATAAACATTTTTTCATTTTTTTTTTCATTTTTTTTTTCATATAAGATAGCACTGAAAATTAAAAAAAAATTAACAACCAGAAAATTGACACATTTTCTATGAACTAAGTTTATCATCGACAAAATTCATATGAAAACTCTAAGGATATAATTTTATTGATTTTTAAACCAATATAAGTATGAGGATACACTTTTTTATGATTTAGCAGTTCCAAGCACTATCTCTGAATGGATGGAGTTAGGTATCTCTGAATGGATGGAATTATGGAGTTAGTTTGTGATAGGTCAAAAGATTTTTAATAAGTATATCTGACCAGCGTATAAGGGTACGTTTTACGTAGTTATTACGTTTTGTTAGGATTTATAAATAATTCAGAAGCATGACACTATTTGATTAAGGCGTTAAAGTAGCATTGCTGTTTGTAAATAGGCGTCGTCAGCAAATTGGAAACACCCACGATTTCTTTTACGTACCTTTAATATATAAGAAATTGAAGTGATATATTAGAATAAAACACTTTTTTACGGATTCTTGCGCATTTTTTATTTTATATTTAATCCTGATGTTTCGACTCCTTTACAGGAGCCGTGATCACAGGATGACTAAGATAATGGTTGTCATGTATTTTCTACTATATTCACAATATTTTAATCGGGCACGCTCCTAATTATTAACATTATTTTATGTAAAAAAAAGTGTTTTATTCTAATGTGTAATGTGCGTGGATGTGTAAGAACTAAATATGAAAAAATCATGTAAAACTGAATATACGTACTCTTATCTGTGAATAATATTAATACTCAAGACTAACTCAATTAGTATAGACCAACGTTCTGTAGAGTCATTCAGTTAACAAAAAAATAATAAAACAATGTTGATATAAATAAGGAAAAGAATCGTTTGTTATACAGAACTAAATTTCTTATACCTGACATTTGAAATACCAGGAATGCTCTTTCAGTATTATTCGCTTTTGAATAGATCCAACCCATCAGTGAATAACGTCCGTAAGATTTCTAAATATAGAAAAATATGCCTTTGTCGGTTTGCCACCCCTCGAACCGTAATGGTTTTTTAAGTAATTATTCCTCAAGGATTTGAATGAATTTGAATTGAATGTCAATGTTTAAGTCAAAAGTAATCATGAACTTTCGTAATATTTTTCGTTCATCACTTTAAATGTACTCACTTATAGTAGTAATATCCAAGGTATATTAAATCTAAATCATCCTTTATGAGCCACCAGACATGGTTATAAAAGAAAAAACAAACCAGATGTTCCATTAAATAAATTTGTACGAGTATATAAGAATTCTGTCCCTCTTATATGGATAAGATAACTTAGGACAAACACAGAATATTGAATTTATCTTCAAGAACGGTACTCCCTTTATACACTCAATTCAATTAAATTTCAAATTAACACTGAAGCATAACACAATTTTTTAGGCCAAATATCGTAGAAATAATCAATATTTAGTAATGGAGGAACGACTAATAAAATAAAGTATAACAACAACTTTCATTATAATAAAGCGGTGACATGATTAATTATGTGCGTTATAAAAACAATAACAAATATGTGTAGGTACTTATAGGTACTTAAAAAATCAAAACTGAAAAAGAAAACTAAAAAGTATATTTAAGTTTACTACAGTTAAAAAAAAGTATATTTAAGTTTACTACAGTATATAAATGAAGAGAAATTTCAGAAGAAGCTCAGCGGTCAGAGTAGTCGCCCGGATAGCGAAAGGTCGTGGGTTCGAATCCCATCTGAGGGCTCGGAGGCGTAGTTGTTTTTTACACACGTATTTTTTATCTTATCTCGAAGATAAATTTTATTTTATTTGAGAAAGAAAACCGAGAGGTACAATATTAAATGTATTATGAGATTAATTTTAAGGCCTTAAGAGAGTAATAATACGGTAGATCATATGAAAAGGTAAATGGCAATCCTTTTTCAGCTATTTCTTTCAAAAATCCTTCGACTAAGCAAAATATTTGTAGGTACAATATAAATTATTTTGTTTGTCAAAACAATCAATATAGGCCAATGTAAAATTAATTATAAATTAAACTATTGATTAGATAATAACATAACTTTAGAACAAATAAAGTCGCCTTTGCTGTAGTCATAAATCATGTCTTTATTCAAATGTTTATCTATACTCTTACAACTGTAATAAAATTAACTTATAAATTAAAAAAAGTGAACTAAATAGAAGAGTAACATGAATCTATAATCTAAGAACACAAATTTGTTGTTTGTGTGTTTGTATGTCCGCTCTTTTTCCATTGTATAAAATGAAAAAATTAACTACAGTGACATTTTTCATATATGTTCATAGTATAGGCATATTTTAGGTTCACAATTACCGGGGCGCTGGATGGTGGCCTCCCCGCGGCGCGTCCTGGAAACGAGCTGGTGCACGGTAACGCAGTGCCCAGTTTCGGCGAACACCATCCACAAGTGATTGATACCTGTCTGAAGGCGAGAATATTGCGATTGTTACGATTTGCGTTGCGTCAGAGAGGGAAGTTTTAAATAGTTAGGCATTTGGTCTTACAAGAACTGTTCGCAAGTGAGCCGTCCAGGAAAACGAACGCACTCTTTTCTCTCAGTTTTGAGAGAACTGTAAGCAGAATTTTTCTGGTACCGCTCCCGTCCTTTTTAGGGTGTGCGGCAGCAGGGGAGTGTTGTGGGAGTAGTATCCATATTTCAAGACCGTCTGGACAACGTTTCGTCGTACCGACGTTCAGAGAGTGGGATTTCCGTCGACACCGTCGACGTCAAGAGCTGTTTGTGGTGAATAAAACGTACCAAATTTGTAGTGTTAGGATTTGTGTCAGTTGGTCGACAAGGGTCGACGAGTTTAGGGTTAATAAATTTCTCTTAGGCCAGGCTTAAAAGTCTCGCCCTATCGGGAGTTTTCACGGCATCGAAGGGCGCCAGCAGGCGACCCTAAGTGCCATAAACATGTACGGGGAAGAGATGAGCGCGGAGAAGTCGGATTCGGACATGATGCTCTCAGTAGACTCCAGCGCCTCAGAGAACGGCGATATCGGTAGGGATTGCGTCGGAAAGAAGCGGAAACGTGTCCGCAACAAGAAGAACGCCAGTGAATCTTCGGGGGAGTCAGTGGAGTCTGTTGTGAGGGCTCCGTCAAAGAAGGTATCCAAGGGAAAGGCGAGCAACGCCAAAGGAATCAAGGGTGCCTCAGGGAAAGGACCTGGGCACAGTGAAGGTTTAAGTGAGGCGAAGGCGGCCTTAAGAGACCGCGAGGAGGAGGACGATTCGTGGGAAGACTGTGAATTTTCGGAAAGGGAACCGGTGATCAGGAAAGCGGCTGACAACATGGGTCCTAAGCAGTACATGAAGGAGACTGCTGCAACCCCTATACCTGTAAGCTTAGATGTTGGGATGCAACTCTCTGGGATGACTAGCGAAGATTTCTATGGGGCGACAGCGTCTCAACTGACCTTAGTCCAGCAAGCGCTGAATGAGTCGAGGAACATGAAGAAAAATCTCAAGGGACAGATTGAAAGCGCCAGTAGCGTTATAAAAAAGCTGGCTGGCAAGTGGAGACGCCTGAGTGCCACAGAAGAAACGCGGAGACTCACGGCTGATAATAGGAGGCTAAACCGTACGGTTGCTCAACTAGCGACTGAGGTCAAAGCGCTAAGGAAAGAGTTAGAGGAGAAAAACGCTGAAGTGAAGAGGCGAAAATCGGCGAACACCACGAAGGAGGCGGGCTCCTCGGAACCGGTAACGATAGGCCAACAAATGCAAGAATTCCAAAGGTGGATCCAGGAATATGGTTCAGAACTCAAGCGGAACCTGCTTGAAGTCACCGGAAACAGGCTGGAGGCTCGAATACAGGGCCTGATGAAGGATGGACGTATTGGTCCAGAGACGGTTCGGCGCCCGCCGCTGGCATCAGGCGGCAAAAGGCAGGCGCAACAACTTACCGTGAGAACAGAAACCGCTCAGACCAGCTCAACGAGCCCTCAGGAGACGGTAGCAGCCACATCTGCCCAGGAGATCGCCATTGTGGGAGAGCTACCTTGGAACAGGGTTGTAGGCAAGAAGGGGAAAAAGACGAGGAACCCTGCATCAGATGTACAGGGCACGGAACAGAAAAAGGTAACGCAGCCTGAAAAGCCCCGGGCTCAACCTCAAAGAGGGCCAAAACTAACCCCGCCAAAATCGGCGGCGGTGGTTCTAACAATTCCGGAGGAGTTGGCAGTACAGGGGACTACCTACGCATCGGTCATTGCGAAGGCCAAGAAAGAGGTAAAATTGGCGGAGTTAGGAATAGCTGACATCAAGGTTAAATCCACATTCACAGGAGCGAGGATGATAGAGGTGATCGGCGAGGACCATACCAAAAAGGCGGATATTCTGGCCGATAAACTCAAGGCAGTGTTACAAGGTATGGCGATGGTCTCCAGACCGGTGAGGTGCGCAGACCTGCGGGTCACCGGTCTGGATGACTCGGTTGACAAGGAGGAGTTGCAGACAGCTGTGGCCAACAAAGGTGGGTGCCCTGCTGACCAAGTTAATGTCGGCCCCTTTAAGATGGGGCCCGACGGACTGAGCTGGGCTATGGTCAAATGCCCAGTAGCGGCCGCCAAAGTGGTAGCAGAAGTCGGAAAACTGATGGTCGGATGGAGTGCCGCGCAAGTCAAAGCGCTGGCCCCTCTCCCACTAAGATGCTATAAGTGTATGGCGGTGGGCCACACTAGCATGCTGTGCCCGTCGAGTGTGGACCGCTCCAACGCATGCTACAGATGCGGTAAGGACGGTCACAAGGCAGCGAAGTGCTCCTCTGCTGAGCCAAAGTGCGCAGTATGCCATGCGTTGAAACGCCCAGATGGCCATGTAATGGGCAGTAGGTTGTGCTCCCCGCCGGAGACAAAGGGAAAACCGATACAAAGATCGGGCAGAATAGAGGGTCGAGGGACAGCTGAGGCCATGGAGGTTATATATTCGGCACCAAAATGCTAAGTCGGCGTACACATTTTCTGCAGGCGAACATTAACCACTGCACCAGTGCTCAGGACATCCTAATGCAGCATCTGGTGGAGTGGAAGATTGACGTATGTATTGTTTCTGAGCCATACTGTATCCCTCAGAGGCAAAACTGGGCAAGCGCCCTAGATGAGACAGTGGCCATAGTAATCCCCTCGGCAGCTGCTCACTCCCCACCCCTCTACGTCATTGAGAGGGGACCGGGTTATGTGGCAGTGGACTGGGAGGGAAAGGCGCTCGTAGGGACCTACTTTTCACCCAATAGAGAGTTGGCTGACCTGGAACGGTGGTTGAACACCCTCGGCGGAGTGGTACGTCGGCTGGCACCCCGACAAATACTCGTGGCAGGGGACTTCAATGCAAAGCATCATGATTGGGGTTCCCTTGTCACGGACGAGAAGGGAGAGGCGGTAAATGAATGGGCCACCTCCATGGGCTTGCTCATCCTGAACCGGGGTACAGCCTTTACGTGCGTGAGGGGGAGGGGAGGATCGCGCGTAGACATTACGTTCGCCACCCCCGCCTGGGCACCAAGGGTGGAGGGATGGCGGGTCCTCTCCGAGGAAGAGTCCCTCTCGGACCACCCTTATATAAGGTACGAGGTCTCCCAAACTACACCTAGGGGGGACTCAAGGCCGGCCCCAGCATATATGTCCTTTCCAAGGTGGGCCCTCACCAAACTCGATAGGGACCTGGCTGAGGAGGCGGCGATAGGGCAGGCGTGGGTACTGGAAGGGAGAGAGGAAATAAGTGACTTTCAGGGAATCAGCATCGATTTATCAGGTGGCTCGACTCACGGCATCACTCTCTGAGGTTTGTGACGCGTCGATGCCAAGAGTAAAGGGGATGCCCAAGAAGACAATGGTCTACTGGTGGTCCGTAGAGCTAGGCGACCTCCGTGCAACATGCCTCAGGGCCAGGAGGGCCTTACAAAGATGCCGAAGGCGACAAACGCAGCCCTCGGGAGAAGAAGAACGCCTCTCCCAGCTGTACAAAGAGGCGAAGAAAGAGCTAAGCGTCGCCATCAGAAGAGCGAAGAGTGTGGCATGGGAGGAGTTTCTGTCTGATCTAGACAGGGACCCCTGGGGCCGGCCATACCGCATGGTCAAAAGCAGGCTACGACACCAGGCCCCGGCCACAGATGCAATGGACCCTGCCCTTCTAAATCGGGTAGTGTCAGGACTGTTTCCGGCGGTTGCTCCTACCACGGCACCCCTTAACCCACCCCCGCGCAGCCCCCGGCCGGATCAGAGCTCCGGGTTCACGCCAGTGACGGAGGGTGAGATGACGTCTGCTCTGGACCGCCTTAGAGCGAAGAAAAAGTCGCCCGGCCCGGATGGCATCCCAGGACGGGTGATTCCCATAGCAGCGAAACATCTTGGCGGGACTCTACAAGAGCTGTACAACTCGTGTTTGGAAAAAGGCGTGTTTCCCAGGTCATGGAAGCGTGGTCGACTCTGCCTCCTGAGGAAGGAGGGAAAACCGGCCGATTCTCCATCAGCGTACCGCCCAGTAGTATTGCTGGACGAGCTCGGAAAGACCCTGGAGAGGATTATCTCGGACCGAGTCGTCCAACACTTGGAGGAGACGGGGCCAAACCTGAACAAAAACCAGTACGGCTTTAGGAAGCAGAGATCGACCATCGATGCGATAATGGCTCTGAAAAAGACAACGGAGAGAGCTAAAAGCCGAGGGGAGTGTGTTGTTACAGTCTCATTGGACATCAAGAACGCTTTTAACACACTCCCTTTTGGAGTCATCAAAGAGGCACTGAAGTACCACGGGCTCCCCAGGTACCTCATCGACATCATAGAGCACTATCTACAGGATAGGATAGTGCTCTATGCTGCCGCAGACGGGAGAATGATAGAAAGGGAAATGGTGTGCGGGGTTCCACAGGGATCGGTGTTAGGACCGCTCCTGTGGAACTTAGGCTACGACTGGTTGCTTAGGGGGGAGCTCTTGCCTCGAATGGGGATTGTCTGTTATGCCGACGACACCCTTATCACCGCTCGGGGAAAGAGCTTTGTAGAGGCCAAGCGTCTCGCAAGTGTTGGTGCGTCGCTGGTAATTAGGCGTATCAGACGGCTAGGACTACAGGTTGCGCTCGAAAAGACGGATGTGCTGTTTTTTCCCGGTCACAAGAGAAGCCAACCAGCAGGAGCAACAATCGAGGTGGATAGAGAATGGCTGGCGTTTAAACCACATATCCGATACCTGGGCCTCATCCTGGATGGTCGGTGGACCTTCCAGGAACACTTTAAACAGCTGTCGCGGAAATTGGTTAGCGCTTCCGGAGCGCTGTGTCGACTCTTGCCGAACCTAGGCGGCCCGGACTCCAGTTGCCGAAGGCTGCACGCGGGGGTCATTAGGAGTATGGCCCTGTATGGGGCCCCAATCTGGGCAGGGACAGTCAGTGTCCGAAATACGAGACGCCTCAGGCAGGCACAGAGGGCAGTAGCCACCCGGATTATCCGCGGATACCGAACGGTGTCATGGTCGGCGGCATGTGTCTTGGCAGGTACACCCCCCTGGGAACTAGAAGCCCAGGTCCTTAGGGAGGTGTACCTGACACGAAAAGCGGCAAGAGCAGCAGGGAACAGACTCGCTCCAGAAGAGCTGGCGCATGCTAGGCGCCAGGCAGAGGAGGCACTAATGGGAAGCTGGGAGAGAAGTCTCGAAAACCCATCAGTGGGAATGAAAACTCTGAATGCGGTGAGGCCAATCCTTAGGGAATGGTGTGGGAGAAAACACGGGTCGGTGACTTACCGGCTGGCGCAGGTATTTTCCGGGCACGGATGCTTTGGAAAGTACCTGCACCGTATTCAGAGGGAGCCAACCCCATCGTGCCACGAGTGCGGCGCTGCGGTAGATACCGCGCAGCACACCTTGGAGGTGTGCCCAGCGTGGATCCTGCAGCGCGGCACTCTGGTGACGGTGATTGGAAGGGACCTGTCGCTCGCCGGCGTAGCTAAGGCCATGCTGACGACCGAGAGGTCAGTGGGCGGCAGTAGTCTCCTTCTGCGAGGACAAGGAGGCTGCAGAAAGGATCCGGGAGGAAGCCCAAAATGCGGCCTTAATGAGGAGGAAGAGAGTCGGGAGACGGCGGCGCGTTTATGCCGCGCAAATCCCGATATAACTGGGAGAAGGCAGTGGGGTGGCCATCAGTGGACCGGGTATCCGTTGGTGGCATTACACACACCTCGCTGGCCTGTGGTGATGCCTGACTGTACTCAGGCATCACCGATTCGTGGAGGAGTCCAAAGGGACTATTCACCGGGCTGTAGTGGTGATTCCTAAGAAGGGTCCCACAAGGCCCACCGGTGATGTGAAGTACAGCGGGGGGTTTTAGTGGGTATGCCCGTCAGCCTTTTACTGACGGGTGAGTCCCACATAACCCCACCGGCTACCCAACGGTGGGGTATGCGTAAAGCATTTCCCCCCGGAAAAAAAAAGAAAAAAAAAAAAAAAAAAAAAAAGGTTCACAATTACCCCTATCTAACTAATTCATCATTATAATATAGACATACGTAGACAGGTTAGTTCTAGGGACATTTATGAAAATGGAACTTTTCAATATTTAACAAATGTATAAATTTTAAAAGCTCGAGGCACACGCTATCCGTTATAAAAGTTTACTATACAAAATCAAAGAATAAAGTAGTTGGTGCTACTTTATTCTTTGATTAAACCCTTAACATAGCGTAAATAACCTCACTATTAGCTTTCTGATGACTTATAAATTCAGCTCAGCTCTTCTCCATTTATAAAATGGTTACAAACGAATTCCTATCTGGATGCAAAAAATACCCTGGATTCTGAAAAGGAACTATTTTTGCTTGATAATTTAATTGAGTTTTGTTATAAACAGAACTGAAATTTATTATTCTTTTCAATAAACTTCTTTTTACCTTTTAACTATAAGATTATGATTAGATTAGATTATTATCACAAAAAATTATGATTATTTAATAATACATCAGCAAACCTCATCTAAAAATTGTTAAATCATTGCGGTCCTAAATATAAAGTCTTTCTAGCAGTTTAAGATATAGACAGAAGGGATAGTTCTTGTTCATTGAATTATCTAATATTCTTCTCCCAATTAAGTGTAATGTAGCAAATTACATTCTAGTCAACCCTTTTGAAAGCCTTCGCAAATTTTATTAGTTAAAGTATTCGAGTAGGCCTTTAAAATGCGCTATTCATGTAGACACAACATTAATCATAATCATTCACGAGTAGATGTACCGTCGACAACAATTTGTAATGTTAATTAATGTACTGTTTTGCTGACATCACAAGGCTGAATATAATATAAAGTCGGTACTAAATTTGACTTGTGGTTCTATTTTTGTGTTTTTAAAATAGGGTATTCAATTTTCTGTTTATTTTTAGCTACGTAAATTTGTTCTGCTCAAGCTGTTAACCCTTAAAAGATTTGTGTGGTTACAAATCTTTTTCCTTACAGATCTATTATTTCTATTGTGACTTACAGCTAATTGACCTTTTTAACTTTATCGAAAATCAAGGTCGTATTTTTTCGAGAAATTTAAAGAATTTAGAAATTTTTCTTTAGATATAAGAAATCTAGCTTTTAAATGATTATATAACGGAAATATAATAATCAAAGACGTCTTTTTTTCAGTAATAGACGTCGAAAGGCGACAGCTCATTTATTCATCCCCCAAAGTTAGATGACCGCGATTAAATTCGTTATGCCAACGGTAGGTGGTCGATTTAGAAGGGATGAAAGCCCTTTTAAATGTTTGATAATTCGGTCATCGTTTCATTTGAAGTCGATTAAACAGTTCATTTGATTTAACGTCACATTAGAAATCATAAAATATCATCACACAGAAATGTACCGGACGCCAATCAACTTCAACAAATTAACTGAATACATTTCTACAAATAAAATGAAAGTGTTAGATATTGGAAAAAAATATTTATGTAGGCTTCTTTTTGATTTTGCAGATTTGATGCTTCTATACTTTGTAACTTTATAAATAATAATAATATTTCTAACATTAACACCAATTAGTTTTGCCCAAAGTAAGTAATATATGTATTTGTTACCCTACCCTAGTTACCGTTAGTCCTTAGTAGTAGTAAACACCCTAGTAAAGTCTCCGGCAAATAAGTTGAACATGATTTTGAAATCACGTGACATGCGCAGTAGCAAGTTTAGGTACATTATTCACTACTGCGCATGTTACGTGATTTCAAAATCATGTTCAACTTATTTGCCGGCGACAATACCCATTACAGAAGCCTTTTGTGTTATGGACACTACGGTAACGTATAGACATACATAATATGATACATAGCTAAATAACATTCATAGAAATATAGTAAATATCCATGACTCAGGTAAAACTACTCGTATTTATCACACAAATATCTGCCTTCCAGGACTCGGACCCAAGACCGTCGGTGCTAAATGAAGGATTGCTGCCATTGTTGCACCAAACAATAATCATAAAAACGCGGTTTTCTTCTTTATTTTTATCACTCAATAAGAACGTTTCATCTAATTTTCAAATCGGGCTTGAGGGATGAAGGGCTATCATCCCTTCTAAACGTTTGATATTTCGGTCATCGTTTTATTTGAAGTCGATTAAACGGTTCGTTTGGTTTTAGGTCACATTCGAAAACATAAAATATCATCCCACGAAAATGTATCAGACTCTGATCAACTTTTCAATGAGCCATGATAATTCAATTTAGCTCTCAAAAAATGTTGCAGGAAATTCGAAATTTGATAGTACTTTTTCTTGTGAAAATCTATGTTTTTAACATTGACACCGTAAATGTTTATTTGTTGAAGAAAATGAACACAATCTACACAATCTTTGTCTTCAAACGTGAAATTCTGTATAAGAATTCCTTAACAGATTAAACAATTGACAAAAGTTGACTTGCACTCTGTATATACCTATCTAAAAGTAAATTTATATTATCATTATTCGAAAGTTATTCCAAAGTTTACATAAGGAATGAAAGTTAGTATGCAATTTGAATGAGTTTTTGAAGGTAGCAAAGTTTTATATGGAAATTGATGCTTGAATGAAAACAAAAGACGGCTGAAACATCCTTTTTGTATTGAAGTTTGTAATTTGTTGAACTTAGAAACGGGAAAGTCGGTATTTACACAGTAACAAAATTTGATTATGAGTGCTAAAAGCTGAGTTCGGAATGTTCAACCAGATTGGATAGATTACCACTATTAAATTTTGTTGGTAAATTATTGATAACTATCTCGTTAATTTCATTTTTAAATAATTATTTTAAACCTTTAATTAATGAATTTAATAATAGAAGAATATTTACATACTAAGAAATTTAATTTAGGGGGTTTGAGATAGAAAGCAGTACTAAAAACTGCACTAAAAGTATATTCATTCATAGGTTCGCGACTAGAAATAACACTGAATTATAAGGATATTTTCGTTGTGACTTATTTCTTATTCATTTCGTTACGTAATATGTGTTTTAATAAATCGTGATCAAGGCACGTTAAGCATAACAGGCATTGAGTAATCAAAAAAAGAGAAAAACCGCGTTTTTATAGATAATCGTTTGATGCAACGGCAGCAATCTTCCTTTAGCATTGACGGTCCTGGGTCCTGGTAGGCAGATATTTGTATGATAAACACGAGTATTTTTACTTGAGTTATGGATATTAATAAATTTCTATGAATGTTATTTAGTTATGTATATCTATCCGTTACCCTAGTGTCCATAACACAAATACCTGGGCATCCCCTATTCGAAAGGGGGCCGTCAAGCTGCCTGCCGGGGTTCCACGTGGTGACTGCCACAACGGACCCACATAACCCAACGGCTGCGGAGAGGGTGCACCGAGGGGTTATAGTGAGTAGGCCCGCCAGACTCACACTCTGGCGGGAGAGTCTCACATAACCCTACTGCCCACCCAGCAGTGGGGTATGCGCAAAGAATTTCCCCTCGCAAAAAAAAATCAATAACACAAAAGGCTTCTGTGGATACTAGGGTATTAACTACTACTAACGACTAACGGTAATTAGGGTAGAGTAACAAATACATTGCTTACTTTGGGCTAGACTAATTGGTGTAAATGTTAGAAATATTATTATTATTAAGTTACAAAGTATAAAGGCACCAAATCTGCAAAATCAAAAAAGTCTACATAAATATTTTTTCTAATATCAATCACTTTAATTTTATTTGTAGAAATGTATCCAGGTAATTTAAATTCCAAATTACACAAACTGATGTCACTATAGCCTAACAGAACTTATGCACACAAAAGTTGTAGGAAAAAATCGTCAATTTCATTAGTGAGAACTTTATATAAAATAATGAATTTCCAGATCGTAAACTCAACTTAAAGTTATAGAAGTAAAAGAACTCCAATTATTTCTTTAATGTAGATAATCTTCTAGGTACCGTAGTAGGATTTGCATCTAATTAATATTCATTTTACCTTTTAAATGTCAACAGAGCTGGGAAGAAATTAGTACTTACGACGGAATTTTAATGGAGTTTGCTTTCACGAAATGATAAATTAATTGTGTAAAACTAAACTAAAATGATTTATATGTACACAATAACAAGACGAAACAAAAACGTGAAAGTGACGGTAATTGCAAATGCTTAATTTAATAAGAATAGATTAGAATTTTATTATAAATATTTTTAAAAAATTTACTAAGCAAATTTAGCTAGTCGCAGACTAATTAAGATCATAGACTTAATACGTACCTAAATGAGGACATACTTTAAATTTTAATCTTAAAATTACTTCCCAAATACTATATATATTTAAAAACAATGAAAATATAGGAACAATAACAGGAATACAAGATATTTTTAAGTTATTAGAAGCCGCGTCGAAGCTTGTTGATCTGAGGCGAATAACTCTCATTGTTGAACAGAAGCGTCTTCAAAATGATTTTTCTATAATCTCACCCTTAACAGCCGGATGTAACATTAAAGTAAAAGACTATAAATAATTCAAAAGCAGATGTATGGTAGTCACCCTTTGCGACACTCTTAAGTGTTAATGGTTAGTGCTATTCTTTTCTGATAGACACCACACGACGCATCAGATTGATTAACAATTCTACTCTCCCGCATTGTAAATTTTGCCGTTTAAAATTTACTTACATGTAACATGGTGCAGCGATGTCATGTGGGGGGTAAACCAGTATAGGCGGAGAGGGAGCAGGTGAAGGGCTGTTCTTACGCCTCCGTGCAATAAACACTCCGGCCATCACGATGAGAAGTACCAACGCTGCGCTCGCTCCACCAAGTGCCACCAGCGCTACTTCTGAGGAAGATATATAATGTAAGAAGCCTAGTAAATGGATTTATGCAACTTTTTTGGTTTCTGAAATAGATAACTGTTTACATTCACACCAGTTATTATAAGCCTAGCCCAAAGTAAGCACTGTAAGGCTTGTGTTATGGACACTAGGGTAACGAATAGTCATACTACATATTTGATACATAGATATGTAATATTTATAGAAATACTAGCTGAACTGGCCACGCGTTGCTGTATTGTAAATTAAAATAAAACCTATCCTATGTCCTAAATTGGAATAAATCCAGCAAAATGAAAAAAGAATAATTAAAATCGGTTAAGTACTTAGTTTCGGAGTTTATCGCGGTCAAACACTGTAACAGGTATTTTATATATATATACCCATAACTCAGGCACAAATGCTCGTATTTATCGCACAAACATCTGCCCCTTCTGGGATTCGAACCCAGGACCGCCGGTGCGAAAGGAAGGATCGCTACCGTTGCACCAAACGGTCGTCTCTTTTAAAGCGAGTTCGAGTCCCGGAACGGCCAGATGTTTTGTTTGATGTATACGAGCATTTATACTTGTGTCATGGGTATTTATATGTTTCTAGGGAAAGTTTATTTATTTTTGTATAGTCTACATGCAGTATAGCTATCTGTTACCTTTGAATCCATAACAGAAATCTTACAGTGCTTACTTTAGATTAGGCTAATTACCGTGAATGTTAGAAATATTATTATTTTTGCTTTTATATCATTATCCATCGTAGGTATGTCGCTACTACAGGGCCACAGGCCTATAGCTGAAACCCCTGCAGGGAGACTATATTTTCACCATTAAATATATAGTAAAAATATACTCTCCCTCTGACAAAATTTTGTAAAATAAACTGAGCCCGTACTTAAAGGAGTACAAACTCAGCTTATTACTTATATAGCTATGCTATTAACTTGTAAAGAAGACATGATTATCTTATCGCTTTTGTGCCTGATTAACGTCTCCGTCATGATATTATTATATAGCGGCCATCAGCTGAGATGTCAGCTTTAACCCAGGTGGATCAAGTTCGATCCTCGCCGATGTACTACAAACTTTGACCCATTCGTAACACAAGCATTTAAATTACCTCGAGGAGTTAACTTAATTATTAATAATGTATTAGATACATTGTTAATATTTCTTTGAAGTATAATTAACTAAATTTTGTTATCAGCATGGTGTCTTAATTTTTATCAAGTTTCTTTTAGCAGGGATATCAGGGTATACAAAAAGTGTGTACCGTTCTCCTGGTATTATCCCTGTTAACGCTTCTGCTGGTATTATGGGTAATAAATATTCGATAGAATACATAAATAAGTATATAACAACCATAACTCTGGGACAAACGCTAATGTTTATCATACAAGCATACGCCTCTATTAAGGTTTATATTTATATGATTAACCATACTCTTTCTATACCGAAATCTATGGGAAGCGCCTCTGATTTTAATGCAAAAAAGTGTTCAAAACGATTGATTTTTTACAGCGATAATATTTTGTATGTAGTCATATTAAACCCTCTGAATTCTTAATGGACCATAATTACACCAATAACAATCTACTCAAATGAATAAACCTTTTGATTAACATTTTCTGGTAGGTATTCGGGTATACAATTTCTCCACTCCGCTTGTAATTGCTTTACATTATACCATTCAATTGCTCGTACTCCTTTTGATGTTTATCCTTACAAAATATTATACATTCAGAAAAATCTAGGTCTTTGATTACTTATTTAAAAAAATGTTAGGCGTAAATACACAAGCAGTCCGTATATTTAGAAATAGTATTACTTATAAAAGAAAATAGTGCTATTGAAAAAAAAATGAAAAAAAAATCTATATAAAACATGTCTATATGTAGACATACCAGAGGACTTTG
Source organism: Calamotropha paludella (assembly GCA_927399485.1). NCBI lineage: Eukaryota > Metazoa > Arthropoda > Insecta > Lepidoptera > Crambidae > Calamotropha > Calamotropha paludella. The sequence continues at coordinate 11,031,154 of OV656819.1, forward strand.
GAAGCTTAGTTTTTGCACATTGACAACATTTATTTATGATTCTTATGTTTATATTTTTAGATGTTATATGACAGTCGTTAAAAATCAAATAAAATGTATGATATAAGTATACACTGAAAAAAACAGAAATAACTTTCGTTATCCTAATCCCAAATAGAGTGATCAAATATTAACACAGATCAGAAATTGATTAATCAAAGGAAAATATGCATGGACAGGAAACTTCTTTGACACGATTATAAATTGATAGTTTTCACATAAAATAGTTACAGATTTATGATATCTCAATACGTAGGCGGTCGATTTGTACAAAGGTCTTTAAATTGTAGCAGTAATTCCAATTAAAGAACAAATTGAACTTAACTTTTGTCATTTCTTCTATATCTTTCTTGGAAACTAAGATAATAAGAGTCTTAACAAGCTTGGAGAATGTCAACTAACCTTTCTTGCTTATTCAAAGTGCCTTTTAAATACTTCTTATAAATGACATGGTGTGCCGTTTATTTTAACTCTTGTCATTTCGTGATCCCAACACCCCAACAGGTGTAAAGATGATACCTTTAAGATATTTGTTTTTTACAATTATCATCAGTGATAATTACCATTTTTATATAAATTTAATCCATTTCCTAGTTACTAATTTCAAGTTTACAGTCAACAAGGTTTATACCTTGTTAATATATTTTATTAAGTAACCGTAGACATGGCCGTTATATGAAAGTGAAACACTTTGAATGCAAAATGACCCCGCCCATTTCAGTGGACATTTCAAGAATTAACTAAAGTAAAATATTTGTTTCTTTCGTTCTTCTTAACTAGCTTTTGTATTGTGATTTATTAATTATTGGCCTTTTCATAGTTGGTCTATAAATATGGTTGCTAATTTTATCAGGTTCCTTTATCTATTAGGTACACAGCTATGATCTCATTGACCATGGATATTCATCTAATTTAGATAACGTAGTAGGTAAAATTCTCTTTGTTTTCAAGAAACCATTCAATAAAAGTGTTAGCTTAAGAAGTGGTGCAAATAACGTCACTTGAGGGTGCCTTGCTAGAACAAATAAAAATAGATATCGATCGTTCTACCGCTACATCTTTGGCTATACTATTTGTATCTTGGAGCCGTCTATGATTACACTTTCACTCCAATACTTTTTTCTTTTATTTGAAGATCACTTAATTAGAAGAATATACTTAGCATTAGTGATTATCCAGTTGGCCGTGTTTAATTCGGCACAGTATGATAGCGCTAACCCTTTACCTTAACTGATGCCATAAAGGAAACCATATTTACTAGCTTATCACCATATATTTTTCTTTGAGTACAAAACTTTTACGAATTATGGTATATTATTATTTAAGGAGGAGGCAGTCGTCCTGCAGTAGAAGTCTTACAGCTGAGATGATGAACTGATTTTAACTTATCTTTTGCTTCTTTAAAACCAACATCTTCGCTAGCCTAATAATATCCTGACTACTGAGGCACATGCCTTCCCTATAGCGTACCGTTTTAGGTCCAGTGCTGTTTGGTGGTACTCAGGATCGCAAATTTAGCCAGCACTAATAACATATCTTCTAAATTACCGAGGAAGTCGATGTAATAAATATTTGGAATCCGATGACCAGCCTATGTGTGAGTTGCTTAGCCTCAGAACCGTATGTAAAACACACTTATCACTGTGGCATAGAGCTTGTCAATAAAATAATATTTGGCTTAGATGGGCTAAGGTGTTTTAAAAGAATATTAAAAATGAACATATAGTAAAATAAATTAAAATCTTTTGAAATATCCCTATATTAACTTGTTCCGCATTCTCAATTTTTTTCATCGGACAACCGGACTTACAAATATAACTACTAAGTGGGGCTGGTATATAAACCATATGACCGCCTATTGTAGCACCCTTTCGTTCTATATATATATTGTTTTAAGCTATTTGTATATCTGTGTGTGTAACAATAAAGTATTTTTCATTCATTTCATTAATTCATCATATGGTTTATATACCAGCCCCACTTAGTATTTTGCCTCTAATTACCGTATGGTGCGTATCGCAAAGGCTTGGAATTCTTTGCCTGAGTTTATGTTTCCTGACAAATACAATTTAGGGGTCTTCATGTCACGACTGAACAGGTATCTTCTAAGCAAGCGCGTCATATCCTAGATCGCATCGTCGACAACACCATCAGGCCAGATAGCGTTCAAGCGCTTACCTAATCACGATAAAAAAACAATACGAAAAGTTGTTAAATAACAATTGCATAAAAGGTTTTTAATTAACATAATTTTAACAGTTGCTTAGAAACATGAAAATGTGTTCCAGTTAATATATACATAACATAATTACTTAACTTATATAATTATAACTTTCTTATAATAACAAAATTCAGTGCGCATATATATTGTTTACGTACGGTATTTACTTTGAAAGTATTTAATATTATACCTATACAAGGCAAACACGTAATAGGCTTTTTGCACTATTTCTTTGAGACATATTGTTTTTTTCTTTTACAATATCCATAATCGCTTCCTAATATATGTTATATTCTAAAAATAAATACGAGTTCCCAATATACTTTTGCCTTTACTTAAATTATTGTTCCTAAAGAATCTAATGAATTTCTTATATTAGGTATACAAGGTCATTATATAAACACCATCCAAACTTATAAATGATATTCTTTGAAGAGAGTTACGAAACATGATTTTTTTCTTTTAATATCACTCAGTACTAAAATATTAAGTTAAGGCTATACAAAGTTATCCGAGGAAAACTACCGATTTACTGTCACAATCACGCTACGCACGGTGTTGGAGCAGATGATTACACAACCCCCGCCCCTCCCCCCGTATTTCATTGATACATTACGCTGCGCACGGTGTTGTAGCAGATGACTACATGACCTCCCCCACCCCCCCGCCGCCGCCGCCGCTCCCGCTCCCCGCTCTCGCATATTTCATTAATACATAACAATAATTGTCATAAGTTCCAAATTTTTCCTTCATACTTGATCGGGCTTAGGACCGTCAAATTGCAGAAGGTATGAGTTGTTTTCTAATAACAGATAAAAACTTTGAACGTAAAAGTAAACCATACTTTTTGCAATAAGGCGTATTTAAAAAATCTGGAACAACTTAGGTACAAAAATTGGTTGGAGTATAGCAATGGCTGTGCAAGGCGTCTACTTAAGATTTTTTTTGTCTCACTGAAACATACAAAACTAAGAGAACTATTAACAACAGAAACTAAAAAAACACAGGAATCGCATACGCAATACGAAAATCGGTATTAAAAAGCAATAAATTCACTGATAACACATTTCAATACTTTTCCTAGTCCTAAACATTAACATCGCTCATTTAATACTAATCCGAAGCCGGATGAAAAATAGAAAGAGTAAAATTATTATTAGATTTTATAATTTTTATGACTCACCCGGGTTGCGAAAGGTCGTGGGTTCGAATCCCACCTTAGGGCTCGGAGACGTAGTTGTTTTTTCATACGTATTTTATATCTTATAGAAATATTGCATCATGAATGCAAAAAATTAAATAAAAAGCACATAATTATAGCTGGTTCCATCTTAATCGATTGTTTAATATTTGTAAAAATATTACTTTCGATGTTGAACTCATAATAGAAGTTGAAATACGTTTGTAAAATTCGACACGTTTGCCAGCGTCTCGGTAGCTCAGTGGTCAGAGCACTTGCCCGGATTGCGAAAGGTCGTGGGTTCGAATCCTACCTGAGGGCTCGGAGGCGTAGTTGTTTTTTACACACGTATTTTATATCTCATAGAAAATATTGCATTGCGAATGCAAAATAATTAAATTAAAAACATATTTTTTGAAGCCTAAACGCCCTGCACACCTTTGCTATACTCAAACCCAATAATAAATAAAAGAACCAATCATAATACACTTACATAAAGTTTGAAAACAATCGTTTTAAGAGTACTTCATTAACTGTTCAAAATGTAGACCATTTCTCTCCAAACAGAGTCTTGCACGTTTACGAACATTGTCTTTAATTTTATTAAGCACTACAGTGTCATTTTTCACTTCGTCAAATGCACGGATTATTTTTATTTTTAAGTCCTCGAGGCTTTGGGCCTCCTCCACATAAACCCGCCGTTTAATTTCGCCCCACAAAAAAAAGTCACAAGGCGTGAGGTCTGGTGATCGGGGCGGCCATGGGACGGGGCCTCCACGACCGATCCAGCGATCACCATGTTCGGTGTTTAAATAATCGCGAACTGCGGCCGCATAATGAGGTGGTGCTCCGTCTTGTTGGAAATAAAACACGCGATTTTGAATAAGCGCGAGTGGTACTTCGTCCATCAAGTCGGATATTACAGTGCGTAACATATCAAGATACGTGCTTCCGGTCAACCGCCCTTCAATAAAGAACGGCCCCAGTACTTGGTTACCGATAATACCCGCCCACACATTTGCACTAAAACGCACTTGATGATGGTTCTCCCTTATCACGTGCGGGTTCCGGAACGACCACCAATGCTCGTTGTGTTGGTTATACAGTCCCACGCGAGTGAATAAAGATTCATCAGTCCATAAAATAACAGCACCAGGATGTTCAATCAGCCACTCACAAAAGGCACGGCGAGGCACGGCATCTGCTTCACCTAAAGACTGCACTTTCTGATAGTGATAAGGATGCATGGTTGCGGCGTTAAGTAATTTCCACACCGCGGGTTGACTTACGCCGAACCGTCTTGCTGCGTCATTCGTACTTGCTCTGGGATTTCGATCAAAGAAATCAAAGATTTCGTCTTCGATTTCAATTGCAAGTCTCCTTCTACCACCTCCTCGAGCGTGTGATGGCGTCGTAAATTGTCCGTGGTCAAGTAAGCGTTGATTCGCAGCTAAAATGGTTTGACGATTCGGTGTTGTAGCATTTACGAAACCACTATTTCGAAGACGAGGAAGACTTTCAGCTTCGTACAGTGCACAGGCACCGTTTAAGCTTTCTCCACTTAAAATATAGCACCGTACCATCTCGTAATACTCGCGATTTGAATACATTTTGTTAGGTAGGTATTTATGTGATGTAAGCTCGCGGGAGCACAAGACGTACGTCGCGGGAGGTTCCCGCGTGACTGATTTCATTGCACAGGTGTCGCCACAACTAGGGTTGCCACCCGTACGAAAATACTTTATTTCGAATGATTTGATTTTTTTGGGATTTTGAAAATTTTAGTAGTACAGCTCGACAATAAAGAGTTGACAAAAAATATTCCGCAACTAATGTACACTTTTTGTTGGCAACACTTCCTTATCTGTCAAAACTGTCAAGAGGTTGACTAATTTTTTGCTTAGTTAAGAAGTCAATTGTTATTCTAGTGTGTTTTACGTGATATTTCTTTATCCTGGGTTTCATCATGAACAAAACCTACCGTATCGGTTCTCGCACAGAACAGAACTCTCTCTCGGAACAGATAGTGAATATGTTACACCGAAAAAATGTTTAAAAGAAATGATAGGTCAAAAAGAAAAATAAACGATTGCAGTAAAGTATAAAAGTACGTGGGAAAACGGACATGGTGATTGGTTAATTTATGATCCACAGAACGAATATAATGGAAAATGCAAATTGTGTGGAATTACATTTACAATTGCTTCAGTATAGGAGTAGGACAAGTAAGAAGACAAATTTTCTTTTTCTGTGTGTGTGTGTGTGAATTGATATGGTTGCATTAAATATCCAAACTAAACTATGCTATGCTAGACTGTAAAGATGCTGTGTTTGCAATTGTTTAATAGAAATACTAATTTGATACAAACTGCAAAAAGCAATAAAAAATATGCTTTTAAACATAATGATAAAGGAAAATAAATTGTACTTTATTTTCATACTATGTACTTTTTTTTCTTACCTATAATAACCAGTGTACTTTAACTACAAAAATAAAAGGTGGCAACCCTAGCCACAACCTGCGCGCGCAGCCACGATCGCGGCTCGCCGCATGCGCTTCGAGTATTTAAATTGAGTAAGTCATTGTTCTAACTTTTTGCAAGTTATAAAAACATCGACTTCAAAGTTATTACGGTTTTCGGCAAAAACAAACAATATTTTATTTCCCTTCATTGTTCTAATAGAAATAGTAGTATTTATAAGGCTATTGAATTATTGATTTTTATTTTTTTCTTTTATGAAATAATCAAAATTTACTATTTCAACGTAACATAACAAATTTACGGTAAACATTATTATTTTAATTTTATACAACTGACCGTTTTGCAATAAATGGAAAAAAAATATTGATTATTTTTCCTCTTTTAAACAAACAGGCAACAGTATTTTTTTAATTATTTAGCAAGAAATGGTTTAATGCGAAACAAATTCACATAATTAACAAATTTAAATTGTTAGAATGACATTAATTAATACAAATGAATGAATCGTGGTCAAAAAGTGCACTACACATGTGGACTTATACTGCAGGCAACCGTATTATTGGACTTTTCATTCTTTTTCGAGGTCCAGCTTCAAAACGGTAAGTTGTATAAAAAAATTGTTCAAACAAAAGTCGTTGACAAAATCCTAAGGAACAACTTTTACATTTACATTTTTGCAATAAAAATGTATTTTCAAGGTGAAAAATAAAAAAACACCGTTTGAAGACTTTGGCGCCACCTACTGTGTGCATTTGTTGGTGTACGGGATTGCAGCAATGACATTTTTTGTAGATCTTGACGTCCTCTACATTTTATAATCAATCGATTTTTCTGTGAAATGCATACATTCCGAGAAAAATGCATTTCAAATTTTTTTGGCTCGTTTTTGGAGTTTGCAAAAAGACGCACCAAGATGGCGCGTGGCCACCTTCAAGGTAGATAACTAACACCATTTTACAGCAAATAAAACAACTTTCACCCATTCGGCAATTTTCTCACTCAAACGATTTTGTCTTCGACAGATTGACTTTCTAACAACTCAATTTGGAAAAAGAAAGTTACGTCGTTCTTTCTTACTGTACCTCGGCATCAACACCCCGCGACCCCACCCCGCTGTTTCATTCAAAACATTTCGGCCGTGTTTGACCTTTCGGGCGACCTTTCTTTTGACCAGTAACCAGCTGTTGTAATAATTCGCTCGGACAAAATAATATTTTTGCGGAAATTTTACCTACCAATTTTTTTTCATAAATGAAGTGTTTGAATGATATCTAATGCCTAGAAAAAATTTGGATGGTGTTTATAAAATAACCTTGTATAAAAACCTCATAAACAAAAAATAGCGTTGATGAAAAGTTGCCTCCGGCCTCTGACTAAGCGTTTCATAAACAAACCAATGTTTAAATTAATTTGGCAAAACCAAGTACGTGTAGTTGAACGATTTATCTCGAGGCTATATAAACACTTAAAACTCAAAGCGACTTAGGCTTTGAAATAGTTGTTTTAGACTTGAGTCTTAAAAACAATCGAGTATTATTTTCGGTAACATTACAATTATAATCTTTTCCAAAACAATGGGATGGTGCAATAGCCAACCATCCGTGATTTAAAATCTCAAGTTGTTAATTATAAAACGTCATGTGCGGTGATGAGTCACTAGTATGTATGTGTTTGTATATTTTTCTGTCATACTATGCTTAACCTAAGACCGTTCAGAGGTAAATAAATCTTAAGAAAGTACGCGCACTATTTACACTTTTAAATCTAATGCATATTACGAGTGATTTGTTTCGTACACACAACTGTATTTGTATGGTACTCGTAGTATGGTCATGATCATCGTTTTGTAGTACATTTAACCTAAAGCAGACTGTATTCATAACTAGTCTAAGTCTGCATAAACCGGACTACCTAGAACCATAGTTTGGCTATCACTCATATTTAAGATATTTAAAATGAACCTTTTATATTAAACTAGCTGTTGCCCGCGACTTCGTCCGCGCGTATTTGATTTTATCACGCGGTTTACTCTTATACAGCAAAAATAAATAAAAAGAAAATGTGAACAAACGGACATTTTTTTACACACTTATTTTATACCTCATACAAATATTGCATTGTGAATGCAAAAAAATAATAAAAATATAATTGGACACAGATTATTTTCTCACTTAACCTGGCTGGTGATTGCACCCGGATCCCTGCAGGCCAAAGGCACTTGCAGTACCATAAATGACCACTGTGCCACAGAGGTCGTTTGATTGACACGATCAGCAAAAATGAAACCGGCCAAGTGCGAGTCGGACTGGCACAGGAACGGTTACGTACCATATCTAGCTAGTACTTCATAATGCCTTTTTATAGACAACATTCGATGTGGTTTGGTTCGGAACATAACCAAACAGTTTGTTTGGTTGACTTACACGGGAGAAAGCCACATAGAGCTGACCGTGTGAGAAACATCCGACGCTGAGGTCCACGCCGGCAACACATAGCGTCTGCCCTTGGGCTTTGTTTATAGTCATTGCATAACACAAACTCACTGGGAACTGTACATGTTTGAAATGGAATGGGTAATTATTGGGAATCAGTGGAATTCGTGGTATAAAATCTCTTTCACTCTATTATGTTACGCTGCAGAGAAGTAACTTTCAGTCTTGTCCCGTTGCATATTTTTGGGGTCTTAAATTTCTCAACAAAATAGGACGCCAGTTTTTAAATTAATCTTGTGTGGTGGAAGTCCAGGAGCGCTCAGAGAATTGAGAAATTCAACAGGATAATTGGTAACGTCATCTTGCTCCATTACTCTATTGATAGAAGTATACTCAACTACTTCTCCTTCTACATTGTTGAGTATATCTAAGTTGATTCTTGCTTCTTGGTCAATTCGCGGAGTCAAAATTTCACTTTCGCAAAGCCATGAGTTCTCATGATTTGTTATTTGATTTTGTTCTCCATATACGGAAGAGATAAGTTCTTCAATTGAATTAACAGTGTGGCATAGATTTTCAAATAAAACAATTTGCCCTTCTTCTTTCGAATATGTCCCTTCGCCAATTTTTAGTAATAAATCAGAAAATTCCTGCGCATTTGTGTTGCCTCCTATTCGCACCCTCATGTTCACTGTTAAGTTCATCCTTGTGACGTGTCGCCAAAAGCTTGAGCTCTTTAAGCATGCTCTTATCTCGTTAGTTTTTGTTCCCCGTGGTACTACTGGCAATGTTTGTCTAATATCTCCACAAAACAGCATCATTATGCCACCCACAGGTTGGTCATTTTGACAGATATCTCTGAGAGTTCCATCAACTTCTTCTACTGTTTTTCGGTGTGCCATAGTGCACTCGTCCCAGATAATTAAACAGCAATCACGTAAAACCTTCGCTTTATCACTGCTTCTAGAGATACCACATACAGAATATTCACTTAAGTCCAAATCTATGAGGATTTTAAACATCATATGAGCAGTTTTACCGCTGTGTAACAAAGTGGCTGCTATTCCAGACGACGCTACAGCAAGAGCTATTTTGGTTTGAGCTCGAAATTGTGGTAAGATTATTTTAGTGACAAAGGTTTTTCCCGTACCACCGGGTGCATCTAGAAATATAATATCTCCTATAGCATTGTCAATACTGTGACATACACGGTCAAATACAGTGCGCTGTTCTACAGTAAGACTGTGGACTCCGGTTCGTAAAGTTTCAGCTAGTTCAGCTGGATCATAATTTATTTTGGCAGCGTATTCTCTATTAATACGTTCCCCTTTTATGGTCGGCGCTGGCAAACCATACTGAGGAAGAGAATCACCACCCATGGATATAAGTAAATCTTGTAAAGCTACTAAGCATTGATTTAAAGCTATATTTCGTAATCTGTGGTTAAGGTCACCGTCAATATTTTGTCTTGTATTCCTAAAAAAGTCTTCCACTAATGTGTCATGATATTTTTGCCACAATTTCTCAGCACTCGAAAGACCACAAAATACCAGTAATACAGCAAATAAATGACGCAATTGGTGTGGATTATCATTGACGCATGCATAGGCTAGGGCGTCATCCCAATACTGGTCATCGTCGAGTTAATGTCGGGTTGTTCAAGTTCAGCCGGCCAAGTGTATGTCAGGTCAAGCATTGAAAAGGGATTCATAGCAATTTTTTTTCCCGCTAAATCCCGTCACTTTCATTGGATTTATACTTAATTCGAGCGGTAATATAAAGTATCAGCATAGGGTGAGTACATGTAACTTGTGTGTACTAAAATGTCCAAGTTACTATGGTTTTTTTAACTATCCCACGGGAACCCTTTAATGTTCCGGAATAAAAAGTATCTCAGATGTTGACCAGGGATATAAGGTATTACCATGCAAAATTTCATTGAAATCGGTCCAGCTATTTCGTAGATTAGTCCGTACAAACAGATAAACAGACAAACAGACAGAGAAACAATTTTTTTTTCTAAAATAAAAGTAGCCTAAGTTACTCCTTATTACATCAGCTACCTGCCAGTAAAAGTCCCGTCAAAATCAGTCCAGCCATTTCAGAGATTAGCCGGAACAAACAGACAGACAGACATACAGAAAAAAAGTAAAAAATGTTATTTTGGTGTATGTACCGTACATATATTCACATGCATATAGTTAAAAACGGTTATTTCAACATTTAAAACAGACACTCCAATTTTATTTATATGTATAGATTAGGACAACTTGATAAATCGCTTTAAAAGTCTAGTTTCTATTTTAAAACCGTTCTGTTTTTTTTAAACATACGAAACAATTTTGAATAATAATGTCCAAAATAATTGTAAAGACGTTCAAATCGAGTGGCTCTGACGTAGGTTAAAGCGTGACCCACTTTGGTACGAGGTGAAGACTTGAATACCAATGGAGGTGTTTTGTCGACGAATGTGTTGGGTTGGGTGTTGGTGGATATGAAATATTTAATGAAATTTATTAAGATTAAGAAAAATTGTTGTTGCGCAGTGCTAAAGTTACCGATCAAAACATAGCTAGATAATGGCCATTCTATGATTTGATCATCTCATTTAAAAGACGTCCACTGTAGCGAAAACCCCCCGGAAAAGAAGAGATTTTTCCATTGTTTACACGCTTGGCCGGCGAGTTGGAAATCGCAGTGTTGCACCTCCATTGGTATCGCATTTTGAGGTCTACGAGACGTGTATGGTGATTTGATTTCCTCTGACATCATTAGTCGCTTTTTATAGCACATTTACGTATGAAAGGTTGATGCTATTCCACTCTGCGGGACACCACATGGCTAATAATTCAATAATTCAGGCTAACATAATACTCATTCGACATAGTTTTAATGTAGATACTTTCGTTAATAATGATTAAATTACAATAATAATTTAATATCTGTTTCGACGGCAGCCTGGTGCAAGGATCCAAGATCGAACCCAATAGAGCAAATCGAGCATAATTATGTCTGTGTGATTAGCATTCTTTTTTTTATTTAGAGTGAGTTCGCTCGTGATCCCAATCAAGCCCGGGGCATAGACAGAATCCACGATGGAACAAGCTAACTCAGAAGGTGCCTATTCACCCTGAGTTTTAAAACAGACGGGTTATAAGTACTCGGAATTACAGACGCAGAGAGGGAGTTCCATTCCTTTGCTGTGTGCATTATAAAAGAAGTTGAGAAGCGCTTAGTGCGACAGATAGGAATAGCAACCAAGAAAGGGTGGTAGCCCGCAGTGCATCTAGATGTCCGATGGAAGAAAGGTGATGGCGGTATGAGCATATGTAGCTACTGAGCACACTCTCCAAAATACAATCTGTAGAAGACCGACAGTTAGGCAACTTTGCGGCGGTGAGCTAAGGTGTGAAACTTGCTCTTCACCAATTTGCTGTCACTGATTAGCCTCTCAGCTCTGCGTTGAATCGTGTCTAGTGCAGCAAGTTGGTATTTTGCTGAGCCATCCCAGAGATGGCTGCAATATTCCATGCAAGATCGGACTTCAGCTTTGTAGAGAGTTGCAAGCTATCCCGGTGTGAAATATCGCTTGACCTTATTTAGGACGCCAAACTTTTTAGCTGCAGTTTGAGCTTTGGACTCGATGTTGACTCGAGGCTCTAGTCAATATTACGTCGCCACCGCTGGTTTTTGAATTAGACAGGTATCTCTCTACGACAGTACTGTCGTTTACATACCCAACAATGGTTGGTATCAACAGGTCATTGATGTGCAGCAGGAAAAGTGTCGCAGAGAGGACGGACCACTGAGGAACTCCGGCATCAATAGCCACTGAGTCAGAGGAGCAGCCATCGATAGCCACTCTGATCGACCGTTCTGCAGGAAATCGGCTATCCGAGTACAAAAGTCAGCGGGGATACCATTCGCAGAAAGCTTGCGCAGCAGACTAGCCTGTCAAACCCTGTCAAAAGCCTTCGAGATGTCAAGTGACACGGCAAGTGCTTCGCATGCATTTCGAGGGCCTCGCCCCAGCAGTGCGTCACATAAACTAGAAGATCCCCAGTTGAACGTCCACGGCAAAAGCCATATTGACCGTCACCGAGGAGATCATTGTCTTCTAGGTACGAGAGCAACTTACTGATCAGCACTCTTTCCATAACTTAAAATAACATAGTATGGAAGTGATGGCAATCGATGGGTAATTGCATGGGTCGATACGACTACCCTGTTTGGGTACTGGCTGCACATTGGAAAGCTTCCAAGATTTTGGTACGGTTCTTGTTTTGAGAGAAGGGCGATAAAAGCGTGTTAGCACAGGAGACAACTCGGGTGCACAACACCTCAGTACTCTTGCTGGTATGCCATCAGGACCGTATTAACTTCCAGGCAAAATAAGACTCTACGGACCTGCTTATTGTGAATTGTGATCTCCGACATTAAAGAATCATAGCGAGGTATGTTTGGTGGCAAATAAACTTGCTTTCTCAGTTGCAGAATGAACCAGTGATCCGTCAGGTTTCAGCAAAGGTAAATATAGGTGACATAAGACGGCAGAAATTCGCTTCGACTGACTTTGCGAGGGATCAGAACTGTTTACTTCCATTCGAGTAAGATGACAGTTTCGCTCCTATTCGGCTGATATGGTCGAATCTCGCCTTCAGAATGATTCTTTTGCATGACTTGGCGGCCGAATTACAGGCTCTCTTCTTCACTCGGATTCTCCGTGCGCGGACCCTGCGATCACGGAAATGCACTCAAGCCTGGTAAGCAGACTGTTTTCGGCCTCAGCACGAGCACAGGCCGCATTATACCAAGGCCGGGACTTGTAACCAAGCGGGATGTCGGAGAATGGAATAAAGTACTCCATTCCCTGCCGAATTACGTCGCTCGAAGAGAAGCAAGTTTGCCGCCAGGGATAAGATGCAAAAAAAAATGCGCATCTCATCCCAATTTGCTGACTCGTAACGCCATACCCGTCTCATGCCCCTGGGGCTATCATCCGAAGGAGAGCAGATAGATACGGATTTCACCATACAATGGTCGGACGATCCCAGTGGAGCTGAGACCGATAGCGAATGTTTGTGTGGATCAGTTGTCAACAGTAGGTCAAGACAATTGGGTGCGTGGCCAGCAATATCTGGAATCCGCGTCGCTTGATCCACCAGCTGAGTAAGATTTAGCGCTAGGGCAAATCGTCGCACTTCTCTCCCAGCATGGTTAGTTTTCTGGTACGGGAACAGCCCCTTTTTGTGGATAGCGTTGAAGCCCCCCAGAAAAACAAGCTCCGCCGCTGGATATCGCTGAGTTGCAAAGTCTGCCGTCTCTGTGAGGTAATCTATGAGCCGAGTCGTCTTCCGGTCACCGATATGCGATCGGTAAAACGCAGAGCATCTTCTCTACCCCTGTGTTCACCAGAAGCCAAATAACGTAAAAACCCGGATTTTTGAAAGCATCAGAGATGCCTTCAGCAAATCTCACTACGGACGAACACACAGACCCCTGCACACATCTTGAACTTATGCACAAGCGTGTAACCAGGGTAATTGAGGTACGCCTCATCCGACGGTGTTGCTATCTGAGTCTCCGTTAAGAAGAGTAACGGTCTCTAGATGGTAATGTACCGGATCGAGATTTGAGTGCAGTCCTCTGATGTTCGCGAGGTACACTTTTAATAGGAGGAAGTGCACCCATTGTCTAACTTTCTTCTTGTGTTTTCTGATCATAGCGATGAATGTTGGGGGGTAGGATTTTCAGTCAAGGCGCTACTCAGTCGACCATTAAAATTCTCTTAGGCTAAGCTAACCACAAAAAGGAACTCACCTGGAGACTGCGGGGACGCCCGAACCCCCGGAATGGCCACCGGGTCCTCCCATCCAGTCGCCAACTGGCACGGTGGAGCATTTTGGGATTTTTCGCGAGTTGCCGGGGCAGCCTTTCATGCTGCACGCGTAAAACCGTGCTTCGGATCCCGCTATCCTCCAGTATGAGTTACCTGGTACAGCATTGCTAAGAAACCAAGATCGGTCCTAAGCTGCATAACTGACTTATTACCAACCCCCCTTGGCACTGGTAATCCCTCTCTCCGACGGAACGCAGCTAAGCTGCTTGACGACGGATTTCGGCAGGATGGTGGTCGCGAGTCAGGCAGCCCCTTACGGAGCCTACCACCGCTGCTGAGATCATTATCCGTCACCACGGTCCGAGTTGGGCCGCGATGCCGTTGCCCGGGGTGTACCGCTAGGAGGTAGATCCCTCCCGGGTAATTGTTGTTTAAAGATTATTAATTTTATTTAATTCCCATAGCACAAGCTCTTACTTCAAGAGGAAATAAATATAATGAGCTGTTCATAATTCATGATATTTATTATCAAATTATATAAATATAGTAAAAACATATTTAAGTTTTGTTTACCCTGTTTTTATTGCGTGTAACTAATCTCGTGTCTTGGTTTAGTCCGAAAAGTTAGACTGGTATTTTCACGCTATTCACGCACTAAAAAAATATTTTAACAAATTTATTCAATGTGTTTTTTCTTGTTTAAAACAAATAATTATTCGCTTAAAATAGGAACAAATGCGTCGTAACTCCGGTAAAAGTGTATGTTTTTTATTGTGCGGTAGGCGCGGAAGTTTAAAAACTTAATAATATTCTGATACTGGTTTTCAAAACTTGAAGATGGCAATCCTACTGTAACCAAACATTGATCTAAACTTATTTCAAATCTTGTTTATCTTTGCTATAGGTATTTAAAGTAAAATTATTTTTTACGTAACTCATATTCCGACTGTGATCATATTTCCTGTCCATTAGCGTTTGTCCGATGATCCGTTCTCGTCGTTATGAATTATTTTACAATAAAGGATTAATTAATCCCTTGTGGGTTATTCTCGGTAAATTTGTATGTGCGGCAGTATCACATTTAAGGATATTATAACAAGTAATTACTTTGGCAGAAATATAAAATAACCTATATTTGGCTTATGATCTCAATAAACCAAGGCCAGGATCAATTTCGCTACGATTACTTTCAAGTTCATTACATTTTATGACCAAAGAAAGTTTGATAATGTTCACAAAAATATTGGTGGATAACTGCTTTAAGTTTTAAATATTTGTTTTATGTCATTTATCTTTTTTTAATAGTACTGTGATATAACTGACTCATTGTTAAAATAAGTATTTTAAAAACATTTATGATGGTTACAACACTTTTAACTTTTACCTATAATATTTTAATAGAACTAGCTAAAAGAATTCCCTTTAGTGGTTGAGTGTAACTCATGTAAAGTAAACATGTTTTGTTTAAATATGTACATCACTATTCATTGGCAGGTTAATTGATATGAAATCAACCTACAATTTATTAACGTCCAAAAGTACATGTAGAAGAAGTTAAATAAAATATTAATTTGTTTCGCTGAAACGTTTTTCCTTGACATCGGCGTTCAGCCGCTGCAGTATTTTATGAATTGCTGTTATGTTTTTGTTAAATATTTTACAATACATTTGTGAAGTTTTGTATCAGAAATCTTTGTATTCATACATAAATATATATCTAACGGAATATACAGACAAATTAGTTGTGACTTTATTTCAATGTTCATAATTGTCAGAATTCGTAATTTTTGGATATCGTATCTATCGTACTATTCTAGTTACATAGATATACACGTTACTATTCTAGTTTAGCGAAACTAATTAAATGTTGTATTGTATTGTATATTGCAGACTGTATATTATAATAAAGCACTAAAATCTGTATTTTATAAATATTAATATATGTATATGCATCGTCGTCTTTGCCTGTCTGTAGTTAATGGCCGTTTGTAGGCAACAAATTAATACAAGTGACATAAAAATATGTATCTAAACTTGAAGAAAATCGCACTATTTTTTTCGGATTAAGGACGACATAATCTGGACGATATTAATAATTCCTGCTCATTCTAGCCCGCTTAGTGCTTTGTTTTTAGACTCTCGGAAAGTATTATAGAATCTGATTGTGTGACATGGTTTTAGTTCTTTTGACGCTATCGTAGATAACGTAGATACTTACTTTTGTATGCCTTTGTTTAAACTTCATTTGATGAAGTTGATATTTAGTGTTTAATTTTATATAAAGAAAACATACAATAAAAAACTGGGTAGCGTCAAAAATGTTCCTATCAAAAATGTGTCATTTACCTCTTAAATTGACAGCATTGCCGAACGAGAATTCGGTCACCGTAGTATCGGTGGATGCTTGCTCGAACTTCGGGTTGGAAGGCGTTGCTTCTAACTGCTCCACCGGCTGGGGGTTTCTAGGAATCACTGGCTCCACGTAATCATTCCCCCGGTCGTAATACTCCTCTCCTTGCTGGCTGTTATAATCGCTATCGTAATCTGTTGACAAAATTTTTTATATTTTTATATAAATAATTTTGTCATGTTTTTGTTTATACGTACTATCCAAAGTAATGGATTTCTTGTCTAGGTTATCATCATCTGCCTATTAATGTCGTCACTGCAGAGGAGGCCTTCCCTATGATCGAAAACACAGTAGGTAGAAAAGTCCACAACTGACCACGCGGGCCGAGTGCATAGTGGTGGGTTGACATCTGTAGATACAGCCGAGAAAAAAGGCTTGACGTTTCTACCGAAATACGCAAGAATTCGAGATAACATATTTTTTGAAACCCATCTGATAACCAACCCTAGCGAATGTTGCTAAACATTAAGCAGTCATAGGCAGAACACATCAACAACTTCGCCATCAGCTCATGATACTTGCGTATGATTTTCTTTATTAAAATAGCGAATTTGGTTATATTATTACAGAACCTACAGAAATAAAACAGACAAATACTATAAAATGTATTTATTTTATTTTTTGCATTCACAATGCCATAATTTAAAAAAACGAATATACGTCTGTAAAAAACAACTATGTCTCCGAGCCCTCAGGTGTGATTAAGTAGCTCGGGGACGTGTTTTTTTTTTAATCTAAGATTCTATAAATGAAGTTAAAAAATTTAGTATCATATAAAGTCTATATTTCGTGTGGTAAGTAATTTACGAATTAATTTATCATCGAATTTAAGACCGACAACATATTACATAAACTAAAATAAAACAACTCAACTCCGTGGTAAATGACAACCTACCAGCAATAAAACTTCTATAATAATTAACTTTTCTATCGAGATCTTGAGAAAGCAATGTTGTAGTTGATTTCTTCATTCTTTATAGCACATCATTCAATTCAGTTCAGTTAAATTCAGTATTTAAACTAAGATCCATAAGTATATAGTTTTGTTGGTAAAGAATTAGTTCAACTAAAAGTTGTGTGTTTAATGAATATTAAATACATAACACATTTCTTCACATATATTCAACCATTCTATTATATTTGTTGATTTTTGTTGATTGATGTTTTTGTTGTTTGAGTTGAGCAGTGGAGTGGTCTGTTTTACTTTGTGAAATAGTAATTAGAAATATGATATCATTTGAACTCGTTTACATTTTCTGACTTGAAAAGAAGAATAAATAGAATTTTATAAGACACCTTAAAAATAAACTGAAATGTTTGCGAACTTTAGATAACCTTTGCCCAGTGTAACATTTAAAATTACCTGCCACATTACCTAGACATGTCAGGCAGGATGTTACTTTCCCCCTACCCCTGTGTAAAAATCAAAGAGTACTGTAGTATGTGCTAATAACGAATTGAGAATTTATAACAATCAATGATGTATTTAGCAAATTTGATGTTAGTCAAATCTACAAAAAAATAATTAGTTTTAGTTTCATATTTTAGTGTAATTTGTTTGCCATGATGCTTTTGTATAGACATTTTCAAAAGGTATCTTATTCAAGGGTTTTTTAACGAAACATGTAACTCTTAATATAATTGCGGTTATCTTATTTTGATTATCTATTACTATAATACATTATGTAGCAATAGTTGTAACCTCAAACAATGAAATACATAAGCTATTGAAAAGAAAAAAGACTTACTCTGATTATCCTCTGTATTCCTCAACACTTCCGCGGGATCTATCGGCAGTGCATACCACGGCCTCCGCGAATATATCTTCTTGGTGTTTACTGGCCGATCGCCATCGCCATTAATATTTCGATAACTTGACGGCGACAAGTTTAACATCTCTAAACATTAGTCGATACCTGAAAAAAAAGGTAGCGATTATATAAAGAATAAATAAAAAAGAGAAATAACACAGAGCTATCCCCTATTGAATAATTCATTAAAATTTTAACTATTGCTTTGGATAAAGTCTTTGCTACCGTTGCCGAATATATGAAATGGAATAGCTTTGAAATGGTACCAAAATACCTTTACAGGTATGTATGATCTTATGTTTATTATCACCATTTTTGGCGAAATACTTTTATACTTCAACGATATCGTTTTCGTCGCCATTTTTATCTGCAACATTTTGTTTAAGTCTTATGCCTTTACGATTTAAATTTTTGTCTTTTAGGTAATTGATTCACAAACGAATCGAGGTTTTTAGGGAATTAATTAGTTAGCGTTTTTCGTATTGTAAATCATTACAATACGAAAAACGCCTTTTCAGTCTTTTTATTCATTGGTTACCTAAAAAGATATTCTGAAATAGAGAGTTTAAATGTTTTTTGCCACTTTAATTTGTTATATTATAGTCATTGAACTGCTAAAGTTTAGTTTTATATTTTTTTATGATTTTTGCATTTATTCAATGCTATCTTTTTTCTATTAAAATCATTTATGCTAAAGTTTATATAAAATATATTTTTTACTAGAAAAAATCGCCTTGTCTCTGTTGCCAGGCAGGTATTTAACGGAGCTGATCAAGGTCTCAATTGCTTATTTGGGAGAGCACTTGCCCAGATAGCATGAGGCATAAGGTTCGTATCCTGACTGTTATCTGAGACGAGTTAAATATTTATTACTAAAAAATATTTAGATATAACATCTAGCAGATAACTGCTTAAATTATAAAAATATAATAATTTTAAATTTGTTTTTTATAGATTGTTCTATACTTGTAAGAGTATAACATTCGACATTGTAGGATACCTAGAACTTGAAGAGATGGTAGTAAATTTTCGAATGGATTCAACACAAATAAGCCCGAGCACAAATAAGGTAAAATGAAAATAAACCTGATTCAAATGTACTTAAAATAAATATTTTGCATTGATCGCTATTCAATAAGTCTTTTTACTGACAAGAACAACGGACAAAAGGGACTCGAAAGCTTTAGGTGAAGAAACAGTATTCACAATATTTATACCCCCTTGCAATACATAAACAACGAACACAATAATTTTAATGTAATTTATTATTATTATACCATTTATTTCGTATACTTTTTTTTTTTTTTTTTTTTTTTTTTTTCTTTTTTTTTTTTATATTTCTAACATTCACACCAATTACCCTAGACCAAAGTAAGCTCAGTAAGGCTTGTGTTATGGATACTAGGGTAACGGATAGACATACATATATGATACATAGATATGTAATACTCATAGAAATATATATAAACACCCATGACTCAGGTACAAATGCTCGAATTCATCATAAAAACATCTGCCCCTACCGGGATTCGAACCCAGGACCGTTGGTGCGAAAGGCAGGATCGCTACCGTTGCACCAAACGGTCGTCGATACTTAAAACCTATACATACAATTAAAATAAAAAATAAAAATTAAATTAAATGTCAATATCATAATTTTACATATATAGAATAAAAGTTCACATACAACTTTGTGAAAATAACTATGTAGTATGTATGATTATGATATTGACATTTTTTTTTTATTATATATGTATATATAAGAGGGACCATAGGTGTGCAGATTTATCCACGCTTTTAATATCAGGGACTCCCCTCGCATGCAACCACCTAAGAATATAAAACTTACTTTTGCTTACTCTAGAATTTTTTGATCTCCTAAGGCCATTATTAAAATATCTAAATACCTGACCCTAAGGGGACAAAAATTCTGTTATTATGCTACCTTTAAACGTGGCTGAAATACTTTATTATCATCTGTTAAAATGTGAAAAGTTGCAAGGATCAGTGACCACTTATTGTGTATTTCACCAACTTAATACATCTACAATATCTCAAATTGGCTATTTTATTAAAAATCATTGGTACATTAAGAAAATTTGGTCTGGAAGTCGTTTTATTGGTTTATTTCACTTACAACATTTTTCTCTGTCATAAAAAAATAGGTCATGGAAGTAAGAGCCCTTCAAGAGCCGAGCTCACAGACACGTAACGCGAGAGCGTCGCTATTAAATTCGAGACAAATTTACGAAAATGTTCTTTCTATTTCGTTTCATTCTTTAAACGTGGGTGAAAGCGTTGTACTATAGTTGCAGTAATAAAACCCAATTCATTCAAGATGACAGCAAAGAGTAAGGAATGACTATACTTTGTCCAATGTAGAATGATACTTTTGACAGTTGACACCTATATAGAGGGTATAAAGTTGCTATTGCAATGTCAAGCCAAATATAAGGTAACAAACGCAACCTTAGTACGTAGCAATAAGGAAGTGAAACCTGTCAAAAGTATCATCCTACATTGGACAAAGTATAGTTGGTTGCATCAGCTATCAAGTATTGTCAACGCTACAAAAAAACAACAATTTGTCACAAAAAATAAAGTTTTAGGTTTGCAAACATACCTCGTTATATTTTTACTTTAAGTCTAAATATGTTATGAAAAGACAAAATGTTTTTAATAGTAGCCGAATTTTGTTGAATAATTTTTAATAAATAATAATAAATGCCAGACAACTCACGCGAGCCTCTTCTATGGTTGTTAACCGGTGTTTAGTATATACCGTTCTGTATTTGCCAATTAGTTTCACATTGTTTAGCTTATCATAGGATTTTCTCCAAAATACATACTGTATTTGAGCAAGTTTATATTTTTAGAGTATGAGATTAAGCTTCATAGATTATTGTTACTAAGTTTACGGTTTTCGCTCTAGTTGGAGCGATTTTGATGGGAAAAATGTGAATTTCCTTAGTAATATAGAAAGGGCTTTTTTGATTTTTTCCACTTCGTCGACCGGCGAGGTGCATTAGACCGAATATCTATTGGATCTGAAGATTTTATGTTGAAGTAAGTTTTTTTGGAGTTTGTTTGACGAGATCTGGGCTAGGCCTCGAATCGTAAAAAAAGTTACATTATCAGTATATACTTTTAAGAAAATTAAAAATAAGATTAAAACATCATTTAATAGAAACGTATTTATCTGTGAAATAAACAAGCAGGACTTTACTTTAAATATTCAACAATGAACTAAACAGGCAGTACTAATATGTTTTTTGTGCATTCTATTTCTTTTTCCAATTATTTCGATTCACTTCTCTTAAATTGTAACTAATAGTCATATTGCTTTGGTAACAAGTGGCAATGGGTTGATTACGTCTGTCGTAGAACCGACAGAATAATCCTGGAGCGGAGACCGGCTTAGGGCAAGCATTGCGTGAGACGGCGGAGGGATCCGTTCAACTGATGACTTTTGGAAGACTGCTGGCAACGGCTGGATGAGGAAGCTCAGGCTAAAGATTTGTGGTGCGGCATGATGGTAGCCTAGGACCAACAGTAAACGAACTATGACTGTTGATTGATTTTATGAATATTATAACTGCCATTGTGTTTGTATTACGCACTTATTGTTTTTGCGGAACCAATATTACAACGTACGAATGTTTCTTTCGCTAGTAATGAGACAGAGAGAAAAATTTTGAGGTAATTTTCTGTATATTACTATCTGTATATTTGTTGGAGTATTTTATTATTACTGTAATAATATAAACTACAAACAAATGTAGGAAACGGTTGGTATAATATAACAGTACATAGCTCATTTTATAATTGAATATAAATTTAAATTTTTTTAAATAAATTATTGAAGAGATTTAACGTTTTTGTTTTAAAGGTTAATTTATTTAAACACCTCTTGTTCAATCTTTATTTCTGTATAAAAATCTTATATGTTTTTCGTTAATTTTTTATCAAAGACATATGTTTTACAGGCAACTTAAAATCTAAAGACATTTTAATTTATTTATTATAATAATAATTAATAATTATATAAATTAATAAATTTAAATGTAACATAAAAATATTAGATACTCGCCTCAAGTCCCACAATAAAAACTATATTGCTCTTTTAATGATTTTATTATTTCAAACTTTTGTTCAAACGATATTAAACTAAACAGTAAACTTAATGATTTTAATTCAAAAAAGATTTTTAGCAAACTGTCCCAAACACAAATCACAAAAGCATAAAAAAATACCTTGTGATAATTTATTAAGCTCCTAATTGAAAATAACAAGTTTTATTCATTATTAAAGAAGAGATTTTAATTGTTTTTCTTCCACAGTTACTAAAAGTTTTAGTACTGGAAGTATTTTCAATATCATTAAAAACTCACT
This sequence comes from Calamotropha paludella, assembly GCA_927399485.1. Taxonomy (NCBI): domain Eukaryota; kingdom Metazoa; phylum Arthropoda; class Insecta; order Lepidoptera; family Crambidae; genus Calamotropha; species Calamotropha paludella. The sequence continues at coordinate 11,053,961 of OV656819.1, forward strand.
AATTCGTGGTGGGGTGATAGTAGCCAGCCAATGGACTTGAGATGGTTTCTATCTCTAGGTAAATCATATATAACTTATACATAAGCTTGTTATTATCAACACCATCAGGTAATCAACTATCAGACATTTTAATTTAAAATTAATAACTACACTGCATGTGTGTTTGTAATTATAAAAAAAATAAATAAAATAATTTATCAAGTCGGACTCATATTTCAATTTCCAGAAAACCAATCGAGGGGTTCAAATTGATTGCAACGCCCTAACAAGACAAGACGATAATTTTGGTGCTAAAACAATATAATTCAGTTTATCACAGTATAATTTTATCGTAATGTTTTATTTAAGAAGTAAAATAATAATAGTCCTTATATTCACACCAATAAGCCTAGTCCGAAGTGGGCACTCAAAAAGTTGTGTTATTGATACGAGGATAACGGATTGACATACATATATGATACAAAGATAAGTAATTTTCCTATTAATATTTCTATAATATATATTATTTCTGTAAATATAATTTGTTTTAAAAAAGCTCAGTACCAAAATCTCGTTGAAAGCGGTAAAGCAGATATGTTAACGATACTTGTGCGAAATTATGACATTTTTAAAAATAAACGTGTCAGGCTGCCTTTACAACCGAGTCTAAGAGCTCTCCATTTTAATCTGGTATGACGTTTATCGTTTTTGTTTTTTCATATCCATTTTATTTGTTTGAAATGTCGATATTTAGGAACATTTCGGTATTATGATTTCGGCGGTGAGTTAACTTATTTATAGATTTGGTGTTACTTGTTAGACAACGTGTACCATACAGATGCTATCCATCAATAATGTTTGTCATATTTATAATATCAGTATTAAAATTGGCAAATAATAGAAAGTTAAAAATATTATTTTGACCACGAATCTTTCTTAGTAGTTTCAGTAGACCATATTCCCAACTTCGTTATCCGCTTGTTTTATTATTGTGGATCCTATTTATATGTCTACGTAATCTTCACATGGTGGATCCGTAGCAAGTAGTTCTTGACATTACTCGTAGCTTCGTGAAGTGAAGGCAGACAAGTTGAATAGCTCTTGACACTCACTCATGCAATGTTCACCGCTGATGCTGAGTTAATTACATAATTAATATGTACATACGTTAATTAATTGAATTTGAATTATCAGGAATGTTACAAAATAAAGTATTTATTGGAAGTATTAATTAACTAAAAGTGATACTGGGATTAATTACTACTCTGTTTAATTTAAGGTGTCCATACAATAATGTTATGAGCAAACCCGTCATATCATTCCCAAAAAAACCGCTGTGAATGAACATTATATTTGTAAAGTAGAATATCAATTAAACAAATTAAATGAGAAGTTTATTTGTAAATAGACATACAATACAACTTCAACTAAAGCTAAAATAACTTATGTGGGTATTTGTAACAGTATGTTTAAAAGTATAAAATATCTTTTTTTATAATTAAAAAAATCTTTGCTTACTACTGAATCTTTGCATTGCTTTATAGGAAAAACTTTATATGAATGAATTTCGTCTATTTTTGTCTTCTCCGAAGTAAATTAAGCTACTGATTTTTACATTTTTTAACAAATTAATACAAATAACGCCTTCTCCAGATCAAACATGTGCGGAAATCCTCCTGAGCATACTAAAGATAAACCTACCCAGTGACTGCTGCAGGAGACGGCCCATCCTTGGCTCATCACAAATCCAAATATTTTTAAAATATAGTCAAGCAAGCAATTTCGTACAGCCAGTGTACCTCTGTGTGAAGCAGCTATCGATTGAAATCTTCAAAATTTTCAGTGCAAAGCTAACAAAATAATCTGTCATTGATGGCTTAAAAATTTCTGATGTTATTAATAGATCTGATAAAATAAGGAGGTATTTGCTCAGATTTTACTTGATGATTTACGCAATGCAAAGAAATCATGTCAGAAACTTAACTTTTAAGCACGTTATGAAGTCTGTCACAGCCGGAACGACATAAGTAAACACTGGAAAATTATTATTCAAAAGCATTTTCTTTTCGGCACACAAAAATACCAATATACTTACTACTTTTGTATCCGTTTTTAAATTTGTACCAAATAATAGTAATTCTTGATATATTATCTCATAGTTATAAAACCCCACGTATGACAATAATAATGCTTTATTCGTTGGTAAAGTGAACTCATTTAGTTGAATTGAAAATTGCCAAGTCTGCAAATAATCTCATAATGATTCAACACTCAAATTTATTCATCTAATCAATTCATCTTTGCTACAGTAGGTACTATTGCTCAAAGGAATTTATCAGATGATATCTGCAGCGGAGTTATAGAGCAAAGTGGAATATACTCCATATACTGCTGATAATGTTATATTTCCTTAATAGTACATTGTTTCACTGTTTTATTTTTTTTAAACAGGGAAACAATTAATTTTCCCTGTTGGCTACGTTGTTTTGTACTTCTTTTTTAAGCGTCTTAAAATAAGTCAGTTCTTTGTATTTCTTATCCGGTATTTTATGTAAATGATCTTAACGTCTATGAGGCTTCAGCGCTGTTTCTTTTACAAATATGGCACAATGGCGATGATAAATTTATGGATTTTTCGATAAATCTAAATTTAATGTAATCCATACAATATTGCCGCCTCTTTTTTTTGCTTTCTATATGATTAGCACTTAGCACAGATAAGTGAGTAAGTAAAAATCAATTTCTGAGACCCTGTTCTCATTTGAGCGCGATATTGCCAATGAGAATGAATAATTACTGCTTTTATATGGCTGCAAACCTATAAAGGATCTGCTTAATTAAAATTAAACTAGTAGTAGGGATTCGTGGGTTCTGGCGCACTTATTTCTAACGCATTTTTGTCGAAGTTCGGTGAAGGTCTGCTAACAAAAAAAAAAAAAAAAAAAAAAAAAAAAAAAAAAAAAAAAAAAAAAAAAAAAAAAGTGAAACACCCCCATCTAAAGCGTTTGCGCTGGGTCCCAGAGCGCTACGAGCTCTCGTTTTTGCTGTATGGCTTCTCTTTCTAAAGCTAATCGCTTATCTAATCACCTATTCCGATTCCATTATTCCCGACCCTTCCTCATTGTTAATTACCTCATTACTTAAGCACCCTTTTGTACTATGCTCGACTCGCTTTCTTTGTATTGCTAATAGCCTACTGTGGCCGAGGTTATGGGGCCTTGGATATCATTAGGTTTGCAATATTCCAATGCTGCCTAGCCGAACTTACTCATACCTACTGTTTTAGATGAATCTGTCAGGTGTTCAGCCAATCAGAGGGTTTGTGGGTTCTGGCGCTAGTAGTAGGGATTTGTGGGTTCTGGCGCTTCAGGATACTAGCGCATAAAACAAGCTCCGGGTGAGCTTGTTTTATGCGCTCCACTAACCTAACCCAACCAGTTTCTTGAATGATTGTCATAGGCAACCTAACCTCGCATGCTTTTCATAGGAAACCTAATCTAACCTATCCTAACCTCTACCTTGAATTATGCTTTTCATAACAAGCTAACCTAACCTAACCCGTACCCTGTATGCTTGTTACAGAAAGCCTAACCTAACCTAACCCGTACCTTGTATGCTTGTTTGTTGAATAAAACCATTTTCTACCAGCCTTTAAAACTTCATAAATTAAACAACCAAGTCATGTTGCTAAACACATTTATTCAAAAATCATATTAAACATCTTACTTATAATTAAATCATTACTTATTCTATTGACAGTAGAGAATTCATTTAAAAAACGTTCATCAATACACCATACATTTTTGCATAAAGAAATACTAGACAATATTTTCCACATACTGACGTAAAGTAACTTTGCAGTTGCTTATGATTGTATACCCACTTCTTTGTATTTTTTTCCAAGAACAATTTATGAAACCCCACCGGTTTTCATCCGAAAGAATCAAAGTACTCGCCAACTCCATTACTATCAATGTGAATACCCACCCAGTGAGAACCAGGCTTGGAATCCGGATCCAAATTGGCTACAATGAAAGCAGGTAATTGAACAATCATAGGCAATCTGTTCGCTGCAAATACATTAGATGTTAATCTGTTATCAATTTTACTCATAAAGTATTTTATTTCTTGACTATCCATCATAGCTCATGTTAGCGGTACGATAGAATTCGTATTTCCAATTGAATGGAATTGTATGCTCCACCCGTATTTAACTATTGTAATCGACACTCACATCGCGGTTTTTGTTAATTTCCACAACATTATCGAACTCTGCATAAATAATACAATTGAGTGTTGTTGTCAAAGCTGTATCAAAGCGAACCTCTAGTCTTACACTTCCATGTCTAACTAAGTTCCAATGTGAGCTCGAACTGGCCGAAAGATCTGGAGTTAAGTCAAAAGCTAATAAACAGTATCCTCCTCCATAGTCTTCTCTTGCTATTGAATTGCCTTCGTTCAAAAAGTGAATGCCGGTGCCAGAAAACAATGTTTGATAGGTCGATGTAATCAATCCATCTTTGAAGGATGGTTGTAATGTTTTTGAATGGACCTGTTGGCCATCCACATATAAACTAAATAAATTTATACCATGGTTATCAAAATTAAATGGATTCTGTGTTATACAGCCATTAAATGCTGAATTTTTAATAAAGCCTATAATACATCTTTTAGGTACTTGTCCGAGGAATATGTTATCCAAAGTTTTGCCTTGAACTCCCGATGGAATAGTTAGAACTTTAACTTCAGCTCGAGTAATCGGATATTTAGCTGTTGTCGTTGCTAAGACTTTTTGATGTGCTATTAGGACAGATGGATTTATTCGAGCCTTACGAACAATGAGACTGGCGTCAGTGATTTTAACCTTAATTTTGGCATCAGATGTATTACAAATTAAATTGAATGTTTCTTTGCTACGAACTAATTTGACACGCATCTCTACACCATTTAGTAAGAATTTTTCTTGGTTAAAAATATCTTCATGTAAATGACCGATCATATCAATATCTTCGTTTAATTTTACTAACTCCTGTCTCTTGGTAAATCCTTTATTTGTGTCATCTGTAGCGTCCATTTTGTAAGGAGTGTCACCATACCACAAACCACAGGTCAGATGAGAGTTTTTTGCTGCAGGGCCGTAGTTAAGTAAAGTTTCCAAATATGCACGATATGCATATGTATTATTTGGGGGAGACACAAGTTTTTGATTTAAGTACACATCTAATTGACTGAATAGAGAATGTAACCAATTATTAACTGGCGCAATTCGAGTAGTTCCTTGGACATCATTTGAAGCAGAATATTCAATCTTTGCTTTTATATGAAGCATGGTATGCGACAAGTCTATATAATCATCACCAGTACCAGGCACTTGAAATTCTAATGGACCATCATCACTTAATGATGAAATTGGTTTATAATGGATCCATTGTCCACTTTCAATACTTGTTTGAGTTGATGGTAAAGCGAATAAATCCAACTCTGACTTGGCACATTCACATGAATGATTATGTAAAAAAGACATAGTTATTCACTATTTTAGTTTGAAAAAATATCTTCAAATTTTGTTTTCTTGGATGATTTAGACCGACTTCCTCGCAGTGTTTTACGTGAAATGAGTGACAAGCTCGACTTTCTGCTTCTTTTATACCCAGACCCGCGCATAAGTGAGTCTATTTTATCATCGGCCTTTCTTTTCAAGTTGGTTGTAGCATTTTTGAAACGCGACTTTATTGACTCTTCAACGGGATGCGAGTTCACCATATCTGATAATAATCCAACCCCAGCACTAAGAGCTTCTTTTCCTACAGTTCGAAGTCCATTGGATAACAAAGGAAGAACGGTCCTAAACAAACCTCCTAAGAAACTTCCAATACCGTGTCCACGTTGATGAGCAGCGCCCTTATATATAATCCCAACTCCAGATCCTGCCTGATGAGAATAATAATTCTGATACGGACAAGGGCTATTAACTATTGCTCTATTCATCTTATGCGCCGAAAATGTAGTTTAACACACGATGTACCGAACTGAAATGGAACTCTACCACCCACGCTTGTTCTTATATCTATTTCTATTGTATCAAATTCTCTGCGCATAACTGGTAAATAGTGTGCGGGTGAAAATGTGTGCACTTTGTATGCTCCGTAGATGTACTTTGTTGGATCCAAAGGTATGATTCGTACCAACGATGCCATCACATCACCTATTATTTGCGGATGAATAATATCCGAATAAATGAAGAGTTGGGATGGTAACCCTAAATATAAATTAATCGGATATTTTCCATTCGGTTTTGCTACTAAGTCGACATGAGGTGCAAAACCTAGTTGAAGACTCAATTGAGGTGATAACATTACAGATATCAAGTCTGTGTTATGACGAGTTGCTGTAACCAGCTTCGATATTTCATCATACCTTAGTCTAAAATGATTTTTCAACAATGAGTGTTCATTAAAGGCACTTAAAAAATTATTAATACTGTCATACGTCGTTGCTGGAATATGAGACTTGAATTCTGCAATTATATTTAGCTCCTTTTTTGAATCCTGGGCATCTTGTACGAGTGTTCTTTTCTTTATGTATATAATGTTTTCATGTTCTTGTACATTAAACATTGTACATGGATAATGAAACTCCACCAAACCAACGTCCCATTCACCTTCTAACTTTATAGTTTTTGGTAGTTTTGTTAAGAAATTGGCGGTTGTATTTTCTGGATAGTATGAAGTTGAACTATTGCTCAAAAGAGTTAAATAAAAACTGTCCTCGCTCATGTCTCTTCTAAATCTGATACCGGGATCCAACTATTAAACTTGTTAGGATAACCTTTCCATTTGACTAACACTTCTCTTCTACCTTGAATGCGTCGTGATCGTATAATTTTATCTATTTTATATTTAGTGGAGGGATCATAGACAACTTTTTGTAGCTCTTTTGTGTAAAACGTTCCTGTGATTGGTTCACCTTCCAAGTCTTTTAATGTGTATACAACCCAAGGAGCCCGTTCAATAATGGAATTGATCACAAATATTTCATCACTCCAATTGGTTTCATACCCTTTTTGGAATATATGTTTATATTTAGTTATTCTAACATGATCACCTATTCGAAGTGATGGATATTCATTTATCTGTATTTTCTTTTTCTTAGCTCCGTATAAATTTTCCCAAACGGTCATAATATTGTCATTGTTCACTTCGCATGGACACATCTTTATGCTGGAGTGAAAGCTATGGTTGTATGAATTTATTAAATCTTGTAAGATGTCGATGTATTTGTACGTATTTTTATAAGTAAAGTAACGCCACATCTTAGTTTTGAGAGTTCGTTGAAACCTTTCAATAACACTAGCTTTTATGTCAGGATTGTTTGTTGTGTAGTAATTAATATTTTTACTTTTGAAATAGTCCCTAACAACTTTTGATACAAACTCTGTACCTTTGTCAGATTGAATGTGACGAGGAGTGGCATTAACTTCGGCAAATATACTCTCAAAACAGCTTTTGACAACTTCAGAGGTCTTACTTCTCATTGCTCGTGCAAAGGCATATTTACTAAATACATCAATAACACACAAAATATATTTATAACCATCATTATATTTACTATATGTACGCATGTCGCTCAAATCAGCTTGCCATAGTTCATTATAATTAGATAAAATATACTTATTTCTTGGGAATCGTTTTTGAATAGGTTTATGGAGTGTGTAAGTTTCTTGCGACTGTAACCAAGTTTTTACGTCATCGCGGTTCAATTTGCCTTTCATTGCTTTGGCTAAATTATTTATGCTACTAAATCCAGCGGGATGTGAAACATCATAGTAAATGTTTGCTAAATCTAGTAGGGGCTCCATGTTTCCCAAGCAATCGTTCTTTTTGACCTTTTATTAGTAGTAGTTGTCACAGGAGTTGAGTATTGAGTGTCCGAATCAGTGTCCTTATCACTTTGTATCAGCTCTTTCGTCTGCAACTGTGTCATATATTCTAGAGATGTAGGATTACCAATGCAGGAAAAAGGTACTCGTATGTCCACTAACGCCGATGCAAATTTTTCCCAGCCCATCGGTTTTGGGCGTTTAAGTGGTCTCACAAAATCACTTACTAAATCGAATATATTGCTTCCAGGTACAACTGTATTATTTAAAACTACTTCTCCATTCTCTTTCCACCAGATTTTCGGATGACTTTGTAAGATATAATGCAACAATACTCCACCTCTTTTTTTGTAAGTTTTAGGGATCAATTCAAGTATTTTCGACGGACTGTTTTGATATTTAATAGCGATCGTTCCTTTATTTTGACGGGTCACATCTTCATTGATCGGAGTAGGTTTTACAACTGGAATGGTACCCTCTTGTTTTTCTTCTTTAATTGTATTTTTAGTATCATCAGACCTCACTGTTTCATCATCGGTATCGGTCAATAATGAAATTTTAAGTGGTCTTCTACCTTCTTCAACAACGTGTAAATATCGTTGCAAAACTTGAGAATACAAAGCCCATTTTTCGTGATCATTAAGTGAACTCTTTAAGATTTTTTGCATTTCATCATCGAGTCGTGATAATGAATTGTCAGGTTCGTGAATATTATGAGCCTTTAGTTTGTTCATAAGTTCCGGCTCTACAAGTAACATTTTTTTCGCGTGCTGCATGTTTAATTTATTATCGAAGACAGTAAACCGTTTATCACAGCACCTAGTATTATGGGTAGAAAGGCTCCCCCTTTCTGCACGATGATGTTTTTTCTTGCTATATTTTTACCTTTGGATATAATTTTCCGTAAAATGTGTTTATATTTCTTTAAATGTTTCTTTTCCTTTTCTTTAAGTGGAATTTTACCGTTTAAAATGTTGTAGATGCACTCGCAGATAACGTTTACTTCTTCTTCATCACATGCTTTCAATATCAGTTTTTGATATTTTGGTTTCAGAGTATGTAATGCTTTCAATAGATGTTGGTGCGTTTTTACTCTCCTATGCATGGTTTCACAATGATTAGCATTGTATGTGATGCGACTATTTATAGCTTTTCTTGGGAATATAGACTGTGCAATATTTTGTTGAAGAAAGTACATTCGTTTTGATTCGATAGCTGTCATCAGTATTTTGCTTCAGATCAATCATTAAGTATCCATGAGCAACTTTGGTGGCATCTTTATAAGCTTCTTCAATAAATTTTGTATTTTCTGGACATACTTGACGAGCTAAATATCTGACTTGCGTCTTGTCTCTTGGGTTTTTAAAGTAAATTATATAATTAGCATTTAATGATATGTCACGTTGACCTCTCCCTTGATGAAATAAATTCTGGGTTATGTAAAATACACTAAGATTTCTGTGATGACTGCCTTTTGTAAAAATATCGACTATCCTGCCGTCAGATTCTCTCATTAGGTCATCTATGATAAGCAGTTGAGGTAGTTTACCATCAAACATGCTTAAATCGGGTATTCCTTGGACATATTCCACATTACTTAAATTGTACAGTAGCTGCATTTCATCATAACACCATAATGTTTTATGAAATGTTTGATCACAAACATCATTCACACAATTTAAGAAAGTAGTAACAAAATTAGATTTACCACATCCACTTGGACCAGCCACAATAGCTGTGAATGGATGAATAAAATGTTTCATGTTGAACAAAATCTATGTCTTGCTTGTTTAAAATCTATGTTAGGAATGAATGGATAAGGAAATGTGGATTGATTTAAAAATACTCAAATTTTTCAGATAGTAAATTATTTATTATACTAAATATCTTAAATCTAAATCACAAAATATTAAGAAGTGTGTCTAAGTACAAAGTGTTATATTTCTGAAGTCTACAAAATAGCGGTAAGTTTTAAAATGATTATTGAACAAAAAATCTTAATTATATAATACATTACCATAAAAATGAAGAAAGTCACAGAAAACAACTTACAAAATATTTCTTAATTTATAATGCCCCCATGCTAGTGTGTCTGTGGAGTTGGGTAAAATACATCTTTTTGTGTCGTTATACGATAGACTAGTTTTGTTAATTTTTTGAGTAAATATTACATGTTTTATTGTCCGGAATCTATACATTTTTGAAAATTTGATTTGTTTATCGAAGAGACATTGCTTGTAGTTATTCATATTCATTTTCTTTGTTACACATTTATTCACTCCTTTCGCTCGTGCAATGAATTTATCTACTACTGTTATTGCATACAATTTAGACCTCAACCCCACAAACTCTTTTAATATTTTTCCATTGTTTTCATCTTTAAAGAAACCTAACCTTTTTTTATTCAACCTAGGGAAACCAAAGATATTATCTTCTGTATAATCAGAAGTGTCAAAAAATTCATTTAGGTCAGGTTTTATATCAAAATATAAATTTTCTGTAAAATATTGATAAATAAGACTATCTGTATCAGTATATAATAACTTAACATTTTCTTTAAATTTTTTCTTCATGTAATTATAATGAAAGTCGTACATAAGGGTTTTAGATATATCTAAAATACAAAACCCTAAATAAATTGGCTTGTTGTAGTACAACTTTGTTTTGCGCAATTGAACTGCAATCAAGTTCTCTGAAAATATACTTAAACTATGAAACTCTGGTTTGGATATTAATGATTGGGCACCTTGCACTTTACCTCTGCTATCCCAGTGAGTAATTAATTTCACATTTACCCGTTTCTCTATATTTTCCATGGTCTTGGCAAAAACAGCGTTATTCATTAATTTATAAAAATCTTTTTCAAAATCTGTTTTTGCTTGTGTTCTTAACTGCGTGTTTAAATCAATATATTTTCTTAGCCATGGACTCTGTTTAAACTTCAACACCCTATGCACTTTAGTTAACTTTAACCCTAAATTAACACATTGTTTGAGGTTTCTGTAATGAATTACATATTTAGTTTTATTGTTTAAATTCGGGACTAACTTTTGTGTTTTACATTCGCCGATAACTATGTTTTCCGCACAAAGTGGTAAATCAGAGTGTAAATCATGCAGATCGTTGGGATATTCAAGATCTACTTCCAGAATATAACCATAATCACATGTGTCGGATATGTTAAAATCAACTTTAGTATTTTCCCATTCAAAATTTCCGGTAGGTAAATATTGAGACATAGCCCACCCATATAAATTATTAGCATCAAAATAAGCTATGAAAGATGTAGGTTCATTTGGATTGTAATCTTCCAAATACATGTTGTTAGCCTTTCCATATCGATTACTACATTGCGATATTCCTCCTCTGATGCCAGCTTTGATGAAAGCTATTTTATCAAAGTCAGTTAATAACTCTAACTTAGCATCAGTGTATTTAAGCATCGCATCCCAGCTCAACCCAGGTGCAGTGTAATAATGTGATGGATCCAAATCATATGTTGCTAAACAAATATTACGGAAATTTTCAAATATGTCTGTTAGTAGCATTACATCTGTCTTTAAATATAAATTTGAATAGTCAAGCATTGTTTCACATCTAAAATGATTCCAAACATCTTGAGCATGAGCATAGTCTTCATCAGAAACATTACTATCGCTTAAGGAATTGTAAAAATCTTCTTTGGTGGGAAGTGTTGAACTCTCTAAAGAATCAAATGACTTCACGAATTCGTATGGAAATATCCCCTTTCTGATTAAACGTTTAAAGTCCTCATAAAGGGGAAATTGCTTTTTTAGTTCTGTGAATTCATCCAATTTTAGATTTTTGGCCAGACTATCTAAGCTGGAAGACATGAATTTAAAGGAATCTAAAAAACGTATACTTATTTGTTGTCCGTCCACAAAAATTTGTTTAGAAAATGAGATGTATTTCTCTTTATTTTGAGGAATTACATCTACCACACCTTGTTGAAAGTCTAAGGCATGGACAATAAAATGCGCATCGTAATTACTCAAGTTATGTAAAAATACAGGTATGTAACGTGGATATTTAAATTTAGTTTTGCATAGGGAGTGCACCATTCCTTGAAATTTACCAGTAGACCATTCAAAATATTCTACAGAGTCAGAACCTAAATCATTACTGCATATGAAACAAGTTTTGGAATGATCTGTTTTATCGTGTTCAGTTTGAAACGATGCGGAAGAAGGTTTATGAAAAAATATTCTTCTTTGAATATTCGAAATATTACTACTTATGCTTTCCATGAAATGTCTAGCACAGTCGGGGCCGGTATATGAATGATATTTCGACAGTTTATCATCATAGGAACATTTCAAGTAATAACCATAACTATAAACATTATGTTTATGAACATTATTTGTATACGCATTTGTAGGATCTTGATCACAAGTGTGAATCGGATTAAGGAACGATTCAAAATCTGCATAAATAACAAAAGGTAATTTAAGTTTTCGCTCAAACTGATTAAATAAAATTTTGTCAGATGGCTGGTTCTCATTGAACCAATTTTTAAAAGTTTTTTGAGAGCTTGGAACTTCTGTAACAATATGAGCACAGTCATGTTTCTGATGATCATTTAATTTTTTTAGTGTTGCAAAATGTAGAAGGCATCCATCACAAATATGGATTGCTTCATTTCGACCAGTTACTTGTTTGCTAACAAGTCGTGACAGGTTTTTAATGAAGCAGTAATGACCATTGGAACCGTTAGTTAAGTACAACAAATTTACGTGCTGCTCCTTCCTCGTTTTTGTGAAGTGTAGAGGACCAATTACGGTATTTGATTTAGTGTTAGAATTGTACTCTAATCCAAAAACATTTATACTTATATTATTCAAAAGCTCAACCTTTTTAATGTCTTGTAATTTTACTGGAAATCTTATATTACAAAAATTTAATTTGCTCTTATGAGGTAAATACGAAGATATTCTGTTAGCATCTTTTGACACCGGGTACAAAGCAGATAGTAGAGCCCACCTAAGACATTCGTAATCTTTATTTTTGACATTTATGACCGCCTTTTTATTTTGTATATCTTTCGGTACTTCTATATACGATGATCCTTTTAAAGGACTAAATTTATTTATGTTCATATCTAAATATTGTATTTTATTCAAAGTCCATCCACTATCTTTTTTTTCAAAGTCACTCATTTTGACAGAAAAGTATTCGCAGATTTTATGCATAAGAGCTTCAAATTCGTCTCCTAGGGCAAATGTGTAATTCATACTTTGAAAATCAAAAGTGTTTTTTAAATCTTTGGTTTCCTGGGTGAAATCAGCATGAATGATAAAATTCACTTTAATTAAAGTCAATTCATCTAAGCATGATTTGAGCAAGAAGATAATTTTGTCTTTATTATTATTCAAAAACTTTTCGGGGGTTTCTAATGTCTCTTGGCTACCTAAATATATTCTATATGTTCTAACACGAGATCCAAAAGCAGAGTCAATCAAACTTACATTATTCAATTCCTGACATGTTGAAATGACTTTGTTTTTATGAGCTTTACTCTTTAAATGGTTAGCAAAGTATTTTTTTCTCACCCAAACATTACACGCTTCACATAAAGTTCGCTCACTATGACTTTCGTCCGGCAAAGCAGATGAATTGGATGGTCCAGCTTCTAAATGATCTTCTGCTTTTCTTTTGATTCCCCTCCCAGATTGGAGACTATTACTGAAATGAAAAACATGTAACATAAAATAAATGTCAAAATATTATGAGAAAGTCGACGATTAGAAGTTACGAGAGAAAAATCAATAAAATACTAAACGTCTATTCTTAAAAAAAGTATTGTTTGGTAGTGAAAATAAGAAATAATATAGGTAAAGCTCACCTAGGTGTATTGTTCTCGTTTCCTTCAAAACAGCACAGCTCCCAAAATCTTTGCGTTGTTTCATGTACGTATTGAATATCTTCAATTTCTTGACATAATTTGAACATTTCTTGTTCAAAGCTGTCCTCGCTTTCTATAGTGTCCATGTTGAACGACATCTCGATTGAAATTAGTGATTCTTATAGAAGGCAAAGTGGTATTTATATGCATAAAAATTCAATACTTATAATGATAAAAGGTATCCTAAATTAGTTGAATAATCATTAGTAAATGAGCTTATTGTGCTCATGAGTTGAGATGGTATTTTTTGCAGCCCGCTTTCTCTGCAATTCCTTTAGTTATGTTGTAAACCACTTCCTTGGTTTTACTAAAGTTGATATTATTTTCATTCGTATAATATTTTACACGAACTTCTGCGTGCTTCCAATGTTCTTGTAAAGGTATTTTAGAAAGTTTTTTCAAATCAAATAATTCGATTTTTATCAAATGTGTCGAAGTTTTCAAATCGTCTTCATTTGATGATATGCATGAAACTCCGCCCCCCTGACAACTACGTCCCACGGTCGAAGAAACTTTCTTCTTCTTAGCCTTCTGGTCAAAGAAGGCATCAAGGTCGGGAGTATTTGCTTTTCTTTTTACCGGCATGGGAGAAGATTCTTGACTATCAGATATTGGGTAATAAAAGTGTTTTAATGTATTGCATTCTTGATCATCGATTATGTCATTTGGAGAGTACTGCAACAATACAAATAACTCAACTTAATACACACAATCTTGCTCATACATTAAAATCAAAGCATTGTAAGAACAAGTAAATAAAAAAGAAAAAAATAAAGGTCACTTACCGACATTTTGTAGACTTCAGAAGCACAACACTTTGCACTACACACAAATATTAAAGTACTGATGTGGCTCTAGTTTGTTCTAAGCGTTTTATAGTGCTTCCGTATCGTTGGAATGCAGTAATATCAGTAGCCCATAGTAGCAAAAACGAAAATTTAGGTGATTAGTTGGTAATTAGATAAGTAATGAGGTAGCTCACCATTATGATTGCAACAATAACAGGGACAGTCATCAGTAATGGAATATTTTTGCGATTACAAATGAGGTAGTCATAGTTCTTACTAAATGGTGTAGAGTCGATCTATCAAACATTGTTTTCTAGCAATGGAATGAAGTCACTGACGCCAGTCTCATTGTTCGTAAGGCTCGAATAAATCCATCTGTCCTAATAGCACATCAAAAAGTCTTAGCAACGACAACAGCTAAATATCCGATTACTCGAGCTGAAGTTAAAGTTCTAACTATTCCATCGGGAGTTCAAGGCAAAACTTTGGATAACATATTCCTCGGACAAGTACCTAAAAGATGTATTATAGGCTTTATTAAAAATTCAGCATTTAATGGCTGTATAACACAGAATCCATTTAATTTTGATAACCATGGTATAAATTTATTTAGTTTATATGTGGATGGCCAACAGGTCCATTCAAAAACATTACAACCATCCTTCAAAGATGGATTGATTACATCGACCTATCAAACATTGTTTTCTGGCACCGGCATTCACTTTTTGAACGAAGGCAATTCAATAGCAAGAGAAGACTATGGAGGAGGATACTGTTTATTAGCTTTTGACTTAACTCCAGATCTTTCGGCCAGTTCGAGCTCACATTGGAACTTAGTTAGACATGGAAGTGTAAGACTAGAGGTTCGCTTTGATACAGCTTTGACAACAACACTCAATTGTATTATTTATGCAGAGTTCGATAATGTTGTGGAAATTAACAAAAACCGCGATGTGAGTGTCGATTACAATAGTTAAATACGGGTGGAGCATACAATTCCATTCAATTGGAAATACGAATTCTATCGTACCGCTAACATGAGCTATGATGGATAGTCAAGAAATAAAATACTTTATGAGTAAAATTGATAACAGATTAACATCTAATGTATTTGCAGCGAACAGATTGCCTATGATTGTTCAATTACCTGCTTTCATTGTAGCCAATTTGGATCCGGATTCCAAGCCTGGTTCTCACTGGGTGGGTATTCACATTGATAGTAATGGAGTTGGCGAGTACTTTGATTCTTTCGGACGAAAACCGGTGGGGTTTCATAAATTGTTCTTGGAAAAAAATACAAAGAAGTGGGTATACAATCATAAGCAACTGCAAAGTTACTTTACGTCAGTATGTGGAAAATATTGTCTAGTATTTCTTTATGCAAAAATGTATGGTGTATTGATGAACGATTTTGTAAATGAATTCTCTACTGTCAATAGAATAAGTAATGATTTAATTATAAGTAAGATGTTTAATATGATTTTTGAATAAATGTGTTTAGCAACATGACTTGGTTGTTTAATTTATGAAGTTTTAAAGGCTGGTAGAAAATGGTTTTATTCAACAAACAAGCATACAAGGTACGGGTTAGGTTAGGTTAGGCTTTCTGTAACAAGCATACAGGGTACGGGTTGGGTTAGGTTAGCTTGTTATGAAAAGCATAATTCAAGGTAGAGGTTAGGATAGGTTAGATTAGGTTTCCTATGAAAAGCATGCGAGGTTAGGTTGCCTATGACAATCATTCAAGAAACTGGTTGGGTTAGGTTAGTGGAGCGCATAAAACAAGCTCACCCGGAGCTTGTTTTATGCGCTAGTATCCTGAAGCGCCAGAACCCACAAATCCCTACTACTAGCGCCAGAACCCACAAACCCTCTGATTGGCTGAACACCTGACAGATTCATCTAAAACAGTAGGTATGAGTAAGTTCGGCTAGGCAGCATTGGAATATTGCAAACCTAATGATATCCAAGGCCCCATAACCTCGGCCACAGTAGGCTATTAGCAATACAAAGAAAGCGAGTCGAGCATAGTACAAAAGGGTGCTTAAGTAATGAGGTAATTAACAATGAGGAAGGGTCGGGAATAATGGAATCGGAATAGGTGATTAGATAAGCGATTAGCTTTAGAAAGAGAAGCCATACAGCAAAAACGAGAGCTCGTAGCGCTCTGGGACCCAGCGCAAACGCTTTAGATGGGGTGTTTCACTTTTTTTTTTTTTTTTTTTTTTTTTTTTTTTTTTTTTTTTTTTTTAGCAGACCTTCACCGAACTTCGACAAAAATGCGTTAGAAATAAGTGCGCCAGAACCCACGAATCCCTACTACTTAAACTATATACTTAAATTTTTACTTAACTTTATTAAATGATCAGCGTGTTTTTATTTGTCTTTTAGACTATATTTTTTAGACTGTGTCTACCCCATCCATAGAGTGGACATTCCCCCTAATTATTGCTGGGGTTACTACTGGCCTCCTAAATATCTCAAAAGCATACAAGGCGGCGTTATTGCCCACGTTTTAACATCTTGATTGAATTAATGGAAAAATCGCTATGAGAAATGTTTAAAGAAGGATTATGTTGAGATATACTAAAGAACGAAATAGTTCTTCCTATGTCAGGCCAGTATATAACTATTTAGATGGCCTTCGTATATATCATTTGAAGTGACAAGGGCCATGCAATAGCTTTCGGTATATAAATCTAAGGATTATTGAAGAACTTACAATGTTTCCAGTTGTTCAAATTAAAACAACGCAATTAAGGGTGGAAAAAAATCACCAACTTCGTTTTAATTTAATCGGTTTTATAATAATAATATCCATTTAAAATGAATTGAGTTGAAAAGTGTTCAATGAACTAGAGAAGAGTAATTAAATTCTTTGAAATAACATTCTTTGCTTTCATTTGCAAAACGAATGCTGGAATTTCACCGCTTACTTAAACAATGGCAATTTATCAACGACACTACTATTTGCCAGTGTTGAGCGTTTATATTGTTTCCAGTACTTAAATTGTACATTGTACGTGACTATTTAAGTCACGAGATCTAAGTTTTTCTCGATATTTAACTTGCCTATTGCTTAATTAGGTTAAACTATTAGGTTTTGGAATAAATTTATTTCTGTTTTTGATCATAGTGTTTAATCATATTAAAATATTAAATGTTAAATTACAGTCGATTCAGGCAATTCAACTTTAACACAAATGTCAAATTTCTCCAATCTATTTAATGCGAGCATTTGTTACATGTGCTGTCCAATTACCTGCTATCATTTTTTATATACCGTGTAGTATTCGTATCGGTTGAATATCACCAATCAGTCATACTCAAAAGTGTCGTAAAAGGTGACATTAGA
Source organism: Calamotropha paludella (assembly GCA_927399485.1). NCBI lineage: Eukaryota > Metazoa > Arthropoda > Insecta > Lepidoptera > Crambidae > Calamotropha > Calamotropha paludella. The sequence goes on from OV656819.1 coordinate 11,071,885, forward strand.
GATAATCACCATACACCTTAGTTCCTAAAAGTGTTTAAAGCATCACGTCACACTTATAATGTTAACAGAAGTGCAAACTCTGGTTTCGTCAGAAGCTTAATTCGTATGAGGCCGCCTTCTTAAAACTTTGACAGCACTCCGTCCGTTCAGTGGCTTTGTACGTTTAACAAACAGTAAATATGAATCATATAAATTTAACTGCAACTTTATATGATTCATATATGCTTATACAAGCTGGTTTGTCATATTTTATTGATATAATAACTTATTTTTCAGATCAACTAAGTTATAGCGGTTAGTTTTCTATGTAGGTAACTTTATAATAAATGAATATGAGTGTAAAGCTTTTTTTATAAGCTGTTCAACTCTGCAATTTCTTTATTAAAATCAATAGAAACTATTTACATATCTCTACCCATAAAAGAAGCGATCGTAAAAAACGGAGCGCGCGTCCATTTTGTATCTGTTTAACGGGGTAATATATTGTCTAAGTCCACCTTGAAAGCCCTTTCTAAATATTGGGGACAGAATTGATGAAATGTGAGTTGTTTCCAAGGCAACTACCTAAATCGTAACTAAAACTACACAAGTGAGGCAAGATGACTATCCCAGTATACGTATCAGTTAAATTCAGTGTAAATACAGTCAGAACTATATGTTTTTATATGTTTTTGGAAAAAATGTAAAATTATGCTATATTTTCTGCCAAATTCAAATTAATAAATTTTCGTTGTCTAGCTATCACGTAAATTATGTTCGTTCATAACATTTGTTTCTTTAATATTATTTTTCAGTGTAAGCGATACATGTATGAATATATAAACCTCATATTCACCTTAGAAGAGATTGCTTTCGTATCTACTTTTCTATATGAATTAAAGTGAACTAAATCTTAAACGGTTTAATAAAAAATATTTAAAATAATTTGCAAAGCTGCTTCTTCACTTTGATTTTTAGAACACATTTACAAAGGTGACCTTATCAACTGTTCTTTTACTGAAAATGCCTCTAGGTATAGCGATTACTACTAAAAATGAATTTAATGAAAACATTTTTTCGATACTTATAATAAATCTTAAAAAATATTTTAAGATTTTTAAGCCTATTTATAAGATTTATAGAACATTTTATAAGCCGTTAGACCTCCGGCTCAAGTTTTTCATTTTCATAACACTAGTTTCTTTGTCTTATTAAAGTTATCCTTTCATGCTCCTAGTGCACTGCGCTTATAGTACCATATTATTTGCATGACTATTTAGTAATGTGAACCTTTTTGTTTAAAATCGAAATCCTCTTAGCACTACACTCTTGAATAAAATATAAACAAATTAAATCTATAAAACAATTAATTTTCAATGACTCTCTACTTTTCAATTAATTTCCGTTTGGAACGTAGATGAAACTTGTAGCAACGGTACACTAAGCCATACTTAATCCCGATTAGATGTTCTACCTTTTGCTAGCACAAAGATTCTTGCAAAATGAGTTTTAGCGTAGCTTAATCTTCTATTTTTAAAATAACTTCGGAGCTGGCTTGAAATTTCAATGTGAATTGATTAGGGATTTTCATGTCAAGACGATACTGGCTCTTGAAAAATTATACGTATTAAATTTCAATTTTTCAGAAAATTGAATTTGTTTATTTATTTACAATGCCGTATTTCAATAAGATTTAAATTACGTTTATTAAAAAGAACAACCCGAGAGCTCGGAGACGTTGTTGTTTTTCATAAACGTATTTTAATCATAAGAAAATTGTTTTTTTTTTAATGCCGACGCAAAAACGATGGGGTGTTTTAAGTTCACGTGTCTGTGTGTGTGTCGGTGGCATCGTAGCTCCCGAGCGGATAAACCGATTTTGATTTTGTTTTTTTTTTTGTTTGAAAGGTGAATTATACTTTGTCTAATGTAGGATGATACTTTTGACAGTTGACACCTATATAGAGGGTATAAAGTTGTTATTGCAATGTCAAGCCAAACATAAGGAAAAAAACGCAACTTTAATACGTAGCAATGAGGAAGTGACACCTGTCAAAAGTGTCATCCTACAATGGACAAAGTATAGTCAGTTTTGCTTCGTATAATGACTATCAAGTGAAAGTACTTGTCTAGATTGACTTGGTTTGAGTTTTTTTTTTTGAGCCAAGGGTTTTAATTTTTTAATTTAAGTTTTTCTGAACTTTCAGTTTTTTCATTTAAAAAATCACTTAAATTTTTTTACCACTGTTATTTCGATCAAGTTCAATTTCAAAGTTAGTTAACGTGGAGGTGATGAAAGGATTTATCTTATGAAAAGTTATTAAAGGAATTGTCAGTCCTCACAGGAATTAAAAACCAACTTTTTTTTGTAATCCGGGCACCTACTCTTATCAACCAACAAGGGTTATCCAAAGCCATTTAGGACTACTTAAAGAAAGCGCATTTTTATTTAAATAGGTAAAATAGGTTTTTTATTTAAATTGTCGTGTTAGTTTCATGTTGATATAAATTGCACAAACCTGTACTACAGCTTGTTGTCATAAAGTGATAAATGACAAAAATACCCTCATATATTAGAAAAATCTTATTAATATGATTTATAACGACATGACGTCTCTTCCTTAGGACTGAGGAGCTTGAGCTTATAATGTTTAAGCCACATATCCGATGACAAGCCTATGCAAATGTTGGTTAATTTATGTAATCATAAGGAGAACGTGTTTACCACTTGGTACGACGTTATTGAGCTCCTCAATTATTATTACATTATAAATTTCTTCAATAAGCTTTGTCAATAAGCTGAAGTGATAAGCTCAGTTTAGACGAAAAAATAAAAGGAGCTTATATTATGACTTAATATAATGGTGGAAAAAGGGACACGACAGGGGCTGTGTCATTATTCTGAAGTAAAGCATCTGTCCAAAGAATCTTACCAAAAATACTTTTTGTAGGACTTAACAAAGCTAGGAATAAGATAGTTGTGGAATTATCAAATGTGAAAGCTCCATTTTTACTTTTTTTCATAAACTCCTCCTGAAAGTTTTTTTTGCACCTATTAATAAATAGCCGCGGGTAATCTAAAACATACATCTAGTTCATTGCTACTTTATTACAATGCGTCTTATACGTTACACAGACTTTTAAGGTATGGTGAAATTGTTTAGTCATGTTCACTATTCAATAGTCACGGCATCTTAAAAAGAGTATTTACGACCAGTAGATACAACAAATAAATACTTACTGAAAACAGGTATAAAATAAATAGAGATTAAAATTACAATAGTCCAATTAATGGAAACTTATGAAATAGAAAACAAACAAATAAAAAGTATTTCTTTCATGCCACAATTACATTTCGCACATCCAAAAAACTAATTCATTTCCCAATTGAAGGCTTTCCCGCTTCTTCTTATTCATTTCAGTTAGGGCTTACACAAATTTATCAGCTTCATAATGTGATTAATAATACGAAGATAAAAAATGATGAATTATTTTGCCTCCATTTTGAGGCGTGAATTTTGCCATTATTATGTTAAATCAGAAATTATTCTATAAATAGAAATGAAGAATAATATCAACAATTTTTCATTTTTGTGATAGTTATATACACACATATTTTCCTTGATAAGAAATAAATAACTGTATATGGAATAAATGAGATCAAATGGAAAGTATTTGCTGCTAAAAATACTAAAATAATTCTGTACATTTTTCTCCAAGATTTATTGAAAGCATGGCTTGAAAGGCGTAATCATTTGTCATTACATTTTGTTCCTTACCACGGCTTTTTGTGATATAACTTTAACCGTAATATTTAATTTTGGCCAGTTTTTTGTAAAATTTAATTATGTTTTATTGCACACTTTTTTAATTTTAGAAACTATCTTAGACATTTATTTGAATCCACGACGCGTTTATTTTTTTTTTGTTAAAATAATATTAACTTTTAATAAAATTTCAATTTTTTTTGTTACCATATGTTACCTATCTTTGTTATATATTCATCACCATCTGCCTGTTTATGCCTCCACTGCTGCGACATTCACAGGTTTTTCTGAACATATCGGTAGGAACTAACTAATGCAGATTTAAACGGCGCCAACGGCATAACACGTGGCAAGCTCAATTTTTTTTGGTCTTACTCTTGATCTGAGTCCGGCCATAAGTTCTGTTACAAATGAAAATGCATTTTTTATGAAGTAATGTAAAAATACTTCAACTTATTTATTAAAGTCTTAGCAAAAAATAAAAAATATTCTCTTCAAAATGGCCACAATCTGTCTGACTACAAATCTATGGATTTACGCACTGTTTCCAAGGAAAATTTCGCGACTACTAGCTCTAGACATTTTTTAAGAGACTCGATGTCATCGTGTCGTTTAGAGCAGGCCATGTCCTCTAAAACTGACCATAATTTGTAGTCTAATTGGTTGAGGTTTGGGCTAGATGAGGGCCAGTCGAAGAGTCTTCAGCTCTTATAAAGTCCGGAAGGTTTGTTTCAAGCCAGACTTGGGTAGTCCGTGCCTTGTGACCAAGTGCAGAGTCCTACTGGAAAGTCCCCGGTACATTTTTAAAAAGTTTATTGCTGAGAGGTTTTTCACAAAAAAATGTAGCTTTGTGAGACCTTGACACGCCCCACCAAACCATCACTGACGCAGGATAATGACCACGTTCTACCTTTCCGATCACTTAAGCAGCTTTTTTAGAACTGTGAGCGTACATATTATTATTTTGCTGTTTGTAGTGCTCTTCAATATGGCAGATGGCATTTTTAACGATCCACTCTCTTTAATTCTAAAGATTGATTTAGGGCATGTCCTATATATTAACGATAAGCACCGAGCATCAGGTCAGAGGAAGTGTTGTTGTATGTCAACACATACAACACACTATCAACATAGTACGATATACGAACATACGACGACGAAGCTTTTGAAGTATCTGGAATATGACCGACTTCTCCAAACCCACTTTGTGCAAGGCGATCACTGCAATCCTACTTTCTTTAACACCTCAGTCTATATTGTAATTTGATAATGAACACGAAAAATATGTGAAATAGCGCCATAACGAAAGAAATTTTAAAATTATAATCGCGTTCCAAATTAAAAATAATTAAAAATCTGAAAAAAGAATAGGTTTTATGTAACAATATTCATGGTCAGACTAGTTACTTTGTTAAAGTTACCACCGCAATCGCAGACCGAACACGTTAAACCACTGCGCTATTAAGCTCCTCAAATTAAAGTGTATAGACCTTCAACTAACTTTACAGTTGTCAAGAAACGATGTAAATTAACCGTGATGTATTGCATTGGAACAGTATTTCTTCTGATGTTCCCCAGAGAAGTATACTTTCCACTATCTTGTTTCTCATTTATATTCTTCTCCTTTGCTTGTCACATTTTTACTCTCATTCCTAAAATTTATATATGTATGTTCAGTGAAGTGATGAGTAAGAAATGCAGCTATATCACTACTCAACACCGATCTTGGTAACAACAGTCACATGATCAGATTAGCAGTCTATTCTTTAAAACGTCGTGCTATCATTTCGTGACCTAAATAACTTTGCGGAGATTGATGAAATTTCTCTCTATCCCATTTGTTCGACTCTACCATCCCGGTCAGCTTTTATATTAAAAATCGTACTTTACGTACCTACTATACACAGCCAAAACTCCAGTCAGTTACTAAGGGGAGCAGTGCAAATAATACCTTTTTTACTTCCTCCCAAAAAAAGGTTTACTAATATGATAAAAACTATGTTTGACAACCTGATTTGAAATATGACCCCATTTTATGAGCTGAATCACCTTATTTATATATTATCCGTTTTGTTTTCTGCCTCGCTAAATATGATTACCTGTTCGTACCCAACTCAAATGGATTCCCACTCGTCAGCGGAGGTAGTTGAAATTGCTAAGCAAGCCCTATACTATTCTTAACAATCGGTACCCACCAAAATAAAATATATTTAAACAATATATCATATAAACATACATTAATTATATTAGTATTTAAGCATTTTATTTTAACTTTGAATTGCTATACGTTCAATTTTAACTACTTCAGTTTGATTCGACATAAAAAATATATTTCTTATTTCATAAGTAATTTATATTATTGTTATCACGTCCAAAGTTTTTTTTAAATTAGTGGTTCTTAGTAATGTGTCACATTATTCCAGCGGTAGCTTGGCGTCATTTTAATGCATCTGTCTGTAACGGGCTTAAAATCCTATGGTTTTTATTCATAAGTCTTCCATAGCAAAAGCGTGAAGTGAAGATGAATGGAGTTATTTTGTTATTGTTTTGTAAGTAAAACATTTACATACATCTAGTATAATTGTAAGTTTAATACGAGTATATATGGTAATTATTGTGCATAATAGTTTTGTAAATATCTTTCAAGTTTATATGGATATTTTATTGTATTATTATGTGAATTACGAATTGCTGTTAAATATTGTATTTATTAAATACCCGTAATGTTCCGCGTTTGAATCTGTCCTGTTTCTTAAGGGTGAATTGGTAGACGAAGATATTAGTATTAAGTGGCATTGGTGCTGTTTTGTATTTTTGGCCAATAACACTGTTTAAAATTATTTTTTAAACCTATTTTCTATCACTAGAAAAAAAGTAACGATAACATATTCACTAAGATAATATTTTCTGCAAATTAAAAAAAAATCAGCTTACATGATTTATTTATTTCATGAGCGTAAAAGCAACATGAAAATCTATGCGTAATTTATTCCTTTCAACATTTATTGGTTAAATTTCCAATAAAACGAACACTTGATCACAATTTTTTTGGTAATTTTATTAACGTATAAGTTATAAATATTAGCATAAAAACCATGGCCGCGGGACTTGGATGGTATAACCGAGCTGAAATTTTGGGATAAAAGGTACCTTACCGAAGAATATTATTAAATATGGGAAAAGGGAGCCCTTTCAAGGAAATCTTATGCCAACCCTTCAACGTTATAAACAGGTGCCTTTAGTCATATTTAGACCCGACTATAAATGCTTCTTTGCATTAGTATACTTTTGCAACATTGTCATTTGTAATATAATTTTATTATATTCTGATATTGTTACAACAAGTCTACTAGAGTTAAATAGTTATTGTTTGAAGGAAAACTTCGCCAGACTTAACAATTTAAACTACAAGACTATAAATAAATTACTTACTTAACTTTTGTAATAAAATTAATTAATAATAAAAATAAATTATGTGAATAAGTAATTATAGTAAAAGTTTGCTTTGTAATATGTAGCGGGTAATTTACGAAGACTTATCAGTCCCATATAAACGTACCAACACAAAGTTGGCCCGATACAGTGGGTTATTTCGACAACGCTTCACTAATAGCGTCCGTATCGGAATTATAGTTCCGATAGGAATATACGAATCAACAACACTCAACGTCTAAGAGTAGCTCTGGATTAGAAGCAAGTAACGCTTAAATTCTGTGAAACACGCCATTTTCTTTTCAGATTTGAAAGATAGCAAAAATAATGTGGCATTTTCTATTGCCGTTAGAGAGATTTAATGAGAAGCTTAAGCTGGGATCGTGTCGCTAGATACCTCTGTCTTCTTCAAAAGCTTAAGTTGGGATCGTGTCGCTGGATACCTCTTTCTAAAGAATTTCCCAACAGACAGTGTCACCCCCCTAACCACCATTTTCGACGCAGTATCACAGTACACTATGGTATAATCCATAATATTTTTAAGGGTGACTTTATATGTAAAAATAAGTATATATCCAAATTAGTTTATTTTGACATTAATTAGTAAACAAGGACCAGTTGTTACTATAAATTGGGTATGATTCATCATTAACAAGATTTGTTATTAAATTGATAGATAGAACCGGATCAGCTGTGCGTTTAATCTTGTTTTTATTATATTTAATCTTGACGTTTCAACTCTTCTTCCACTACATGAGTCACGCTATGAGCAAAGTTTCTGTTAATGAGTTGTAACGTCGGAAAAAAATACAAAAAAAAATATAGCGAAGTTAGTTCTTTAAAAGCGCGTTAATTATTAATTAAGTGCGAAAGAGTAAGAATTAAATAAAATGAATAATTTTAGATTTCAGATATAAAAAAGGGCTTAATTTTACTTTAACGTGTTGGCCTGATTTCACTTTCCATAATTTTTTTTTGCAGGCACGCAATAATATTGATGGTACTTCACCGGCCTTACTGTAATACCGCTTCATTTTTACTGTCAGAGTTTCACTCCCGGAGTCGATAACTGATCCCTTTCCCTCTGTTTCATGTGCCAGGCAAGCAAACATACAACATTTTTTTGTCACTGTTTGTATATAAATCCAAATAACAGAAGCTAGGATTTAATTTTTTGGTGGCAGATCTATTATATATCTTATATTCAAGAAATATAAAATAATGATCTTAATCTTATTTTAGACACAAGTTAACATTAATTTGAATACTCCATCTTCGAAATCGTTAAACATAATATGATGACAAGAATTTTTGTTGAAAATAGACATTATTATTAAGGGATATATTTTGGTGATGAATCTATAATCTAAGATCACAGTGGTTTGTGTGTTTGTCTGTTCGCTATTTTTCCCGCTCTTTTTTCATTGTATCAATAACGTTACCATTGCAACGCATTAACCGCAAGTAGTTTGACTACCGGATGCTAGATGGCGCTAACGGAAAAAATATTTAATAATAGAAAAAAATTAAAGAAATTTGTCCACCCGTGCGAAGCCGGGACGGGCCAATAGTGTAAACTAGTGGCAGAAAATATTTTACCCTTATAAAATAATAGCTACGGTTCAGAAGAAAGAAAGTGGAAAAAATACTATACCACAACCATTAAGACTTTAATAATTCGTTTTTTTGAGACTGTGACGCGTAAATAAACTTTTTACCATTCGGCTGAGCATATTATTTTTTATATCATATATATGGCCGAGCCTATAATGCGATGATATTTTTGCATTTAAAGTTGATGTGTCATCAGCCGAAAGAATTCCACTGCTGAACGGAAGTCGCATGTGGATTGGAGGTCGCAATGATAGTTTTCGCAGAAAACTGCTGCTCCTTTTGTGGTCTGATGATTATTTCTAGTGTCATTAGTCGCCTTTTACGATAAGATTAAATCTAAATGGTTACTTTTGGATCTCTGCCGGACATCACACTGTTAATATGCTGCTATATTCTTAATTATAGGCAAGCCAGTTTTATACTGAACAGAACAGATGCGGACAAAGACAGTGTATCGTTTAAAATAACTAAGAATCGACCCGTATGGATATATTTTAAACCGGACCGACCCATTTTTAAATAAACTAGATGTTAGTTCTACAGCTATTTTTGAGGCTTCGATATTTCGGCAAAGTTGCATGTACCTTCGTCACGTAAGTTCTTCCGTGTCTGTGTCTGGCGCTATCTTTATTCCCATCTTATATAATGCTAATTAGTGACTATAAAAAATAAAATTAATATAAGATTTTTTTTTTTATATTTACACGTTGATAATGTTCTGTAAAATTATGTATAAAATTTGTATTTTACCATATCCTGGAAAATAAATGAATTTGTTTATGTTTGTTTTACTATATTCTGCTTTAAGAGTATTTTAGTACCTAATTAGATCATGGCTAGTTGCTCTTGTATTTCTGTATATGACGAGAACATAGTTCTTTTTACACTTTGCCGATGATTTTGTACTTTATTTAATTTTGGGGTACCTGATTATTTATTATAATTATAGACACCAATTGCGTTAAAAATATAAGAGATAATTATTTATATAACCTATTATCATAATCAATAAATTTATTTCAATAAAACCTCTTTAAAAATATTAGTTGTGCATTTAATTTTTTTTTTATATATAACCCCGACGGTTTCAACTCCTTTACAGAAGCTGTGATGACATGATGATCACGTGATCAAGTCACAAAATAAATAGATAATGGATAATGACATAAATTTATTTTGTAATTACCTTAATTTTGATTTATTTCATTCTCAGTCTGTCGTGTGTGTTTCACATCAACATAAGCAATCGATATTATCGCAGTCTTACAATGTCTATATTTCTATATAGCAAAATAGGTAGAACCCATAGGTATTTATCATCAAAATGAGTGAGTATAAAGCCGAACATTGAAGCACACGTAACGGAGGATTCTGTCCATACAAAAGTTTGGGGACATGTCGTTGTTGATTCATAATAACCACTATCTATTATCATCAACCACTGAGGAATGAGATATCTTACAATTGATTGCCAGTATGCTTATCAATGTCAACACTGTTAATTTTTCGTTTTACTTGAAGTAAGTCAGAAAATTTCATAGAGCCACATGAATTCGAACAAGCTTTGTTATCAAATCAAGCGCAAAATTCACCATTGTCTATGGATAGCACTTGGGTCCTTTAACTATGACTTCATTGGCTGAATAACTGGACCACAAAATAAATTATGCTATTGATTTCTTACTGCATATGGACGAAACTATGGATGATTTTGTAGTTCAGCTTTAGGTTGTGGAGGTTAAACAACTTTCGCAAGGACTGGTTATGCGATGGGTAACAAAAGTATAGCCTTTTAATGCGTAGGAAAGGCTAGTCCCTCAGCAGTGGGAACACCGATAGACTAAATGAATAAAGAAGAATATAAGATGCGGGGAAATATGGACTACTGGGTTTTATACTTTGTCCAATGTAGGATGATACTTTTGACAGTTGACACCTATATAGAGGGTATAAAGTTGCTATTGCAATGTCAAGCCAAACATAAGGAAACAACCTTAGTACGTAGCAATAAGGAAGTGACACCTGTCAAAAGTATCATCCTACATTGGACAAAGTATAACAACTACTTTTTTTCTGAAACAAGGAGTTTGACATGACTTCTATGCAAGGACATTTTTAATAGTCCAGTCATTACGTCGGAAAAATCGGGAAATAAATGAAAATGAACCGAGAAAGCCAAATTTTGGATATTACGTGGGGGCTGGCAAGAAAAGCTTAAGTTCAAATTGTCGACCAAAATAACCTTGTGCAATTTCCGCCATCTTGAAAAAACCCTTAAATTCAGTTTTTTCATCATAACTCGGTTCCCCGTTGAGATACGAAAATTTTTATAAAATACTTTTTTGTTGCTCTTCTTGCGATCTACAATTAAGGTCCTATGCATTTTTCACTTATCGATCGTCGTTTTCGAGATATCGATCAAAAATATCAAAAATATCAAAAGTTTTTCTATGTTTGTTACGCGATAACTCCGCCAATTATGAACCGATTTGAACAAATCTTTTTTCGGCGTAAAGGTAATACCTCAAGGGTGGTCCCATTTAAATTTAATAATAAAGAAAAAACAACCCCCAAGGGTGGAAAATTGGGGATGAACTTTTTTATACGCAATATCTCCGTCGATTATAAACCAATTTGAACGATTATTTTTTTGTTGAATAGGTATTATCAAAAGGGTGGTTTCATGCGAATTTGAAGAAAATATTTCACCCCCAAGGGTGGAAAATTGGGGATGAACTTTTTTATACGCAATATCTCCGCCGATTATGAACCAATTTGAACGATTAGTATCTACAAAAAAGTAACACTAAAAATTTTAAAATAAAATAATTAACTTTTTTAAAAAAATAAAACCGACTTAAAATGCGTGAACACAAAAAAAACTAAAAATTAAAAAATAATTCCTAATATCTATTACCTAATACTATAATTTTCCTAAACTATGTCAAAGTAATTAAAGTTAAACCAGCTAAATATCTTACAATAGTTATACTTATATACCTATTGTTTTTTGTATGATCGATATCTCGAAAACGACGATCGATACGTGAAAAATGCATGGGACCTTAAATGTAGATCGCGAGAAGAGCAACAAAAAGTATTCTATAAAAAATTTCGTATCTCAACGGGGAATCGAGTTATGATGAAAAAACTGAATTTAAGGGTTATTTCAAGATGGCGGAAATTGCACAAGGTTATTTTGGTCGACAATTTGAACTTAAGCTTTTCTAGCCACCCCCCACGTGATATCCAAAATTTGGCTTTCTCGGTTCATTTTCACTTTTAAATGTATATAATGACTGGACTATAAGTAAATAATAATATTGCACGCCTTAAATTTTTTATAATAGTATTGTCAAAACAAAAGAGTATATAACTATTCACTACTATTGATATTGATTGCTATTTATTTTCCCTCTGACCTGAAATGTAGAGATATTTTCGCGTCCAATAGATGTCCGCTAGACAAAAGGTATCTATTTCTTTATCCGGATTAACTGTTGAGCCAGAATGAAAGCTAATACAAATGGACTATCAAGCAACGGATATTGTCACGGAAGGAATTTGAACGAAGCGGACATATGAGTGAAGTTAATTACAGAGATAATTATAGAATTAAAAGTGAGTGTTTTTAACTGGGAAAACTAGCAGATATTTTTTTTATAGTTTATGGCGTGACGTTATTAACTATATTTACGAGTATTTCCACTTGTGAAAATGAGTATACCCATTTTTTTAATAATTAATACATATTCAGTAAATGTAACATACCCCGTGTTTAATAGATTATTTTATCTAGATTTCAACTTGTTATATTTGGGGTCGTTTAGATGTGTTTAGAGCGCTAAAAATAGCAGATAAATAACTATGAAAAGGCTTTGATATGAGTTTGTATATGAACACTTGCATGTAGTAATAATAAATGCATATCAAACTCATAAAAGGGTGTATTAAATACGGAATTAATATATTTTTTAGAATTTTAAAATTAGTAATATGAATTATATAATTTGTAAGAATTAAATGAAATTTATTAATATTTACTTTTTACGATTGTTATCGATTACTATAGAGCAAAAGAAAGATGATTGAATACATTCACAAAAAAAAGGAACTACCGTAGAAAACAGGCGATCGCAAACGTTCCAAAAATGACAAGTATCGGCAAACGAGGATACCTTAATTATGGATCTCCGCCCTCAGCAAATAAAATTAAGTAATGGAAGGTCTAATTGGGATCCATTTTACCCACAAATCGAACCCCTACACAGCTATTTTCCGGGTATCTAATCGATTATTCAGTACTACTAGCACGACTTCATGTCACTATATGTGATTACAATAAAATGCTAGACATTTTTAATGAATTAAAACTCGTATTGTTTGGTAAAAATAAAACTACCCAAGCTACTGTATCATCATCGTCATCATCAGCCTATTAATGCTTCCAAATAGAACATACTCGTACCTTCTTTATGGATAAAAACGGCATGGAAATAACGAACCAAAGCCAAGCAGACCTGTTGTTGATTAGTGCTAATATATACAATGCTCGTATATATACAGTAACAATTGAGAACGATAGAAAAACGCGATTTTGAGTTACACAGGAACTCCAGTTATTTGACTATCCGTTTTTTTTAAATCGATCTCGGATTGGTAATCCTTAGTAGACCAAGCTTGCTAACCTAACAACTACGTTATTGAGCTTTTTCTAAGTTATCGTAAAAAATATATATTCCAAAAAATGAAATATTAACAAATGTGAAACCATATATCTAGATAATAGGAAAAAATCCGTAATAAAAAATGGTATATGTGTGACAGTACATGCCTGACGTCACAGGTGTTATTCATGGAGGTTATGCTGCAATGGCCGCAATGACGTCATCAATATCCTGTCATATATGTAAATATTTATGTAATTTTGTTAAAGTTCCTCGTAGTAGTTTTATTTGTATTCAATAACCTGTAGTCGTATGAAACAGTTCGTTTCATGTAACAAATATTATTATAATTAATTTCAAATTATCTTTAGTGGATAAGTAAAAATATAATCTAAATACAAATAATCTTATTTAATTCTTTTAACATAGCATTATATTAGTAGTAACGAAGTTTAGTAAAGAAGACAACCACCATCTCAATACAATCTAAAACTAAAGCATCCAACTCAGATTATATACCACGTTTTTTATAAACACAGCCTTCACACACAAAAAACGAACTTCGAATAACCATGCAGTACCTAAATATTTCAGTTACAAGTTACAACCAGCTACAGGTGGTAAAAACTTACCCTTAGATAACAATACAGGTACACCTACAGAAGGGAAATAGTTTTATCTTACTAAACACATCGACATGCTTTCTACTTTTCAATGCTTACATTAACACTCGGCAGTTAAACAGAAAAAAAATACGGAGTGACTTTTTGTCCAGTGCGGTAAACGATCGCAGCTTTTGGGTTCCCGCGGAGAACTGGCGTGAGCTTCGGTAAAGTTGTAGGACATACTGCGCATGTTTCGGATCACATAAAGTTACGCTGAAACGGATTTGAGAAACATACGATTGCAAGATAAGCAAGTGTGGAGCTGTGGTAAAACTATTTTACAGTGGACTGACATCAAAGAGACAAAAAGAAGTTCCGCTCAAAGTTGTACCATTTGACATACCTTTCTAAAGATAAGTTTGAATATTGATTGGTTCAGTTTTAAGTAAACGGCGTGATATTGTGGCTAAACTGATGAAGTTTTAAATAAAGTTCAATTAAGAGAAAATCACCGATGCTTATCGAATTCGAATTCCGAGACATGGAATGTCAAATACTCGACAATATTTCCATTTCGAAAAAATATGTCCACGCCTATTTAAACTTTATTACTGCAAGGTTTATCATTGGCAACGAACAAAATTTATTAAACAAGTACCAATTTAAATACGTGTTTACTATTAGCGTTTGGATTAATTCTGGATTAATTCCATAAGATCGCTAGTTTCGGTCAATTTATTATTCAATTAGTGTGGAGTAAATTAAAACGGCTTCCTTGCCCAGTTCATAATCTGCAAACTAACCAGCTTAATTCTTCAATTAAGCTGTATAACTAGAATAACTAATAATAAAATCAATATGCAGACTGAACTAAACTATCAAAACAGATAAAACAAACAAACAGTCTACAATCTCTTGAACTTTTTAGAATATAATTCGCAACTTCTTACGCCTAAACGCCCACGATTCCAACTGAAAAGTTTGAATTTGTCGGATTGACTTAGGGACTGTTATTTTGCATTAATCCTTTAATAATTTAGAAGTCCTTCAGTGTTTGTATTGACAGTCATAACCTTTAGTGTTTTGTCAGCTATGAAAATGATGATAATAGTTTATTAAATTACGGTATAGATTGTTCTACAAGGGATATTATTTCGATGCACTGTCTGTTATAAAATTAAGAAATAGTACTTCAAATTATGTTAAGCTCCAAATTATGCGGAAATGTATTTTTTTGAAATGGCTCCGAGGTTGATACTTTTAAGCATATTTCCATATTTGTCGCGTCCACGTCAATACGTCTGTAGCACCATGGTAGGAGATGATGGCTATCACACGTTGGGCTACCGTCATTGCACAGGAAAGCATCTTCGTCACCATGGCTTCAACCTGCTTACGTTAGCCGTCCCCTCCAGCTTTGTAAGCTCCAGCAAAAACTTGGTTGACAGAGGTAAAAATCCACATACCAGAATTTAAAAAAGACTTTGTCAATGTTACAGTAAACAATAAAAATTATTGTGCAAAAATAAAAAATAAAATTAAATATTAAAATAAATAAGCATTATTATAACAATAAATAAATCCGCTGGTTTTATTTAAATGTGCACATTCCCTTTGTTTTAGAAACTATGTTCCCTATGAATGGGTCTAATAAAGTGAGTACAGTAGGGCAATTTTTTAACCGGATGAGCTAAAGTGTGAATCAAACTACGCCCAGCTTTTTAGCAGTAGTTTAATTCTTGAACTCAATGGCGGTGCAGAATTGAGGTCTGAAGACAACTCCACGCCCAGAACTCGAGACTATCGGTGATTTGTACAGATGCAATCGAAAAGAGTTAATCAGGTTGAAGAGAATTCTTTTTGCTATCATTTTAATTTTATTTTTTGATTACTAACTAAAAATCGAAAGTATGCAACCATAATTTGCGCTTTAGATCTTTTCGGACTTAGATGTCTTTTACAAATGATGGGGTAATATTAAAACGAAATATAAACGAATTGTGTAAGTCGTAAAAGATGAACCCATCTATCATGACTAAAAGCACTTAAAGAACCCGTTGAGCACGAAACATTTTTGCTAAGCATATGTTAACCTGAGAACGTCTTAAGGTATTTTTTGCCACCTCTTTTACATACGTGCAAGTGTATTCCGTATAATGGAGAGTTTTTGATATACTTCTGTAAGTATAATCCGTAACCCACTCATCTTGTTCTCTTTATTCGAAGTTTCTCTAAGGAAACTCGCCATAGTAATAATGTATATATTTTTTTATCATTTTCTGTTTATGCCCGCGTTCGCGTATGTGTCGGAAAATAAAAAAATATCGCGTAAGCCTGCTGATTTTAGTATGTTGGTAAATAAATTACTTTTCTTATGCAAGTGCTTCTTTATAAACGATATTAGTTGTGGGACCATCTGGAGCGTATATACACAAAAAGGTTGCTGGGGTTGTTTACATGCAAAATGAGATTCAGTTTTATTTTCTATAGAAACCTAATAAAATCATAATCTGTGAAAATGTTTATAAACTCTTATGGTATCGGAGACTGTAATCAGATACCTCAGCAATACTAAACAAAAGTGATCAACTATTCGACTCCCCAAAATATGGCGATCTGAGATTGATTTTAATAGAAGAATATTTTTTTTTATTAAAAATATCTATTTTATTTATCTATTTGATCAATCGTTTCAGTAAATTGATCTTAGGTATCGTAAAATCCTAAAATCGACTTTTGGTTTATTTAGTTTAACCAGAATATGAAAGAGAAACATTAAAAAAATTTAGATATCTTATCATTATGAACGCACCCTTAAAATTACTTACAGAGAAATCATCTTAAAAGTTTACAAATAAGTCATTAGTAACTGTAAAATACAGTTACGCAATTCGCACCAATAAAATATTTTTAATCGAACTATAACTATTACGAAATAGACATATTCATCAATATGAACAGACTATACTTCTACGAAAGTTTATAAATAACGAAGGATTTTTACGGATAAGACCTGAAAATATTCATGTAACACCAAATATTTTTGAAAATGTGTTCTCATCATTTTGAAATCGCAGGTTGCCCAGAAGAAATCGTTTATAGGGCCGCCATTTGTACGTATCCTTGTGTTTATGTATTTGTTAATGTATTCCTGTGTGTACAATAAAGAATATTATAAAGGAGTGAAACTCCCTCCCTGCGTCTGTATTTCCGAGTACTTGTAACCCGTCCGTTTTCAAGGCTAGGGTGAATAGGCACCTTCTAGCTCGTTAGTTAGCTCGTTCCATCGTGGATTCTGTCTTGATTGACAGAATGTCTGTCTGATTATTAACATTAACATTAATGTTATTAACATTGTGTTCGCTCAAAAAAAAACCTTTAAAAAGGTACCTTACTACACATATTTATTTTTATTAAAACTCAAAATGTGTAGTTAGGTTCTATATCTAACAAGCCATACAACAATATTAAATTAGTTACAATGTCATAATTTTATAATAATTGCTACCAATGAAACTGAAATCCTATCTATATTCTATTAGTGCACCGAATAAAAACTATTGTTCCTCGCAACTTTTACAAGCGCGTCAACCCTCAATAACTATGATTATAAGATTCTCAATTCAATAAGCTCACTTATCTCGAACATTTGGAATATACTTTGGAATGTATCATTTATGCCTTATGGTAACAAGTTTTACATGTAAATTTAATGACACAAAAACATAGATACTTAAATGAGCGTCGCGCTATTAAATCGAGAAAATTTTGAGTCAAGTTGCTTCCCCTGTGGCCCATTGAAGTTCATTCTTTGTAAAATTATAGGATTTTCTAAAGATTATTTCCGCTTTTTCTACCGGCTTTACTAGCCTTTTCAAAGAGCAATCTTTAGAGATAGGTAACTCAAGGCGATGTAAATGCTTCCTTTCAGATGAAAATTTTACTCTTCTTATTAAACTGCTAAGTTAGTAAACTTTTGCATTTTATTGTAATGATTTTTTTTTTAATTATATTTTGTTGTAAATATGGCATATCTACTGACGTAGTTTCATAACACACCACCTATTCAGTTATAATTATAAAGCAATAACGGAAAATAATCAAGTATTGTACGCTTAATTCTTTTATCCATATGATGAGTTATCTCACACCACAGAACGGCTGCCTTTCGTTGTAGCATTCGCTATACTGTCACAAAGTGTGGGAATAATCTACATCCACCTATTGTAAATTGTAATTATGTTAACGCCGTTAAGCACAAAAGACATTTTTTTCTAAGAAAATATCCAACACTTGTTTATAAAAAATGCTAAAAATTATGTGCAATATATAGGTATTTACTATATAATTAAAGAAAATTCCCACTGCTTGAATAAGCTCTGTGTCGTTTATCTTTAAAAAATAGCTAATGTAAATAAAAGGCAGTGTGTGTACGTCAATTTCAAAGGGCTTTGTTTAATTACTCTTTGAATGTTATCTATGAGGTGCAGCAGCAAGTAACAAAAAACAGTGATATCATCAATTATCTGAAACGCTAAAAACTCTCTTGGATAGTTACTAATTAAAATTTGTGTCCCACCGCAAGTTCGATTTCAGTTTCGGTCGAGATTCGGCAAAAAACGGGTTTCGAATTAATTTCGATTTCGGCGGCAAACCTGCCGAAACTACGTGTTCTCGTTCTCATGTTCGGCGCGTTGAATTCCATCCGAGTGACAAGATATTTTGCCGCGTCCACGTGCCTTATCATGCCGTGACTGGCTTGTGTTTGCGTTTTGTTTTTTGTGAGTTTTCGTGTGATTTATTTTGTATTCTGTAATTAATCACATAAGAGTAGGTAGTAAGCATGAAAATATAATTCAATACATAGATTATAGTAGAATCAAGTTTAACCCATCTATCTAAATATTTTTTGATTAATTTAACTCTCTAACTAATGCCATACCTAAACAAATATAAGTTAGGTACAGTATAGTAAGTACTATAATGCATTAGTGGTGATAATATTATGGATTCAGCGTTTTTTATTTTAATAACTAATACCAATGCTCCAAGTTTCAAGTACAGTTATACACCTACGTACCTAATTGTTTTTTTTTTGTAAATTTAACACACTTATAATTAAATAAATAGGTACTTACATAGGTATCCGTATAAAAAATATTTCATCCCTGTTTTTCGATTTAATACCTATTACCTCCCCCAAACTAAAATCGAGTGCAATAAAATTCATAATATTTATCAAATATAAATACCTAAATTTAAAATGTACTTATTACCTACTGATTACAGCTAATAGACAATCTCTTGTTGTAGCATTCAATCATTGATGATAAAAGGACAATGTCGTTAAAAAACAGCATGTAACTGCTATTATAAGTTTGACTGCATTGGGTACACAGAGATATATACCGCTTTAAAGATATAGAAACAAGAAGGAAAGGGAAATGTAATCATGTGCTAAACAAAAAGCCACAGATCAACAGAATCCTACAAATTCTAATAAATATTATGTTACGACTAGCTAAAAGCTATTATGAAGCAAATGAAGAAAAGTAGGCCGAATCCTACGCAACAACGTATACCTTATTTGAAGCAACTGAGTGTCGATTATTCCGACATAAACGATTCAAATGTGCTTACTATGACGAACGTAACGGGATCAAATCAAAGATAAGTTGGACCAGCAGCTATCAAGAAGCTTAGACTATACAATAATGGACGCCGAAGAAATGACTACAACGACTACAATCCGGACTCGCTAACTTGTAAAGGGAGCCAGAAAATACCATTTTAGAAAACAATTGACTTCGAAGGCTTAACGCTAAATTAGTTAAAGAAAATAGCATGTTAAAAGCTTTATGTCAATCGCCTTTAAAAGACGATCCACTGACCCGTAGCAGCGAAAAGAAAAAAACACGTTATTGGCAAAACACAAGCAGTTTCTTTACCCTACCTGAGTTATCTACTACACAAGAGATAGTAAATACTCCGCTGAAAGCTACTGCTGCTCTCCAACAGAAAATATCAGAAATGAGCAGCCAGAAAAGTCGACCAAATACATGTCCTTTTTCAAGATATTTAGTTTTACGCACCTAATAGTAAAATTATACTAGATTTAAAAAATCTAAAAATCCCACGTTTTTCAATGTCCTAAAAAGAATAAAATAACCCTGCGGGGCAAAGCGAGGGGCCACTCAAAACGTGGGGGCGCATATTACTAAGAGGAGATTTTAAAGAGATGAATGACATGCATTGATGCCGATTATTAAAATGGTGAAGTCTTCGTACAATATTTCAACACATTTTTGCCCTGTTAAGAGTAGAATTTTCTGAAGCTGTCTTTATTGAATTTCCAAGCCTCTTTGAATTATATCAGATTCCGTACAAAAAATAATCCCTATTTTACCCCTCAGGAGTAAAATTTCCGAAATCATTACTTCTTCTTCATTCATTCAATACGGGCGGTATCCGCAACTCGACGACTTGAAGCGCCTATTTTGAGTCTGGAGGATGTTTTTCGCTTTTATTCCAACCATCCCAGCTCTGCCAGGAACGCTCAAAGCGCCTTCACCTTGCCTTGGTGTGAACCTCCCTGAGACTGCCCAGCGAGCCGAGATGCTTCGCTCGGTAGTGGGCTACTCCTTCACATTCCATTATGACATGAGTGGCTGTTTTCATATGAAATTTTGTCATTGTTAAAGTTAAAAATGTCAAAATTGATAAGTAAATTTATAGAGACGTTAGAAAAAAACGAAAGTTTATAGAAACACATTTATTTTTTAGAAATTGATCCTGTAACTTCAAAAATTACGAATTTTCATACAAACTTGCATCCTCTCTTTTTACCCCTAACAGGATCAAATAAAAAAATGTAACGATAATATTCTAATAATAACAATGAACTCATCTACTACCTTTTAAATCTCTATATTCAAAATTAACGAAATTTCACACAAACTATTGCTCTCTATCTTATCTCCTTAGGGAATGAATTCAAAAAACCAATTCGCTATTTCATTAAAACCAGCTTCATGACAAATTTCAATTCTTGTTAACCCAGTGAATGATCAGTCAGTCAGCCGCAGTCAGAATTAATCTTTATATATATTAAAATTATGTTGACGCTTTTAACCATCAAAATTTATGTATTCATAAAAACCAATTTAGGTTCTAATGAATACATACATTTTGAAATGGACATTTTAGCAGCAAATTATACTCCCTTTGCTAAATTATAATGTCAAAAATTTGATTTGGGGGGAAACCAAAGGTCGTATCGCATCTTATTTCCATATATTATGAAGGCCATGTTAACAAACAATATGATTTATATTTGTAATTTCCATCGGACATCCAGACGCACTGCGGGCTACCATCCTTTCTTGGTTGCTATTCAACATCCTTCATAATGCGCACAGCAAAGGAGTAGAACTCCCTCCCTGGGTTTGTATTTCCGAGAACTTATAACCCGTACATTTACAATGCCAAGGTTAATAAGCACCTTCTGGGTTAGCTCGTTCCATCATGAATACTGTCTTGGCCCCCGGGCTTGATTGGCATCAAGAGCGAACATATCCTATATTTTTTCTGTGAGAAAGAATACAAATTATTTTCTCCATTCCAGAATGCTATTTATGTGTTTATTTATCTTAGTTATAAAATTCTATTTGGAATAGAGCCTCAGGCAAAAATCAAACAGCAACACCTGCTTTTTTTCTAGCATTCAAATGAAGTCCCTAATGGGTTTCGGAAAAAAAAAAATAGTTTAGCATTATAAATCAATAGTTTTCATTACAACAAGTATTTACAAAGTTATAAAACATATTAGTCGGGCTGACAACTATACCTCGCTTAAGTTGGCTGTTGGTGGGGTAATAAGCGCGTGTCGTCATCGTATCTGACAGCGCTTCCCGCCCCCGCGGACACTCCCTGTACATTATATTTTGATTTACATGCATTGCGCGCACTGGTTAAGTTGATCGAACAGACATACGCTTAAGTCTGATTTAAATCTTTGATTTATTTATTATTAGTTCACTACTTTAACACTGCCTACTTATTATTAGTATTATGGAACAAGGATCAGAGCTACGTGAATCCGATAACTTGGTGGAAATGGACTCCACACGAAGGCAAGTTGTTTTGACTCAAAAAATAGTTACATAAGCACTGAAATTCAGTCGGCTCCTCTATTTAGATCATAAAGATAAAAGAAATAGAAGAATCGTCAAGAACTGCAAATCAAGTCAATATAAATGGCAGCTTCATGAAATCTGTTGGAGGAATATAAAAAAAAGATGAAAACACAGTTAAATATTGCAATGACTTATGTTTCAATGAAATTTGTGACCCATGCAATGGCTTTCAAATTACAACAAACGATTTAGACATCCATCTGTTCTTAGTATATTGTTCAAATAATACGAACAGTAGTGTACACAATGTAATTTCCAAAGAAACAGTAGAACAAGCTGACAGTCCACTATGGATTAAAATAAGTTAAGTACGGCCAGATTACCGCCTCGAAAGCCTACGAAGGTGCTCACTGTACAACTTGGAATCGATTACTGGTTAAATCGCTATTGGAGTCAATGTCGACCGATGCGTCACAAGCCGAACGCTTAGGCCGATCGTGCCTCTCTATCGCTTGTTCCACACTCTCGCTTGCACGCTCGGCTCAGTCGGAACGTGACACGCTCGGCTCAGGCGGAACGTGACAAAGAGCCATGGTTTTTCGTGCGATTTATTAGACGTTATCACGTCAATAATTGTCGATAATGACGCCTTTCTTTGTAGTG
The DNA here is from genome assembly GCA_927399485.1 of Calamotropha paludella. Lineage (NCBI taxonomy): Eukaryota > Metazoa > Arthropoda > Insecta > Lepidoptera > Crambidae > Calamotropha > Calamotropha paludella. Next base: position 11,094,747 of record OV656819.1, read on the forward strand.
TTTAAAGTGCTTAGTCTTTTGGCGCAATTTTATTATTAATATATGTGTTTAAAATTTTAGTTTACTATGTTGTCTGATCAAAAGTTTTTAATTTTTTTGATTTTAATAATAACTGTACTTGTAAAAAAATACCAACTTTACTTTTTAAAACAGAATATATATAGAATGCTTTTCAAATAAAATTTTAATTCCAAATATTAAGCTGCTGCACGCGCGACCGATCCTTTACGAATGAAGTTAGAGAGAGAATGGAATACGACGACGTCTCGGTAGGCGCAATTGGCTCTTTTAAATTTTTACTAATCTTTGAAAAAAATTGTGAAGTTATTTGAAGTGCTACAGAAAATAATTGAATGTCATAATTTAATAAGATAAATTATTATAATAGAACACTCGTCGAAATTGGGAGAGCATTGGACCGGATTTCCAAAGGTTGCGGGTTCGATTCCCGCCTGAGATTCACTTGTGACCCGAGTCGATTTTTTCTAGTATTTTCTATTATAATAATTTATCTTATAAGATCGCATTGAAAATGCATAAAATATTTAAAAATTATAAAACTAACATGGCTGTTTCATCTTAATCGATTGACCAAACATTTGTAAAAATGTTTCTTTCGAATACGAGAGGATGTTCCTCTCATTGATGAAACAACGCTGGCCTACAGCGTAAAATCGGGAAGGTACTAGAAAATTTCGACGAGTGTTCGCAAGGCTCGGTAGCTCAATTGGGAGAGCATTGGACCGGATTTCCAAAGGTTGCGGGTTCGATTCCCGTCTGAGATTCACTTGTGACCCGAGTCGATTTTTTCTAGTATTTTCTATTATAATAATTTATCTTATAAGATCGCATTGAAAATGCAAAAAATATATTTGACCACCGTTTGGTGCAGCGGTAGCGATCCTGCCTTTCGCACCGACGGTCCTGGGTTCGAATCCCGGAAGGGGCAGATGATGTATGATGAATACGAGCATTTGTACCTGAGTCATGGATGTTTTTATATATTTCTATGAATATTACTTATTTATGTATATGTATGTCTATCCGTTACCCTAGTATCCATAACACAAGCCTTAAAAGTGCTTACTTTGGGCTAGGTTAATTGGTGTGAATGTAGGAAATATTTATTTATTTATTATATATATAAAAATTATAAAAGTCATAATTTAAGTTAAAAGGTCTATATTTGGAAATAAATTGATATAAATACAGTTACCACTCTTATTGTAACGATTAAATAAAATCCATTTGAAGTTTTTTTTTATAAGGGACGTTATACAATGTTATATGCTTATCCTATTTAGTTTACAATTATATAATTAATATTTTTTCTAGATAAAATCAAATAATAACATTAAAATTAATAAATCACAGAAATAAAATCTTTGTCTTCCTCCCTTTTTTAGTTTTATAAACTAATGATTAAAACTGTATTATCTATGATTGCTTAGAAATTCAAGTTACTTTATTAAATCAGTTGTCATTGTGATTTTTACCTCAACAAATTATTATTAATGTCAATCACGATTTTTTAACAATACAAATGATTATTTAACAATACAATACAAAAGTCAAACTCAATACTAATTTACATTTCAATGTACAGATTATTTCTATTATCGGTATAAGTAATTTCCTATGGACGAAAACAGAACATTCCATATCTTTACTGTACAGACTGTAAAATACATTACTTTGAGTAACATTATGCAAATTATGATTGAAGCAATGAAATAAAGGCATATGAATGAGAATTAATTGAATTCTGTGTGATTATGGGACGGAGATGGCACGTTTAAATAAAGTTCTTTGCAAATAATTCATTTAAAAACCAATGTCCATTAGTTTTTGTTATTTAAGCATTTAGCAGCTAGATAAATATCTAATATCTAAAGAAAACTATTACATAAAAAATCCATCTTTCTCGAGTGTGAGGCAGGACTAGAACCCACAGCCACTTACAATCCGGGCCAGTACTCTTCCAATTGAAGAGACTTTGTTTATATCGAATATCCATCAACATAATTACTTACTTGATATCGTTGTTTTTTTTTAATTTATTACTTCTTCCTTTAATTAGACTTGTGCAGATATTTTTATCTCTCACAAAACAAATAGCCTGTTATATATTTCGCTAATTAAATCAAAACAAAACCAGCCAACTACGCATGTTGATAGGGATATTCACAAAATGGGATAATAATAAAATACAATACATAAGAAATTTATCTCACAATCAGTGGCATGGTATGATACTTGCTAGACAATTTCTTCAATTGTACAATTTTTATTTTTCCAAAAACAGGCAGTATAAAACAATTTTTTCTTACGTACTTAAAAATTATTCTAGGTTACCCATGTTTTGCTTTAAGGCCGTAACTTTAACATTCTAGTTTGAGTGAGACCGGGAGAGTCATTTTACGAAGTGGAAGTAAAATAGTGACATCAATTATTCGCTAACGCACACACAATACACAACAATACGTTTCGCTCTTTCGCTTACTGTGCATCTTTCTGTATTCGTTCGTGTTGATTTCAAAATCGAACCAGCAAGAGTAACGGCAAGCGCCTCACCATTTCTCTCAACGGCTTCGCTCCATATGTAAGTGGCATATGCTAGAAGATCTCCAATAGACCTGTATCAGCGAAACTCATAAATAACTAAGGATATGTTTTTCTTCTAGACACGACAGGATCCTAGTTAACCTAGTTAGTTTAGTATATGTTAAATTATCTTACAGAAAATGAACGTGACCGAGATGGGCCTGTAATTGGCAGGGTCGGCACGACTGCCCTTTTAGGCACAGGTTACAGGTTGACGAGCTTCCCGGACTTTGGTACTTGTCCTGTAGCCATAAACAAACTATATAGGCTTGTCAATACCGGAGCTAACTCAGAAACGCAAGTCTTTGGGCTGTTATACCTTCCTGACCATTCAAGTCAAGGTCACGGAATGCTTTCCTTACTTCGTTTTGTCTGATACGGATTCCAGGAATATAAGTCTCACAACTTGATAAACCGTAAGTTAGAGCATTGTCAGGATCCAAACGCGAATACTCGCCAAATAATTTGGCAAATAAGTCGGACTTTTTGTCTGTTTCATTCACACGCGTTTAAACGGTGCATCTCAGTCTCACTGCATGGCGTCACTATCTGTCTCGCTCGCTAATGGCAAACATGTCCACTATCCATGTCTCTCGTCATTTTGCCGTAGAATTAAGAACCTACCAAGAGCTTGTGCGAATAAAAAACATTTGAACTGAGTAAAATGGTTAAGCAAAAATCGTCTTACTTGAGGTTTTTATTTTTTTAACTCCTTTTTTTTTGGTGAAACTAACAAGTATTGTACCATATTACAATTCTGATTAAATGGGCGAACTTTTGATGGGACTTGCAAAGGCACTTTAGTACATTTTCTTTAAACATTTCAAAGTCGACGAATTTTGAAATTTTTGATAGTGAAACAAATAGTCTTAATTCTAGAAAACTTGGGGCAACTGTGTCATTATTTTTGACCGTGGTTCTAGAAATGTTACGATTTCAAAGTTTAAATGGACAAAAAAAAAAATTAACCACAATACATGGTGGTATGTTAAAATGGTTACAGTTTGACCAAATTTCTAGGTTTTTCTTAAATGCCCATAATTTTCAAACTGTATGGGATTGATTTTTTTTCTGATTTTTCTCATGATGGTTACAATCAATTCTGTAACCCTTTGACTGGCTTGACGTTGAGTTCTGGGACACCCTGTATTTTAAAAATATACACTGATATACATGGGCTATGTTGATTGTATCGTTACAACGAGGGGCTATGACGTAATACGCATAATCATTTATTTACATATTCGATCGAAAAAAGTAATACATAGGCTGCTGTAAATGAATTAGCTGAGAGAAACGTGCGTATATGTAACATCATAAGAAAGAAAAAGATATAAAGTGCGTATGGTGCCACATAGCCGAGAGAGCGAGAGAGATTCCAAACGAGGATCGAGGTATAAATGGACTCGATGAAGAGAACCTGATGTTTGCACCCCTATTCTTGTTGTACCATATTTGGTTGGGTTGGCAATTGTAGTAAAAAAAACATAATTGGAAAATTATGCTGTTTTTTTGTTTACGACATTTTTGTGGTCTACGGAAAAGTGTATGGTCGTCTCTAGGATCATCAGTCGCCATTAAGGTCGAAGGTGCTAACAAGTGCCAGTGAGATTCCTTATAAGGCAAATAAAAGTAAAAATAACGATTTATTGTATACAAATTTAAAGTGTACAGTCAACCAATTTGATTCATTGGCCACCACCCAAACGTGTTGAATTAACTGCTAGAAAATTTTAACAACGTTCAAGTTGTTTGACAAGCTACATGTTACAATGGATTTATTCATTGTTATAAGATACTAGACTAGCCTAGGTATCGAATTGGTTGACTTATCGAATGAACAAATTCAATTCTGTCAAAAATAAACCATTTCGAGAAATAATGCACATAAAATAAATTAAGATATTGTAGTATTCATTTATTAGTATTTTTAAGGCTAAGTAAACATAATTATAATCAATGATCGACGAGACATTTGCAAAATTTCGTCGTGGATTCCTATCATTTTCCGACGGATGTGAATAAAAAGTGCTAATTCTGTTTTGCCCTTTCACCGTAGTTATCTTCGAAAATCACAGCGATCAAACTTTTCTTTGAACCTAATTAATCAAATACATCAAATAAATATTCATATTTATATTCATCACTATATTAATATAATTACCTATTCCTGAGCAATTGCATAAATCTACCAGTCTATCTTGTTAAAGACTTTCATTACAATTTTATCGCACATTTATGAGCAGTAACAAGTGATTACAAAGATGTCTAAAGTAACGACCGAAACATTATGGCGCGATACGTCTCAGTAATTCATTAGTACCTATATATAGAGAAGCTTTTAATGATGATACTACTAAACAAACTTACTGTTTTATGGTTATTTACGTTTTATTTACCGGATTAAAAAAACCTCAACGGAGAAAAAATATTTACGGAAATCCTTGCATTAATCCTGATCATCCCTTATTGGTACTAAAACAAGTAGGATGATGTCATTAAATTCAGACGTTTCCAAAGTCTTTTAAAGTCGTATTCACTGAACAAGGAAAGTGTAAGATCAAAATAGTTTCAACAACAACAAAGTTTCGAATCCTTGTTGTCTTTTGAGGTAAATAAATCAAGCTACTTTGTTTACTCCTTACCTATCTCCTCGTCGGAAAACGGTCACTTTCACCCCTCGGTGAACAATAACCTATTAATGGAATGAACAACATAAACTTTTATTCCAATGAATTAACTTATTTATTGTGTCGAAGCTACAATACCATTATCTAATTCGTTGTTTTATTTACGTGTGTAAATACTAAGTCGGCACTATATTAGGGGCCGCATTTCCGGCAGCCAAGCACAGTAATCAAAGGAATTCTCAGCGTTCAATGATAGGACTAAGTAGTCGAACCGAGACAACGCTTTCAAGTCGAAGATACAATCCCAGCTATTAAAAATCGTAGGCTCAGGTAATAACTCTGGTAAGAACTGATGCTCTTTGTCTTTAATTTGGAAAATAATAGTGACGGTATCAGTTTTCGCCTGAGTTCAACTTGTTCAGATTTTGTAATAACGGGGAACATACATCGTTGACAAGTTACAAATTCAAATGGAAAACGTACTAAGATAGGTATAGAGTACTCGTCATAATGAGGGATAAAGACCACTTTTTTCTACTTCTCTTAAGGCTTTTTTAAACGTAAAATTACTGAACATTCTAATTTGATTGACGCCTGGTACGAACCTTGCCTTCAGTGCGGGGGCGAAAATTAATAATATCGCGATGGTGGATAAGATGGTGGGAGTTATATTTTTAGTAACTAAAAGGCATAGAAAAGGGCAAATATTAGGCAAATATTAAGCAGAAATATTATTCTATATAAATCACGTTCTATCCAAACATGTACAAAAGCATATCGATATTATACAGCATATGATAAAAGGTTGTGCTGCCTTATTTTATAGTCAATTGGCAGGTAGAGCACTTTGCTTGAAAAGTTGACGAATGATAAAGGATGGGAATACAGGTAAACAAAAAGAAACACACCGTTTATTGATAATAATTAATATAGAAATCAAGGATAACTAATTAAAGAAATAAGTATTGGACAAAATCACATACTTTAGTTTGTGTGTATATATATATATATATATATATAAGTGCGCAAGTGAATTTAATCGAATCGTGGGGATATTTCCGAACGGTTGTTGTAATTTTTGATTTGGAGCGGGTAACACCAGATGGGGTTGTGGGTGTCATGGCGGCGTGGCTGTCACTTGTCATGTGGCAGCTCCGCGGTGCATCCAAGTCTAAATCCAAGTTTATTATTGAAATCGTAAACTGTTTTCTTAATATTTTGCAGTGATAATTAATTATACGTTGATTGTAATAGTCTGGCGGTCTTATTTTAATAAAATTAGTGCACGTTTAAAGATGATAAATAACGAAGAGGTAACAGATCAGTCGTGTCAACCGCTCGTGCATCCGATATATATATAGTAATATTATAAGGTATATTTTATATTAGACAACATCGGATACATTGTTTTGAATCTAAGTTAAGTAGCTAAAGCACTTATGTTACGAAGTTCAGAAACAACGCAGGTCTAGGCCCGAGCTAATATAGAATATCTCGTTTCCTATATCGCCTCGGCCAGGGATCGAACCCTGACCCTCATAAAACAGCCATAGCACAGCCAACATAAATATTAATAATGCCTTAAACACTAAGTATATAAATATGCTCGTTAACACGTCGTGGTAAGAAAAAACCTTGTGTTACAAGTGTATGGGTTCATTTGGGTCAAAGATAGGCTACAGGCTTAATATTATATAAACATTTATATTACATTAATATAATATCATCATACGAACAGGTTTAATAAGTAAAAACTACATTTAGGTATGTTTTATGCATATGACAATTTCCTACAAATAGTTTAATACTTTTTTATGTCGTCGATTGACCACGTTTGCAGATTGTTTTTTTGGGTCTGTTCGAATATAAACTTCTGTGGTATGATTTTTTTCCTACTATTGTTCCGTGCGTAAATTAATTTAGTTTATTTTTTTTTATAACTTCACTGATCAGTTTTTACAATGATATTCTCTAACCGATTAGAGTAATTAAAATTATAAACCCTACACACTTTAACAATACCAAATTAATGACTATTCTTCCGTTAAACGAATCCCGCTTAATTCGGTAACCAGCTATTGAACGTAATGGCTCCATTTTATATTTACGTTTACGGCACCAGTAAAATCTTTATATCTTCGAATATAATGTTATCTCTTCCATTGAAAAGGTCTTTACATAAATTTGTACAGTCTCTTGTTACTGAATAATCAATTTTTCAAGTCTTTGTGATGGATCACGAGTGCGCATTTCTATTATTCCCTTACATAGGACTACTTTACAAACTACATAGGTAGTATTAAAAGGGCGAATATAGTATTTGAAACGTAAAGGCGACCTGCCCTCTCCGTTCATATGAAGGCTTAACACTCTATGCCATGGGTAAAAGTAATCCACTTTACTGTGAGCAAAAGATATACGAGCAGTATCGTAGCAGAGTACAAGAACTTTATGAAATTATGGTCCTATGTTGATAATATTTTTTTTTGTTTTAATCAGCAATAACAATTTTCAAATATTTTTTTTTTTTAGTTTAGATAAACTGTTTTTACATATATTGTTATTAGCACTAATTTTTTTTGCCTTCTGGGATTAGAACTTGAAACCATGAGTTTAATCAGTTAAATGATAAAGCAACATTTGACTGAAGAATATTTGTCTAATATAACTTTTCGAGTTTTTGTAAGACTTTATGGGTAAAATGAAAAACAAACACTGTTAAAAAATGTTAACAATTTGATTATATATTTATTTAAAACCTATGAACTTATAGGATTATTGTTTATAATACTAGATATATTTAAATAAAGTAGACACATTTAAAATATAAAAAATGTTATCATAATATATTTTCATGTGACAAGAGTAAGAACAGTATAAAATTAAAATTGGGAAGGTTCTATACAGCAGTTCTACATATTAATATACTAAAAAATTCCGTTTACATATATCATGTAAAAATGGTCCTTATGACGACACTACAAAACCTTTTTCTTTTTATCAAGCTGAATCGGTCTAATGATATTTGGGTCCGCGTAAAATTACATAAATTGGATAAATTTTATTACTTTTGGGGTAAAATTTGAGAACTTTTTATTGTTTTTTGTCATTCGAATGGACCGCAATAAATCAACGGTTATGAAAAGTAAATCACGTTCCTTAAAATACTATGCATTATAAATTACGTTAGTTACGTTTTACGTTAGTACGTTAGTTACGTTAGTTACGTTAGTTACGTTAGTTACGTTAGTTACGTTAGTTACGTTAGTTACGTTAGTTACGTTAGTTACGTTAGTTACGTTAGTTACGTTAGTTACGTTAGTTACGTTAGTTACGTTAGTTACGTTAGTTACGTTAGTTACGTTAGTTACGTTAGTTACGTTAGTACCAAACTTATGATATATTTTATTTAAATATAAATCTTGTTTCAGACAAATGGACAAAAACTCATGAACTGTGGAAAAAATTGGGTAATGTCGTTTTTGTTGCAGAATATAAAAATCAATGTTACTTTAATAACAAATGTATGTATTTTATGATGTTTCTTATATGGTAAATTATTTTAATAGAAAAATACAAGAAATAATCTACTCGACTCAGACTCCCGCCTATAAATATCTTGTCAACCGAGTAAATTTTTAATTTATAAAATTTATATATCTATTCTAGCGCCAAAGTCAAATCCGAAGTCGCATCAACGTGATTTAAACTAAAACCTCTTACACTGATATTAGTAAAACAGACGTGTACTTATTTTGGATGCTTGTAATAACTTCTAGTGGACGACGGAAAATATTTTATTCAAGGGGACAGCATTCTTATGAATACCGTTAAGTACGAGAAAACTGAAAGTTTCACAAAAACACTGTTTAATTGATGATTACATTATTCATGTCAAATTATTTCATAAGGCCAAAAAACAGTTAAGCCAAAGATTTTAACGGCCGAATTTTATGTGAACTTTTTACAATCCTGAGCTTTGAATACAATGGACATCGAAATGCATTTCGGTTCAAGTCACTATATGGAAATGTTAGTTATCATTATCAAAATAAGTGATGGATCAGCATATAATAATCACTACATAGTATAAAACAAAGTCGCTTTCTCTGTCCCTATATCCCTATGTATGCTTAAATCTTTAAAACTACGCAACGGATTTTGATGCGGGTTTTTTTAATAGATAGAGTAATTCAAGAGGAAGTTTTATATGTATAATACATGCATAATTTTGTAGAGCATTGCAGCCGTGCGAAGCCGGGGCGGGTCGCTAGTTAAATAATAAATAACAAATGATATCTAAGATTTTCATTTACATATTTTATCTTTTGTTTAAAATATTTAGCTCTTTAAAATTTTAAAGCCTTTATGAAATCTGTTTACAATTAGAAACCAAAGTTATCTACGTGGAGATACTAATTGTGAAAAACAACGAAAACAATCTTTAAAGGGAAAAAAAACAGGAATAAAAAATGACTGTTTCCAGGTAGCAATATTATTAATATTGGGATGCATAATGATTTTCATTTGTCCTCATATGATAACTGATACATGATAAATGAAAGGCTTTAATTATTTGGTCTGAGTTTTGTAGTTATTTATTTTGTTTTTCTGTCTTATTGTTGGTGTACAAAGTTTTAAAACTTTATCTGACCTATGTTAAAATAAAATCTGGTACATATTTTATGATACCACTAGCCGGCTATCGTATCAGTAGGAAAAAAATATAAAATATATAACGTTTATTTAATCTAGTCTGATAAAGTATAGTATACTCTACATTTTTAGATATATTTACTCTTGGTATCATCTTTTTCATTGAAACCACACCACGTGGCCACACATCAACCTATAAAGTGCTTCCACTTATAGAGGTATTAACACACATGTAATGTAGACTTATATTTATATCGTATACATTTATTTTATTGACTGCGTTTGACTTTAAATTTGTTCTATGTTCACTGCATTCTCTAATAGGAATGTGCTTTTTGACTCTAAATACAAAAATCATATTGCAATTACACTAGTAAGAAAGTTAATAGAAATTACCAAACGCCTACACGTAGATATCAGTACATTTAAATGTATTATTTTATGTAAAAAATCGTTCTACGTTGTTATCTCTTATATGTGCAAACCAATGACAAATGTTCATTGAATTATATTAAATTTATAAAACCAAACAATCAACATAGAATAAGCAACCGATAGAATACGGATTACATAGTAGATGTTTAATAGTTTAATAGCACCTTAATTTGGTACCTATTCTTTGCTGGTAACACTATCGTGGAAAAAAATGTTAAATTGCTATACTTCACAACGAATACGTATGCGTAACAATTCCTAATTGAATATTATAAATTGTGTTAAATATTGACTCCACAGTCTTAATGTGACGAGGAGCACATATCTAACAGTAACGTAAAAAAATGTCTATCGATTCGTTCTAAATATAATGTAAATAAAGGTGAACTACCTATCTAGATATCGTAATTTATATTTCACGTGGGTGACTACAGCGACCCTCGTTCACGTTTTGTGTCATTTGCAGTGCTATCACGTAAATCTGTCTGATATAAATCCGACAACGCAATGGTCTACCTTATTTCATTAACTTGTACAAATGTCATAATGATATTACTTTATGAAGTTTTTGTCTTATATTTGTTTTCTAATAAGCAAGTTACAATAGAACTATATACGGACAACATATGCATCATGAGAATTTTTTAAAATTCTTTTGGAACATGTAGAAAATGTTTTATGGTATTTAAGCTGACTCGTCATGCGTTGCTGTAGCTCAGATAATATAATTTGCAATATATTTATTTCAAATGAAACGTATTCTATGTCTTTAGAGGAAACAAATCCAGCAAAATTAAAAAGAATCGGTTGAGTTGTTTTGGAATTCATAGCGGTCAAACACTTTGACAGGGAATTTTTATATTATTATATTTATTGTAAAAACTCATAAATATATTTTGTTACTTCGTATCATTTCTATTTTATATATTTGAAGTAGGCGAAAGTTATTTTTAATTATAAGAAGACTTTCATATTTTATAGTCAAATTTGGATAAAGAATTTATTTAAATTTTTTATTTCAGCATTTAACTGTAAGATATTATATTAAAAGATTTTTTTTTACAAGCTTTTATTTAACCTGCCCTGTTTAAACGATTGATATGAAAATTTGTATACACGTTTAGTTTGGATGATAATTCATGGTTAGCTAAGTAGCGTCATTCAAAATCCAATATGGTAGATGGCCCCAGATGACTAGCTATTTTATGTGCACTCCCATGATATAGATATGAGATGAAAGGTTTTGCTGAGAGGATTACGAAAAATAAAATGACTTCACTCTAAATCTAATATAGAGGACGGCCCAAGATGGCTGACTAGTTATTTTTAAACACTTCCATAATATGACATATTTATATGTTATAAATGAAATAATTTGCTGAGAAAACAAATAAACTGACGTCTGCGTTCAACTCTTCGAGGGGAAGGTTAAGCCAGCTAAACGGTAAAACATAGCGAGGTCGTGTCTTAACTAATCTACATGTAGGTACCCTAGGCAAATTCTAGCGGTGGTGAAAAATATCAAAACGTCAAAATATAGTCACGATACCGCTGAACGAAGGATGTTACCAATTATATTATGCTGGGCTTGTACACAAAATGCACGGTAGTACGATCGACCACGCCTTTGTCTATTGGGGTTCAAAAATTATCCGCTACTGGTCAAGTGTGCGTGGACTTAAGTAGAGTCAAATCACTAGGTCTTCTTATTGAAGAATTAGACTGTAATAAATTGACGTGTAAACGATCTGTCAAAAGTGATGCTTTAAATTTATAATTAAAAACTACTTCACACAACAATTTTTTTATTGAAATGCTCCAAAATCCCCATCATTAGATAACACAATTTATAAAGCTTGTTGCGAGATTGAACCCCTATAGCTCGTTTATATAAAATCACTTCAACCAGATTTCAGACGCGTTTGTTCTTATTTTTTATATTCAATCATAACGTTTTAACTACTTTACTGGACCCTTGATCACAGGCTGACAAAGATATTATTACCATATCTAGCAGTTAAATGTAATGTAAGAAATTATTAACAAGTCAAGTATCTTATATATCATAGCAAAGTGTCAATAGTTTTAACAAACTATCATTTTAAATAATACTTAAGCCATATTTATAGGTCCGCTAATAAATAGTAGACTGATATGCATATTTTCTAAAATGTTTTGTTTGTCGTACTAACATTTATAATCATTATTTCGTAATTACATGATTTTAGATTTAGCTTTTTTGCTGTTTTCTTGTTGTTTATCTAGGGACGCGTAGTAAAAGGAGCTAAGGAGAAAAGAATTTAAATATCAAAATATGTATAATAGTAATATGTCGAACAACTCAAACTAATTAGAGCGGAGCGAACGAAGCGAGCGAAGCTCCCATGGATCAGCTTCAATGGCGCAATGTCTGTTACGCCATAACTTCCCGAGTTCTAAACCGATTTTAATATTTTTTTGTGTGAAATCGAATAAACAGGTTTAGGGCCAGATTGAGAAGGAGCCCGAATTTTGAAATTCGCAAAAATTCTCATCGAAACAATTTTTTTTTCTTTTTTTAGGTATTACGCTCCGCTCTAATATATGGTGCTAGCGTAGCTTTATGCTTTGCGACTGCATCGCCTTGTTATTTTGTCCCACAAATAAAAAGGACTTGAACTATGGGTATTTCATAACGGATAGAATATCATCCATCATCATATCAGCCGTACGACGCCCACTGCTGGACATAGGCCTCCCCCAAGGATCTCCACAACGATCGGTCCTGTGCTGCCCGCATCCAGCGTTTTCCCGCGACCATGACCAGATCGTCGGTACGAACCACCTCGTAGCGGGCCTACCCACTGAGCGTCGTCCGGCACGCGGTCGCCATTCGAGAACCTTTCCGCCCCAACGGCCATCAGTTCTCCTTGCTATGTGTCCTGCCCATTGCCACTTCAGCTTCGCAATTCTTTGAGCTATGTCGGCGGTTTTTGTTCTCCTACGGATCTCCTCATTTTTGATTCGATCGCGTAGGGAAACACCAAGCATAGCTCTCTCCATTGCCCGCTGGGCGACCTTGAGCCTTCTTACAAGACCCATAGTGAACGACCACGCTTCACTGCCATAAGTCATCACTGACAACACACACTGGTTAAAGACTTTCGTCTTAAGGCACTGAGGTATTTTGGACGCGAAAATGTATCGCAGCTTCCCGAACGCTGCCCACCCGAGTTGGATTCGACGAGAGATCTCTTTCTCGAAGTTGGACTTACCTAACTGTATTGTATGTCCTAGGTAAACATAGTGGTCAACAACTTCGAGTGTAAAGTTCCCAACATTTACTGGAGCGGGTGTAACATGGGCGTTGGACATAATTTTCGTCTTGTCCATGTTCATCTTAAGACCCACTCGTTGGGATGCGTTACTGAGATCTTCGAGCATGGTGCTCAGGTCTTCCAAGGTCTCAGCCATTACGACCACATCATCGTCAAACCGAAGATGCGTCAGGTACTCGCCGTTGATGTTGATGCCAAGTCCATTCCAGTCCAGAAGCTTACAAATATCCTCCAACGCAGCAGTGAACAGTTTCGGAGAGATAACGTCACCCTGTCTCACTCCTCGCTGTAGTTGGATAGGATTAGAGCTCTGGCTCTGTACTCGGACCGACATAGTGGCGTTTTGGTGCAGGCACCTTAACACTTCGATATTCCTGTAGTCCACTTGGCACCTCTGAAGAGACTGCAGCACCGCCCAAGTCTCGATCGAATCAAGGGCCTTCTCAAAGTCCACAAACGCCAAGCAAAGTGGCCGATTATACTCTTCGGTCTTCTGTATAACCTGCCGCAACGTATGAATGTGGTCTATGGTGCTAAAGCCTTTCCGGAAACCGGCTTGTTCGGGAGGTTGGAAGTCGTCAAACCTGCGAGCAAGACGATTCGTGATGACTCTCGAAACCAGCTTGTAGACATGACTCAGAAGCGAGAGGGGTCTGTAGTTCTTCAGTAGGGTTTTATCGCCCTTTTTGAAGAACAAAATCACCTCGCTTCTGCTCCATGCCTTCGGCGTTTTGCCCTGGCCGATGACAGAATTGAAGAGCTTCTGGAGGACTTTAAGTACTGGCGTGCCGCCCGCTCTCCGAAGCTCTGTTGTAGTTCCGTCATCTCCCGCCGCCTTGTTGTTCTTTAGCTGTTTGAGGGCCATTCTAATTTCGTACAGGCTGACGTCCGGGATATCTTCGGTATAGTGTCGGGTAAGCTTGGCTCTAGGATCTCGAGCTCTGCTTTGGCCTGGTGTGATACTGGAATACAGCTGCCTATAGAAACTCTCAATCTCGGATAGAATACGTAAATAAGAATACAAGCAATCTTGACTCGGGATTAAATGTTAATTTTCATCACACAAACATATGCCCCTACCAGGATTCTTACCTTGGACTTTGAACGCACAGGCATGCTTGCTACCGTTACACCAACCGGATGTGAAATTACAGTGTATTTCTGACGTTAGAATTTATCGAAAAATCAACTCTGCGTAATCAAAAGGATATCATGTTAATGTATTTATCAATATCAAACAATTTAAAATGACTGAATTTTGTTCGTATAACTTTTAAATATAGTCTGGAATCTAAAGTAACATAAAAAAATATTATTACCTTTAGTGAGTTATGCGCTTGTTAGTGACTAGACAATTGTGCCAAGTAACACAATCGCCAAACAGATATCTTTCAGGTATGGGAAGCATCAAAGGTAGCTTGTTTTACCAAGCAAATAACTCACGTATCTTCAAAATACACCGAATTGTTTGGCTTCTAAAACTGCTTCTTCTCTATGAAAGTTGATACAACTTACATTACAATACAAATACAATTTATTGTTTGCCAGAAATAGGAAATAAGGACGGAATGCAAAGAAATAATGAGTGGTAGTGGTAGTAGCCAAATAATATTTTCTGAAAATATTTCGAATTTTAAATGTGTCCTATGAAATAAATATTATTTGGTAAACCTGTAATTTACTTATACATTTTGAGGAACATAATTTTATTCTAAAAAGTAACAACAAACCAATAAAACTAAATCATTATTTTCGTCCTGTAACTATTCATCAATGTTAAAGTTAACTGACATTTTAATAACACATTTTATCGACAACAATGATAACAAATAATATGTTCTTTTTAAGTCGTATGTCAGAACATATCATTGCTCTGACTCATAGTTAATAAAATAATATTTCATACATTCACACCAATTAGCCTAGCCCTTAAAAAGCGCTTATGTAATGAATATTAAGGTATAGGATAGACATATATATATATATATATATATATATATATATATGCTACATAAATAAGTAATAATCACCGAAATATTTATAAACACCAATGACTCAGATACAAATGGTCGTATTCATCTTCAGGGACTCGAACCCGGGACCGTCGGTGCGAAAGGTAGTATCATTACCGACCGAAAGGTCATCAAAATGATTAGATATAATTACATAAATTCAGAAAGTGTTTGTTTACACTAATGAGGATTTGTGCAAAAAGTTAGTCTTGCTACTACACACACCTACAGCACTTGAGTGATGCAGGACCGCCGGGAAAGTAGAGATTAGGGGAAGATACCGAAAACGAGAACGAACATAGGCGGGAGAATCTTTGTTATTCAGGATATTGAAAGGATGTGCATGTCACGACTCTGCCATATAGGAAGCCATTTGAACTTTTTTCGAAACTGGGCAACGTGATCATAATCATTAATAAAGTGAATGGCCAAATTTTATGAAAATTGTAATAAAACTTTTATTAAAATTCATTAAAATATTTTTTATTAAATATTTAGTCGATTATAATCACTAAGCCTATTTATCATAAATATTTGATTGATGATTAATTTGATCAATGTGTTTATTTAATGCCATTTTTATTATGCGTAGTCGCTATGATTGAGTATATGAAATAAGATGCAGCGGCACCTCGTCGCGTTTGGCAGATTATTTATATAGATACGGAACAGAATTAGGCCTTGAGTTACCACAAACTTGTTTTTCTTAAACTTCGAAGGAACTTATTGTATAACTTTATAATGGTCAAGCTTTACCATATCAGCGGCTTCCATTCTATTGCTCCAGTAGATTTTGACCAAATTAAGGCAAAACCCCAAATCCCGCTATTTTCCAACATTTTCAGTAAAGCGTCATGCAAACAAAATTCGAGCACTCTAGAATACCAAGGAAAAGGGCTGCTGTGTATTTACAATCATTTTATTTCATTAAAACTTCATTTACTAAATTATATTGCCTGGCTTGCTGATTTGTCCTTTTGATATCCAAATTGAAATTGTTTTAGAATACCATATGTTTCTAAGAACAGCATAAATTTTGCTAATCAAAAATGATTCATAAATAAATTTGATCACTATATTAGGTCCTTAACTGTTAATTGTTTTTTTATGTTTCTTATGCTAGGGTTTACCAGTGACTACCCTATCAGGAAATGTTTAGACGACACTGATAAATTTATAAGAAGTGATAGTACAAGGGCCAAAATTTTTAGCCCAAAAATTTGTCATCAACACGTTTGCTCTAAAGATCGGTAGGCATAACATTCGAAAATTAAAAATTTGTACCGAATCATCATTAATATACTATAAGAATTGGATCTCCCAATTTTGCATGTCACAAAGTCATATCCTGAAACCTACCTATTGTATCATATAATGTGTATTATTCTGTATATGATTTTATAATAAAATTGTTAGTCCTACAACATTTCCAAAAATATGTATAGGTAAATTATGTTAGTAACTTTAAATCAAAAATCTATTTATGTGTTTATAATACGCGGGTTAGGCAGGTTGATTTGAGTAAAACAGCTAGGTTAGGTTAGATTGAGGCTGTCACCACAGTCAGAACTGAATTGGTCGTGTTAAAGTTGGTGTTTTTTGTATCACTTGGATTTGGTAAAATAATGAAACAATATCCATAACACAAGCCTTTCAGTGCTCACTTTGGGCTAAGCTAATTGGTGTGTTACTATAGAAATGGGTTTTTGTCTTTTGTATGTTATCGATTATGGCATTTCATATTAAGTTAGGACAAGTTATCATTCGGACACATGACGATTATTTTCTTACCATAATCATACAATATCTTACACTTCCGCGCACTTTACACATTTGAATAAAACACCTTTTTTCGAATTTTGCGCATTATTTATTTTATATTCAATGCTGACGTTTCAACTCCTTTACAGGAGCCGTGATCACAGGATGATTAAGATAATGGTCGTCATATATTTTCTACTACCTTCACAATATTTTATTCGAGCACGATACTAATTGATAATTTTTTTTATATAAATCAAACGTTTAATTTTTACATTTTATTTAGTTATGAAATACTTACTAAGATAACATTGTATACTACTGAGTCTACTACCAGTTCCGAAACTGGGAAGCCCTTCCGAGAAGAACTGACGAACGAAACTCGGGCAGGGGGACCGACCTCCATCTTACTGATATCATTTGCAAAAAGCGCTAACTACATTACCAGGTCTTGCAATGTGTTTTTGGAGGTATATTGTTAAGGTAGTAGGTAGAGAATATATCACGATCATTATCTTAGACATCCTGTGACCACGGCTCCTGTAAAGGAGTCGAAACGTCAGGATTAAATATGAAATAAATTATTCGCAAAATCCGTAAAAACGCGTTTCATTCAAATATACAATATAACTTAAAAATGAAACAAAGCACCAAGACTACTTTCTTCACTACATGCCTGTAGGACTTTCCTGCATATGTGGTTTAAGAGCATATGTGTAGCAGGATAAGTATTGTGAATCGGTCCCCAATGACATCTTCTATTCAAATTCATTTTATAGTAAAAACTCGATGTGCAATTACTATGAATTTTTCTGCCGTATTACACTTTAATCTAGAGATATGATATGTATGATTATCTGTCAATCAGATGAGCTAGAGAGATAAATCCAAAATGAGGTTCTAGGAAACGTTAAAGAGTATATTCAGTATTTTTTTAGATTATTTAAATAATTACGAGCATCGATAATTAATAAATAAATATTTCATATTTAATTTTTAGTGTTCTTGGTGACCTACAATTACCGAGAAAATATGTGTTATAGAACTAAACAAGCCCTAAATATTTACTAAAATTATATTGATAAAAATTGGTGCAACATTTCGAAAAAAATCTGGTTCTCCTTTTTCTCTAAATTAATATGTGACATATATTGTGCCTGTATGGTTTAATGTATAATAAAG
This sequence comes from Calamotropha paludella, assembly GCA_927399485.1. NCBI lineage: Eukaryota > Metazoa > Arthropoda > Insecta > Lepidoptera > Crambidae > Calamotropha > Calamotropha paludella. The sequence continues at coordinate 11,113,344 of OV656819.1, forward strand.
TTAACCTTATCGTAGGGAAATTTAAGAAATAACAAGTACCTAGAAATACCCTCGCGGATAAAAATGGGTACTTAATAAAACACATGCTTCTACCGGGTTATGTAACATATTAGTTTTATATGTTTGAGATCCGTTTCATATTATTAGATCGATATCAGTTATATGAATTTTGAAATATCATGGAGCATTATTTTGTATAAATTAAAATTATCGTGACTGTGTAGAAAAGCGACGTCGACTTACAGGCGAATGCTATTCTTGAACTCGGCAGATATGTAGAGTTATTTTTGTGTTATAATAGCCTTGCTTATCGACCTGTTATGACTCTTGGCAGAAAAACAAACCTCTATAATAGTATAAATTATTATAATAGAAAAATACTAGAAAAAATCGACTCGGGTCACAAGTGAATCTCAAGCGGGAATCGAACCCGCAACCTTTGGAAATCCGGTCCAATGCTCTCCCAATTGAGCTACCGAGCCTTGCGAACACTCGTCGAAATTTTCTAGTACATTCCTGATTTTACGCTGTAGGCCAGCGTTGTTTCATCAATGAGAGGAACATCCTCTCGTATTCCAAAGAAACATTTTTACAAATGTTTGGTCAATCGATTAAGATGAAACAGCCATGTTAGATTTATAATTTTTATATATTTTATGCATTTTCAATGCGATCTTATAAGATAAATTATTATAATAGAAAAATACTAGAAAAAATCGACTCGGGTCACAAGTGAATCTCAGGCGGGAATCGAACCCGCCGAAATTATAACTCTATAATAGTACCTAGAACTAGAGAAAGTGTATGATATAGTAGTAATATGACGAACCAGCTGCTGAGAAGGGAAAATATATTGTAATGGTAGTTATAATTTCACTTTTATATGTTACTCTGTCTCTAACCTAGATAGATCTGTTTTAGAACATTCCCTATCAGATGTGTCTAAATAGACGACAATACTACCTGAAATATATATATGCAGCAATGCATCCTGCGTTGCAAAAACTCAGGAGAAGGTTTTTTTTTATATTTTTGCAAGATAACTTATATTATAACTCATCGTAGAAATTCTAAGATTGCCATGAGATTCATTGTCTTTGCATTTAGAATTGTAGAATATTCTGTGTCAGCTTTTTGATTTTCCATGCCCTTTGTAGGTTTTTGCTAGTTTGGAGGCCAACTTTTGTTAGTCAGAACCTTTACTTGTTAGTAAACTGACGGGCATTTACTCAACACTACTTAGATGAGTGGTTTAAACATTCTAGATAATTTAACGTAGGTGGTGGTGGTAAAAACGGTGGATGTTGAAAATATTTTCCTCAGGTGGAATTCAAACCTTAGTCTTTCTTACAACCGGACCAGAATTGAATTCTGAGTAGATTTTATTCATATTTATTTTTCTTTGTTACAGTTATTTTTTGTATGTACCTATGTCATCACAAAACGTCTAAACTAGTCAGCATTAGCAATAACACGATATTTTTTTCTGAATCTGTCTCTATCCTTTTGTTCATTCAATATCTTTGAGCTTGCATCTGTTTTTGGTCATATCATGCTATTTCATTTGTAATTGTAATGTTTTATAATTGAGGATCATTCTACAAATCCTACAAAGAATTTATATAAATCAATTCATATAAAAAAGTATTAAAATGTATAAATTAATATGCATTTATATTATTAATTATAAATTAATAGGCAATCACGGTGTTCCGTCATACTAGGTCCTATATATAGTCCTATGATATAATTAAAATTCTGTTTTTATTGAGATGAATAAGCTATGAATTGACCTCAGGTCATAAACCCATACCTAATAAACTGACAAAGTTGCATTTTAATATCTGTATTTTTAAAGTATTCTCTTTCCCAAGATAACCTTTTAACGCTTTCATATCTAATTATTATAATGTTCATAACCATCCATAATATATAATGTATAAAAAGGGGTGCTGAATCGTAGTACTACACAGTTGAGATCCCAACGGGTCGGCTGCAGCATGAGGGCCATCGTTTTAATGATACTGGGCTTTGCGGCCATCGCCGCGGCTCGCCAAGTCGAAGATAACACACTCGGTAAGAAATATCAATGGTTTGTTTTGCTCTTTTTTTTGGGATTACAGTTACTTCAATTTACTCTAACAGACACCGTTTTTAAAATCTCATATAAAATGGTAGTAAGTAACCACTAGAAATCGACATGATATTTCCAAAGACTTTATTTTTAGTAAAAAAATATAATAGCATTACTTTTGTAGTTAATATTAGCCTAATATTTATGAATGTACTCTTTTCGTACGTTCTAATCATAAATTATGTTACCATTTCTAAACAAAAAGCTAATACTTGTATTTTAATAGCTGTAACATGTCAACTGATACCTACCACCGTTACAGTTACTATGGACATTAAACAAAGGCAAACCTTCATATTGAAGTTACTGAACCATGTTCTGGAGCCGGTAATGTACAAGGAAATTGAAGAAATTGGCAGGAATTTCAACATCGAAGAGAACGTGAACCTATACGCGGTATGTATCCCATTTAGAAAATGTTTATTGTGAAATAAATGGTGAGTCTTTGACGACCGTTTGGTACAACGGTAGCGTTCCTACCTTTCCTACCGATGGTCCTGGGTCCGAATCCCGGAATGGGCAGATGTTTGTGTGATGAATACGAGCATTTGTACCTGAGTCATGGGTATTTATATATATTTCTATAAATATTACTATCTATGTAATTATATGTATGTCTATCCGTTACCGTAGTATCCATAACACAAGCCTTACAGTGCTTACTTTGGGCTAGGCTAAATGGTTTGAATGTAAGCAATATTATTATTATATTATTATTTCATACAAGTTAAATATTCATCTATATTAATAATTTAAATACTAATAATTCATAAGATCCACAGAAAACTGATGTTGTCAAGAGATTCATCAACAATCTTAAATTCGGCACATTGCCTCGTGGAGAGATCTTTACCATAAACGTCGATCGTCAACTTAAGGAAGTGGTGACAATGTTTCACATGCTTTACTATGCCAAAGATTTCGTTTCCTTCATCAAAACTGCGTGCTGGATGCGTCTGTATCTGAACGAAGGTATGTTTGTCTACGCCCTCACTGTTGCCGTCAGACACCGAGAAGACTGTAAAGGAATTATTCTGCCCCCACCATATGAAATCTATCCATACTACTTCGTGCGCGCTGATGTAATCCAAAGAGCCTATTTCCTGAAAATGAAGAGGGGACTTCTTGATACCAAGCTCTGCGACTTCTACGGAATCAGAAAAACTGAGAAGGATATTCTGATTATAGACGAGAACGTTTACGATAAACGAGTTGATCTCAATAATGACGACAGGCTCAGATACTTCACTGAAGATATTGACCTTAACACCTATTACTACTACTTCCATGTTGACTATCCATTTTGGATGAGAGATGAAGTATTCGATAAACTTAAATTAAGACGCTTTGAGCTTACTTTATACATGTATCAACAAATCCTCGCCCGCTACTATTTGGAACGTTTATCTAATGGTTTGGGCGAGATCGAGACTCTCTCATTGAACAAACCTATCATGAACGGCTACTGGCCATGGCTAGTGTTCCATAACGGTGTTCAAATGCCGATAAGGGCCAACAACTATGTGGCTGTGCGTAATGACAATATTGAGTTAGTCCGTCTAGTTAAAGGCTATGAACAGATCATCAGAGATGCTATTATTAAGGGATTTATTGAAGTAAGTATCATATATACAAAAAGAAAATATTTTGCTGCCTTAAAGGCTTGGCAAAACTAATAAAATATCTATTTTTTGTAGATTAACGGAATCAGACTAGAACTTAACAAAGTTGAAGATATTGAAACACTCGGAAGACTCATTTATGGCAAGATCGACAAAAATATTGACAAGATACAAGTTGATGCTTACCGCTACCTTCTCATCATATTGAAATCGGTTCTTGGTCACAACACTCTTCTCTCAGACAAGTAAGAATTATTATTTGTGCTATAACGTTACAACATACTTTATTCAATATCTGTTTGTTCAATATTTATCTAACGTTAATTGACTATCGTGAAGCAAGACTTTTGCACTTTGACATTTTTGTTTAAGGATATTATAATTGAAATACTTATGTTCATTGTTATTTTTTTTCTAACAGATACTTCGTTGCGCCCACCATCTTGGATCACTACCAGACTGCTCTCCGAGATCCAGTATTCTACAGTTTGCAGAAGCGTCTCATCGATTTGGTTTTCCTATTCAAACTGCGACTACCTTGCTACAATAAAGATGATCTGTACTTCCCTGGTGTTAGGATTGACAATGTCGTTACCGACAAACTAGTCACTTATTTTGATGATTACTTGATGGATATGACTAACGCTGTTATTCTGACTGAAGAGGAACTTAAGAGAACCACCTCAGACTTGAAATTCCTCGTTCGCAAACGCCGCCTAAATCACCAACCATTCAAAGTTACCGTTGATGTTCTCTCTGACAAGACCGTAGATTGTGTCGTCAGAATTTTCTTAGGACCGAAATATGATCAACTTGGTCGTTTGATCGACATTAATAGGAACCGGGTCAACTTTGTGGAACTCGACAGCTTTATTTATAAACTAACAACTGGAAAGAATTCCATCGTAAGGAACTCCGTTGATATGCATAATCTTGTCCGCGACAGAATTTTAACGCGTGATTTGTGGAAGAAGATTGACACCATTACAGACTTTAGAGACCTTCTAGTCAAAGATCTGAGGAACTATCACACTGGATTCCCAAGAAGGTTGCTCCTTCCTAAAGGCTTCGTCGGTGGTATGGAAACGCGGTTGTACGTCATTGTAACTCCTCTGAAACTGGTAGACAATGTTGATCTGAATATACTGGACAGTAACAGAAAAGACTTATTCGTAGACTTTAGATCAACTACTTTATTGGACAAGAGGCCCCTTGGTTTTCCATTCGATCGTCGCATTGATGTAACTAACTTTTATACACCTAACATGAAGTTCGTTGACGTGTCAATCTTCCACAAAGAGCAGGTTTGCGACATGAAGTCCCGTTGGGAAAGATATGTATTGAGAGACTACAGGGTATCGGACGTGACCATTTTAAATGACAACTACTTCGTTGATACTGATATCAACAAAGTTGTATTAGACCATGATGTAAATCTTTTTGAAGTTTAAGCTTCTACTTATTCTTAAGAAGATCAAGATTCGTACAATGACGACTTATTTAAATGATAAAGCAATTGTAAAAAAATATAAAAAAATGTAGTTAGAAATTTTAGACTTTTCTTTATGTATATAACACCCAAATGGCTAGGTTATCTACCTGAAATGTTTATTTACGGCTACTATCTTAAGATAACCGACCCTAAATAAACTGCATTTGATTATTTTATAACTATCCTAAAAGAAAACTACAATGAAACTGCCGTTGGAAACGATCTCTTGCGTTTTGTAAGAAAGAACATTATTTTTTCCTTTTATATATAATATTATTATTAGTTTAATATTATTATTTGTACATACACACTTAGATTTTAAGTTTCCTTAATTTTCATTATATACTTGGCAGTATAAATAAATAAGACACATTTTTTTATATATCCATTATAAGAAAGGAAGATTTCTTTAGTTAGATTTCCGAGAATAAGGGTTTTAAACTAAACTGTTTCGACCATTTTGGATCTATAATAATATTAGATACTCAAATATTTATTTCCTGCGTTTAATATATATATGGAAAACTACTAAACTCAGTCTAAAAGTACTTTTTTAATATAAAAATCATATACATTTATTGAAATAAATATTTAAGCAAATATAGGTAATTATTAAATAAGTAGAATTACCTTCCAAATGTAGTCCACTTTTGTAACTTTAACTGAGAAATTTTATTTATTATCATTTATTAAGTTTTGTTAATATTTTTAACGCTTTTCAAATGTTATGACATATTCTCCACACAATTGAGCTACTAGTTTGATGCTTAGCTCACCTAATTTAATGCTTATTAGAAATCGTGAGTTGAAGCCATTATGATTTTTTTTTTGTTAAATTTGCCCGGCTTCGTAAGTAATACAACGTAATTTCATTTACTCTAAGGCAAACTATGTAGTTTCCTTTTCTACCCTAGTACCAGGTAACATAGATGATCACAATTTTCCCGATTCGTCCCGGGAACGAGAAAACGAACTAAATGAAATCGAAGGCGTGAATGCTCACACGTAATTGTTTACATACAATAATTAAATTTTAGTCTTTTTAAAGTTTCAGCTTAAACATATTCAAAATCAATCATGCATATACATAAAATGTATTCAAAAATATAAATGTTGGTAGGTACTGGATGAACAAATGGAAGATTATATTTTTGATATCAGTTTAGTCTCAATATCACCACTGCAGGAGCACAGACCTTCCCTGTAGACGAAAAACCAGATGTTGGGCCATAATACACCACGCGGGCGCCGCCGCACTATGGTCCAGAAATGGGCTCGCCCGCCGTCTCAAAAATCTGTATCTCTTTTGTTTTTAGGGATTTGAAAATTTCTTTCGACTTAAAAATTCTACATAAAAAATTCAATATGTAGGCTTTATATTTAAATAAGTTTCAATAGAGTAAAAATATTTTAAATAAAAAAATATATAATTTCATACAAATTGATCAAAATCGTGAATATCTATTAGTTTAAACTATTATTATTAATATTTTACATTATATTATGTTTCTTAAATATAAGTAATTGTGATATTATTAATTATTATCAAAGTTTTATTAATTATCAGGCGGATCTAAAAGCGGTTTGGCTTCATCCAACAATTCTTTATTGACAGTGGGATTTGGAGTTCTAAGATTTGAAATATATGGATCTAATGGAAATAATAACGAATGTACTACATCTTCATTTGTTGCTGTACGAGAACATGTCCTAGTATGGTATAATCGGTATCGCTTATAATCTTTGTTTCGTGCTTCCTGGGCATCTTCGGATAGTTGCCCTATTAGTAATATTGCAAAATGCCTTATTACATTTTCACTATGAATGAGAATTTATGAAGCGAGGATGTATTACCAGTTATAATGTTTGACATATATATGGGCAGTATCCATTGCATAGAGCCCAAATTCGGTAGCATTAATTGCCAATCGAGATGACATCGTTTGTAGTATGACATATAACCGTTTGATCAATTCTTCATCAACTCCAGTAATATCCTGTTGCCAGATCTTTGTTGCAGTTAGTCAATGTGGAGATCAAGTTCATTATGAAATATATTTTGCACATACCTTTTTATCCTATTTTCCAAGGTTGTGGCTGACCACTTCTTAAACGAAATATTATAAGAAATATGCCAAATAGCTTCCATAAATCTAATCCAAGCATGAAGAGTAGAGAGGCCATCTTGAAAGGCATCTTCTTTTTCGGGTTTCGCTGAAACTTTGATTAAATCATTCATCTCTGTAGTTCTTGCTCCACATATAGTACACACAGAACTAGACGATGTATCGGTAAGAACTTGCGCAACTTTTCCATCAATCATTGGGCAAACAAATCATTTTGGACTTCAACGACCATATCATCTTTCCTTATCAGTGATGGAGAGAGTTAACTAATTTGTTTATTGATATTATCAACGATCTCTCTAGTTGTCTCTGGTGTTTATTTGACAAACTTTATGGAATTGGGTCGGCAATATCACACAGAAGAGCAAGTTGCATTTTGCAAGATTACCAGGCTCGTTGATAAGGCAATTAATTTTATAGGTACAATTGAAGCAATATATAGAAGCAAATAAATTGGCATCTGATATTAACTGGGTCTGGCAAAGCCTGTTTATATTTACTTTGACCGAACAATCCGTCACAGCCCTATTTAACGTATTGTTTTAAATTTCTATATCCTGGTTGGTAAACCGAATTTATTTGAAGAATTCTTGATATAATATCGTCTAAATGGTCCTGGAGTTTTATACAAGCTCCTTTATCATTTATTTCGATACCTACTAGAATTTGAAGGATAGCACATTTTTTTCGCTTCCAAAATAATGTTGTATTGAGTATAATTGATATATCTGAGTTGAAGTGCAGTGTGCTATGAATTCGTGTACAACATGTTCTCGTGAGAATGTGGTATTGATATTTTATGTGGTTATTAGCTAAAATCATACTTATCAATATCCCACAATTAGGACATCGAAATTAGCAAAGAATATGCAACCACTGATTTTATAATGATTATTTATTGTTATGTTATTTATTAAATAGTAATATATAACTAAGAAATAAACATAGATTTGTAATTGTGATCATTTTGAGAATACAATAAAAAATAATAAAATTGTAACTAAAATATAACTAAAATTATTTTTTTCGTAATTTAGAATAACAAAACATTTTTGAAGTGAAATCTTTTTTAGCGGAGTCGTGCACTTTTTGGGATAGGTAAAAAGTGTTTAACTCGCGTCAGGAGATGTGACATGATCGAAAATTCGTAAGACGGAGGGAGAGTAGACCGCCGGCACGGTGTAGGAGAGGAAGTAATATCCCCCTCTCTTTCTACCGCGCGGCTAAAATGTATGCCTGCTCCCGCTGTTTCGTTTAAGCGGCGCTTGCGCGAGTGAGCGTGTGTGTTTATTGTAATGTTTGTGTACGATAGCGCAATAAATGAATATTGTATTTTACATAAATGATAGTACGTTTGCTTTAATTGTCAAGCAATTCGTGCGAAATTATTCCCTAACCATTTCAAAAATGCACAAAGTTAATGTTCATGTTTTCACTTCTGTGAAAGTGAGTAATTTATATCTACTACAGATATAAATTTCTTTTTTAACAGCTTACTGTAGTTTAGATCTCCACTCTGCGATATAGACTGGTTTTAGGGGCATTTCAACTTACAAAGACATAAAAAATTATATTTTATAAAACTAATAATTTAACAATATAATTTAACAAAACTGTATGTCCTAACTGTATGACCCAGCGTATGTTCTTAGTCGAAACAAATCCAACAAATTAAAAAAAGTCATCAAAATCAGTTCTATTGTTTCGGAGTTCATCACGGCCAAACACTGTGACAGGGAAAACAAACGACTAGTTGGGAAACAATAGTTTCCCAAACTTAATGCATACATCCACCTAATGCTAATTTTACGTAATTTTTGTATAAATTCAGCGTTATTTAATTTAAGATTGATTTATAATTCCCATAAGACTTTTAAAATTACAAAAATAACACTTACTAGTAATTGACATTTACTTAAATTTAAGTTTAAAATTTTTATTTAAATGTAAAAAATTGTTTTAAAAATTGGTTCAAAAATTTTTTTATGTAATCAATCTAAAAGACGCTTATTTCTTAGTTAAACTGCACTGAAAGCCTAGAAAGTTTTTACATTTTGTATTTAACGATGCAGTATCTGAATTCAATGTTTTATCCTTTGTATTATGTACCATATATTTTTTCAAGAATTATGAAACTTGTAAACAAGTTATTAAAATGCAGAAGACATTTTTTAAAAGTACATATTAGATTAGATAAAGATAATTTTTAGTCGGTACCAATTATGAAACGCATTGATGTGTAGGTACAGAATCCTAATGTCAAATCAAATTGTCAAGGCATTATTCCAGTAAAACGTAATGATAACATACTCTTTGATTGCAGTTTTCTTATTACGCCTGCGGTTGTTATTGTTGACTTGATTATTATTATTATTTAATCAGGCGCTTTTCTCTAGTGATTTATAAATTCTGACAAATACCTGGCGGCTGTTGATATTAACCTTTGATAAAGTTTAGGTAAAGTTTTTATAAAACTTTACCTTAAATACTAGAAACATAAAGCCAATTTTAAGTTGTCCCAGGCCTCTAGGCCTGGGTGTAAGTTTTGAAATATGCAAAATTTATTTACGCGTTTAAGTTAAGATTTTAAATTCAGACCTTATTTCTTTAGAATTAGGGTCTATCATACAAATATTAGGTAACTCAACGCGATAGTAAAAACTTTCACTCTGGTGTCTGATGACCTTTACTTTGTTTAAAGTGACTAGTACCTTTGAAGCTTTAGCCGTCTCTAAAATGTGTAAGCCATGTGTATTTTTACCTAGAATAGAACGCTTTAATTTTTGTAATAGCAAAATTATAATCTTTAAACATATTGTCATTAAAATTATTAAGGCGTTGCAATGAAGTTTTTTTGCTTCTCGTCTGCTTTATGGCAAGATTTATTCATTTTATTTAATATACTGAGATTATTGAAATTAAAACGGCGTAAATTATTGTTTTACAATAAAATTCATAACTAGGCACCCACCCATACAGAAGTTCCCTATGTACCTACTCTGTTATCTGTCGAAAATTATGACAAATATATGATTTTTCCCGCTGTCTAATATCTTAACCTATGACCTTAAACCCTTCATTAACTCGGATATTAAAACTCGGACACAGAACTATTGTTAAGATATTGGATTGGATTTGGATTGGGAGTGTCGCGTGTGGTCCATAATAGAAAGGAGAAATCAAATACGAAAATTCGTGGCAACATGCTCGTATTGGTTATATAAACCATAGATGATATACTATATACATATACTTTCGGTATTAGAACCGATGACAGTCAGGGCGAAAGACGGATCGCTACCGTTACACAAAGCCGTCGTCTATTCCATTATTGCCTGCACAGACATGGTACTTGTATTTAAATATATATATTTAAAATGTAGATATGCGTTTTATTTCGAATATTAAAACTACATGTCCGTAAATATAAAAACGTGCGGTCCGCACTGATACTCTTGCAACATTTGTGACATTGCCGTCTCCTGCCCTAAATCATACAATTTTCGTTTGATTATTAATGATCTTCCTACCTGCTAACTCTTAATATCTACATACATAGTCCTTAGTCAAACATGAAGGCAAAAACTAAGTATTATTATTATTATCATTGAAAGAACTTACTTATAAGTGAAGTACTAATGTAATTATACAAGAGTTTTCGGCCGAAGAGGATGGCAACCCCCCGACCTCCCGCAATATTGTTACAATGTACAAAGTGACAATTATAAAAAGTATAAACGCAATGAGGAGCGGTTACGACAGAAGTCAGCACGGTGGATTGGACATCTACCTTTACTTACAAAAAAACCTCTATAATTATTGCAAAAGTGAATCCTGAGTGATACTACTTACCAATCTCGAGGACGAACACTAAAGTATAATTATGATAGAACTTTACTTCTAAGAAGTTTATTTATTTTATAAATATAATATCCTGGCAGTTACTTAGAACCATAACAATAATCTGTCTTATATAAGCTTGCGAGCAATTTGTCTATTTAATATAACGTAGTAATTATTTATTCTCTTGGTAATAGAGAGTCACATCGAATGAATTACTTTAAAAATAACCAAGTAATCGCTAAAGAAGTAAATAATAGGTGTTCCAGTCCAGTCTGATTCCTTTGAGTTTTTTTAATGGGTAAGGTTAATGACGCCTTATGTCTAATCAATATATATTATTTAACAGAATGTGTTGAAATAAGTTGGTTGGTTGGTTGGTAATTTTACTTTATTAATATGTTATTAATATCTACACTTATGGTTTATTTTTATTTTACACATTACAATGTGCTAATGTGTTGTTTCAACTTATTGCTTTTAATGCCAAATATTTTATTGTTTTAGGTCGTTCATAGCTTGCTCTCTAAAGCTAAAGAAAAAAACACTTAAATCGATAGGAACCTACTCCAGAGTCCAACTAATCGAATGTCTGATGTAGAGGGCACCACAAAAAGAATAACAATTACTGCTAGTAATTATTTTTTAATTATTAAAATAACACGATTAGTTTCTGAGGCTTTAATGCGAGTTAACGTATTCGACACTCGTTATCGAGCGCGTTACAGATTTCTATGAAGATTCGTAGTTCCTAATGATTACCGCTAGGGGCGCTCATATGAAAAGCCATAGTAACATTTTACGCGAAGATATCGAGAATCGAAGCGTAAACTCGCATTAAGGCCTCTGTTCATTAAAAAGTAGTAAAATATGCGTTATAATAAAACGTTTTTACAAAGGTAGGTACGATTACAAAGAGACATGATTTTGTGACAAGTAAATTAGGAATCAAATTTAAAAACAGGATTGAAATTGCGGACTATTTCAGTTTTTCCTTTTAAGTAACCTAAACGTAACAGAATTCAAAATTTCAAGTTTTTATGTTTGATGTTAGATATTTTATGATCAGTGAATTTGGTGTAAATATTATGTATTTTGGGTATGGGTTATATACCCACTTCAATGAATAAAAAGGGAGTCGAAAGAATATAGATGATGCGGCTGAGCTTTTCTTCGTTTACCCTTGCCCAACTTTTGGGGCGCAGCGGTGCCCCAAAATAATAATCCATATTTCTGTCGTTTTCAGTATTAATATTTTTTAATAACTATATAGGTATTGTTTATAAAATATTTTAAATATATAGCTTCATTTCCAAATTATTTACAGAAACTGTAGTTACAATTGGCTTACATGTGTTATTCACATAATAGTGAAAAGTAAAAATAGGCAATTGTGTAGGTAAGGATTTAATACTTTCGTAAATAAACCAATCGACATAAATTAAACTGCAAGTAGCATGAATCATGAAGCAAAATTAGACAAGACACACAATACGCCATCTGTTCTATTATTTCGAAAACAAAAGGCACATTTATGCACTTTAGCGGTCTGTAGAGGACATGAAATAATACTGCTACTCGCCACTAGATGGCGGTATATAAAAATAAAAACTCGCCGTTTGTGTCGTGCGTAGGCACTAAAAGTGTGAGAACTATTAGCGGAAATCAGCATCTCCAGTAATATTATAGATCAGTTTTCAACCCTTTAATATATCTAACCAGTCAAATAAATTGTTACCCAGTCTAAGAGATACGGAACATAAGAACTAGTAACTGAGACCCAATTATGAATTTAGCTATATAACTGAAACCTACGATATTTCCCGAAAAAGCTATAACTGAGGTTTGAAAATTCTCCCTCAACTATAATAATCTATCGCTACATAATCTTTTTTATCTATTATTTAAATATCTGAAAGTACCTAACTACTTTAATGAATTATTAATATATAAAGACATGCTTTTTACCTAATGTCAAATTGTTGTAGGAGTATACCTACTACAGATTAGTGTTGTTTACACCTTAATAAATTGTGCATGTATCAAAAAAGTCAATGCACAAACTTTTCTAGTTTTGGATATTTTTTTTTATTTAAAAATAATACCCACACCCACACACTCCTAAATTTTAATTAAATTAAATTTTTAAATTAATTTTACTTTAATTTTAACACAACATTAAATACATGCTATTGAAAGTATTGATTCATGTAAAATAAAAAATAAATACTCACATAATTATCTGGTATTCAATTATTGTGGGGGATTTAATAAAGTAAAATACAGTTTATTTTTAGACCATTATTTACACAAAGACATCGCTGCCCTAATTCAACAGTAAGATATGTTGACCAAAGTATGTTTTGAGTTATTCTTTTCTTAATTTTATGATTTTACTGTCATTAATTCACTTGTTGTTAATTGAAATGAAGTTGTTTTATTATAACGATAATTTAGTTTAGTGTGTTTGGGAGATATTTATATTTCAACAGAATATTTTTTTTATAGTTTTAAGGCTTTTATAAGTAAGATAACCTCATATTGAACTCATATTTTGTAATTGAAATGTTGTTTCTAAAATAGGATATTAAAAATTAAGCCTATATTGTTAATCACAGAGTTTAATTTTTTGTTTTGTTAAAGAAATACTAAAGATATACCCAACCAAGCTTCAACATAGTTTTAAGATATCTTAGTATTACAGCACATCGATATTTGTAAGTATATATGTATGTAAGTAAGTTGTCCGACTAAATCCTTGGAAATGTTTGGTAAAGGGATAGGAAAATTAATAATTTAAATAAAAATTAGTTTGCTTCTAATGTATTATTTATTATCTTGTATCATAATTGAACAAATCAGTCTCATATTATCATTTAAAATTAAGTTCTTATTATTATTGCAAGTCAGTATTATGATTATAATCAAGTATTATAATCAGTCAGTGCTATAATGTTATTTATGTATCTTAATGACACAAATCAGTCTTATAACGCAGCCAGAACTAAGTTTTATAATAAAACTAGCTGTCCCGGCCACGCGTTGCTGTGCCGTGCAGTGCCATCTGCCGGACTGATTTGTGAATCTAAACCATTCTCAGATCCCCTTGAACACACACAAAAAAATTCATTCTAATCGGTCTAGCCGTTTAGGAGGAGTTCAGTGACATACACACTCACAGAAGAATTATATATATAAAGATTAAAATACTAGGTACTTCTAATGAATTATTTAATATCAATGATAGAAATGTTTTAATTTGTGATCTTAGATTATAGATTTATTTTATTAAAGTAGTTCAAAAGGGAACGGTCTTCCGATACGACAGTTTTAATTTAAATAATGATATTATCTTGTATATACTCTAAGAACACAAATTTGTTGTTTGTGTGTTTGTCTGTCCGCTCTTTTTCCCGCTCTTTTTCCATTGTATCGATTAACGTTACCATAGCAACGCGTTACCGGGTCAGCTAGTAAGTTCTATTATCATTCTTCATAGGTTATTCTATTATAATTAATGGGTTCAGACAGGTAACATTAACGAGTAGGTTCAGAATGATAATAGAATTTATTAAAACATTTCTATCATTGATATTAAATGACAGCGAACATAGTGATGATGAACGAATACATTCATTCATAGATTATTTTAGAATGTCTTATAAAGAACATAGAATTTACAGATATTTCAGTTAAGCACTGGGACAATTTAAGATGTCTCAATATAGAAATGTTTTTATTATTTCATTAGATGAACATTTAGGCACTTAGATTGCGTTTTACATATATCCGATTTTTGAACCGGACACTACCAAATTTTTTACATGTATCTAAATTAATCTCAATTTTGTTTTTTTTAAGATATCTTACTGTTGAACTATGGCAGCGACATGCAACTCCCAATTGAACATAAAATATCTGCTAGATGGACTATTATAAACTGTTCATACATACCTATATTCCGAAATTCAATAACGAATATGTTAAAAGATTAAGCAAACAAATTACCAGATAAACAATACATATTATATATTTAAAAACTAATTTAACCCAAAAAGTCGATACTCAAACAGCTTTAATCTATAATGGAGCAATCTATATACTTGACACACAAGGCGAAACACATTGTATCGCAGAATGCATTCGACTATCTTTGTCTATTCACTGACGGTGTCATAAGCTGTGTGAATACTCTGTCTTTACGTAAGCTACTTTAATATATATTTTTTAGATGATTTTATTATGAATATATTTATAAATTAATCGACGATCATTTGGTGCTGCGTTCCTGCGTTTGAGTCCCGGAAGGGGTAGATGTTTGTGTGCTAGGTATAGGCTTGCGATCAGCCAACGTACTGTGGATAGAGCGATGCAATGGTCTCTGCGTAATAGAATCAGTAATGGGAACATCCGTAGAAGATCTTAAGTAACAGACTGGTAAAGGTAGCAGAAAAGCCGTTGCATGCTTGGATGAATGCAGTGCACTCATAAATTGACAATCGTTATGAAGATCCTTGGTGGAGGCATTTGTCCAGTAGTGAGCGTCATAAAACTAATATAAGAACGACGATGATAATGATATTTCTTACCTTGGTCAAAAAAATATAAACAAAATAACGTTATCTGAAAGTCAAATGCCAATTTCTCGAACAAAAACATTTTTAATGCTTGACAACACTTTTTTCGATAACCTCTTTGCCCTCTGTCTGATAGATGTCTCCATTATGACCTTAAACGTTATTAGGTACTGTTACTATGTAAACACTTTGTTTTTGGTAAACAATTATATTTATATTGATGATCTTTTGACGGATTTGACTACCGTTTAGTGCAATGATTAAGATTCAGCCTATGGCACTAACGGTCCTTGAGTTCGAATCCTAGTAGGAACAATATGATGAGCATATTCCTAAATCATGGTCGCTATATACTTAATCCTAATTATATTGTAACAAAACTTTGTGTGTGTGTTTGTTACCATATTGTCAGTTTATTCGGTGAGTTACTATAGTAACGGTTTCACTAATTCTTACACGTCAAAATAAGAACGTGAGAAGTTAAATAAGAAAACTGAAGATGTCAGTCTAACAGTGAAGTGTAAAAACTGTTTAATTGTTGACTAGACGTTACCCGCCCATTGAAACGGGCGGGTAACGGGTAGTTAAATATAAAGAATAAAACACTTGCTCGACAAAAGGTTTAAACAATATAAAAAGGATTTAATATGGAAATAAATTAAGCGTCTCTTCTGTTTCTGTGTAACAAATAAACATCAAAAGTTTTTTTATATTATTTTGTATAACATGTTAAACAAAGCAAAATAATAATAGTTTTTTCATATATTGTTCGTAAACTTGTTGCCATTTTGCGGTTGCAATCGTATTGCTGTAGAAATTTTGAGACTTTTAATAAAAACTACAATAAGTAGTTTTGTTTAGTAGTTCTCTCTTGATGTGGATCTAACACTACCTAAAGAATTCTGAATGGACAATGCAATATTAGAACTATATGGTAGATGCATCAAGATTTTCCAACAAAGCTCTCATAATCTGGCCTGGCGTTAAAAAGACAGAAAACTTTCTGACAATAATTTGTATAACAGTTCTTGTGAGAAGGTATAAAGAGTTGAATACATAAAAGAAAAATGTAAAAATATGAAGCTGCTGTAAAATTAGATAAATTATGTAATTGTTGTACAAGAATCACAAATCACAAACCAAAAGCATTGTACCTTTTATATCACAGAGAGATAATCCGAACAAAAAGGAAAGCTCAATCAGGCGGTTTATGGTTAAATATAATTAAAATGCAATTACACCTATTATAAATCTCGAAGTAACACCACGGAAGCCGCAAAATACTTTCAGGCAAACATAATATTCTTCCATTGCCAAAGAACATATTTGAAAACCTTTTTGGATTTTTTACAATGCGTCTTGTTGCTGGTGCTAAATATATTAGACCCAATAAGTCCTGTTTATTTTTTTTTCCTATGTTGTTAAACTTATCAAGAAATTGTGTCCTTTGCTAACTTTAAAGCCAACTTCGCAAAAAACACTTGTATTATTTTCATCTGAGAAAAAATAGACGAATTTATTGCCAATTTAATCTAATAAATAGGAACCATAAAAAAATTTGAATGCCGGCATAAAATTTTCCTTCCTTCGCTTTCGTTTGGGTGTTTAGAACGACTAATAACTTCACCAAAACGGTCATTACCGTCCATTTTCAACAGATAGGTACACAAGAAAATAAAGAACACGTAGCCAACATAAAACAAAGGCGCGATAATAGGTCTGCAGTGTGTGAGCATGCTTTTGAGGGGCCAAACCACTACATTCGTTTCGATAAACCACAAATTCTCGCTAGAGAAGATTTGTTCGTTGGATGCAACGCGAGGCTATTGAAATTAGGAAACATCCTAATTTCAATAGAGACGAAGGTTGCAGCGTTCCACCTGCTTGGGATCCAATAATTAATAAATTAATACCTACAAAAACACAAATTGCAAGATCTGATGATGTAGTTAGCTCTATTTGCAAATAATAACAGTAAGATGGAGGTCGGTCCCCGTGCCCGAGTTTATTTCACCAGTTCTTCTCGGAAGTGCCTCCCAATTTCCGAACTGGTAGTAGACTCAGCAGTTTACAATGTAATCGTAGTGAGAATTAAATAACTAAATAAAATGTAAAAATAAAACAATTTGATTGATATAAAAAAATAACAATAGGAACGTGCCCGATTAAAATATTGTGAAGGTAGTAGAAAATACATGACAACCATTATCTTAGTCATCCTGTGATCACGGCTCCTGTAAAGGAGTCGAAACGTCAGGATTAAATATAAAATAAAATAAAATATAAAGCAAAATCCGTAAAAAAGTGTTTTATTCAAATGTGTGATGTGCGCAGAAGTGTAAGAACTAAATAGATGGGTACGACGGTATACTTCAAATTTTTATTTTTAAAATTACGTAACTACGATTTAGTTACATTTTTTTTGTAAATATCCTTTAAAGATATGGTGATTGATGTTTTTGCTAAAGTGCATAAACTTTAAAACTTCAATTTAGGGTAAAAAGGTAGGATGTCGTATTATTTAAAAATATTTTTTTAATGCAAAAAGAGAAAAAAGTCAGTACCGTAGTTTTTGTAAAAACACTTTAACACAAACTTATCATAATAGGAAGGAGAAATCACTAATGACATTTGGCGTAAATTGAAGACATTCATAGATATAGGTGTCAAAAACAAATTACGTTAAAGCTGTTGTTGTTGTTACCATTATCGATATAACTTTACCAAAGAATAAAACTGCTGTTAATGATTTTAAATATCTTTGTAAAGTACAGAATTTAAAGTATAACTTTTATTAATTGCGAATGCATGCTCGAAAAGTGTACAATATAAAAACAAATTTTACGGGTCAACAATTTTTAATTTTGATATTCAAATTCAATAAGGATTGAATGGATAAGGATTTATAGAAATGATTTTTTATAAATAAAAAAATTGCATTTTTTACGCCTCACTTAAATCGTATTTATATTAATCAAATATAAAGAGATAAAGACAAAAAAGTTCACCACTTTTTTCTTTTCTGTTTATGTTATCAATAAAAAATAGGAATCAGTTATTACTTATTATCGTTAAATTATATGATCAACTTCGACCTCTGTACATGTCGAACGATGTGTCCCGTTATCTAAAAAATGGCTATAGGTAAAATAACAAAGTTCGATTGTCTTTTTTAAGAATAACAATTCTCTCAAGCTATCTTGAAAAATATTTTTTTGATGCGGGATAGTAAAAGTGGACACACTTTTGTTACTAGATCCAAAGGTTGAGTTAAGAAATGTTAATAACTAGTGATAAGAGAACAAAGAATGTTAATAAACTATTTCTAGAGCTCAATTTAGTCTTCTAGACAGTTTATAGACTATTCCAAGACCTGGATTGAACTGCCTTGTAGCGTGTTCTTAAAACCGAATTTACTATAGTATTTTTTTAAACACTTAAGATTTAATTCTTGAATGGCACTACAATTTTCGATGTCATAATATTTTACTGTTCTAAAAGCACAAACAGAATTCCGGTTTTAAATTTATCGTAGAAGGTAATGAAAAACCTTCTATAAAAGTAAGGCGCTCGCGTGATATTAAATTGTTAAGTATAAATAATGATAATTTATTTATTGAAGAAAAAATAAACTTAGATATTCATGTATTTTACAGTTTGATAAAACTTAAAAAGAGGACTTTTTGGCGGGAGCGGGAAGCGTCACGTCGGTGGTTTTTTTTCTCTCGTTAAAATTTGTGTTGTTATGGATATTAGTGCGTAATAATGATGGATTATTAACCACTAAGTGTTTGTGAACATACAAGAGTGTTGGCAAGTGTAACAAAGCAGCATAAATTGTCTTTTCCTGCTCTCTCAAGAATTCCACGGGGAGGTTTCAGTAAAAGCCCATACATTCACTGAAACCTAGGGGAAAAATATATTTTACTGTTCATTCATCATCATCAAATTAAGAAATTACTTAGGAACTAGCAATTATACTTACTTGACACTGGCTTAATGTACAAATCGTGCAAGCCACAAATAAAGAAAAAAAGCTTAAAAATCAAGCAAACTTGAAAAATGAGCCATTGCTAGCAAAAAAGTCTAATGTTTCTTGCTTTTTTTCAACTCAATTTTGTGAAGTGTATATGATATTTCGCTTTGTCTATTCATAGTCACTCGGAATTCAACAAAATTTCGATAAGAATTGAATGTATTATTAAAGGTATCGTTAAGATTTTATCTAAATCTTAATCTATAGTAATGCTTAAGCGTACGAAAAATTTAATTAATTTGTTTAAGTCCATTAGCTCTTATTTAAAAATATCAAGTTATAAAAGACACTTGTATTTATCTATAAAATCTACAAAGCTTATCTATTTGTAAACTTTTTTCTTTTGAATGTCTCATTAGACCTTTTATTGAGTTTGTAAGAATAAGGTGTCATAGTGTAAAAGTGGACTTTATTATGCAAGACAATAAAAGCAACCATCCAGTACGTAAGTGGAAATAAGTAATTTTAACTTTTTTTTTTGTTGTCCGACCGAACAGAAATACTCTACTCAACAGAAAGGGGAATAAGTGAGGTTATTTAAAATTGTTATTCGCTTTTTACAAAAAAATATATCTCTTTTTATTGCTCTCACCTAAATATCATAAATAATGGCTGACTTTAAGTCCTTTAATTTTCAGTTAGTTACTACATATTCTCATCTTAAAATAATAAATTGAAGAATAGGATGGAATTCGGATATTACGATAGCCGGCTATCCAGACCCGTGATAATTATTAGAGTTCATTGTGTCTACATTGACCTATCGGAGAATTGAAACCTGAGAAACGGCACTCAGCCCACTCTACCACCGACGCCGACAAATAATATAATATGACATGATATTTATTACTTAGATGCTGCTGTAGAAACTCGTTTAGTCGTTTTCTTGTGAAGAGGTAACAATCAGAAAATCACCCAATAATTGTGCGAAATTACAAAGATCAAATTTAGATAAACATACAAATTTTAACATTAAAGTTTATAATTCCTATTAGATGTATACGTGTGTTTAATTGCCTACGACCAAAAAGTATTTATAAATTCGGAAAAAACTTAAAGCTTGTTTAACAAACGTTAGCTTCACTTGAAGCTGCCTTTTATTTTATTTCTTTCTTCCTTCTCCCTCTTTTCTGTCGTTCTATACCTCTTTCTTTCTAATTTTTTTACCTCTTTTTTCCCTGGCTCCGACCCCTTGATGCGATAACATAGTAATAACTTTAGAATAAAACACTTTTTTTCGGATTTTTGCGCATGTTTTATTTTATATTTAATCCTGACGTTTCGACTCCTTTACAGAAGCCGTGATCCCAGGATGACTAAGAACTAAATAGTAATAACGGTTACCCTAAACTATAAAAACATTAATAAATGTAAACTAGTTGTCCTAAAATTGAAAAAATCAGAACAAAAAAAAAATTGCCTGCGACCTTCCGTCCGCTACTCCATTCCGATTTTCATACGTTTATACAGTTCTTTTGTAAGACTAAGCACACTACGGATTTAAGTTAGGCGGTTTACCTTTTCCACAATATATACCAATAACTAAAACAGGTATTAATGGCTGGTTCTATTAATCTTGGCCAAAACACTGATATGGAGCCTTTGAAGTGTTTTCACATTAATTAGCTCTCTAACTGTAGTGCCAGTATTGTCCCTTACCCACGATTTACGAATATTTAGTAGGACGACCGTTTGGTGCAACGGTAGTGATCCTGCCTTTCGCACAGACGGTCCCGGGTTCAATTTCATTAGGTTTCTTTCAGTGAACTCGTGTGGCACCCAAATATCGAGCTTTTTTTTGTACCCAGCTTTTTCAAATGGGTCAAAACTGTTTTGTCGTCTATTCCCAGTTCTTCAGCTATGTCTTAACTGCTAAAATGCCGATCTTGCTCCTCTTTTTCAAAAATAGCGTAAATTTTATCCGTAATAGGGCGACCAGAGCGAGGTGTATTTTTGACATCAAAATTCCCGGATCAAAAACGCTAAAACCAACTTTGTACTACTTCTACTGACACTGCATTAGATCCATAAATGTCACAAAGTTTCGAGACTTTCGTTGCATTTTTTCTTTTTATTTACCAGGTTTTTATTCACTTGCTTTCTTTCATGTCCGTCCTTTTGTCTGTTCACAATATTTTCTAATTTTATAAATCAACATTGGACTACTTCTGCATTAGAAGTTATCCTAAAGAGCTCAAAATTTTACCACACGTATATACACATATAGATCTTCGATGACAGTTCATAATTCAGTCATCATAAACATAAACTTAATAGTTAGATAAGACACAATAATTAATTAAAATACCTATATAATCCTTGAAGAAAAAGAGTAAAAAAAGATTTTTTAAAACAACGTAAAGAAGAAAATATTTTTTTTCCCAGAATGGTGGTGACATATTTTTTTTCCAGAATCATGGTGGCAATTTTTTTTCCAGGAATGATAAAATTTCAAATATATATGTTCAAATACTATAATGTAAATCACTAAAAACTGGGGCGGGCGGTTTTCAGGCTAAACTAATTTAATTCACTCATTTTCTAACTCGTTATTTGTAAAAACTAATCATCTCAACGAAGCGACTGAAAACGAATATACCAAGTGAATTTGATAGGTTAAGCCTGAAAACCGCCCGCCCCACGTTTTCAGTCATATTAAATCATAGTACTTTACCATATATCTTTCAAATTTTTATTATTCCGGGAAAAAAAATCCATCACAATTCTGGGAAAAAAAATTCTTCTCTGTAGTTCGCTTATAAAAACGTGTTTTTATTAACCTTTTTTACGTCTACTTTTTTTTGTAATAAAATTTTAAAATGTATCTAAATTCTTCATTCGATTTGCTCATTTTGACAGAAAGAAAAACAAATGAAAATTAGTGGGAAAATTTTCCTAATTTGATTCTTTTTTTGAAATGTCACCTTTTTAATGTCATGAAAACCAGCCAGATCCAAATAATACAGCCATAGATAGTTTCTTACAAGTTTATACATAAAATATGTATGTACTTTAACTTTGCTCGTTCTCTGAATCGTTTTGTAATATACACAATTTGAAAGACATTTGGCGATTTTAAAAGAGTTTTGGCACACGAGTTTCTTGCCCGATTACTCTCATGTTAGCCCCTACGTTCGGAATCGGGTCGCTCGTGGCGATTACATGCGCGGCATCAACTCCGCGGATGTACTTGCCGCTAGCGCACGGGTTATCTTGATTTTATTGTTATTATTTATTTTGAATATCTCTATTAATTTTGAAAATTGACGATTTTAAGTGCCCGCAAGGGCCTATGAAATAAAGTAATTTTGATTTTGATTTTTGATTTTAAGTTGAAAATCGATCAGAAAAACTTGACATGTTTGTAGAAGTTAATGTGCTTTTGACTTTACATTCATATAGAGTCCAACTAATAAGGTGACAAAATCTAATTTCTTATAATGAAAGTAATTTAAACCAAGCTTCTTAAATTAACAAAACATATAAATGTAGTCGTAATACAGAGGAACGTTCGTGATCAGCCGAATAACCGATGAGAATGATGTAATAATTTTGTAAGTAGTTAAAATATTTAAACGTCAATCCACTCCAATTAAGCATTTTTAATGATCTATTAAAATTTCGTAGACACCTTCACAATTAATCTCGCAACCTTATAATGTTCTCAGATATAATGACCTTCATATCTTATGTCATTTTTTGTAATGTTATAAAGATGTCGTTCGATCGTTCAACTGTTTATCATAAAATATATGAATTTCTTAAAAAAATAAGGAGCATATAAGTACTGGAGTTTTGTCATAATCCGCAGTATTGAACACAAAATGAAGACGCTAACACTAATCGTAATAGCCCTCGTTGTAGGGCAGTGTTCAACTTATCTTATAAAAGTTCCGACAAATCCAACACAACCAGGGATAGGTATGAATTTTTCTTTAAGACTATTGATTGATGTAATGACATTTATTGCCTTATCTCCTATACTTTTGCGAATTTCTAAATAACGTTTATATTTGGGGATTCTTTCATACATTTTTTTTAACTGTTGCGAATCCATTTTCACTCACTCTACCTTTATTTTGATTGATATGCCTGAAT
The DNA here is from genome assembly GCA_927399485.1 of Calamotropha paludella. NCBI lineage: Eukaryota > Metazoa > Arthropoda > Insecta > Lepidoptera > Crambidae > Calamotropha > Calamotropha paludella. Next base: position 11,137,269 of record OV656819.1, read on the forward strand.
AGAAGAAGTATAAGAAAAAGAAATATAATCATTTTAACACTAGGCAACCTTATATTAGCTCATTGGTTAGGGGAGTCGCACTACTTGGAGAATTGGATTTGATTACTGACAGTTATTTATTATGATTTACGCTAAAAATCTAATTGACCTAATTTAGTTTAATGAAAAAATAATGAGACTTTATAGTTGTGCTTGCTCTAATTTCGTTACATGCAGTGCTCCCGCATGTGTCGTATCTTCATCTCGACAACGCGGCTCGTTTTGGCGACTCGTGTGATTAGGTACCGATACTTTGCACGGAGCTTACAAATTCTGTGGTTTGCGGTTACTTGCGCCGTTTCTGACATGTTTTGTTTGTTACACAATGGAGGACTAATACTTAAAATTACACTACAAATATATAACAATAAAAATTTTTTGGTACCCACCAAGTGGTATGAGTAAAATTAAGAAGTGTTACATACTAATAAGGTGTAACGTAATCCTGAGTCTGGGTTCGTCCAGTAACACTTATTGACATAGTGGCAGCAGCGTTTCATGGTTGATATATATGACGATAACAAGCGATATCATATCGAATCATAACATTGTGATATTACGAAGTTTTCTTCTATTAAAGTGAACAAAAAATACATACATACAAGCAACTGTACGTAAATAACCATAAGGGGCGAGACTTATAGAAAACTAATCAATAATTTTGTATTGCTAAAATTTTGGATAGGTGTAATGACGTCACACGCGAGTCGGCGACCACAAACGTGAGCGCTCATATACGTTATTTTTAATAATCTATTTCTCAGTATTTTATCAAAAAATATATCACGGGTTTATTAGTTTTGATATCAACTTAACACGATTGTAGTAAAATGTTAAATTTATTTATTATTTGAGGATTATTGGCATTCATAGATATATAATTAATAGTATAACATAATATAACTAGCTGTTATTAATTTATAAATAATGTAATAACTATCTAATAATATTAACCTTACTTTATTATTTTTCAGGTTCGTTTAGATGGGTACGCATGCAAAAACTCATGCTCTCCTTATTTGAAAACGTTTGTGAAGAAAGTACTGATGAAATTGTAATTCGTTTATCAAATGAATTCAATTTTGACAGCATAGCGGACAATTATACAGTAAGTTATTTTTTTATTTTAGATTTTGAGTAATTTCCATTTTCTTATTAATTTATAGTTTATATTAATATTTAGATTTTTAATTCCCAGTGAACAAGAATTAAACCATTTCTGGAATCATTTGGGAATTTTTTGAAAATGACTTTCATTTAAAGTTTTATTGAAAAAACAAATAATGTTATGTCCAAAAAATTATTTAAATACCTATTCAAATAATCAAATTTATTTTGTCTTGTTTTAGTGTAATTATATGTAAAATTTTGTGTTATTTTATAAGCATCAAGTAGATACGAATGATTATGAAAATAGATATTGATAATTCATCAGTACTCCAAGTACCTACTTAAGGCTTTTGCATCAGCAGTGGGGACATGAATAGGCTGATGGTTTATTTTGCGTTCTTATTTTATTTTTTTTAATATCTTTTATTTCAGAAACCAGACGTAGTTGACAATCTTCGGAATCTCAAGACCAGTAAAGGTTTCTTACCAAAGGGGGAAATATTTAGTGAATATAGCACTATTCATATGAGTGAACTCAAAGCACTCTACGAAATTTTCTATTATGCTAAAGATTTTGATACTTTCTATAGATCAGCATGCTGGGCTCGACAAAATGTAAACTGTGGGCTGTTTGTTGACGCCACTTACTTGGCTATACTAAATAGGAAAGATATGTCAAAAATATCTGTACCCGCTCCATATCAACTTATACCTAATTATTTTATTTCAAAAGAGGTAATCTTCAAAATAAGTACTCTCTTGAATGGACAAAATCTTACAGATGTAGATAATGTAAGAATTGAAAATAATGCATACATATTAGATGCAAACTACACGATGGAAATAAACGATGACAACGAAGATTCTAAATTGGCCTACTTTCGAGAAGATATCGGCTTGAATTCTTATTACTTTTTAAGAAAATTGAGAAATGCACCATGGTTCAATACTCCGAGCTATATAAACAATAGCTATGGTGAAAACATGTTTTTAATGATGAAGCAATTTGCAGCACGATATGACTTGGAAAGATATTCTAATGGATTACCAGAATTAGAAAGCTTAAATTTGGATTCAGTGATAGCTGCCTACAATCCAATGCTTATCTATTCAAACGGTAATGAATTCAGCCACAGAACAGCTTCAGACATTTTTAACAATAACGATGATGTAAATTTTCTAAAGACAATTGAAAGCAATTTAGCAACAATAGTGATTCACTTAGTAAGTATCAAAAGATTTCATAGATACACTATTAAATTCTCTTAACTAGTTATAACCAGTTTCCAATCGCCATTATCTTCCAGGAGCAGTAGAACGATAGCTTCGCTAGGTAGCCTTCTCTTTCAGATAATGCAACACAAATAAGCAAAGTATTCTGGCCCACTTATTGGATATGCTGGCATCGCTTGACCATGAAAATCTGCATGCTGTTTTAGTCTCCGAATCGTGGCTTAAACCTTGTTTGTCCTCTTCTACTTATACTTTGCCCGGCTTCAAACTCATACGCAACGCTCGTATTGGATCTCGGCGGTGGCATTGCTTTTTATTTATGAAGTCATATCCCATACTGTGTGATTAATTCCTCGCCTCAGCCTTGCTCACCTACTGCTGACAAGCATTCGTTTGTAGACATATTCTTGTCAAACACCAAAGTCTTACTCGGAGTTTACTAGAGGCCTTCCTCACAAGTCAACTTCTTCAGTTCTTTTGAAACTTTTTTTGAAGATCTTGTCTCATCTTACAGACATTCCATAATAATGAGTGATTGCAATACTTGTCCTTTGAAAAACGATATCCGTACCTCCTGTCTTCAATACATCGACGGATCGCGTAAATGTACATTCTCTCTCTCAATGCCACCCAACATTTTCCGAATGCTATTCCTTTATTACTAGACTTGCTGATAGTCTCTTCTCCTCGGCATGATGAACCTGATTATTGGGCTTTATGACAGGTATGCACTTTTTCGTACCATCAAGCTGCACCTTGGCTCACCAAGGATATCAAAGCACTGTTGCAGGAAAAAGCTCTCGCCAAAAGTAAATATAAATTCTCGGCTCGTAATCACTGCAACATGGTGTGTGTGTGCAATGCGTGGCCACATTCACACTTCCGTCAAAAACAAAGATCCTGCTAAAATTTGGAACTTCCTCATGTCATTTGGAATTGGTAAATTACGCCAAGAATTATCTCTTAGTAACATTAATATTGTGTTACTCAACTTTCACTTTACTTCCTTTTCTAATCTTAGTGACAAGTATAAAAGCAGTACTCTGAATTTTTTCTTCATAATCTGTTCCTGACTACTCTCCCTTTGTATTTACTCAATTCTCGGATGTGATCGTGATGTTGAGAAGAGTGAGAGATGATTGCATTAGCCGCAATATGTTTAGTACCCATCCTAGATACCATTCTTACATTCTTTTTATTGCCACGTTTTTATTAATTTGCTTTCGTTCGTGTCTATCCTTCTGTCTGTCTGTCGGAAAATTTTCTAATCTATTAACTCAAAATTAGACCATGTCTGATGCTCCTAAAATACTCAAACTTTTACCACACATAGATCATGGATGAGAATTCATTATTTCAGTCATCACCAACATAAACCTTATAGTTAGATAAGCCACAATAAATTAATTGAAAAACCTATATAATCCTTGAAGAAATTAAATTTTATTAATTTGCTCTTATCATTTTATCATCTTAGACTAATTCGAATGAAATAAACGGAAGTAAAAAAGATTATTTAAATCAAGTTTTTCTAAAAAGAAAATTTTTTTCTTTCCTAGAAGTGTGGTAGCAAATCTTTTCCCGGAATAATAAAAAATTCAAAAATATATGTTCAAGTACTATGATGAAATACGACTAAAAATGTGGGGCAGGCGGTTTTCAGGCAAATTAGTTAATTTAATTCACTCATTTTCGAACTCGTTATTTGTAAAAACTAAACATCTCAACCAAGCGCCTGAAAACGAATCCAACAAGAGCATTTGAATAAATTAAGCCTGAAAACCGCCCGCCCCACGTTTGCAGTCAAATTAAATCATAGTACTTGAACATATCTTTGAAATATTTATCATTTCGTGAAAAGAATTTTCCACCACGATTCTGGCATAAAAATTTTTTTCTTCTTTTTAGTCCGCTTATAAAAACGTGGTTTTGAAAATAATCTTTTTTTGCTTCTATTTATTTAATAGCTCTGTTTCTAACGTTGTCTTTCTGTCAGGCTTTAAACGGACTTAAGTTTTTCAAATGCCTAAAAAGTCAAATCTTCAATCCTTTGCTGATTTCAGACCCATCTTCATTCTTTCGTTCCTATCCAAGGTCCTTGAGCGTCTTATCCTTAACCAATTAATTTTTTTCTTTACTCGACATGACCTCCTCAATCCTCTCCAGATTGGTTTCCGTCCTGGGCATAGTACTACGACCACTTTACTTAGGCTCAAAGATGATATACGTCTAGGGATAGATCAAGGACACCTTACGATATTAACATTGTTGGATTTTAACAATACATTGTAACACCGTCAATTTGACAATTGAGTGCTTTCACAGTCATCTGTACGGATGCAAACAGAGGGTTCGCCTTGAGGATACTTTTTCTTCATGGAGCAACACGACTGCTTGTGTTATGCAGGGTGGCATACTTTCTCCTCTTCTTTTTTTGCCTTTATTAACTCCATCTCCCATAATCTTTCTACTTCCTACCATATATATGTATATGACCTTAAAATTTCTTATCAGGCTCCTCTTGTTCAACTAGTTGATGCGGTGCAGGCAACTAATAACGACTTACGTCAAATTATAGAGTGCAGCTAGTCATTTGATGTGAATCCCTCGAAGACAAATTCTATTATGATATGTTCCTCTAGAATGATCCGCTAAAACTCATTTACTCTTCTGCGTTAATATTTCTGGCACTAATATCCCTAACAGCGTATCGGTGTTAAATATGGGGTTAATCTTTGACAACTGTTTGAGTTGGGGTCCGCAGTTGCAAGCTGTCAGTCGCAAATTATATGCTTCGGCTGGTTAGTTAAAACTTCTTACCTATTACCACCAAAACTGCATTAAACTCTTGCAATCACTCTTGTTTCCTATTCTGCTATCTTAATCTCAATAAGCTTGAGCGACTTCAAAACTTTTAGCCTTCGCAAATATGATAATGTTTATCAATTTCGCTCTCAGCTCAATTAGCTTTCGTTTTATTCTATCCTTTGTCCCCGCGCTATCTAAAAGAATGTTTTAATTTTCTTCATAGTTTAAACACACTATCCCTGAGGTTATCAAGAAAATATGGCGCATAAAATTCCCGCACAGTTTTCCATAAGACGAGCACAATCTGTTCCTATTTTTACTAATTTAGTTAAGGCTCACTTTCTCTCACAATAGCTATAGGGTGACTGCTCTCTATCAACTAGACATTTATATTTATCGATATTTCTGTTTATGTATATATAAGTTTAATTATATTTAAATTTTGACGTTTTTATTGTTTTCAAAGTTGTATAGCTCCTTAATTATTTATTTCTTCAGTTACAGCACCGTAGCTCTAGCTTTCTTATTACTCTCTCCATCCAAAAGTTGTTGGTAGAGATCGCTTTTAGCGTTACGTTAGTTTTAAGCAATTATCTGTGTTTGTATATCTGTTGTAAACAATTAATTAAGATAGTGTGCCTTCCAAAGTGTTTTTGCACTGTATTGTATTACAAATTTTATATTTTCATTTTCATTCTACAGAGACAAGCCGGTCATAACAAAACACAAATATTGAATCATCTCATAGAAATAATGGTCACATTCGACAAGAGTTATGAATCTGTAGCTCACCGTTTGTTAGGCTGCGACACTGAAGTAAACGAAAGGTATAATACGAATTTTTATAAATATTTTTTAATTATAAATTTGATCTATGGAGCTAAATTTATTTAATTTTTATTTTTAGACAATATTCAACATTGGAGCATTATTTGACATCGATGCGAGATCCTATTTTCTGGAAGATCAATAAAAAAATAGTAGAATTAATAGACAATGCCTTACAAGTCTTGCCAAGTTACTCCAGAAAGGAACTGTACTTCCCAGGCGTTGAGATCTTAAATGTAGACACAAAAAAGATGATTACATCATTTGAAAGCTTTAAGTTTGATGTTACGGACTATTTAAAAACAAGTATTAAAAAACCCGATTTACAAGTGAAAATAGAGCAATTTCGACTTGATCATAAACCATTTACTTTAAAGTTTAATATTTCGTCACTTGTTACACAAAAAGGGTTGATAAAAATATATATCGGATCAAAAACTATGCCAGGTGAATTTGCTTCAAGAAAAAATTCATTTGTGTTAATGGACAGTTTTGAATTAAATCTACAACGAGGTGCTAATATTGTTTCGAGATCTTCGGGAGAAATGAAAAGCTTTTCAAATGATTTTATACCTATAAGAGTAATTCGTAAAAATATAGAAGATGCTGAATTTGGATTAGATGCATTAACTTTAACAGATGTTGTATCGCAAGTAGGCTATCCTTCAAGGCTAGTTCTACCGAAAGGACTGCCGGAAGGTCTTCCAATCCAATTATTCGTATTTGTTGCTCCAATTTCTCAATACAGCTTGGGTGGCTCAGATATGCCTGGAAATATGGATTTCAACTCTGCGATAATGTCACCTGGATATCCTTTAGATTTGAAAATTGACGAAAACCAGTTCTTTAATCTTCCCAACGTCTTTATGAAAGATATCGTAATCACCCATAAAGGAGAGGTTAAATCATCAGCATACACTAGTAATACTGAACCAAAGAAATGGAATTCGAATAAATCGTATGATTCATCAAATTTTGACTATACATACAAAAAAGAGAGCAATTATAACAAATTACAAGATTACTCTGGTGAACTAAACTTTAGTAATGGAGGAGAAAAGAGAAATAATTTATTAGGAAAAAGTCCAAGTTTTACTTACAAAAACAAAAATAATTCTCCCACAAATAATCAATTTAAAAATGATTATTCATTTAAAATTGATGATAATCAAAAACAAGATCACCAGATAAACAATGAAAATAAATTTAGTTATTTAGAAAATGAACAAGCTGAAACCAAATTCGAAAATACAGTAATGAAGGACAAGAATAATAATATACTTGACAAACAAAATTATCCACCGAATGCAAAATCTGTATTTACCTATGGAAATAAGAGTGATTCAGATACAAGATCGAAAAGGAGCGAGTTAAAAAACAAAGAAAATTTTATCTCAATGCCTATCAACTTTACTAATACTGCTTCAACTGTAGAAAAAGTAAAAAAATATAAAAGCAATGAAAATAGTACTGAGACAACATATGGGTCATTAGATATTAATAAAATAAATAATCAAAAAGTGCAATACAGCTCTACACCATCACATTCGAAATATGCTAATAAATATAAAAATAATAATTTAGATACATCTCACGAGAAAGTCCACGGCGTTTTAAGGGCTCGACCTGATTTCACCTATAAGAAAGATGCAATAGATTATTCTGCAAAAATTAATCAGTATAAAAACAAGAAGGAACAATACAGTAATAAAGAAGCAGATTACACAAAAGGAACTTACTCACATAAAGATGAAATAAAAAAAGATGATGTTTTATATACAACAGAAAAACAGGCTGTTTTGGAAAATACAGATTATACAAAATATATTTCGATTGATGATAAAAACAATAAACTAATTAAAAATGTCACTGAAAGGAAGAATATTTATTTAAATGAACGCAGTAATGAAAAATTTGATACAACAACGAAGGAAATATTCGAGAATCCTGTTACAATAAAGAGCAATACTATAGTAAAAGATTTAATTCAATATCCCATTATCATGGATTATGATCGTATAACAGCAAGTGATAGTTATGTAAAAGATGCTGAAGATGATAAAATAAATGAGCCCGTTTACACTCAAGAAATACCAAACAAAATACTATCAGTGTATGATTTCTTATTTAAAAATAACTCTGAGGACAAAAAAGTATATGAATAGTTTTATTGGTACTTTAGTATTGAAATAACCGAATGATGAAATAAGTATAGTATTAAAATAAATACTTATTGGAGACTGTTACTGAATAAATACTTACAACTCTTAATACATATTTAATTTATTGTGTCTTCCTCAATCCTAAAATAGATGTTAGCACTTAAACACATTCTCATCGTACCCACTACTGCAATACAGGCCTTCGTTGCGGAGAAATATTGGACATCTAACACTCCTTTTGATGTTTTTTTTTTATAATTAATACACACGGTAAAGTATAGTCTTTATTAAGGCGCTATCGAGGAACTATGCATACAAACATTTCTTTAATAAAATAGTAGTTGAAACTTGTATATGTTGCCAGAAGAAGTAATATTTGCACAGAATACGAATCAGTTTAAGAATAGACTGGAAAAATATATCCAAACGAGATAAAGTTAACCCATGAGATCTGGATACAGGCTATTATCAGATGTCTCAACCTCTTACCGATCAAATAAAAATAATAAGAAGAAAGTACATTTCATATCACGGTCTGAAGTGCTATTAGTTTTAAAATAAAATTCTAGTTTTCAATACATGTTAAGTGTTTTACCATTCACATTGTCTGTAAGAAATCAATCACCGAAGTTTTCAGATACTTGTTTCTAATTTCGTTTTGTTTTAATAGACAGCATTTAACTAATGATTTCGGTGTGTTCTCCTTAATAAATGTCGTTTCCTATGACAGATAAATTTAGTGTTACGTTTCAATGAGCTATAAAACCTGTTGTGGATAAAACTACGGAAACCAATGTATGTCGTTATTGCTCTTTGAACCGGTTCCTATCATTATTTTTGGAAATGTTCCAAATATTTTACAACAAACGCTACGCTTTCCCTATTTTCATCTCTGATAATTTAAAAACCATCGGTCACTAGTGTGACAACGACTAGAATACAAATAGAAATATTTTTACAGCTGATTACAAGGTTTCTCCAAACCGTCTCGAATCACAAAAAAATCCATATTTTAGTGTCACAATTTCATGAAGAATGCGACTTATAATATTTTTTTACAATAGATAGCGATGATGACAATCATCAGCACACGAAATCATCGAATCTATTTCGCTTTCAATCAACTTTATAAAAAGCTATAAATCGAAAACAACACATTGAACTGAAATATAATTACATACATTGTTAATGATTTACAATTCACGACATGTATTTTGGATACCTGTGACATAATTGTCTACAGTTTTAAAATACAGCTATTCTGAAGTAATCCTGTAATAATATTATAAATGTGAATGTAAGTTTGTTTGTTATGCTTTCACGCAAAAACTACTAAACCGATCATCATGAAACTTCGTATATATATTCTTGGAGGTATTAGAAGTAACATACGATACTTTTTATTGAAAATAAAAATTTAAATAAAATGCGGGCGAAGCCGCGGGTAAAAGCTAGTATTCTATAAAAATAAGGCTATTAGGCAAAATCTATCGATACATGTCCACCATTAGATGATGATTAGTAATTATTATATAGTCATATAGTATTTGGCAGAGTGGAATAGCACTAACTCTATACAGTTAAGGGCGTCGTAAAAGGTAACTAATAAATTCTGGATGTAATTACCTTACACTTCCCGAAGACCACAAAATGGGTAGCGGCGTTTTCAGTTTTTTACTCCGATCTCCAACCCGCCTGCCAAACGTGGAGACAGCAAAACATTTTTGGGGGAGTTTCCGTCTAGTGGTGGACGTCTTTGGGCTGAAACTATGATATGGCTGAAATGTATTAAAATATATGGCACAGAACGGAAGTTAATATGGATAGACTAATGGATAAACCTAAACTATCTTCCAGTAGTACTAAAATATGATAGGTATCTTTTTAAATATCTATTATAATAATATTAATATCCGATGTTGAGGGTTACACAAAAAATCGATGGATCTTGTGATCTGATCAGTAATGAAGCTATAATTTCTTTAAGATATAAAATACGTGTGTAAAAAACAACTACGCCTCCGAGCCTCAGGTGGTGGCGTAGTTGTTTTTTACACACGTATTTTATATCTTATAGAAATATCGCATTGTGAATGCAAAAATTTAATAAAAAACAGAACCTATAATTTGATTTTTTTTATTACTTTTATGTATACTAAAATATTTATTTAAATAATTTATCTATGATAAATACAACGTTTACCTTTTAAAATGAGTAAATACCCTCTTTATGGAATTGTAACCAATAACATACGTTTTTCATGCGTTTTATACCTTTGAAATTATAAAAAAAACACCACGAACAATGACACATACGCGCTAAAGACATTAATAATAACGCTCTATTTAAAGATTAATTTACATTTGGCGTTCAGATATCACCAGCAGTTTCTGCAAGGAAAATCGTATGTTCCGTGCCAAAATGAAGTTATATTTCCACTCCATTGACACCGATGATTCAGGGTCCAGTAGCGTTGCGAGCTATCCAAACATTGCTTTTGGCTATGATAGCCAATTATTTTGATCGAGGAATTCCGAGTCGCATGAAATCGCTACCCGTCAGTCACGGATCGACGAATAAATTTAATCAGCACACTACTTGCTGTTAAATCTACTGGAATACGTACATCCAGATACACGTTAAACATCGACTATACGTCAATTTGTAACAATGCACATAGTAACACCTTACGTTAGTTTTGGTCATTTTGTATGGTATTGTAATTTGTTTTGCATCACTAATTTACAAGAACATAACAGTTCTTGCTAATATAAACCAGTACTCAGATTTCATGAAAAACTAAAAAATATATTATCTTTTGGTTTCTTTTAATAATTTAAGGACTCATAAACACAACAAGAACCCAATGAAGGATTGAAGCGTTAAACAACGTTTTATCTCAACAAAAAAATATTATCTTGAATTTTTTCATGCTAGTCAAACCCAGCCGTCCCCACTGGTTTTACTATTTGACTTTCTTTCTATAGATAAGAAATAGGAAATAAATCTCACGAGGTATCGATTCACCACCTGAAAAAACTTCTGACACAATCAAATAGCTTTTCTAATCAAATTTCCTTGTGGGATGATATTTGAGCATTACAATGAGCATTTCAAAGAAAAATAAATCATTATATTATTAACAAAACAATACTTGCTCTGAAATATTTAGTTATACTCTTATGCGATGTCTTCGTGGATAATTTAAATCTAAATCATTACTTTGTCAAGGTAGATAGTGAAATAAAATTTTAAATGTGGATGATAAGTCAAACATAGAAATACGACCCTCCCCTTATGTGACGATACCAATTCCAATGACGTTAACATCACAGTATTTTTTAAAAGCACGTGAAATAAAAATGACCTAATTCCAAGCGTTAAATCCACATGTGGCGTCACAAACGGCTCAGGCGTTTCACTCATTGTGGCATTCACGAGAACACAAAAATTATAGTCGATCACCGTCTTTCTATATCTGCGCGGGCGCCGCATATAACCCGTTTCACGCGCCAGTGGTCGCCAATCGGTGACGTTCAGAAAACTTTGTATCGAGGGCTTTCAAAATTTTTTCTTTGAGAGCTTTGAACGAATACCTTTAGATAAAACCAACGAAATAAACAGACCTTTATAGTTTATTATATTTATTATTAATTTAACTCATTTGGTGATTGCGATGCCTAGATTAAAGAAATTTAATTTACAAAATTTTCTGATAATATTAATCGACTAAAGGATTCTGAAAATTGGAGGACAGCCTTTTTTTGTTCGTCTGTAGCTAAACAGAAAAATCTTTATTTCATACATAACCTTCATTCCATTATAAAATATATCAACTTTTTTAAGTTACGGAGAAAGTTATATTTTTTCCAAATTTCCTGAAATCTGTTTTTCAGGAAATTCGGAAAAAATATAACATCTAATCGTGAAGAGCTTAATAGCGTAGTGCGATCGGTTTGCAATTGCATCGGCTGGCAAAAATATATTATCATCATCTACTTTGTGCTCCGGATGCCACGTTAAGCTGTTGGGGCCACGTGGTGGCTATGGCCTCTTATCACTATGGTGTATTCAGATACGGAAGGTTTATGTCCTAGCAGCTTCTTCGGCTTTTGGCAGCAATAATCTAGACATTTTTGTTTTATTAAAACGTTTTATTAAGACATTTTGCATTTTAATCATAACAATAATTCATTTCTATAGAGTAGCTTCGTTAGCAATGATACTTGCAATAGTTTTGTGGAGATTAATAAGATCACTTCTAAATCACAGCGACTTTTTTTCTATTTTTAAATAATTAACAAACTCGATCAGGTTAATACGGCCATAAAAACTTAAATGCTGTTTCATAATAGGAGTTGAATTGGAAACCTAATTCAAAGAAGCCCTTAGCATGAATGATATTGCTCTTTACTAAGAATTAATGAGTTGACAAGCCAAAAACAAAGTAATATTATTTACATATAGATTGTTTATTATGAGTTTGTATAATTCTTGGTTTAAAAAGTTTACCAGCCCTGCTCATGACGAAGTAACGCGCAATAACTTCACTGGATTGTTGTGAATCGGCGAGCGCTTCAAAGGAATTTCCTGCCCCAATCAAGGTACTGGTTAATATGAGATTTGGAATGTATTCGATGGACAGTGGTATGTTCGGTTTCATGTCAATGCGTTTCTTATTATAGCCAATTTGTAACTGATTACATATGTGCTTACAATGTGTAGACTGAGCGAAACTGTTATAAGCTCTTCAAAAGGCCATAAATATCTTTCTACAGTATACTATTTAACGATGTTACGCAATGATTTAACAAAGCGCAAAAACGAAGAAATAATTACTGCTATTTCAAACATTGAGTAGAGAATGTTCCTAGCTTTTAGCGCGCCTACTGTACTGTTTTGTCCTTATTGGTTGATAAAGCTAATGAAGAAATAAGAAATTCTATTAAATACACATTTAATAGAGAAATCAAATTCCGGTCATTGTATTTGGAATGGCGTTAGATTGAAAGTAATTGGTCAGAAAATAAACAAAGCAGATATTCTGATGTCTCCTCCATAATTAATAAAATATGTTATTAATTGTCTATTATATTAATGAATATAACTATTAGTTATAGCAATTAAATTACTTTTCCAAAAAATCTCGTTTTAAAATGGCTAGTGTCCGATTTTTACTACGAATAGTTTTCATTTTCTTATTTAGCATAACAATAATATGAGTTTTGTAAATGCAAATTATAGAAATAATAATAAGAATATTTTCGATTTCTTTTTGACTAAAAAAAGCTTATCTATATACACACAGATTTAAAATAAGGAGTTTGAGAGAGTCATTCAGATAAATAAGTATACGAGATACGTCCTTATAGTTCTTGTAAGTTACCTGGTTAAATGCTGTGAATCATTTTACGACATGTTGAGTGCTCTAATATTTTGACGAAAAAACCTGTCAATGCGCTTACTGTAAATAATATGTGAATACAGTTTTTGCCAATTCCTTCACCAACATACAATTCCTGATGACAACACTACGACGTTTTCGTAAGCAAGATATAGAGAAAGATTGTTTTCACTTATTTCTGTGTGGAACACGTTTCTATAAATAAGGGTGCCACACCAACGCAAAACTCAGTGTAACGACACTCGCACTCTCGTTCAGTTCTTGTGCTAACTGCCAACCCTACACATCCGAAATGGTGAGGATCGATAAGTTCAAGTGATATGTTTATGTGATTAAAGTGCTAAGTGCAAGGAATCGTTCAAAGCTTTCATTTGGTCTTCAGAAGATGAGAATATAGAAGAACTTTTAATAATTTTTCGTTTGTTGGCTTACTTTAAGTTAAATGTAACGTTCAAATGAAATAGTTTTTACTACCATTAACACCGTGGATTTTCTTCTCAGGATACCGATGACGATCAGAAGATGGCGATGCTCCGCAAAGCCTTCCAGATGTTTGACACCACCAAATCTGGTTATATTGACGTTTTAAAGATCTCAACCATCTTGAACACAATGGGTCAGCTTTTTGATGACTCTGAACTTCAAGCCCTCATCGGTGAAAATGATCCCGAAGGTAATACCAATATTTTTTTAATAATTGCAAAATTACACTAAAAAACTCAACTGAAAAATAATTGTTCCATTTTGGTTGTGATAACATCAAGTGGACTAAATTAATTTAATTATCATAAATTATTATTATTAAAATATTTTCTTAACGAATCTTATTATATATGACAATATTTATTCCTAAAAATAGCTGGATTTGGATTTTCTATGAAAAAAATTGTTTGACGGAAAGATGGGTCCATTCCCAACTAAGGGAAATCTCATGAACACGTAAACAATAAAAATATTATATTACATTTTAACACTGTCCAAGTATCAAGTTAACGACCTAATCGGGCTATCCCTAGAGTCCGGATACTCACCTAGCTCTACAAAATATGAATTGCTGTAGAAGTTCGTGCTACTTTAATTTTGTACTTAAATTTGAGAAGATCCTTAGTTTATCAAAAGGACATTTGAAAAGGCACTTTGTTTTTTTAAGATCTATTTTATAGTCGGAAATGGTTACTATAGGAGTCGCCATCCCAATCTTTGACATCCCAACCACACCAACTCAAGTAATTTAGGGTAGGTAGTAAGTAAATTATAATATTTAAGGGATAAGGCATGTCATAATGATAAAGAGACATTTTCATAAAACTGATAGATATAAAGTTAAAAACAAGCATCTCAATTACGATCCATTTATTTTTGGAATTTTAACTAAAAATATCATCTTAACAACGTCGTAAAATTTCATGAAAGAGCAAAAAACTTTGGAAAAAATATACCAATATTAAAAACATAATACTGAATTAATTTACGATGAATAAAATGTTTAAAATATTATTATATCCAAAAATAGATTTGTGCATAATATCGTATTCATTATAAATGTCATATTGTTTCATTTCCTGGTAATTTCAAATAGGAATGCGTTTTACACTCTTAATGAATTTAATGTTTATCATGCACCTATTAAGAGTAACATTTTAATTTACTCTAGCAGTAACATTATTATACATACATAATTCTGTAATAATGATCCAAATACGCGTTTGAGAGGTTAAACACGTGCCGTGTCAGACACCTCTTCGGAAATATTCCGGAATATTTTTACGCGACACACTAACTAATGAAGCTATTTTTGTACCAGTCACACGAGTAAGTTCTCTTTGGAAGATTGCTTCTTGCCTTGATTCAGTTTACGAATAAACTATCGACGGATGTGATCGATCCCCTTTCGAAATACCAGAGTTTTGATTTATTTATTTTGCAGTAACCTTGTAATGTATGTACCTGGCCCGTATCATCAAATATCTTCAACCGATTTTATTTTACATGAAAACATGCATTTAATCACGTCTTAGATTTTATAATAAACAAACTGAACAACTACACACTTATGCCTGGAAGTGTACTGCTTAGTAACTATTACCTCCTAATTTAAACGGTTTAACTACCAAACTTTTCTTCCTTTATGTTTTCATGACTTCACTTAACACTTTATGTGTACGAGCCATGTTAGTATTTCTACTTTTCGCTAGTTTAGGGTTTCTCCGTTATACAATAATGTTTATTCATTACTACGCCTTGGTCGTAACAGTTATTTAAAATCTTCTTGGGATAATTAGAAAAACGTAAAAGCTCTGACTGTGTTTATTCCTAGACGACATTTTTCCCATATAACATCAAGTCTATCAGTTGGCAAATAAAACGAGTTAGTTTTTACTATCTCATTTTATTTTGCATCTTATAAAAAAACAATACAATTATTAATTGCTTCTAATTTGCTCAAATGTAGTTTATCTAGCTGACTTCGTACGGGATGAATTTTGTGTAAAGAGTTGCCCAAAAATCTATAAAGTATCTTTAAAGATATTTCCTGAAAATTCAGTAAAACTAGGGTCTTGTTTTTTCAACAGAGTTCCACTACGTCAACAAATATTTTAGA
The DNA here is from genome assembly GCA_927399485.1 of Calamotropha paludella. NCBI lineage: Eukaryota > Metazoa > Arthropoda > Insecta > Lepidoptera > Crambidae > Calamotropha > Calamotropha paludella. The sequence continues at coordinate 11,153,456 of OV656819.1, forward strand.
AAATGATAAGTCTGTATGATACGATACAAAATTACTAATAATTTACTATTTAAATATATCCTTGACAGGATCTGGCAAGATCAACTTTGATGGGTTCTGCAATATTGCGTCCCACTTCTTAGAAGAAGAAGATGCTGAAGCTATGCAACAGGAACTGAAGGAAGCTTTTAGGTAAGTGGGCAAACACAAATATAAAAGAGATAACGAAAAATAAAATAGGTATAATATAAAATATAATGAGTTCCTTGTTGATAGCACACTTTAAATAGATCTTTTAAAAAATATCGTAATGATATAAGCAAAGAAAGCGGAGGTTAAAAAAAAATATAGGATTTTCCAAATTTGTTATGTGATTTAAAATTGGATATTAAGAATCTATTTCCCACGTTTTAAAACGGTAGCATTTTATGTGCCTAACATTGGCTATAGTAATAACTCGCCAAGAGATTTATTATTTATTTTACGAGATCATACCTTATGTCTGACTCGAACCTGCAATTATACTAACGTAGATTCGTAAATAATGATGTCGTAAATATAGAGAAATATATATTGAGACATTAACAATGTGTGATTATAAACTATGCACAGTAATTTTATAATGCAGCTCTCAGCCAAAAGCGTATAGAGCAATGCAAATAGTTAAATATACAATATTATAATTGTCATTGTGATAGTGTTTGGATATATAGCTTGCTCAGGCTGAATTCTTAATTGATTAGTGTCTTAATAAAGTGGGGTTTTATTGAGAGTAAATTAAACAGTGCCATCGTGCTATTCTAGTGAAATTAAAGTAACAATTTATGAACAAAAAAGGCTTTGTCCTATGTGACAAACGGACGTCGTTATAACCTAAGCTACTGAATCAAGAGGCTTGTAATTTAAGAGTTATGAAGACTTGAAATATAGAGAGCTCTACCCCTAAGGTTGAAATAAGAGCCAGGAAATTTAATATGCATACTTCTAGTGAAATATGTGACGTTTTTTTATGAAAAATTCACCCTTCTAGGGGCGATCAAGAGGTAGAAACGTTGTGTGAAAACTCGCCCTTTTTAAGTTACAAGCGCGTTATTAAAGATATTTGTAGTCAACTAAACAGCATTATTCACTTTATTCAATTAAAGTTCTATTGTTATGCTACGGTTAAAAAAACAACAACTTACTAAATTCACTTGAAACACGAGAATAAAAAATACTATTTATATGGTTTTCAGGTTATACGACCGTGAGGGTAACGGCTACATTACCACATCTACTTTGAAGGAGATTCTGGCTGCCTTGGATGACAAACTTAGCAATGCTGACCTAGACGGTATCATAGCTGAGATCGACACAGACGGTTCCGGCACCGTCGATTTTGATGGTAATTTCGAAATACCTATATATAAGTTTATATTTTTTACCAAATTATAAAAAAAAAAATCTAGTAATTAAAGGCTACTGAAGCACTACCATCACGTTGTATCGCAATTCAAGTTTAGCTGTAGAAGAGTGACGCCACTATAGGCCGCGTATATCGGTGTCACACTTTGACAATCGACTTGCATTGCGCTAAGAGAACATGAAGAAAAAATAGACTTATGCTGTAAATTAAAATCAATGGAAAGATTTATAAGCCTTTAACCGATTCGTTGCTACATACAATCACAGAAACGAAGGATACGAGCTTGATTTACGTGAAAAATTAAGATAGTTTTATTCTGGGTTGATTTCCCTAAAACTTGATTTAAAGGAGTTATCATCGATTTAAAAATGACACGGTTTCAGTGGCTAACGTCACACGCAAAAAAAAAGTGATTACACGACAGGCGTGCCATCAGCAACGAAACGGTTAATCATTACCAACTAGATATATCCGACACAAGTCTGGTTTCAAAAGCAATAACCTCTTTATTTCTTTCGTTTCAGAATTCATGGAAATGATGACAGGAGATTAAGCTTATTCTTCATTACGTCGTAGTATAACTATTAGTATTTTTATATTGTATACATAAATATAAGTCGCAAGACTTCAGTATTAGTACAAAATAATGCGGTATTAGCATGATTGTCAAGTGATATTAAAATAATGTCTATCTTATAGATAGCCACTTGTTAAATTATAATTTATAAATTTTCATAGTTATAGCCTATTCAGGAGGCACCAAGGTTTTCAGAGTTCGTTGCAATGAATTATTGCCGGAATAATTCACATTTAACGAATTCGTGTTTAACAATTATTTGCTAATATTTTCATTTATCTATCTACTATAATATATTATTTGAAATTATAATTTTTATATACTACCAGTTTGTCTTTTACTTCCAAATACCATTCATAATATTGTTTTTAATAACGAGATAATGATAGATAACTATACCTTATATATAATATTTCTAACAAAATTATGAATAAGACTGATTTCACTATGAATAAATAAGTTTTTAATGACGACTTATTTTTTAAACATCTTCAAATATATTTTTATTCCTTTTAAAGTAAATTGAAAACAACGAGTACGATTAACCTATTTGTTATCCTTAGAATGCTTACTATAATAAGTAATAAAATGTAAAAAAACTACCTTCATTACTAAATTCTATTTACATTACTACCTACTTTCAAAAAATTGATAAAAATACGTGGTTATGTAATTGTAACAATAGAGATTTATTTTAATAAATTGAATAATGCTGTTTAGGTGAGTTTAGATGACTACAAAAATTTATTAATGTCAAAAAGTAACAACGTTGATTAAGAGGTCTTCGGCAACAAGCTTGTAACTTAAAAAAGGTTGAGTTTTCACACAAAGTTTCAAACTCTTGTTTGCCGCCATAAAGGTGAATTTCATAAAATGCGTCACGTATATTTTACTAAAAGTATGTGTATTAAACTTCCTGGCTCTTATTTTGTTAATAAAATATTTCTATGCAACAAAATCTCCTATTTCAACCTCTCTATATTTCAAGTCTTCTTAACCTTCAAATTACATGCCTGTTTATAGGTTAGGTTATAACGATGTCTGTTTGTCTGTTAGTCACATAGGACAAAGCCTTTCTTATTTATAGATTGTGTCTTCGACTTTACTGTTAAATACCGGGAAAACAAAAAAATATATTTAAAAATCTTATACAGAGAAGGACAGCACTGTTTAATTTACTTTTTAATAAAATCGCACTATATTAAGGCACTTATTAATTTAGAACTCGGCCCGTGCAAGCATACAATATTATTTTAAACAGTGAAGAAGGTTCTTATTGTTTTTACGGAAACAACTCTTCGCAAACTTCAGACCCGGAGTAAATTACCTTACCTTGTTTTCGCATATGTAGTAAGTAGCACATCTCTCAGCCAATTTTAAACCGTCTTCTTGGAGACACAATTGAAAAATTGTTCAATTGGATTTGCTTCTGAAGTACATATATATGAAAAAGTTTTAAGCTGAACATTTTGAATACAAAACCTAACTTCATAAAGAACCATATTTTTTTAACACGTGTGATTCATAATTTCATATGATACACTGACTTATTTGAAAATCACTTAAATCAGTTTTGGTTGATTACAAATATTTATAAAGGTTAAGAAGTAACATCATCGATTTAGAAGTCGTCAGCGTGTGTCTTTGTACCTATTGGAACCGAAAAAGTATTTAGTTCTTCCAAATTAGTTTCATACAATGACGTTGAGATGGAGAGAAACAGTATTTTAGATACAAATGCGGTGCGGTCGCATCAAATAAATCAAAGATCAAATTTTGTATTATGGGTGCAAGTGGAACGGACAAACGTAAGAATATGATACATAGATGACTCAGGTACAAATGCTCGTATGCATCACACAAACATTTGCCCCTTCCATGACCGAACCCAGGACCGTCGGTACGAAAGGCAAGATCGCTACGATTGTACGGTCGTCGAAAATTAAAAATAATGTTTCAAGTTTACATTACAGCTTATTACAGTACAGCTTATTTAAGTTTAAATTTCTTGGAGAATAAAATATATGTCGTATCCGGTTATGACTACGGAAACTAAACGAAACGCAAGCGCGCCCTCTAGCCAGCGAACATAAGAAACTACGATGTCGTATCCGGTCATAAGTACGGATACTAAACGAAACGCAAGCGCGCCCTCTAGCCGGCGATCATAAGAAACTACGATATCCCGCGCTTCGACAGGGTCGTGATGTTGTCAACGTGCGAGCTCCGATTCACTTTCGATGGAGTCGCCATCAAATGTAGACGTCGTCACGAAACTGTTTTCCGTTTCGCTAAGTACGCTAAGTAAGTTTGTTACGTGCTACGTGGTTCTTAATACAGTGTTCAAAAATTACAACATCCTCTCAGTGCACGATTTCTTACTCTGCCCATATGATATCGGAAGGTTCGGACCAAAATCCTGACGTTCACCCCGACATATAACTGTGTCATACAGAGTATAAAAATCATCATCAGCTGCTAGTAAGCAGCTTTAAATGGGTATTGGTCCTCTAAAACTCACAATATTTAAAATATGAAAATAAATTAAAATTGAAACAGTAGAGCCACCTTGACATAGTCAAACAGGATTTTAAAGGTTATAGTTATTTATTTCTAATTATTTTTTGCAGTTCAGTTTGGATCTGTATTACATAAATAAAAAATACATATCCGACGCAATAACTTTGTTTTAGCTTCAGACTAACACTTAAGCGAATAAAAGAGTATAGCGGGTAGGGTGACAAATCTTATTATTTTTAACTATAAACTTGATTCACACAATGTATACTACAATTTTTTAATTTGACTTTTGAACAATATAACTGTTCGTATTATTGGCGGGGATAACGCTATAGTTATAATACAAAATTTAAAATTTAATAATTTAAAATTTAAATAAACTGATTTATTTGTTAATCTGTATTCCACTTGTTTCATTATCCCTACAGTCTGGACACAATATGTTATAGACATTTTCTGGAAAATAATTGCAGAAAAAACAAATAAACAATAGTTATGATTTTGTCTCCGATTATACACAATTAGTCTTGGTCGCGATGAAGCTTACGATTTATGTAGAGTCGCTGAGTACATCTGCTTTAGCATCTCGTAATATTAGAACACTGTAATGATAGGAGTGCCACGATTGTAACCAGTGTTATGTAACTTTGATGTTTTTTTTTACAAAATGTGGATTTGCTTTGTGCTCTTTGGAGCTGTACTGTTAATATCCGCAAAGGAACATGAAACTCTAATACATGAAGGAGGTATGCTGTTTCATTGATTAATGAAAGTATTGACAAACTTTTTAAAAGAACGAGTTCAAATCAAGGAAATAATGTAATTATATAGAGTACTTTCTTATTTATTACTATCACTAAAGTTCCTATATGCATATTTCAAACTAAGTACAAAAATGACCAAAATATTATTAAAACGCACGGAATTGCTCAAAAACTAAGCTTAATAATATTTTTGATTTAGTTTGCTGACCACAACTTTAACTTGATTTGGCTAATTATGTTTCTAGTGTCGAGAATTAACTTATAATTTGTCAAATACTAACACACTAGTACAAAGAACTTTGACTTAGAAATAAAATCATAAGACTGTTATTAAAATTAAATTCCGTATTTTACAGAATTTTACCGTATGCAAGAATATTCAATGAAAAATATAGTACCATCCGGTTATTCTTCACATGGGGTAAATGGTAACAAGGCCTTTCAACTATCTTATTTATTTCCTAAGGTAAGTTTTGTAAATATTAAATAAAACTAGATTAATTAGCATTACGTGCACTGACGCCAAAAAATTAAAAAAAAAGATTTTATTAAAATTTGCTACTTTAGAATCAGTTAAATATTATAAACCATCAATCACAGTTGGTTAGTGATAACGAAATAAATCTAATAGATTTTATTAAAAACCAAAAGCAGCTAGACGGCAATGCTATTAACACAGTCACAGAAGTTTAAGCAACTTTCTTAAATGCCGGCTATCAAATCGAGAATTCCGAGCTCCTTAGTGCTACGGAAGGCACATTTAGCTGTTGGTGCCCGCTTTATTTTTAGCCGTCTGCATGGTGGATTATGGCAAATTGTCTACAATGATAATTACAGCTGTAGGGACTCATTGTGCTGGGTAATAGTAGGTACATCCATAGCTTGATGATGATATAAATTAAATAATAATAAGATCTTAATTCTCAAAAATTAACTCATTATACCAAATTTAAAAACAAAATAATATTTGTATTTAGCTAGATTCGACGAATCTGTCAAGGTCTCGGTAGCTCAATTGAAGAAATACTCACCCGTATAGCGAGGGTATGTAGGTTCGAGTCCTCCTGTTACCTGAGACTTATTAATTTGTTTCTTGTAATAATTTCTCTAGATTTAAAAATCTAGCAGATAAATGCTGTAAAATCAAGAAAAATAAAAACAAAATAATATTTTCCAGGATAATGAATACTATACATGTTTCAACAAATATGTGGAAAAAGGCGTTACAATGAAAGGACTAACATTTAATATCTACGATGATAACATGAGGGATGCTGCAGTGGCACTATTTAGACTTATAAAGGATACCCGAAATACTGATAATTCAAATTTTGATAATCTTATCAAATGGGCGAAATATAATGTTAACAGCGATATACTAGACTATGCTTTACGTCTCGCATCATTATATGACACATCCAATCATAATGAGAAATTTTTGCCTCCCTTCATAGTGAAACCAAATTATTTTGTCGGTGGAGAAACTATCTTTAAAGCATTTTACATAAGCGAAAACATAGGAAAAATCAGCAAAAGTGTCCTTGAAATATATCAAATTATAAATTTAGATGAAAGAAGTATTGCTATTAATACAAATTATACTGGTTGGAATATGCCATTGGATTCATGCGATAAACAAATAAATTATTTCACCGAAGACATAGCACTCAACAGCTATTATTACGGATTGCATCTTTTACATCCGTTTTGGATGACTGACGAAGAACTAAACGATTATAATCCACGCCACGCTGAACATTATTATTTTGCACATCAACAATTATATGCACGCTATCGTTTAGAAAAAGAACATTTGGACCCAGAAACCTCAATGTTGGATAACAACTGTGAACCGGAATATAATCCATATTTATATTATGAAAATGGTCTTCCTTTTCCTACGAGACATGCAATTCTCGGTGATGACATGGAAGATGACTATACATACATAAAAACGAATGATGTGGTTATTAAGGAAAGCATTCATAGAGGAATAATAGAAATGGTAGGATATCATATATTTCTTTATTACAATTAAACTTGTTTTTTTTATCAGTGTGTGCAATCAATATTTATACGAAAATCAAAGTTATAGAAAATGTATTTGATATTTTTCAAACAAAAAGGCATAGTTGTGTCCAAAGCATTTCTTTTTCTTAAAAGATAAATAATTATTTTGAAAGAACATGGGGCCGTTGCCGTTACAACAATACACTGTAACTTAGTACTCTTGAGATAATATATCTTTTTTATCCGTTATATTAAACGCTCAAAATATTCTCGCATTATTTAAAAAAGAACGTTGAAAGATTTTTTTGCATTCCTTTTTATTTATTGAATACTTTGGTTTTTGTTTAAAAATCCTGTTATTGTTACTACGCGCATAATTTTTACTCATTACCCACTGGTAATTTGTTTTTCACAATTTAAAGGGATTTTTGATTTTATTATTGTTGATTTATATTTAAAATGGTAACCTTAACTGTTTACAGCATAACGGAACACGTGTGCGACTCACTGAAGATAATTATGTAAATGTTTTAGCGAAACTGGTTCGTTCTCAAATGGACAGTATAAAAACAGCAAAAGTTACTCGAGCCATATTTGGATTCGGAACTACCGGCTATCCTATTGACAAGCAAGTTTTCATTTACTTATAATTTTTATATATATTTAATGCCACATCCTACTCCCCAACGGGAGCCGAGTACTTATACAGTTTCACTCGACTGACGTCTTTTCTGCCATATATACTGTTTGCCATATTTTTGGACCATCGAAATATCATTTGACATAAGTATTATTTTATCGAACAAATTTACCGATTTTCGAAATAACTTTTTACCATTGGCCGGTGCCTCGTTTATGCCTTTTTCATTGATAGATGATTCAGTTGCTATATTTTATTCAGTGAAACAACATTTTAACGAATATATATGAATATATTTAACCTTATAGGTTAAAACTGTAGGTTAGGTTAGACATTGTGGCCACACACAGAAGAGCGAGCGACAGGGGGCGGAGCACCTTACTGCATGTGACATGCATGCTTGCTTGTACTTGACTAATTAACGCGTCTGGTAAAGTGAAAATATGGCAAATAAAACGGTGGTGCTTAAATATAATATTTGGAACAAATATTATTTAGGCCAAGCATAACCTTGATGGAAAGTTTTTCAATGAAAAAAAGCTACGAGGTAACGAAATAAAATCGAAATAATAATACGTGGTACAGGTGATTTCGGCGCAAAGTATAAAAGACAGAGCAAGAATACTCAAAATGTTTTCCGTTAAATGAATATTTTCCAATTAGTGATAAGTTAACCTGCTTGACACGTCCATTCTGTAACATACAATGTCACGGTCAGTCAAATATTCATTGCAGATCATTACCCAATGACTGTTAACTGTATTATTACGTAGTATTTATAACTTGAAAAAATCCTAATTGTAATATTACCACCATAACCCCATACTCAACACCGTTGTTATCTTTGCTAGCAACAAGCACAAAACTAGGTCTTTTAATAACATTAAAAATAGATGGCTGTTTTCTTTCAACATTTATAAAAATGTATAAGAACCATAACGTTGAAAAGATAAATTCAATGTGAGAGTGTATTAACATTAAAACTCGATAACTTAGAGTTTGTGATTGAAATATTAATTTGTTATGATCATTAATAATTTTTAATCTCAAATACTACCAAAAATAAAAGAATTAGTTTTTAAGAGTAAAACTAAATGTAATTTATAGTTCAGATGGCACCATATAAAAAAAAATGTTTTATGCTACAGTTAACTTTATAAATTATATAACTCATACGATGACATACCATTGCAGACCGGGTTTATTGAAAGGTGGTAATGTGCCATTTAATATTAAGATTTCGGTCTCACTTGTAGCGACATCTAATCGTGTAACTTATTATACTTATTCTAAAATATGGAATTGTGGAACTAAGAAAGTTACACATTATTTTTTCCACTTTATTATTATATAATTTGAGTAACTAAAACAAAGATAAATTAAGTAGATTATAATATAGGCCCCTATCACATAATTAGATTTGAGAAAATAAATTAATGTTAATAAAATGATATGCTGCTGTTTGTACATAAATAAGTAGAATTTTTCTAACTTAAAAAAAATCTCTTTTCGTTGCTCTATAATAAGAAAATGTGTTTTTTCCAGGTATAATCCCGCACCTTCGATGTTATATCATCCTCAAACATCACTAAGGGAACCAATCTTTTGGCATTTGATAAAGAGAGACCTCGAATATTTTCTGCTATTTACAAATAACACAGAACCATATGATTTTTCGAAATATGAGACTAACGATTTTACTATAACCAATATAAGAATTTCAAATGTGTCCACCAGCTTCCAGTACTATTTGATTAATTTACACAAAACGTTGGAAGGTGATAAAACATCACATCCTACAATGTCGATGCCTTATGTATTTGCAAGACAGAGGAGATTGAACTATGGACTATTTATATTAAATTTTACAGTAGAATCAAAGGTGCAAAAGAATGTCTCAATAAGACTTTTTCTAGGACCTCCATGTTTCATCATGAATTGTTGGGCCTCACATTTTAAATTCTTCCAGTTAGACTATTATCGATATAAACTAGATGAAGGCATTAATTTTATTACTTGGAGACCGGATACGTCAACAAGATACTTCTCAGATCAAAACTTAAATAAATCAGAAACTTACGATAACGTTGAAGAAAACTACAATATATTTAAATTTCCCAAAAATTTGATTATTCCTAAAGGACGGGAAGATGGGTTAAATTTGACGATATTCATAATGGTTGATGATGAGGTCGTTGTAGATGATTCTTCAGACTCAACTGTATACAAGCAAAGTACTCATAATATTGGTAATAAACAATTAGGATTCCCATTCCATCGACAAGCGGATAAAGATACTTTAAATAGCAATGCTTCTAACTACAGATTTTACAATATTTCAGTTTTTCATATTAAAAATGTTCCTGATGGGAGCGGGTATTTTTCACCAAACATATATTAAATTCATAACACTCATTCTATAAAAGTATTCTGTTCTATAAATCTGTTAAACACATTATAATACTCCTTCCTACTGAGTTAATGAATAATGTTTGTTAAACTTCTGCTACAAATAAATATTATATTTGTATTGCTATATTGTGTATAAATAAATAAATATAACAAGTAAATTAGTGATTATTATCAGCCATTTCGTAAAAATAGGCATAATGAAGTACATGAATGAAATGAATGAAAAAAAAAGAAACACTTTTAAGCGAGATATACCTTATTCTAATACTGAGTTAATAAAAACTTCACATTCTAAAGATTCATATTTTTAAATCATCTGCTAAGTAAAATATAGTAAAATATCTACATAATTTGAAAAAGTAACTAGTGATTTCGATTATCTGTAGTCAACTGAATTTTTTGTTATAACTTTTTAATTTCGAATATATTTACGGTATTTCATTATTTTTCAATGGACATCGTTATATAGTATACTAGCTGAACCGGCCACGCCTTGCTGTGCCGACTGCAGTGCCATCTGCCGGACTGATTTGTGAATCTAAACCATTCTCAGATCCCCTTGAACACACACAAAAAAATTCATTCAAATCGGTCCAGCCGTTTAGAAGGAGTTCAGTGACATACACACTCACAGAAGAATTATATATACAGGGTGTCCCAAAAAATAGTGTCAAGCGTAAGTCCACAGTTAGAGCACCTCTTGGAGTACCCGAATCACCCCCATGTATGTTCCGCGATTATTCGTAGTTTTCGAGTAATATTTTTTTTTCTGACTTTTTGAAAATTTTGATTCAAAGAACCTAAAAACTTTAAATAAAAAAAAGTAGAACATATTTTAATGTTTTTCTTTTTGCCACTGAATCATCTTTAGTGCTTCTTCTATGTCTAAAATAATCAGCTTCGTAACTTTAGTGGATATTTAGAAAACAATAGTGTAAAGTCAAAATTTGAATGTTAGTGAATAATTACTTAAAAATTCATCTTTAAATTAAAAATCTAAACAGGTGAATTCATGGTTTCTGAGTATGTGTAAAAACTTCTCTAGACTCTCTGCTTTCATAATCATTTAAAAAAAGAAGTACTTAATAGGGCTACTTTGGCTTAAATCGGCCATCAAAGACAGCAAGGTGAAAATTTCATAAAACTCGACTTCTGAATATTTTTTTTTTAAATTCCAATTATTTATTAATAAACCAAAAATGATTGTAGAAAAGCTAAAAATTTATTATTTGAAGGTCAAAAATAACTGTTCCTGCTGCCATCTTTAATAACCTTTGAAGGTTTATTATAACTTAATAAATGAAACAAAACATTATTTTCAAAGTATTTATTATTCAATCGCTTAAAGAAAGTTTTCAAAATGACGACCTTCGTGCTCAATACATATTCTACATCGTCTAAAACAGTTTTCTTTTAAATTTATAAATGCAATTCTGTTGTTTTTTATTGTTTCTTCCGCTTGTCTTAATTTTGTTCTTAACACTGTGTCGTTTGTAATGTCCTTGGCGTATACTAATTCCTTGTAGTATCCCCAGACGAAAAAATCTATGGGGTTCAAGTCGGGGGACCGTGGCGGCTACGCAATGGGCCCTCCACGACCGATCCATCTGCCTGGAAATGTTTCAGACAAATGTTGTCTAACATTTCTAGCAAAATGGCATGGAGCGCCGTCGTTTTGGAAAATCATATTTCTCCGCGTTAATAGGTCTACATCTTCCTCCATCTAGCGTCCTTCCATGTAAGAGTTATGTACTCTTAAAATCATGCGATGATCAGGCCAAGTTTCAGGCTGAGGTCCACCTCCATTTTGTACTTGCTGCCGGAACAACCTGGCTGCTTCAGAAGCATTTCCTCTTGCATATCCATAAAAGTAATGCATAAGAGCATATTCTTGCGATGAAAAAGACATAACAAAATGAAGAGCTTGAAAAGTCCGTTAAGAATGCCAAATTTGTCAAAATCCCGTATTCACACAAAACCAAATCGTAATCGCACTCAAGGTCCGTAAAGAAAGCAAAGTTCGTCAAATAATCACAAATTGTAATTAATCTGAACCTTAGAAATTATAAAAAGACCAGATATTTTTTTTTATCATCTGATAGGAATTTGGTAAATTTTATGAAATTTTCACCTCGCTGTCTTTGATGGCCGATTTAAGCCAAAGTAGCCCTATTAAGTACTTCTTTTTTTAAATGATTATGAAAGCAGAGAGTCTAGAGAAGTTTTCACACATACTTAGAAACCATGAATTCACCTGTTTAGATTTTTAATTTAAAGATGAATTTTTAAGTAATTATTCACTAACATTCAAATTTTGACTTTACACTACTGTTTTCTAAATATCCACTAAAGTTACGAAGCTGACTTTTTTAGACATAAAAGAAGCACTAAAGATGATTCAGTGGCAAAAAGAAAAACATTAAAATATGTTCTACTTTTTTTATTTAAAATTTTTAGGTTCTTTGGATCAAAATTTTCAAAAAGTCAGAAAAAAAATTATTACTCGAAAACTACGAATAATCGCGGAACATACATGGGGGTGATTCGGGTACTCCAAGAGGTGCTCTAACTCTGGACTTACGCTTGACACTACTTTTTGGGACACCCTGTATAAAGATTAGTAATATAAGCTGCTATTTGGTGAAGTGTATGAAAAAACTTTACTCATGTTACGTATTATTTTCCTTGTATCAGATTGTCATTTTGACGTTGCATTGGCAAGTACAGCACCATCTATTCTTCCTGAAAAGCAGAAAAATGTAATTATTTTGTTATTAATAACTACTAAAATAGTTAAGACCAAGGAGGAAATTAAAAAATAAAATATTTTTTAAAGAAACTCGAATTGCTCTGAGCGATTTTGTAAAAAAGGGCTTCGTAAAGAAAAGCAAGAATTAAATTCGTTTAATCCACTGTGGATTAAATTTTATTAGTACTTGTCACTTAAAGTTTAGTCTATCTTGAAAATAACAGCCTGAGCATTACCAGCTGGCAGGAAGAAAAGTTTCGCTTTTGAATTAGATACGTATTATATTTGTATGTAAACTTAAAATAAGTGCATGAAAATGTAATAAATGATTATTCAACCTTATTTTTTATTAAATGGGCTTAAAACATAAACAAAATTATCCAAAATATATTGGTTAATCCTGTCACAAAGAATCTGTACCGCTTATTTAGTAACTGCATAAAGTAACCGTTTTTAAAAAAAGAGCCATAGATCCTCAATTATTGAGATAGAGAAATAAAAATTGTAACAAACAAAGTTAGAATAAAATTGTATATGATTTCATAAACACTTAACAGTACATTAGTACGAGAAACGTTTATAATATATAGATTAAAGCATAAATAATCAAACTTTGTAATTTTTTTTAATTGTCATCACTCCTAGGATGTGTATAAGTGCCTAAATGAAACAATATTATTATCAAGGCTTCATAATGCAATGAAAGCATAAATCTTTTAATTTATAAGAAAAGAGTCCTAACCTACATAAAGGTCAAATAAATATAATGGACTACGATAAATATATAAGTAAACTGAGATATTATATTGAAATGATATAACAATATTACACTTTATTAATATAACGAAATAAAACATTTTTACACAGAAATTTTGAAGCTTTTCAATGCTTTAAGCTAAACACGCAAGCTTTGTATGAAAACAAACGACCGTCCGTGCGCAATACGACAAACGCACCGATTCGGTCCGACACGAAACGACTAAATTGAAAGCGCCGTTGCATAGATATGTTCTGAATCGTCATTATAGTCTTTATAAGTTACATTTTATTCTTATTTAAATTGATACTATAACACTCCGATTTGGTTTTATTAAGTTATATTAATTCCTTAAATCTTATCATTATATATATAATTCTTCTGTGAGTGTGTATGTCACTGAACTCCTCCTAAACGGCTGGACCGATTTGAATGAATTTTTTGTGTGTGTTCAAGGGGATCTGAGAATGGTTTAGATTCACAAATCAGTCCGGCAGATGACGCTGCAGTCGGCACAGCAACGCGTGGCCGGGTCAACTAGTAAACAGTAAGAATAAATAACATTTAGTATGTAACATTTGTTAAGTATAAGAATTTTATGGTGGGGAGATTTTATAACATATGATAAGATTTCGAACCGCACCCGAAAAAGAACTGTCAAAGTTATCTCTGGTATTCTTGGTCAATTCACACTGTATAGAAACCTATTTAAAATTATTATCAGATGCGTTCTAAAATTTTGTAAAATCCAAAAGAATAAATATCAAAAATTCTTCAGCAGTGACGAAAATACCTATTTACCATTCTATTTAAGCTGTTTTTCTTGCAGCTAAAAATTTTTCTTGCTATATTAAGGTGAATAATTGTATGTTTCGCTCGGCAGCACAGTTTTTAACATCTCGTACCATTGAAACCCTCGCTATGCTAAGAATTCTATCTTTGAACCGATCACTACGCTCGCGGTTCAATCCTATAATCCTTCGCTTGCTCAGGTTACAGGTTTAGGTTTTAGGTTATAGAGGTAAATCGCGGCCAAATATCAACTTTCCAGCCTTGCATAACAAATTATTATTATTACTCCCATCACAAACAAGATCCTTAACTAGTGCTCATTAGGTATCTTCTTTGTAATTAGTCTGTTATAGCTGTCAGCAATATTGATCCATCAGACTTGTATTCATTTAGTGACGGGTTAGAAAAAATCGTAACTCATGATTTTACAATGTCAATAAAACAAAAATAAGCGAATTACCAACGATCTAAATAATCCCACGACAAGCAAAATTTTTGCAGCGTATAGATCATCTATCCCAACTAAAAGGCTATAAAATCGATGTGACATAATAATATTTTATACTGTCAGGACGAAATTATGAACATATTCAACAATTTTTTATTGACAGCGACAACAATCAGCAATCTTCAGATTCGTAATTCTCAACAAATGCCAAATTTGTTTCGAAGTTAAAAGGAAAAGCGTTATTAGGATAATACTTCTGCCCTCTAGTTGCAATAATTTGGTTGACCCGGTGCCCACTTTTACTTCTTTTTGGTCAAATTTGTTTGATTATCATGTCAAAGCTATAATTTTTTAAACTTGCTCACAGAAAAGCCTAGACAAGTGAATTTAGTTTTAATCGCAATGATTCAAAAACAAAAATATATGTATAAAATTGTGTAGTTCGATATTTTCATATATCGTTAGTAAACGAAGTAATTCGTGAAGTAATAATATAGGAACCGTAATCCCATAATATCTAAAACCACGATTGTTTGACAGCACTGTAAACTGCAACTCATCGTATAAATAAAACATTAAACAGTATCTCATTTATTTTCCACCATCATGCCCTCTTTTCATAACTACCAATTTACACGTGTGTCTTTAGAGAAGCTCAATTGGAAAATTGTTCAATTGTGTTCGCTTCCTAAGAATATGCATGGTACATTTATACGCAAAACTCTTACAGATTCTGAATATTTATCTAAAGTACACCAATAGTATATATAAACATTTCAGTTCTAATCAAAAATAATGCCTAAAGGTTTATATAAGCCTACACAAAATCACCAAAATTAAAAAAAAAATAGTCAGTTTACTACATAACATGACATAAATGATTTATATCTTTGAACTCAGAAGAGCGACTTCATCATAGAAAATTTACTAACTTTCTATTGTACAAAAATTATCTATCGCCAAAAATGTTCAGCTGAGGTATGTTTTTAACAGAATTATTATACATGCATGATATACTGGAAATTGAAGTATTAAAAATAATTAATTAACGTCATGAACAATCATAATTTTATTAAACAAAACTTCTTCGTGCTATTAGATTTTTCAAGCTTGTTAAGAAATAACAATAGCAATCTAATTATTATATGTTTTGTCATTTAAGTAAGCAAGTCTCTAAAAAGTTCAACTTTTTTTATTTTTTAAGTGCTTGACCATGTTGTCGCCTGATGGTAAGCAACGATGCGATCTAGGATGTGATGCGCTTGCCTAGAAGACCTTAAGACCCCTAAATTAAATTTATCAGGAAAGACAGACTCAGGCAAAGAGTTCCACCCTTTAGCAGTACGGATTATAAAGTTGGAACCAAAACGCTTAGTGCGACTCTTTGGTATATCAACCATATAACGGTGGCGTTATATGGTTGAAAAAGGCTGAGGAAAAACGGATAAGCCTGCTACCTTCCGTCTATGCTCACGGCTTTTGAGCTTATTATAAAAAAGATAGTCTTTGCCGATGAGTTATTTGGCCCTCCTCTCAATGGTCTCAAGCATCTGGAGCTGGGAGTACCTAACCGTCCCAAACATGTCTTAATTGTCCCGCCTAGCACCAGAAACAAGATGATTTTTTTCTAGAAATAATTTGTTTGTATAACATAATTATAATCATCTGTCCAGTTATGTCGACTGCCTGCCTGCGCAACACAGACCTTTTATATGAATGAAAACATCATTGTCAAATGGATCACAACCCTCCACATGGGCACAATGTGGTTTGCTGGCTGCTAACGACTGCAATTGCAGCCGGGACCAACGGCTTAATATATCTTACGAATTACCGAAGCGCTAAAGATCATAAATTTCTGATTCCCCGAAAGTTACTACCCTCCAAAATCATAAACCAAACGTGCTAACCACTGCGCCATTAAGCTCCTTTCATCTTGTACTATACCCATGTACAAAGACAATACAGAAGTACATTTACAAATAAAACATATTTTTGTATTTCGTTTTTGTTATTGATGTTTTAAACTCAGTAAACCCTATGACACGTTGTATGTGAATGTCCATAAATTATGACCACTGTTTCGCAGAATGCCATTTTTAGAACATACATTTCTCGCAGTTATTATAGAAACATAACGTGATACTAGAACCTTTAGTTTGGTGTCAATAAGGCAATATAAGACCAAAATAAAAGTGCAGCAACACTATGATATGGATTTTTTTTATGATTATTGGAGGTGCAATGTCAGCATCCCCTTATGACTTGCATAATCTTGAACATACGGAAGGTAAATTATAATAATATTATAATAATAAATTATAATATATGTATATTAAATTTTTAGATATTGTTTACAGAGTCTCTAATAAAAGAAAATGATTTGCTCAAACAAATTGGACCCGGTTCTTCATCACAAAGTTACATAAAATTCTCTGATTTGTTTCCAAAGGTATTAAATATTGCTTTTTTATCCATTATATAAGTCTGGTAGTGAATAAGATTTGGATAAAAATAATATAAAAAGTTAATAGAAATTAAATAAAATAAAATAATTTCAGGATGACAAACTCTACAAGACTTTTAACAAATATATAGAAGCGGGTGTAACAATAAAAGGACTGACATTTAACATCTATAATGATGAAATGAGGGATGCTGCCATAGCTTTATATAGACTTTTAAGAGAAACTCTGCAAAGCGATAAAACTAATTTTGTTAAATTAAGGAACTGGGCTAAATACAATGTCAATAAAGACATTCTAGATTATGTTTTGCGTCTTGCTTCTTTATTTAGTGCCCAGAAAATGGACGAAAATTTTTTACCTCCATTTGTAGACAAGCCAAGCTACTTCGTCAGTGGAGATAGTATCATAAAAGCAATTTATTACCGTGTAAATAATGGTAAAATTGAAGAAGACGTCAAGAAAATATACCAGATTACTAATGAAGATGAAAATTCTGTGATTATTGATTCCATGGTCAGATGCAACGTTTCACCCACATTATGCGCCACACAAATAAAATATTTTGCTGAAGATGTGGCATTAAACAGTTACTATTACGGATTACACCTTTTACATCCATTCTGGATGACTGATGAAGAATTGAATGAAGTTAATCCTGATCATGCCGCTCACTATTACTTTGTACATCAGCAATTATACGCACGGTATTTACTAGAAAAAGAGCACTTAGACTTAGAAGCCAAAATATTAGAAACTAAAATCACGCCAAATTTTGAACCTTATTTGTATTATGAAAATGGACTTTCTTTTCCAACACGGACTACAATTCTTGGTAATGCTATTCGTAAAGACGTTAGGTATTTACAAACAATTGATATCGCAATAACAGAATGCTTACAAAGGGGAATAGTCCAAATGGTAAGTAATAAGATGATATTTTAACCTAAAAGTAATTATTCGCATGTGCTGGAGATTAGGCTATACAATCTTAAAATAAATTATATATATTACGATGATTATCTCTAATATCCTTAGTATGTGCGGCTATGACTACATTAATTATGTCTTTTTATTTTAGATATCATTTTAATAAGCTAAAGAATCAGTTTGTGTGTATAAATTATTCATGTTTATGTTGTCAATTATAATATGTTAAAACGTAAATTGTTTTAATTTTATTAGGACAACGGAACACTGATACGGTTAACTGATGATAACTATATGAATTTTTTGGCGAAGTTTCTACGGTTTCAAATAGAGAGCACAAAAGCAGCGAAAATAATTCGTTCCGTGTTTGGTTATGCAACTGATGGATACCCTGTTGACATGCAAGTAGACAATATACACTTCAATATTAGCTTAAAAAGAATTCTTACTAAAGTAAACAGAAAACATAGAACAAAGTCGCAAAATATATTTTACTTTGTAAAAATAACCAGCTTATAACATTTACAAACTGAGAGATGTAGGCCAAGGGCCATCTCTAAGTGTTATAAACAAAAGTATTTTCCATTTTTAATATCCGAAACGACGTAAAATATTTGTTATGTAATTACCACAAATAAGCATAACGTAATTGCATAATTTTTCTTCAATCATACAACTTAATATGATACTTCGATTAAAAATGTACTATTTATTTCAGGTACAACCCTGCACCATCAGTTATGCACCATCCGCAAACTGCAATTAGGGATCCTGTGTATTGGTATTTAATCAAAAGAGTAGTTGATTATTTTTTGTTTTACACAAACAACACAGAACATTATAATTTTTCTAAATATGAAACAAATGAATTTACGATAAATAACATAGAAATATCAAACATTACGACTACTTATGAGTATTATCTAATAAATTTGTATAAAGTTTTAGAAGGCGATAGTTCCACCTATACTTCTAGGCCAGATTTTAATATTTTTGCTAGACAGGAAAGACTTAGCCACAAGCCCTTTGAAGTAAATTTCACTGTAGACTGCAAGACAACAAAAGATGTTATAATTCTTATCTTTATAGGTCCTCAATGTCACATTACCTATTGTTGGGAAATACATTCTAGATTCTTCCAACTTGATCGTTACCACCGTAGGTTAGGTATGGGCCCAAACCTTGTTACTTGGTCTCCAAGCATCTCTTCGAGATATTCATCAGATCACATGTTTAATAGCTCTGCAGCTCGCGATAATGTTGAAGAAAACTATGACATATTTAAGTTCCCTAAAAATTTAGTTATTCCTAAAGGCCGTAAAGACGGGCTCAATTTGACAATGTTTATAATGGTTGTCGATGAAGGAGAAAACATTAGTAACTCAAAAGACTCCACGCGTTATATGCAAGTGACTAATGAAATCAGCGAAAAGCCATTAGGTTTTCCATTCCATAAACGAGCGGACCTTAAGACATTGAATGATAAAGCTCCAAATTACAGATTTTATAATGTCACTATTTTCCACGACAAAGACTTCCCAGATAGTATTGACCATTTTAGACCATATTAATGTTGAATTTCTAGTAAGAACAATGCTAACCACCTTATTCCATTATTATCGTCGCAATATCAATAAGAGCTTTTTCCATGCTATGCTGAGCTAGGTTTTATTTTTTTACATTTCTTTCATTATAATATTAACCAAATTTTGTATAAAAATCGAATTCAGAAAGAAATCTCTTGTGTTTTAAAGTTTATTTTGATTGCTTCGATAACTTTTTTTATATGTGAAACTGTTGTATAATAACTAAATGTATTAGATTTTATTCCATATTAATTTCCATCTGAATCCAATCCAAAAGCTATTCTTAGTTAATTAATTCACAATTAGGAGAACCCTATCTTCTGTGGCTTTATCTATAGTGAAGAAATATCCCTGATACTCTTAATATCTCAAATTTTCAAATAAGTAAATGTTAACGGTATGCTATGCTTGCATATCCAGTATTTAATTTTTGTTCCATTTTTATAGCTAGGTTTTGTTATTCAACGTCATATCGTCGCCCCGCCCCCGTCCCATATCCGACTCAATCTCCCACACTATATCTAAGAGTTTTTTTCGTTTTATTTCTAGTTAAATGATTGATACAAACAATGGCTTCAATATTTTTTTATGCAAACTTTAGAATAAGACTCAAACAAAGAGATATTTATTGTATTTTTATAAAAGATGTAAAATTAAACACTTTTAACCGGTTTCTAAAACTTTGTCTTCAAGGTCTTATTTCTTTATAGAGCCATATTGACAGAAAGATTTCGAGATGGATTCTCCAAGGTAATCTACAAACTAATAACAATTATAATAAAAATATAAACAAAGAATGGGCTTAGTTTAAAATTTGAAATAAAATAAAATAAAATAATAAAAATAAATATACTCAATAAAAATATTTTAATATCAAAAACCTAAAATTCACGTGTTATTTATTAAGCAAGTGATGTGCAAAATGCTGGGAGAATATTAACGACTCTCAGAAACGCTAGAGTATGCTGCTAAAACCATACTAAAAGGAACATTAATGCATTAAGGAATTAGTTTGTATTTAGATACAAAAACGTGCCGATGATTCTAAGGAGGCAACGAAATAGACTTGCTTACATTGTAAATAACATGCTCATTACCGGTTAACGTGTTATGGATGGTCGTCCTTGTAATTAATTGAAATTATGATCATTTTAAGGCAACCACCATTTGTTGTTAACACAATGAAAAAGGTGACATACATTTCGTATATAAAAGTTCATTTCAACATCTGTCTTGATTGAGTTAATGTTAGATTAAAAGATACTAAAACACTCTTATTTAGATTCCATTTGCAATACATTGGATGCAAACCTGTGGGGTGAAATTTTAATCAAAGTCAGCATAGTTTGTGGGGAAACTTTGGAGTGGGCTTTGTCTTTAATTAATCTGACGGAAATTATAAGAGCAGATTGAATTAAGCCACCACGTTTATGTTTGTTGATGCATATTTGTAACACGTCATCGCTACAGAAATTAGTTGCCTCACAAGACTTGCAATTGGAAAATTGACCAATTGCGTTTTATTTCCGGCGATTGTACAGTCAAATTCAAAAATATGATACCACCTTTAAATGTCATAGAATCCTTTAAAAGAGAAGACATATTTTTGAACGTAATTGTACCATAAGCACAAAATCCTGTTATGGTAACATCAACTTAAAAAAATATATACATCAAAACTTATATAATAAGAGTTTTATAAAGTAATAAAACATAATATTTCTTAAAGTAATGTATTGGTTTTAGATTTTTCTGTAAATAATAACAAGTTTCTTACGAAAGTAACGTTATACAGCTAAACACTACATACGTACAATACAGAAACACGCTATTTGTTACGATTACATACAGACTGGTGGAAAAGGTCCCAAACTCCTTTTCGTTTTCCTGACGTCTGGGGGTGCTCGGAAACAGCCCTTGTATGTTCCACGCTTTTAAACAGTGTTTAATTTATAATTTTGTTTTTATTGTTTAAACAAAATTTTAACATATATTTAATATATTTTGTAAATATATATTTAATTTTTTTATTTTTTATAAACAATGAACTTTGAAATAACTGAAATAATCATTAGGTATTAGTAATACTAATAAAAAACATACTTTTTAAGGATTTTGTTCAATCTTTAATCAATAGACGGTAACTGGTTATTTTGGTAACTCAGAGATTTCCTGTATCAATAATATTGTGTAGAAAAAACTTAGGACAGATCTTAGCTTCATTAACGTCAAAAAAGAGGAAACTTATAGACACTTGAAATTGCGCTGTGCGTGAGCATACATAATTACCAGAGTTTTATGATGAGAAGTCCAATTGGCAAAGGAGAGCTAGGTTTAAGTTTCATTCACTACTTTAGGGAACGTCAAAGACGTTAGTTTATCACGACTGGGTTGATCATATCAACAAATGCTGTTTTGACACACTCTGGGTAATTTGATATAAGCAATTATAAAATGTGGATATGGCTGTTGCTCTGTGGAGCTGTGGTATCGATAGCAAAAGGTGCATTTCAAAGAAGTGGAGAAGGAGGTATGTGAATTTCTATAATTAATCTCCTATAAAGTGTTTTGTCTTGAAACCTAACTGTTTCAACATATTCTGTTGTAAACTAAAGATGGAAATTAATTAACAGAAAGATTTTTGGCGTACATATTATTTGTCAAACTGTCATTACTTTGTTTTAAATATTTGGTTTTTATGATAATATTGAAGTATATATATATATATATATATATTGTTGGAGATGGAAACACCCCATCCACCGCTCTGCTATAAAAGGCGGTGTAATGGCGCCGTCGTTCTCTTTCGTTCGCTAGACGCCGGCCTGTACGGAGCTCCCTGATAGTTTTTGTTAGAGCATTCGTTGCGTTAGATTATTTCTAATTACTCTGTTTTAGTTTTAGTTAATTATTAAACTTATAATTGGTTAGAATTGTCGTTGGTTTCTTTTTAAAAAAATAATTTATTACTAAATTGCTAAAATCAGAAGTGGGATAGGATCAACGTTATCCTATCTTGCTAGCCATTCTGTTAGTCTTTTGTGTAAGGGTTTTAAGGAAACAGCAATGTCGGACCACTCTAGTCGCGAACGTAGCAGGAACCGTGATTGTAGAAAACACCGTCGTGTTAGAGGTCGTGATCGTACTCCCGATGATAGTGTTAGACGTGAAATGAGTGTTATGTTAGCCCGGCTTAAAACATTAGAGAGTCAATTGCAAAATACATCGCAGTTAGTCGCGCGTTCCGACTCGCCGGCGACGTCGAGGCGCCGCGAGTTGAATAAGCGCGTCATGACGCCATCGTCTCGTAGGTCTGTGCCGCCGTCGCGTCCTGAATTCCGTTCAAAGACGCCTTCCTTACCGGCGCAGACCCACGGCGCCGCACACGCCTATCGAACGGTGGATACGGAGATTGAGGTACCGAGTGATATAGTTGCACCGTCCGCGGTGACCGATAGGATTGTTGACGCCATCCGTTCAATTGGTGCAGTAGGAAGGTCGAATCAACCTTTTTACATATCGAATTTTGACCCTAGCTTACACAACATAGAGGATTGGTGTGACGAGGTTGATCGCGCTAAAAATTTAAATCATTGGAATGATTATGAATGTCTCTCGCGTATCGGTAACTGTCTTAAAGGTGATGCTAGGACATGGTTGAACGAATGGGTGACAACGGAGCGTAGTTGGAGTAGTTTTAAGAAGGAGTTCAAGCCTTTATGCCCGAAAGCACCTGATGTGGCCAATATTTTGTTTGAGGTTATGAGTACAAATTCAGATAACTATCCCACTTACGCGGACTACGCTCGTCGTTCACTTTTTCGTTTACGCATTGTTCGGGGCCTTAGTGACGAGTTAATTTCGGCAATCGTGATTCGTGGAATAACAGATCCACAAATTAGGGCGTCAGCCACGAACTCCAAACTTTCACCTAACGACTTAGTCGAATTCTTCTCGGTTTACGTTAAGCCTAGTGCACCGTAAGGCAATGCTGCTCGTGTAGGTACTTATGATAGCTCGGATTTAAGGAAATAAAGTGCTTTAAGTGTTTATCCAAGGAGATTCTTCGTGTTCGTGATATTATTCGAAACTTTTTAGGAATCGGAATCGAGTTACGCGAGTCCAGCCCTGTTAGTTAAAAAGGGTGGGACAGACTGTGTGAAGATTTCAGTAAACTTAACGTGATATCCTAGTCTTCATCGATGACGTGACATTTTAAGTTGGACGGTAGATAGTAGGTTAGAACTTTTACGTAAGGTCCTTACTGTATTCATTGATTGAATCTCTTGCTTCCGAAATTGAATATCTGGGTAAGACCATCACTGAAGGTCAGGTGTGGCCGAGTAGGGATAAAGTAAAGACGTTGATCGATACCCCTTGATCGATACCAGCAAGTGTCAAACAGGAATCGATCTGGCAACACCCGTTATTCGTAATCTAGTACCTGCTATTCGTAATCTGGCGACGTGGCGCTGGAAGGCTCTAGCCCAAACCGGAAGGCCCATCGTGAGATGAGCAGACGGAGTGTCTGAACGATTCAGGCAATACCAACAAGATCAGGACGTCTACATGAACTAGGGCAGAATATCGCCTTCAATATTAATTCTTTTGTGTTTGTTAAAACAGGCGCAGTCGACTGGAAGACTAGACTCCGGTATGCGGGGTTCGTACCGCGTGACCAAGATCTGGCCCCATGGGCGGTACGAGTTGCAACTCCTGTCTGGCTCCTGCCGGGAGTCAACGCAAGCAGCGGTGGAGAACATGGTTCCGTGGAGTGGACAAGGGACTCCTGAAGTGTGTGCTGCTTAGTTGATCGCGACTATCTCGGGTGTACTGGTGTGCAATTGTTGGGATAAGCTAACGTCGCGCCTCTATACCAACAATTGCGTGTGGTCATGCTAACGTCGCGCCTCTGACCTGTTGGGCTAAGTTATGCTAACGTCGTGCCTATGACTTGCCTTTGTCCTAGAAACAGCTAACGTCGTGCTTCCTTTCTAGAGGTACAATTGTTGGAATAAGCTAACGTCGCGCCTCTGACCTGTTGGGCTAAGTTATGCTAACGTCGTGCCTATGACTTGCCTTTATCCTAGAAACAGCTAACGTGTTGCTTCCTTTCTAGAGGTACAATTGTTGGAATAAGCTAACGTCGCGCCTCTATACCAACAATTGCGTGTGGTCATGCTAACGTCGCGCCTCTGACCTGTTGGGCTAAGTTATGCTAACGTCGGGCCTATGACTTGCCTTTGTCCTAGAAACAGCTAACGTCGTGCTTCCTTTCTAGAGGTACAATTGTTGGAATAAGCTAACGTCGCGCCTCTATACCAACAATTGTAAGTGATCATGCTAACGTCGTGCCTCTGATCGCTTGGATTGAGTTACGCTAACGTCGTGCCTATGTCTCAATCATGAATCCCTGCGATTCTCCGTGTCCTATTTATATGACGTAATGGTTGCGTGGTATCGGTGGGACTCTGAGAGTTGTTAATTCAGTGACCATAACTTTCATGTGTGTCTAATTTATTTATTTGATTTGGTTATAAAGGTGCAGACACGGACAGCGAGGAGTCTCTCTCTGTGGCCGATCAACCACAGGATGTACACGGGGAACTCGCGACACCACAGCAGAGTTCTACCGGAGCACCGATTGTTGAAGAGCCACAACCCAGCACATCCCGAGCTACTGTGCGTGCTGAACCTGGACTCTCCATGCCGCTGCTTGATGAAGACGAGTTGCTGAAATAAGAAGAGCCCGAGGACGGCCTCTTATCAGGAAAGGCCGTGTTGGAGATGGAAACACCCCATCCACCGCTCTGCTATAAAAGGCGGTGTAATGGCGCCGTCGTTCTCTTTCGTTCGCTAGACGCCGGCCTGTACGGAGCTCCCTGATAGTTTTTGTTAGAGCATTCGTTGCGTTAGATTATTTCTAATTACTCTGTTTTAGTTTTAGTTAATTATTAAACTTATAATTGGTTAGAATTGTCGTTGGTTTCTTTTTAAAAAAATAATTTATTACTAAATTGCTAAAAATATATATATATGTGTGTGTATGTGTGTGTGTGTGTGTGTGTGTGTGTGTGTGTGAGTGAGTGAGTGTCTTTTCTCAAAACTAACTATACTGACATTATACATTTTACAGAATATACTTTGGACGGTGAGAGTCAGCAAACACTAATTCATAACGAAGATTTACATCTATCGAGTTTACTTGATGAGGTATTTTTTATTACATTATCTGAAAATAAAGAAATATATATTTGTATTATATATACTGTGTTATTGTTGATTATAACATCTTAAAATCGATTTTTTCTATTTTTTAATGTTGTAAATTTAAACATTCACTTTGACGGTATCAAATAAAAATTAATTTTAGAAATAATAATAATATCTGTATTATATTTAAATATTTGTATATATTACAGTATGTGTTTTACTTATTTTATCAATGTATATAAAAACAACCACTTCTTTTATTTCAGGACAAAGAAAACTATTTAGTTTTCAAAGCTTACTTCAAAGAAGGTTTCACAAAAAAGGGCCAAACTTTTCATATCTACGATGATGGTATGAGAAATGCTACTATCGCGTTATTCAGAGTTCTGTTAGAACTCAGACATAATGATAAGGGGAAGTTTGACAAACTATCACGATGGGCTGAAGATTATGTCAATGATGATATGTTAGACTATGCAAAACGTTTAGTTGCACTATTCAGTGCAGAAAATATTGATGAAAAATTCATGCCACCTTTTCTTGTGAAGCCCCATTATTTTGTCAATGGTGAAACTATACTTAAAGCACTTTATGTTAAAAGAAATATACAGAAAATTGGCGATGATGTTATGGAATTATACCAAATATACAGATTGGATAACAATGTCATAGCTATTAATACAAACTATTCGCAATGGAATGGCCCTTTAAATGCATGTGACAGAGAAATTAAATATTTTACAGAAGATGTAGGACTCAATAGTTATTATTATGGATTACATCTTATGCATCCGTTCTGGATGAGCGATGAAGAATTAAGTGAAGTAAACCCCCGTCATGCAGAGCATTATTATTTCGCTCACCAGCAATTATATGCCCGTTATCTCTTAGAAAAGGAACATCTGGATTCAAAATTTAAATACTTAGACAAAACGTGTGAGCTTGCATATAATCCTTACCTTTATTATGAAAATGGGCTGCCTTTTCCAACAAGATCTTCACTGATTGGAAAAGACATCAGAAGAGATCTTGCTTATTTAAAATCTATAGACACTGCTATAAAGGAATGCATTCGCAGAGGTATAGTTGTTATGGTAAGTTATGTACAATTTAGTAGGACTTAAAATTTCACGGCAAGGAGGTTTTGTAGCGCTGCGTAATAGCTCTTTCCGAGGCGCTTTTAGAACTAACTGAGCTTTTGATTCCCAATGGGAGCAAATACTTATGATGTCATCATAAACGTTGGTAACCTAGTCAAAATCCTTACTAATATTATAAATCGGAAAGTGAGTTTGTTTGTTTGTTCCGCTTTCACGCCGTAACTACTAAACCGATTGCTTTGAAATTTTGCAGACGTAAAGATAAAAGTCCGGATTAAATAATAGGGTACTTATTCTGGAAAAAATTGATATTCCCGAGGAAATACAAAAATATTGTTTGCTTGATGGATGGATTGTAGATGGCGCTGTGTGTCGTTTAAAACAACGTAAAATATTGCAAACGAATATAAACATGTAAATTTAGAAGCTAAATGATACGATAATAAATCCCCGAAAATGAGGAATTCCCGAGGGATGACGTACAATTTGTTTTATCGTCTAAACTGTTTTTTTTACTTCTACTTATATGTTGCAAACGAATATGAACATGTACATTTTGAAGCTAAATGATACGAAAATTAATCCTCGAAAATGAGGAATTCTCGAGGGATGACGTACAATTTGTTTTATCGCCTAAATTGTTTTTTTTACATTTACTTATCCTGAAATCACTAAAGTCAACGAATTACTAATTGGTATAAGTATTAGTTACGTTATTTAGTTCTTGAGGTATGCGATAGATGGCGCTGGGTGTTTTTTAAAACATGGTAACGATGTGTTTTTTAAAATACATAAGAAGTGGAATGATAGTTTGGAAAAACATTGTTTTTCGCATGGTCAGCTCTGTGTAGCGCGTTCCCGGGTTTCCAGTGCCCAAAATCTGCATGTTTTTGCTCCACAAAGGAAAACATATATATAGTGTACCATTCAGTTTTGGTTTAACAACTAATTGTTTCCAGCGTTACATCGCGCTTCTTAGATTTTCCGTGGGAATGAGAAGTTTTCTTATAGTTGTGCTTTATACCGCAATATAACCGAATTCCACGCGGGCGAAGCCGCGGGCGGAAAGCTAGTAGTTTATATATCTTTT
The DNA here is from genome assembly GCA_927399485.1 of Calamotropha paludella. Taxonomy (NCBI): domain Eukaryota; kingdom Metazoa; phylum Arthropoda; class Insecta; order Lepidoptera; family Crambidae; genus Calamotropha; species Calamotropha paludella. Next base: position 11,181,893 of record OV656819.1, read on the forward strand.
TAAAAATGGTTTATGCCTATTGTTAGTATATTTTATCAAAGAAACTTTCATGATTTGGAACTCAAATAATCTTATTTTTTGCTTTACACAATGACCATCCTTTAGAGTTTGCCTATAAATACATAATCGTACTATAATCGGGAAGTCTACTATAAAAATAATTTGTGCAATTTTATTCCTCTTTTTCTCTTTTATATGATCAGGAAAATGGAACATATATTAAAATTACTGAAGAAAATTACATAGACTTGTTGGCCAAACTCATCCGCGCAAACTTAGATGGAATAAAGGCGACAAAAGTCATAAGATTATTATTTGGCTATGGAAATAATGGATATCCCGCAAACGAGTAAGTATATCAGTTGTAATTAAACCTCATTAAACCATTATAAAGAAGAAGCACATAGCCTGAGTGATAGCAAATCCTGTGAGCATATTCATTGAATTGCAGCACTGGTACTTTCCTAGCATTAAACAGTAAAAATTCTTTCATCGTTATATTTTTTCTTACCTAAGCATTTGACTCTTAGATTTTTATATCCAAAGCAATTTTTACTTGAAAAATTTAACTTGTCTCAAGTGTTAAGTGGGGTATGACCCTACATTCCCTCGCTATCCGGGCGAGTACCCTTACGACGGAGCCACAGAAACCATGACTTCAGCTCAAAAAATACTCGGAACAATTTGACTGGTATGCCAAGATCCAACGTCAAGGGAATATGGGTTGCAGTCCCACCTGAAAAATAATATAACTTGATTTTATCTAGCAATATTTTCTAATGATATCAATGTCTAACAGTAACACGCTTAAAGAACAAAATAATATAATAACTAGGCAATAATATACTGCTTTTCTATATATTTGGATATTTGTAAAAGTATCGATATATCGATTTTAGGATATTTCCAACACACGATGTTGTAGGTAGAAGTAATACTTAGAACCTTAAGAAATGGAGCTGGTGTTAGTTTAAAAATACTTGGCAAAATTCTTCAAGTCCCAGCTAATACTTAAGACCAATGGAATTATTTCTGGTAATAATATCTAAATATTTTTTACTGTCAAACAGGACAATTTACACTTTTTCTTTTGTAATTTTAATCGGTTTAATAGGTTTTTAGAGCTCTAAACGGGAGAAAGGTGTTAAAATTGAAAACTTTACCCAACAAATTTTATGAAACATAAAAGATTTTAATAAAAACATCCCATGTATTGATGGTGATGTACTTATGTACCTAGGTATGCATCCGCCGTGACAGCGAAAGAAGATTCTATTACTACCTAATAGAATATTTCAGAATTATAAATGATCTCCAATTGATTCATGAAACAATAATTTGTACTTAAACTAGTTATATATTAAACTTAAATTAAAAGAGTTTAGATTAGCAGCGTTTGAATTTTAATATTCGATTTCGGTAATTGTCATCGCTTTCTATGTTATTTTAGTTCGAGTGGTATGAACACGAATTTTGAATTTTACTGTAAAACATTTTAGTACTTTTCCGATTGGCGTAATTCGTGCTTCTATTTATTAGCTTTAGTGTGTAATGTTTAATATAAAATATCGTGTTGAAAATAGGTCCTGTTAGAGTTCAAGTCCACGTGCTTCTTATTAACTGGAAAAAGACGATGTTATCCCTAGACTACTGAGGCTGGTGCCTATGGTGTCATATTTAATGTTGATTAAACAAAAATATTATAGCGCTCGAATTTTGGTCAAATTAAATAAAACACTTGAAATTGCTGCTAGTTTTTATATATACGAGTATATATTATATTCTAAATTCAGCTGCAAAGTTAGCTCAAATCAATATAATACTGATACATCAAAATTATGTTGACCAACTTTTTGTGAATAAACACAAAAACTCAATTATATCAAAATAGTTTAGTTTAGAGATATGGAGTTGCTATATATCTAAACTAAACCATATAAAAATTATTATAGTTATTAATTTCTTTAAGCAAATAGAGCAACGTGATGGCCATACTATAACATGTATGGTTATACGTTTATGTATTATTTATTACATGTTATGTTTCACCGTAGCATTGCCCTATTTGTTATTTTTTTATATTCGAAGGACATAAAATTAAGAAATTCCAATATCCAACAATACTAATGATCAAAAACATCTACAATTTAGTTTTTTTTTATTTTACAGGTACAACCCTTCACCGTCGGTATTAAACCACCCCCAAACAACATTAAGAGAACCTGTATATTGGTTCTTAATAAGAACGAGTCTTGATTACTTTTCTAAATATGTGAACCAAACAGAACCTTTAAATATTTCTCTATACGAGTCAAACGATTTTATGATATCAGAAGCTAATGTTTCTAAAATATTCACAAAATTTGATTACTTTCTTATTAATTTGTATAAATCTTTAGAAGGCGATAAACGTAGATTACCTAATACCTTGCCGCCCTTTATTTTCGCGAGACAAAGAAGACTTAATCACGACGAATTTAAGCTAAATTTCACTATAACTGCTAAAATAAAAAAAAATGTTGTAATAAGGCTATTTTTAGGCCCTCAGTGCAATGTTAATTACTGCAATGAGATATATTTCAAATTCTTCCAACTCGATTGCTTTCGTTACATATTAAATAAGGGAAATAATACTGTAATTTGGACTTCCAAAGCATCTAGATATTCTGATCTTGTTACAAACTCTTTGACTGATTACAATAGTGACCAAAATTATGATATATATAAATTTCCTAAAAACTTATTAATACCAAAAGGGCTCAAAGATGGTTTAAACTTAACTCTATTTATTATGATCCTTCATGAAGAAGAAAGGGAGGTTTCTTCAGACTCCAGATTATACAGTAAAATTACCCGAGAAATTGACGACAAACCATTAGGTTTTCCAATGCATAGAAGAGTTGCTCTCTTTAATTCATCTGCCCCGAATTACAGATTTTTCAATATTTTAATATTTCATAATAGAACCTTTCCAGAAGAAACGGGTTATTTCTCCACTTATTTATATTAAATAAAAAATATTTTGTTAGCTTCTTTTTTTACTGGAGGAGTCGTTTTTGAAACAATGTTATTTTTATTTAATACTCCTTTTTCCTAATTTCCTATTAATATTCCTACAGTTAAATAAATTATTATTACTCGTTCACAGTTGAAAGACACTACAGGTCCCCACCAATCATTGTTATATGCAATGAATTTCTAATTTTCTCATCTTAAAATAAATCGCTATTCTCTATAATCTAAATGTATCTATTTTCCCATTTTAGTTATATTCTTTTTAGAATAAATATACTTATGGACTTATAGCAAAGCTTACTGTTTTAGGTATTCCGATATGAAATTTGATAAAGAAACCAATAAGTATATTTTAAATTTCGTTTATTATTCGTTCAGGTTTCTGTAATGCTTAACAAAAAAACTTAGTGCTTAGGACTTTCGTTGCTGTGCCCGACAACACCAAAGGAAGTAGGGTACTCGCTGCCCTTGTGATACACTTCAACATCCTGTACATACATGTTGGGCTGGAAGAAGTAATCAGTTACTGGTCGGTCGAGTGGGTATCCGAAAGGTTTCTCATCTAAGATAAATGTTTGTTCGTCTTGCAATTCCTTAGGCAAGCCTTCACTCTTGTAGACGACTACGAAGATTTGAACAGGGAATCCAGATTTAGTACCTCTAGGCAGCATGAGCCTCTTGGGCAAGTTGTCATAGTTGTATATCATGTCATATGGCAGTTTGCCCTCACCCAAAAGCTTATAGATTTCAGAAGTCGACAGTGAATCCTCCTTGTAGAAGAAGAAATCATCTGAGCTGCGTTCGAACACATTTTCGCCCTTGGTAAGCTTTTGCGAAAACCAGTCCAGTTCCACGAAGTTCATCCAGTTGTCACTAAATTTAATTTCTGTGCCAAAACTATCATATTTTGGACCAATAAAAACCTTAAAAGTAGCTTGATCTTCTACTTCAGATTTAACTGTTATCTTCAATTTGAATGAATCATGATTCAGACTAGGCTGGATAACGGCATACTGTTGCTCAATACCCGAAACCAATTCTTGATTTGTATAGTAGATACTATTCGATACATTGAATGAGTGGAAATCAAAGAAGGTTTGTAATTTACTCACTTCCACTTTGTTAACCTTGACACCAGTATAATGAATATCTTCTTGTGTGTAAGGTGGTATGTACTGTTTATACTGAGCCATGAAGTACCAAATCTTTTTGTACATTTGGTAGAAAGCGGGGTCTCGAAGGGAGGTTTGATAAAAGTCCAAGGCGGAGGGGAAGACATCATTGCTAAAATGCAAAAAAAAAATTCACTCTAATGAAAAAAATTATCTACATTATCAGAACGGTAAGTAAAAAAATAAGTTTTTAATAAAAAAATTAAGATGCATGCATAGCCTGATATGTCAGGAGTTGTTAGAAGTGTCTAACAACTTAACATAACAAAAGCAGTCGCAACAGCGGTTGCGAATCTTGCCTGATGTGCAATTTGAAGATTGTAGTGCTAATTATGTTGACTTACTTATAGCTTGGTGGTGCACCTCCAAGAACGCGACGAGCTGCAATTTCGTAAGACTTGTGGTAGCTACGGCGCGGAGAAAGCTTGTCGTAAAGGTCAGGGTTAGCTTGCCAGAAGTTACCCACGAAGTTGATTGATTTTGGACTGGAGAAGTCAACTTGTTTGTTGAACTGTAAATACATACGGACGACATTATTAATTTATAATTAAATGTTGAAAGTATAACAACTTTTCACTAGACTACTTACAGCAGTAAACTGGCCTTGTTCAACGAATGTCAGGAACATGTCTTCATAGTTGCGAATGTAGTGCAAATCATCGACATTATAGTCGTTTTGCATCACGTAGTTATCAGTTCTCTGGACGTACGGTGTGTGCTTCGTAGTCAATAAAGGACGGAAGCCTTGTTGGAAAGGCTTGTACCACGAGAATGTTGGGATCTCCCCCATACCGTTTGAAAGTCTCTCCAGGTAATAACGGGCCAAAAGCTGTTGGTAGAAGTGGTAGTAAATTTCACCACGACGGTTCTTGAAGGTACCATGACCGACATTATCGCCCACCTGCCAGAATGGCATCATAACATGGAAATAATAGTAGAAAGTATTCCAGCCTATATCTTCAGTGAGGTAAGCCATTTTATATTCATCACCGTAAGTGTAGTAGTCAGAATAGTTTTGGTAATAGAAGTGGAAATCACCTTCCTTAACGATACCATATTCAGGATACTCTTCGAAAGGTTCTCCACGCATCCTACCGTAGTAGATTTTGTTAAAAACGTCGAGATTGACATAAAACTCAGGTGCGATTTCGTAGAAAGGAGGAAGAACCAAGCCATTTGTATCAGCACGCTGAATTACAGCTATGTAGAAAGTGTAAGCAAACATTCCCTCGTTATAATGAACACGCGCCCAGGCAGCTGTCTTATAGAAAGTTTCAAAGTCGTTAGCGTAGTAGAACAGATCAAACATAGCCATGGCTTGTTCTCTGTGTACTTCATTAAAGATGGTAAATACTTGGTATTTAGGAAGGAAATGCTTCTGTTCTATAGCCAAAAATTTATCGACGACTTCGGGTTTCTAAAATAAAAAATAAAATTATTAATTAGGCCTAAATTAGACAACACTCCGTTTGTACTCCAAGCTCAAATTCAAAAGATTTTGAAACTATTATTTAGTGACAGCTTTATATATTTTTGGTAATTTTAATTACTTACCGCATATTTGCCAACGTTGGCTTTGATATCATAATTTTGCCCGATAGAGTAGTATTTAGCAGAAACGACAGTCTGATAGATGTTTTGTAAGAGTTCTAGAACTTTATACTGCTTCTCTACAGTAGTCACATCCACTGAAACAAAAAAAAGTGCATCAAAACTATTGTTACAAGTTAACACATTATGTACATTTGTCGTATAAAATCATTTTCTTAAATTTAGTGTTAGAAAATATAGAGCTATATTAAATAATTGCATTCCAACGTTGTATATATAGAACAAATCAAAATGTATGGCATTCTTCATGAACTATTTTTTTAATAACATGAACACAATGAAAGGAAATGAAAAAAAAATATATTTTTTTAACTAAAAAACAAGTGAGAATCATTTAAAAAGTTAATTTATTGGAATATAATCTAATGCACAATCAGCTAGTATACCAGCAAAAAATTTATGAGAACTAACCATTTTCAGTCTTTAAGTTGGTGTATTTATGGAAAGTAGGCACCGTCCCGGCCAAAGCCAGGGACATCAAAGTCGCTACCACCAGGACAGTCCTCATCGCGTCAGAGGTTGAAGACAACTGTGCTGAAGACAGCTCTTCAAACACCATTTATACCAAATCCCTTATCAGACGCCGATATGGTACAAACATAACAACAAGGTATTCATAAAAAATAATGATAAATCATGTGGACTGTAAGATTTTTCACACATCCGGTTGCTATCTAAGTACACTGAACAGCGAGTTCCTCATCTCGCTGTAGATACTTGGGGTCAATTCCAAAGATCTTATTTTTACACTAATTCCCTCCTAAAATTGAAAAGGGTAATTACGAATAAGGTGTGCCTTTAATCAAATACGTATGATGTATTGAGCACTGATCTGATTTCGATGTTGTATCTTGTATAAAATTCAGGCGTTTTCGTAAACAATCGATCTAGAGTTAAAAAACTTTCCTAGGTACTCAATAGTTAACCCGGTATATTCCATTTTGTAAAATTCTAACTAACACTGTCAAAACGAGCGTCGAAATAGTCAGATGGTTTTATAAAATATGCGTTCTTTGCTATTTTTCTTTTAACAAATTTTCAGTCTTCACATGGCTGTAGTGTGTTAAAACGGAAGTATCCGACATAATTAAACATGTCCAACCCAGGTTTAGCCTAGTATTTGCATATACATTTACTTTGCTCTTATTAAATACAGTTTCACATGTTACCACTTTGCTTCAAATCTAACATACCAGACGTTTGCTCAAAATTAGGTAATTTGTAATGCTTTAATAAGAAAGCTACTTTTAATTGTTATAATTTTCATTATTTATGCATTTAACTACTGAATTTATATATGTAAAGTAAATATACTGAAAAAAAATATAACTTGATTCATGAGAAGATATGATATGAACTTTTAGCCTCTCACTGTCCGGGTGATTGCCCATTCAATTAAACTACCAAGACTTGACGGACTCGTTGAATTCTTTCTAGTCTTTCTTAAGCTAAATCGTTTTCATGTTTCAAGTAACCTGGTAGCAATCCATGGATTTACTTTCGGATACCGGGTCCATCGTGTGGTTGAAAGAGAAACTCTGAGCCCGAACATTTCCCGAGACTTGAAACGGGTGTAGGTTACTATAATAATGTGTTACTTTGAACAAGTATCGAACAATCGATAAAAAAGAAACTGCAATGAAATCATTAAAATTTTATTTATAAAAAGTTTTACTGCTACTCGTAGTTTTTATATCTAAAAGAATTATACTTGAAAAAATAAGTTCGCCTCAGGTATCAAACGGAATTCAAACTCTTATTATCCCGTGACAGTACCTAAATACTGACATATGCGTTAATGTCATTTAACATTCCTCAGTTTTGTGCACCCAAACTTTACGGCCATTAATAGAATTGATGTCAATTTATTAATGTTTTCTTTGATGTCATCAACTACCTATACAAAAAGATATTAATGGATAGCTGATTAGGTTAATTTGATATTAAAATTACACCACCATTGGCTTACTTCTCCAGAATTCATTTACTTTTATATGAGACAATTTGTATTTTTTTTCAACGAGTGCTATGCGTTAAGCCATCTATCGCGGAAATTAAGCATTTACCAGTCCACACTGGGCTTTCGTAGTGTGCTATGACCTTTTGTCCTTACGGTGTTTTCTCAACTATGTGAACTTTAATTGACTAATGATAGTGACGTGTTGATTAGACTGTCCCTATTTAGTTGTTTTCAATACAGGAATATTTTAAAACGTGTTTTTTGATAACGACACTAACATACTTTCCATACCTATAAACTTACCCATATCTATCTTGGTCAATTAAGGCGATAAAAATAAATATTCACAAGAAACATTACACAACATGTAACGTGAACTTTAAGGTCAGTGTTGTAATCGTAGTTACATGAAAACATATTTTTGACAGAAGAAAATAACTTGAAGTTAATACTACCGTGTATTAAGGAATGCATAAAGGATATACAAGTGAAAGCCTACTAGTTAGAACTGGTTCCAATAGCAGAGGATTTATAGTCCAAATATATTGCTTTAAAATCAAAAATATAAAAGAGCTCCATGAGAAAAAATCCTGCACCTTTGTGATAGTGTCGATTTTGCGATTTTGTCCTGATCTTCAGGGACACCTAAACTTTTAGAGGGAAAAAATTGATTTAATGGCAAATTAAAAAAGACCAAACACCAGTAAATACTATTTTTGTTTTTAACATCAAAAATAATATTTCACCTTTATGGATATTCTTGTGTCATATAACTCGTTCGGCTGCAAAAGTATCTGCTGTCTTCTGCAAAACGTTGTATTTTTACAAAATATTTTTTCTTCCTGAGTTTATATTTTTTAATTTCCATGGTAGCTTCCACAGTAGCTAACTTTTGTTACAATTAATATAAAGTTGAGCTGCAAAAAAAAAGAAAGGGCTGGAAGTAGGTTTGTGTTTCAAAAACTCAAAAAGTAGTTGATCAATTGATTTGAAATTTTTTACACAAGTTCTAGTTTGATCAATATATTTTTATAAAATAAATATTTCTTTAATTAAACAAAAATAGTGTAATTATGCTTGTAAAACTTAAATTCTTGCCAAACTGAGTCACACTGTAACACGGCCGAGATTAAGTGCTTGAATTTTAATAAAACCGATAAATGTCAGCTTCTTTAACAAAAGTCCTTATGAAGAAAATAAATTTCTAGTTGTGCAACATTTGGTATTTTACTTTTTAGTTAATTCGATATAGACTAACATTCAATATAGACTTACAGCTTTCTAAAATTTGGCCGTATGATTACGGCAGATATGGAAGTTACTTAATAACCGAGAGACTGGTCAATCGCTCTAGGCAACTGCTGCTTTAGTACAGTGCTAGACCACACACTGCACAACAGACGATCGCTAAACTAGAGTAGATGCAATTGGAATGTTACTTCCCGAATCTTGCTTCAACAAATTACCATTTTCCGTAATTTGGATGTTCTTACAAGGACAAAATTTCAACTAAGATTTGGCATTTCAACCGCCTTTTGACAGTTTATTGATTCTCGCCCCAATGGTTTTTTAGTAAAGGGATCAATAAACTACTTATGCGATGGCAAAAGTGCATAGATAACAATGTTACATACTTTGCTTAATTAAATATATTTTATAAAAAAAATCTGATTTATATTCCTCCCATAAAAAACACCACTTTCGTATGAAAAGCTCTAAATAAAGAGTCATGATTTAGGTACTCATCATTCTAACATCAGCCTCTTTTGGAACTTCCAGGACCGTCGATGAGAGAGGCAGAATCGCTACTGTTTGCACCAAAATGTCTTTTATATCTCTTGCAACTCAACTAAACTTCGAAACTCTGAAACTCCTCATCAAGTACTGGTGTAAATGAGAACTGAACTGTAAAATCTCGAAACAACCATTTACCTAATACAACGTAATAAATAAGTTGCTAAGTATCCTAAATTTCATAGTAAAGTTTACAGAACAAATTAGACAATTAATAGAAAAATAATACAGTGCTCTCCTATAAAGTAACTATTTCGGAGAAAATCATTTTTCCCGTTGTACTTCATTGTCCCATCCATTGTACCCATCGACTTATCGTCCCTAGATCGGGCAGGATAACGCCGAAAAGCACAGTATGATTATTGCCTCTACACTTTGTTCGAGATGCAAACTTCATGTCCTTGACATTGTATACTTGTTCTGGGTTTTTAGTTGTAACTAAATAAATGATATTATTATTTACCTTTTTTACCCTTATTATATGTATTCTAATGCATGACTCCTCTCACTTGTCGTAGTAGTGTTTTCAATCGTTTTCCTATGATATCTTAGTGGCAGTCAATTCGTTCCGAAATGGTTCTGCTGGTGGCTTTGACGGCCTGACGCCGCAACGCCTGAAAGATTTTTTGACAGAAAGTTGTTGCGTAGAGTGCAGTGCCCTTTTGTAGGCATTGGCAAAGCTTGAGAATTTAATGCTTGGGAAGAGAATTAACTCCACAATTCGAAATATCTTCTACAGTGCAAATTTTACATGGGATACGACCGCTTGCGGTAGGCTCTACTTCACATAGTCTACTTTAAGGTAATTCTTTCGGACCAGTAATTTTTAATCTTATTATTCATGCGATGATATAAAATAAAATTGTTGTTTGGATGATATGCAACAATAGATAAAGAAGTTAATTTTATTCTCACAGATTTTAATATTTTAGCTACGAAAATCAGAATAATAAGCAATTATTCATTATCATAGTTAGGTTTACCAATTTTTGATGATTCCGTTGATAATTTTGTAAATATATATACATTTAACTCATTTCGTACCGCCTATCTAAAATTAACTCTCACAAGGCATTCCTCTTTTTTACTGTTCTGTGGCATTCACCATCATGCACTTTTGTCTCTTTGTTCCCCTATTCACATATACGTTCGTTCTTCGCCATTGTGGAAACATCCAGATTAGATGATGCTGTAAAAAAAGCACAAATATCTGCCCTTTGCGTTTTTCTTCCTGCCGTTATACTTTCTTTCCGTTTAGCTTTGATGATAGAGACACTTCCCCGAAAAATTGATATTGACGTCATAAAAAATGTAAACAATTTTAATTATCTTTTCCAATGGTATTTAGTATCGATCTTTGATGATTGGTTCAGCCGAGGAAAGGTAATAGAGATACATTTCCTCGGCTTTCCTTTGAAGCTAACCGGTTCGGAAAGGGGCAGATGTTTGAATTTCTTTTACCGCATCATCTAATCTGGAAGCTTAGTGGTGATTTAAAAAGTATTAAAAGTTTTAGATTTAAGAATACAATTATCTTCTAGGCATTGAGCCTAGAAGTGGTTGGGTATATTTTATTTACTAGTATATTATAAACCCTAAATAGGGCACAGCAATTGTGGGAGGATGATGTTTATTATGTGATAACAAATTATAATAGACGACACACAATTATCCGTTCTTAACTTTTAAATTCTAAAATGGCATATACACGTGTCTTTAATAAACAAAAATATACCTAAACATCCATAACTATAAAGTTATTAATTTCTTACGATAACTGCAAAGCTAATAAAAATAAGTTGAGTGAGAGACCTTTTATTCAATACCTGCATAACTTTATTAAGATTTAAATAGTTGAAAATATTATGAGGATGTTCTGACATTTTATGTTTTTCGTACTTTTTTCTTACTAAAAATAGTAATAGCATTCTGTGAATCCTAAGTACTGCACTGATGATGCTCCCTTATCATGCTTATTCGTGGTATTTTGGTCCCGTGATTATTTGTAAACTCAATATTATGTTATTTTCTTTGAACTAATATCTCTACTATATAAAAGAAGGACTTTGTGGGTTTGTTACCATATATAGTTACCATCAGCCCAAGAATAACAGTTTTTATAATCAATTAACGTGTACAAGGCAACGCGTGGCCGGGTCAGCTAGTAATAAATAAATATTAGATATATCACATTTACATTTGTTTTTTCCTAAAGTAAGTAGCTATATAAAACACTTATACTATGGAACAATAATGGTATGCCAATAAAAACCCAGACAATGTAAAAAAGTTAGTTCTCTACATTAATGCGACCAAGGAGCGAACCTGGTATCTCAGAGATGGTCACACCATGAAAGCTGGTCTATAAGCCGGTCAAATTAAATAATACCTTTTAACTCTAAGCTAAGCAGTTTGGAGAATCGCCGAGACCTACTAGATCTGTCATTTTTCTTAAAGCTACTGACAAATGAGATAGATTGTCCTCAATTATTAGGCCAAGTGAATTTTAGAATCCCTTTCCATCATCCTCCCCACATTTTCGAAAAACTGTTAGCGCCACTGCCGCGTAAAACGAACTTCGGTCAAAATTCTCCAATCTCGCGGCTTTGTAGAATTTACGACCAGCATAGTTCTCAGCTGGACATTTCATATCCCTACGTGAGAAATCGGAGACTGTTTATTAACCTGCACCAAGACACAATTTAATTTTAAAAGTATAGATAATATATTGTTCTAGATTGCTGAACTAATTAATTAAGTGCATGTGGTGTTTGTCTGTAATAGATTGTACAATTAGATGATAAGTTTGTGTATTTTTAGTAAGTAAGAATAAATTGTAGCAATCGTTGACAAACCGTATAAATAAATTTAAAAAAAAACTCTATAGGTATTGATCCAATTTACTTTTTTGTTCCAAGTTCTGTATGAAATTAAATGCTACGGAAAATTTTACATATAAAAATACACACAATAAAATATTTTTTACACTGTTTTCATGTTAAGTTACTGTGGACACTATAAAGGATATCGGAGGTATGTTTAGAGAGAGGAGAAAAGCAAATTAGACATCAAAATTTGAAGTCGGTACTGAAATATAAGTGTGCAAGTACAGTAAGATATTTCCCATTCATATTAAATCTTATGTCATTTTATATCTTGACAAGAGCAGAGTAGTTATTTTAGCCCTAATTAATTATAGTTTAAGAAACGGACTGAAAGGAGTAGAAACGAACAAAGAGGAGAATGGAAATTGGTCTGAGGTAAACTACATTATTCAAAATTTACTATAATAGTAGAACAATTTAAGATTTAGAGTTTACAGATTCATGATTCATTTTATAATTTCTTAAATTAGCTACTGTATTCACGGTTACGATCAAATCTCTGTTTGAGGGTTTTAAATATGAATATGTCAAAAATAAACAAAACAAATATGAAATTTCGCTTATATATTTGGTCAGGTTTCTATAATGTTTAACAAATTAACTTAGTACTTAGCATGTATGTATTGTTGTACGGTTTCAAAGGAAGTTGGATATTCGCCGCCTCTGTGGTATACGACTACATCTTGTACGTACATGTTAGGCTGCACGAAATATTCAGAAGCTGGTCGGTCAAGCGGATAACCCAATGGTTTCTCATCTAAGAAGAATATGTGTTCATGTTGCATTTGTTTATGAACTCCCTGGCTCTGGTAAACAGCCACAAATATTTGAAGGGGGAATCCAGATTCAGTACCTCTGGGTAACATGAGTCTCCTGGGCAAGTCGTCGTATTTGTACAACATGTCAGTAGGCAGTTTACTCTCATTTAAAACTTCGTAAATTTCTCCAATGGACAAGGAATCTTGCTTGTAGAAGAAGAATTCATCAGAATTGCGTACGATTACATTCTCTCCCTTGGTAAGTTGCTTTGTGAACCAGTCCAGCTCAACAAAATTCATCCAGTTGTCTTCAAAGTTGATTTCATTGTTATAGCTGTCGTATTTCGGTCCAATGAAGACCTTAAAAACAGCTTGTTCCTCTACATCCGATTTGATCGAAATCTTAACAGTGAAAGGTTCATGGTTCAGACGAGGCTGCATGAAAGCGTATTGTTTCTCGGTTCCACCGGTCAATTCTTGGTTCGTGTAGTAGATAGCATTTGATGCGTTGAACCAGTAAAAATCGAAGAAGGTTTCCATCTTGCTTACTTCCACATTGTTAATCTTGACGCCGACATAGTGGAGAGACTCCTGGGTGTATGGTTGCAAGTACTGCTTGTATTGAGCCATATATTTCCAAATCTTATTGTAGATTTGATAGAAAGCAGGATCACGAAGGGAGGTTTGGCAGAAGTCCAAGGCGGTGGGGATGAATTCATAACTGTAATGAAAATACCCTTTTTGAATTTCAAAGTGTAGGTATTAAGTATAGTGTTCCCGAACTTGATAACATAAATTCGAATAGTTGAAAATACCGACAAAAATATATACAAATTAAGCATATCGTGTGCCTAAGGCTAAACATAAGAATTGCATTACTAAAAAGTTTATCACCGTATTATTTTCATCGATAAAATTGTTTCAACATTTGCATATTCTATATATTTAATCATAATAAATATTTCTTACTCTCACACTAATTAGCCTAACTCAACGTGAGCAATGTAAGGCTTGGATAATGGATACTATGGTAGCGGATAGATGTGATGCATGTGAAACATAGTTATATAATATTTATAGAAATATAAATATTATACCCATGGCACAGATGCAAATGCTCGTATTCATCACACAATCATCTGCACCTTCCGGGACTCGAACCCAAGACCATCAATGCGGAAAGCAAGCTCGCTTCCGTTGCACCAAACGGTCGTATATTCATTTCTTTATAATTAAAAATCTCTATGTCAGTCTTACAACAACTTAAAAAGATATAATAATTATGTATGATCAACAAAAAAACATTTACAAAGAACATCGAGTACAGTTAGTTCTTAATAGTTGTGGTTCATATTTTAACTTTAATTCGCAGAGGCGGTCATTAGCGCTCCGTAATACAATGAAAATTTTAACCCGTTAATGGCATTTAAACTTACTCTCCATGTTTGTAGTTAATTGAAGCACCGCCAAGAATGCTACGAGCTGTCATTTCATATGAGTTGTAGTAGTTACGATGCGTCGAAACCTTATCGTAGAGATCAGGGTTAGCTTGCCAGAAGTTGCCCACAAAGTTGATGGATTTTGAGTTGGAGAAATCGACTTGTTTGTTGTACTGTATCGAAAAATTATACATTACCAATCACTCAAAATACATTTCTTTTTAAGTAACATAATGTTTTAAAATTGCAGGTAATATACTTACAGCATTAAACTGCCCTTCCTCAAGGAATGTCAAAAACATGTTTTCGTAGTTACGGATATAATGCAGATCATCAATGTTGTACTTATTTTGAATAACATAATGGTCATTCCTCTGTGCAAATGGCGTGGATTTCGTGGTCAAGAATGGGCGGTATCCGTATTCGAAGGGTTTGTACCATGAGAATGTTGGGATTTCACCCATACCGTTTGAAAGTCGTTCCAAGTAGTAGCGGGCCAGCAGCTGTTGGTAGAAGTGGTAGTAAACTTCACCACGACGTTCCTTGAAGACACCGTGGACGATGTCATCTCCATCCTCCCAGAATGGCATCAAAATATTGAAGTAAGTGTAAAAAGCATTCCAGCCGATATCTTCCGTAAGGTAAGCTAGTTTGTACTCATCGCCATATGTGTAGAAACCAGAATAGTTTTGGTAATAGAAGTGGAAATTTCCTTCTTTTATAATACCATATTCTGGGTATTCTTCGAAAGGCTCTCCTCGCATCTTTCCGTAATAAACCTTGTTGATGGTTTCTAGGTTGACATAAAACTCAGGGGCGACTTCATAGAAGGGAGGCAAAACAATACCCTTAGTGTCAGGACGTTGGACAACAGCAACGTAGAACGTGTAAACAAACATTCCCTCGTTAACATTCACGCGTGCCCAGGCAGCTGTGTTGTAGAAGGTTGCGAAGTCCTTGGCGTAGTAAAATACATCATACAGTGCCTTGACCTGGTGCCTTACGTTTTCGTCAAAAATTGAGAAAACATTGTGTTTCGGCAAGAAGTCTAATTCGTACATCGAAACGAATTTGTTCACTACTTCAGGCTTCTGAAAAAATCAAAAACACATAACTTGAAGAAATATGTACCAAACATAATAATAGAAATAATTGGAAATATTAATTTCCACTTTTGATTTGAATATAATAAATTCTCTTTAAATAAAAATTATCCTTATAGTTATTATTATTTATAAAATAAAAGTGATAAATGATAATCAATAAACCAAACAATAAAAAAATATTTTCAATTTGCTAATAAACTGATTACTCTCAATTATTACTATCAGGTTATAGGGTCATATTTTCAATAAACTTACTGCATAATTATTAATATGAGCCTTGATGTCGTATTCCTTGCCGATTTTGTAATAACTGGCCTGGGTGTTTATTTGGCTAATAGTCTCGATAAGTTCAAGAATTTTGTGCTCACGTTGAACAGTAGCGGCATCAACTGAAACCAGAAAATTATATTAAAAATTTTATTCGTTTATTATTTAGAAAAAGAAAATGAAATTCTAGTGGATTATACATTTTTAATGGTATACAAAAAATATTTAACAGAGGGTTAAATCCTATTAGTTAATATAGAGTTTTTTAGGTAAAGCTTATAAGGAAAAAAATACTACAGACTTGTGGTATTAAATAAGAACTCAAGTTTGACTTTACAAGAGTTCAATCGAGCACAATTCGATTTAAATGAAATTAAATTTAATTAAAAAGTTGAATACCCGCATGAGTATAAGAGCTTATTTTTTTTTAAAAGAATTAACTTTGAATAATTCATCTTTATTTAACTTAATGCTAAACTCACGCTTTACGTTGTAATTAAAGATATTAAAGGTAATTAATAATAAGTAAATATAAATGTTAACGTACCATTTTCAAACTTCATGTTTGTTATATCTTTGTGAAAGGTGGAAGTGGGCCCGGCTAATGCCAGGGCAACCACGGCCGCTAGTACCAGGACAGTCCTCATCGCGTCAAAGCCTGAAGACAACTGTGCTTGACCCACTCTCTCAGTAAATATTTATACCCAAATCCTTATCGGACAATTACCTACGCACCTCTTAATCAAATCCATATGCTATAATAATTAAATAGATAAGTCATGTGGTAGGTAAACTTCCAAGAAACTACCTAATTCATATTAGGTATATATAGATATAGTATATCCGTGATGACAGGAATGATCCTGTCATCGACTCCTGTAAAGGAGTAGGATTAGCTGACCCGGCGGACTTCGTACCGCCACACTTAACTTGTCAACGGAATTAAATCACTACCGAATATGTTTACGAAAAAATTGCTGCAGATCTTAAGGAACTGCTCTTTTCATTGCTGTTATCAACATGGTCTGCAAACGGTTTCGAAATTGGGAGACCCTTCCCAAAAGGAACTGTCGAAAGAAATTTAGACAGGGGGATTGACATCTATATAACAATTATTTTTTACAAATAGAGTCAATCATATTACTAGGTTTCGCATCGCTTTTTTTTGGTATTGCATCCCAAACAGGTGGAATGCTCTAACTTTCATTTCTATTAAAATTAGGATGTTTTCCGATCTAAATGACCTCATGTGACGTTCTCCAGTAAGGGTTAAGGAGTTGTGTGTGTGTTTGGTCAAATCTAATGAAGTATTTGGTATTTGAAGGTAGGCAGCTACCTGATATAGAAGAGATCACTGTCACACTTAATTTTGTAAACGCTTGTTTCCTGGAGGGGTATATCATATTTGACAGGACGTTAGAATTAATTAGTCTTCCTGACCGTTTTAAAGTAATCCCGCTTCACATGATATACCGCTTCACATGATTCTCTTGTAAAAGAGTCGAAACATATATGCAATACGATTACGTCTGTTCGGGTATAAAGTAATCACAGATTTCTACTTACTACGATCCTGGCATACATTTCCCGCGTATATATATAAAACCTCAGGATTTATTTTAAAACATCAGAATAAAAGCTTTGTCGATACGGTTTAAGTTGTTTTATTTAAATACTAGCGACCCGCCCCGGCTTCGTACAGGTAGTAGAGCATATTATGCCTACATGTTTTGTCCGTCATAGGATCGCAAATTGATACGATAAATAAGCGAATTAGTTTTAAATGTAATATAATGTCTACACTACTTAAAGTATTTTAATGTATTGTTTTATGTCAATATAACATTCATATTAATAATAAAATACCTATTTATATACAAAATTGATTACTTCTGAGTAATTACATATTAAAACGAACATTTTTATTTAAAGTTACATGTGATAGGGAAACATACAATTATCCGTATAAAAAGCATAGAGTATTTAAGTCAATTCCAGCAACTTTTAAAGTTTAACTTTGTGTTTAAAAATTAGTTATCTGTAAAGTCGGTTTACGGACGATAATTTTACGTTACCGTCTTAAGAACACATTAATGAAAAATTGCATACTTTTATGAATTGAATTGAATTATTATCACTGAATTATCAATATTTTGTATAATACGAAAAAAGAGTTAATTCACTCCACTTTCTAAACAGTTGACAAAACAGTTCACGTGTAGGTTGTGTGCTGCGCTGTCACGCTGGACGCCAGCATGGGCAGTGCAACGGGAGACTCTACGAAATCAGGGAGGGACCTCTCGCTACCTGGGATGGTAGCAGCCATGTTGGCCAGCGAAGAGTCATGGGAGGCGGCCGTCACCTACTTCCGAGGACATCATCTCACGGCCTTCCGCGCTAAGACTGCTGAAAGGACAAAAAAGGAGGACGCCAATACATCCCTCCTCAGGAGAAGGAGGGCGGGGAGGAGATGTCGCCGTTATGCGTTCCAAATCCTTGTCTGAGGTGCTGAGATACGCCCAGTGGAAGAAGGGTGTTCCTGGCTTAGGTGTCCAGATCTTGTACAGGCCATAAGGCCAGTGAGCTACGAGGATAGGGGTGTCTACTGCCACCTGGACACCCCAGGCCCCAACTGACGCAGTGGAGGGTTGACTGCCCCTCTTCCAGGAAAAGGAGAGTTGAGAGGCGGCCAGAGTTGTTAAGATAGGGTCATTAAGACTAACTCAAGGAAGCAAGTCTACCGTCCGCATTGCACATACCCTGCACGTCTGGGGGAATGCTCGTCATGTAGCCGGGCATCACCCGTAGTGAGTGGGCATCATGGGCTAAACCGTCATGGTCAATGATGGCGAGTGCTACTTAAGACCCCACCGGACCTCGACGGACTGGAGTGGTACATCTTAGGGGTTTTAGTGCAATATGACGACGCCCAGAAGGGAGATCAATCAACAAAAAATAGAACTGGGGCTAACCTAAAGGTTTTACATGGACATTTTGTTAGAAAACATAAGACTAAACAATCATTCATTGATTACCTCCATAGTCAATGACTTTTCCTTAATATTTTCAATAAAATAGAATAATAATTAAACTCCAGACTTTATTTATGAATCTCTTGTCCAAACCAAGTACTTAGTAGTTAAAAATGAAGAGACTCTTTTGCCCACCAGAAAAATACTGTATTTTACTTAATTCTATCCGATGTTGTCATAACATAACAGGGTACACATTTACAGTTACAACTGAAAAATTAACTTAAATTCTAAGTCTTAAAACATTATCCTTTTTTTTATGTTTGATAGAGTTTCTGACTGAACAAAACAGCTGTTAAACAATGAGATCAATCCTATTTATTACTAAGTTTACACCTTTGTACCATAATATTGCTCCGTTAATACTAAAAATACTTACCTACCTAACTATTAAAAGGAATGAATTTAGATTATTCTTTTTATAACTTAACTGATCTGACGAATCTTCCATTACATCACCAATACTCAATATCGTCTTATCAACTCGACTTATGACCTTTTCTTCGGGCGACAACAAACAAAATCTCATTCGTGTTGTCATATAAACCCGATTGCAGGTAGTTCAAGGCAATCTTTCTTATCATTAGCTGAATAAATTTTGTTTTTTAAAATTCATACATCGTTACATGTGCAATCGCCGTGTGGGACTTCACACGCCAAAGTTGATTATCATCAACCCTTCACATTTGAAAATGTGATCAAAGGCCGATGATATGATATTAGTTGAGGTAATCACTATGCGTGGGGGCGTGTGGTGATTACCATACACACAATAGCAGCAGCATTATCCAAATACAAAGCTAACGTAATGTCGTGGTTTACCTCGCCAAACTCTAAATAAATTTATTTGTCGTTGGAAAACTTTTCTCCCAGGAGCCATCTAAACAATAACAGCTCTGGATTTATTAAACATATTGATGAATACAAAAAAACTTATTTAGTTTCATACCCCAACTTAATCTCTTAAAACTCCGTAGTAAAACTTTGACAGACACCGAAACAGGTTTCACATTCAAAGAGTGTTTAAATATCCATCAAAGATAGCGCCAAAAGGATAAGATTATGAATGACATTTGAAAATTCTTCTTTAAACCCGACTAAAATAAAAAACGTTCTTTGGTCTAAAATTTCAATAAGCGTAATGTTTTTAACTGAGCCGTGTAATTTGCTAATCTTGCTGTGATTCAGAACATTGATTGTTCTGAGGCTAGTGATGTATCGTTCCAAGTTGATATCCACTGCATTGGCACCGTCAATGCCAACGTTATTAACTGTTTACATAATACTAATTTTTACAGTTCCTCAGTTGTCAACCCTTCACCAACTGAATTCAATTGTTCACTCAGTGACTATTAATTACGTAATAGAGCCCCGCAGAAAACGAAAAACAAGACAAAAACAGAGAATTTGACAGATAATCCAGAACCCCATGTCATTCTGCGAACAAGGCTTAAGAAAAAGTGGTGTAACATCTGAAACAAAATATGAACTTTAAACGCGTATCGGTATCCGTAAAAAGTGTAAGAATTGAATAAGTTGACGCGAACTAAATACTCTCTTAAAGCACTAAGTAAAACCTTGTTACAAAATGCGTAACATCTACCCAACAATGTGCTTTCTGTGTTTTGCTATTTAATTTCAAGAATTAAATCAATGAATATAATATTGCACATAAGGGCACAAGCCTTCCTCAAAAATGGGAAGTTTGTTATAACAACGGCCGGGTTGAATTACGTAGTTAAAGACTATTATGTACATGTATGTTAGTCTTAGGTACTTGTTTATCAAATAAACATTTATTATTATATTATTGTATTATTTTAATACAACCCACTGTTAAGTGAAATAAAAACAATAACAGGTGTAATAAATATTTTTAATAATAAAACATATATTAACGAGTAAACTTCTTGGAAATTGTCAATGTCAGACTCTGGAAGTGCAGGCAATAGAGTGTTGAGTGTATTGGCAATGTTATATAGAACAACACAAGCATCTACTATTTTCGCAGCTGTTATAGGATCATAGTGAAGTACCCTGTGTGCCAGTAAACATCGCCAATGTGATTTTAACACTCCAATACACCGTGTTTTGATTATACTGTATTTTGACACGACAGTGGAAGCCTGTAGTCTTCAAGGGAACCAGAAGCTTCATCAAGTATAGTTGTCATCATCCAAGGACGCTGAGCACATCTAGAATCACCTGGAATAATAAACATTTGTGTTTAATAAAAAAATATATATAAAACTTTAGCGTATTATTTCCAACTTTTAAATAGACATGAGAGTATCAAGCTTAACATACAAATCTATAAATATATACTAAGAAGTACCTTCACAAAAATAACAAAATTTGCTGTTCCAATATCCTTTTTTAAGGAACATTAAAAACTATCTGAACTAGTTGAAAATTGTTTCATAAGATACTTTTCGCCCAAAGCATCCATGCAGTTCCCAACTGTATGTGAGCATACTCAATAGTTACTTAATATTCTTAGTTCATTGCGGACAGCTGTGCTACGACTTCTTGATTTTCAGCTTGGCTGACTTATTCTAATATCTGTTGGAATCCAGCCTTAGTCAAACGAAAGTTAGGGAATATGCATTCCTAACTTTCGTTTGACTAAAGCTGAATTCCATCGATCAGCTGCAGTGGGTCACTACTATCGCAAAGACAACGTCTTTCGATCCTCAGATCGTTAATCTTACTCTGCTTCTCAGCTAATGTCAACTAAAATACTCCTGCCGAAAAAAATCAATAAATTAAAATAAAATAATTTACAATTTACAACAATTTTTTTCAATCACTGAACAAAGAATCACGTAACTACTTCTTATAAACTCGCAAGTGATTATATACTCTTTGTACTCTCATTTCAATTGGATCGATGAGAGGTCCCCATTTCTTTCCTTTTCTTATAAACCATCCAAAATCAACAAATATCCTTTAAATTACAACCAAAGACATTTGGCATACATTTTGATTAACAGTGACTATCACTTTTAATTCATAAAACACTGCTCTCGAGTAGTATCTATTGATAGCCACTCGAGAGCGTCAGTGGCCAACGATTTTGATATCCACTTAAACCACGTAAAGTCAGTGACTATCAAAAATAGCCACCAGCGCAGATTTACATTTAGTTAACAACCGAAGAAATTTAATAACAAAACTATGTTTTGACAGTTCACAGTGTAACTTATTCTTAGTCATTATCACTTTGACTATCAAATGAGATACGTAATCGCCCTGCTGATAGTTGATTTGAAAAATAAAAACAGAACAATTATAAAAGGCTCATAAGAACAAAGCTTTTTATTGAAAATGTAATAGCCCGTGTCATGAGACACTGCTCTTAAAAATTATTACTCAAATAAAATAATCTTACAATAAAATTATTATACCCATATGTTTTGTGTATATGAAAGTATAGGTTTTAGGTTGCAACTATTCTTTGCAAACATAATAGTCTTTGTCATATACATATACATCTTTATTAATTATCTTTATATATATATAATTCTACTGTACGTGTGTATGTCACTGAATTCCTTCTAAACGGCTGGACCGATTTGAATGAATTTTTGGTATGCATTTGGGTGGCGCCCTGGATGGTTTAGATTCACAAATCAGCCCGGCAGATGGCGCTGTAGTCGGTATCTAGGTTATTTATACTTAGTTTACCCTAATAGATATAGAAATAGACAGACAACGTCTGTCGGGTCCGCTAGTATTATATAAATGTATTAATCTACTATTATAATGCTTGGCTGAAAAACCAGTTTTATTCTTAGGAACACCATCTATCTATTGTCAGCATATTATCTTTACTCCTTTATTTTGTAGTGTCAGGGTCATAAAGTAGAGATTTGTATTTTTTAAGATAACATATGCTATCGTATCTTTTTAAAAACATAACTTGGATTAGACAACGTTGAGCTCGTCCCACATCAATTAAACGGGTCTTAGCTGCACTACCCCATACAAATATGCAATATATTAAAACAGACTGAGCTAACGATTAGATTTTAATTAGATCATTCTTCGACCTACAAAGGCCAGCATAAAATATAGTACCATGGGAGTTGAAATTATCTGGGCCAAGTCAAAGATCTATGTTTCTAGGTATTTTCCAATTCTAAACCTGTCAGACATATTACTTCTAAGTTACTTTTGAAAATTTTTATTTAACATATAAATGTGAAACTCAATAATAAACATATATTTTCAAAACTATGAACCTCATTTGTGATCTGAACTACACGTCTTATGGTTTTAAAGATCCATATCAGCATCCTAAGTCTTAAGCTAACATGTTTCAAATGCTGGAACCAAGACAGTAGTTGATCCAAATAGACACCCAAATATTTTGTATGCTCAACGTTCTGAATAACAGGACAGCAACAACTACACTTACCGTAGATTTGCCTTAATGTGTTTTTGTACTAAACTCATTACTAGATTGACTGTTGATATGAAGACTGAAAAAAATATTTCTTAGCAGTATTTAACGTAAGAAAGTTATTGCGTAACAATTTGCTTATCTTTTCCAAGCCATACTCAGCTGTATTTATAACACTATCCCAAGCACAGCACTGAAAACGACGGCTGTGTCATCTGCATACAAATAAATTTTTGCATGGTTGATCTCTATACCACAAAATTCATTAATAGAAATAAGGAATAGTGTAGGCCCAAGGACGCTTCCTTGAGGTACGCCGTATCTCAATTCCGCATCAGCACTAATGTAAGTCTCCAACTTTACCCTCTATCGCCTAGTAGATAAATAGAATTTGAACAATTCAAGTGGAATTACCTTCAAACCGGTTGCTTCCAGTTTTGTTACAAGGATGGGTACAGAGACAGTGTAAGTTCAAAAACACGACTTTTTTGTGATTATCAAGCTGGTGAACCACTAACGAGGTCAGTGCAGAAACTGCATTCTCAGTCGATCTACCACGTCTAAAACCGTACTGAGATTGTGATAGGATGTTATATTTATTTAGATAGTGAAGCAGCCTTGCAATTAATATTTTTTTCGTTATTTTCGAAATTGTGGATAAGACAGAAATAGGTCTGTAATTATTAACACTGTCTCTACCCCCAGCCTTTTATACTGAAGTGATAATAATCGTATGTTTAAGGACTGATGGAAAGATAACTTTACTAAAATAGAGATTTGCAAAGTAAATTATAATCGGTACAATTTGTGTCTTCACATATTTAGGAAAGTGGTAGGAATACCGTCCCAGCCCGGAGCGCTATCACCCATCTTAATTAAATATAAAATAAAAGCACGTCACTACAGTATTTAATTATATACATAGATGACTGAATAGCATTAAGTCAGAAATAATTTTCTTCATTTTTATAATAAAACTGGCTGACCCGGCCACGCGTTGCTATGTAATAAATTAAAATGAAACCTATCCTAAACATGTCCTAAGTCTGAACAAAACCAGCAAAATGAAATAAAAAACATTAAATCGGTTGAGTAGTTTCGGAGTTAAATATAAACATACAACATATTATGATATTTTATATATATAAATATATATATAAAATATCTCTGTCACAATGTTTGACCGCGATGAACTCCGAAACTACTCAACCGATTTAATGTTTTTAATGTTTTTATATAAAATATCTCTGTCACAATATTAATACTGTATATATATATAGATGATAATAATTACTGTTATCTGACAAAAGGTCAGTCGCTTTGATTAATGAAATCTGGAAAACGGTTGACCCTAAAGGCCATCCCTGTAACTTCTCGCTTATTCTATGCTTTTGCACTCAAAATTCCACTCAATACAATGTTTCTGAGCTCTTCGAGCTAAAAACATAATTTATGTGTTATTTTGAGCTCTCTGAGCTCAAGAAGTAGCTATTCTTTGATTTTGAGCTCGGAGAGCTCAAAAGGCCAATAAAAGTTTGATGAAACACGATTTTTAAAATTTTCAAACTGCCCTAACTTTTGAATGAATCAACCGATGAAAAATTTCGGAGTTATTACAAAAAAACACTTTTTTCGATTTTTTTCGTCAACGATATCTAATCAACCGATTTTGACACACTTGGGCGCGATCGACGTGGTTTTTTAAGGTTAAGAGCTAATTAGTTTTTGGAATTGGTCGGTAAAGCCGTTCAAAAGTTATTTAAAAAAAACACATTTAATTAAGTTTCTTTTCGATTTTTTTTTAGTTTTTTTTACTTTTTTCGAAATCTACCGGTCCGAATCTCTATTTTCAGGAAATCTAATTTTGATGAATCTCTTTGCAACACAAACATGGTTTGGTTCGATTCGGTCAAACCGTTCAAATCTAATAAGAGGTTTACATACACACACACACACATCTTTTTAATTTTTTAAAAACATAACTTGGATTAGACAACGTTGAGCTCGTCCCACATCAATTAAACGGGTCTTAGCTGCACTACCCCATACAAATATGCAGTATATTAAAACAGACTGAGCTAACGATTAGATTTTAATTAGATCATTCTTCGACCTACAAAGGCCAGCATAAAATATAGTACCATGGAAGTTGAAATTATCTGGGCCAAGTCAAAGATCGATGTTTTAGGTATTTTTCAATTCTAAACCTGTTACTTCTGAGTTACTTTTGAAAATTTTTATTTAAGATATAAATGTGAAACTCAATAATAAACACATTTCTATATTTTCTAAACTATGAAATATATATTTTATTGTTCTATATTTCATTAAATTCATATTAACATTTTTAAATGTTTTTTTTTTAGATCATATTAAATGATCAACTGATGCAAATGATGCATGTATCTGTCACGCCAGGAAAATGGTCAATGAACTAGAAAAATCATGTAAAAGGATTGGGAGTGCGAAGTTCAATTTGACAATATAAGTAATAAAGATTTAATATCAATCTACAATGTCACCCTGGTGTCAAATTAAATTATTCCGATGATAAAAAAAGCAATGAAAATATACATTTATCTCATTGAAATTATGAACGTAGGGATTAAATATATCAAACATAAAATAAAAGCCTGAATAAATCCGGTAAAGGTGGTTTTATTTAAATGTGTATAATTTCATATTTTTTTGCCTTCAATAAAATTTTCGAATTACTCAGTTCTATTGCAGCACAATAAAGCACATTTTAATATAAATAAAAATGCTATCTGCATGTCCTCCAGTATTTCTTGTTAATAAATAATATACTTCCGATCTCTATTAGCAGAGATCTCGAGTTTCTTCGATAACTCTCGAAGTAAGCGCTGTTAAAAAGCCGACCAAACTCTCAATATCATAAGTTTATTCTTTTATTTCTTTAAGAGTCGAACTGAGCCCCACTAGCTCGTGTTTTGTGGAGATGTAAAATACGTCATTAGTTTTCTCATTTCTTCCTTAAAATCATTAAATTGCTCACTCAATAATACATCCTTTTGATTATTTTGATTATCATTCACTTGCCTTTGTGTGCGTTGTGTTATGTGTTATAATAAGCATTAGTTTAGTAGCATCTTTCCTTATACTAAAAATGTGGTGAGTAATACATAATTGTAAAGAAAAAATAACAACAACCAGGACCAAAGTTCTTATGGCTTCTTCTGGGTTACGGTCTTCAGACGTAGAACTTACAGAGTTATGGCGTAGTTGTTGTCATAATGTAGTAGATTTATACAAAGAAAGAAGCCGTTGAATTTTTAATAGCCTTCATTACACATTTTGGCTAGTTTGAGAAGTTTTTAAAGTTTGTTATTCTTTACACCCAATTTTATTAACGAGACGTAAGATGGTACACTGAAAATTTTGTTATATGATATTGTGTATTTTGATTACATAGCGATGCCCGCTTGGTGCAACGGTAGTGATCCTAGATCCTGCGCCAAACGTTTCAAGTTCGAATACCGGTAGGGGCATGTGCTTGTGTGATGATCATAAGCATTTGGTTCCGAGTTGTAGTTGTCTATTCACCTATATAAGTTATTATTTACATTATTAAGTACCTATAATACAAGCTCTGCTTTGTTTAGAACAAGAAATTAATATCGGCAATATTTATATATTTTTTATTATAAAATAAAATATAAATGCGCAAATTACCGAATTATGTTATAATAAATAACAGTTTTTGTTACAATTTTACAATAAACTACAATTTCTCAAAACTTTAACTTTATATTGGAATTGTTGCATCTTTGATTGATTTTGGGGTCAAAATGAAAAAGTATGTAATTTTATAAGCTTTTTTAGGGTCATTGTAGCCGTTATTTAGTTATTGATATTGTATACAATTCTTAGAATAGAAATATCAGTATTTTCTTTCTTTTTCACAGGGTTAACTACATAAAACATATAGACGATATCAATGTTTCTTACTTAATTAGAGAACACAAGAGGATGCATTGCAGAGGCATTTATAATTAATAGTCATGCTAGCTAGCTAGAGTAATTTTTATCACTAAACAATAACTGAACATTCACTACACTACAATTAAATACTATATGATTAAGCTGGTAAAATCGGCTAACATTGATGTATTGGTATTTACATATGAAATTGGCGTTTTATATGGGAAGTATATAAAGTCGATCTTTTCTTTAATATTTTATTCATCAAGGTATGCATCATTTTTACCTATGCATTTTTGCCATATCATAGGTAAAAAACCATATGGTCGAGAATCAATAAACCGTCTGAAGGTGGTTTGAACTGCCACATCTTAGTTGAATTTTTTTCCTAGTTATCCAAATTCAGGAAAAAATAGTAATCTGTTGGAGCAAGAACCGGGGAAGTGTGATCTTGGGTTGTCCTGAAGCAGCAGTGCCCTGAAGCAATTGACCAGCCTCGGTTGTTTAGCAGCTAGTTCTTCCATCATGATTTGCAGTTGCTGACAATAGATATCTGCCGTAATCCTTTGGTTAAATTTAAGAAAGTTGTAGTGAACGATACCGGCACTAGTCAACTCACAAGTAACTTTATCTGAGTTAATATTCGCTTGGGGCAGGATTTGCTGGTTCTCCAAAGTTCAGCCATTGGGACGAGCATTTCTGATTATCGTACTGATATCTGTAATGATCATTCATTATTGTGTCGGTTGAGCAATGTAACGCAACAGTCGACGCGTGTTTGCTGGTTTGATTCACTGAATTCATGAGTTACCCACCTTTCAAGCTTATTTACTTTCCCGATTTGCTTCAAGTAGATTAAAACAGTTTTATCACTCACACAGAAGCCTGCACCTTACTCTGAAGTGCTTTTCGATGGATCCGATGCCACAATAGCCTTTAATTCCTCATTATTCACTTTGATCTCCCGCCTTCCACGGTCCTTGTAATGAAGGTCGAAACTTCCAGAAAGAAAACATTGGAACCAAAAACGTACCGTGTTTTCTTTTGCGACACTACTGTCATACACATCGTTAATCCTTCGAACTGTTTCTGCAGCACTGGTGCCATGGTGGAATTCGTACTCGTAAATATAGCGATATTTCATGCTTCCCGTTGTGCGATATGAGCGACGCCAAGGAAAAAACTAATTAGGAAAAAACAAATGCAGTCATTCATTTATTCTCGAATTTTAAATGTACCAGCTAAATGGATTTATAAATTTGAATTTGGAACTCTTAATCAAACAAGAGATATTTCAGATCAAAGTGGATAGAACGACAAAACGCCAATTTCCTATGTAAGGACCTAATATTATTCAAGCAAATCGCACTGTGATTTAAATATTATTTCGAATTTTCGACCTACCTACCAGAACTAATGAGTAATATGTTACACTGAGGATACTTACAGGTAAATAAATAAAATAAAATGTATACAGGCACTAACTAGAAAATGGATACATACTACATTTTACTCTGGAACTTGTTTAACTTACGAGTACTCAAAAGGCTGTTTTATTATATTGATCTCAATGATCGTTAACTATGATATTTTAAACATTGTAGTTTTTATAAAAAAAATATATAGTGTATCTATAACTACTATAAATTTACAGATTTTAGTATCATAATTTTGTTGGTTAAAGAAGATAAAAACATTTCACAATGTACGGACAACAACACGTCAACCTTGTATTATTTTCACAATCATTAATTTTGACTTCTATATGTGTTACTTTAAGTTGAAAATCAATTGTAGAATTTGGACAGTTCAATAAAGATAAGTATGCTGTTGAATTTACATGAACTTAATCATGAACAATTGATTGGAAACTTTTATTTTTAAGTGTTAAATACAGTTTTATGATTGACATGTAATGTTATGTAAGTAGCAATAAATTGCATGCATTTTGTAGAGTATCCATATCTTTTTATAAATTGGGATAGTAAACAACGAAATCTCAAGGTGCCATTGGATAAATTTTTAATAATTCTCGATGTTGAAATTTAGGATTATGGTAGGTACTAACTGTGCCAAGAATGTTGATTAAGAAGTAAGAACTAAGTAAACAATTAAGATGTTTAAACGATAAAAAATATTTTAATTAAATGACGCATCAAAGAAGAACAATAGTTAAATATGAATATAGGTATAGAATAATACAACAGATGAGAAACTAAAACCTATATTATTCAAATTGCATAGCAAGTGCGCGAAAGCGAACTTCTCATATAAAGTCAGCATGAGTATGATTATTGTCCAATCTAAGTATAAGTTGATAAAATTTACAAAATGTATAATTTCATCAAAACTTAACAAGTCCTTAGACATGAGGCAAACTTTGTAATCGCATGAACTACAGATTTTCATGAAGGAGAATGAGTTTCATGATATTATTTTTTCAGTCAATCTGCAATTTTTCTCCGAAAAAACCGAGATTTGACGACACGAATCGTTAGGGGGGCAAGTAATAAACTTAATGTCAGATTTCCCACGTCCTCCCTCCTGCTGTTTTTGAGAAAATCCAAAAAAAAATTGAAATACATTTATCTCAGCAAGTATAAGTGCTAGCGACCCGTTTTTTTTTTATTAAAGACGACACTGAGACTGAGTTTGTCACAAAATTAGCTACAACTTTTGTTTAAAACTTTTTTTCATAAAACTTACCGTTTTCAAACTATAGCCGAAGAAGTGCAGTAATGTTAAAAAAAATTAAAAAAAAGTACATCAATTTTTTATTGTTCCCATAAAAACGGGTCGCTAGCACTTATACTTGCTGAGATAAATGCACTTCAAATTTTTTTGGATTTTCTCAAAAACAGCAGGAGGGAGGACTTCGGAAATCTGACATTAAGTTTATTACTTGCCCCCCTAACGATTCGCGTCGTCAAATCCCGGTTTGTCATTTTTCGGAGAGTTCGAATTTTTTTCTTACATATTCACTGTACTATATCATTCGCAGGCTCAAGACCATCGAGCTTCTCAACGAGGCAGGTATAATAAAGATAAGCGAGCGATCCGAAATACAAACACTGAAACGCTGACACCATCACAAAAGTGACATCTGTTGTTAAATAGCATATTTATTAGTTTCTCCACTCGACAAAAGATGTCGCCTTAAAAGCATTAAAACATTTTAAAAAATGTGTACTAGATGGCGCTACCATTTCAAAGATTGAAAAAAAATATATGTATAGGGAAAGAAAAACTAAGTAATAATACGCAGGCCTCGGCAATTTATGAATCCCTTGTAATTTAAATACGTATTTGGTAAATAACTAACTTAAGAAACTTATTAGATAATATTAATAGATTTTATATTTTAAAAATACGTAATCATGAAAATTATCATATTAATCTTTGTCATATCACAGGAAAATCAACATTCGAATGATATTGCTTATTAAGACTACGTATGGCTTTCATTATTACACAAGCCTAATTAAATATTGAAATGACCTTCGAAGAATATTGTCTTAGATCACCTTTTCATTCCCAAGGTTTTCTGCTTCGAAAAGTTTCTTTTTTAAGGCTTCCACACCATTATTGTATAACGGCCGCCATAGAATTTGTAACTTTGAATTTAGCTATTGTAAGATAACTCCCAAAATATTCTTAACTAGAAGTAAAATTACTAGGGACAGACGTCTCTATGCCAAATGGTATTCAAGTCTATGGAACAGCGTTGGTAAAATAAATGGTTAATTTGTAAACGGCTAAGCTTTTCTACACACAATATATAATTAAATA
This sequence comes from Calamotropha paludella, assembly GCA_927399485.1. Classification (NCBI taxonomy): domain Eukaryota; kingdom Metazoa; phylum Arthropoda; class Insecta; order Lepidoptera; family Crambidae; genus Calamotropha; species Calamotropha paludella. The sequence goes on from OV656819.1 coordinate 11,213,068, forward strand.
CGACATGGATGGAGTCGGTAATCACCTCAAATAGCCACATGTGATACTTATTTATTCATTGACTGCATAACAATGGACGGGTAACACCACGCCGATATCCAAGAAAATATTATGATTATTCTTATAGATATTATGATTTTTACAAATTAAGAATTGACTTTCGGTGTTGAACCACATCCATTATTTTCGACAAGCATAGCATAATCAAGTCCCATTTAGGGCTTAATACACCTATAGTTAATAACAGCGTCATTCAATACAAACTAATGCATTATTGAATTTGTTTTATTATTGCATTTATTTATCAGTCATGACTTTAGAAATAATATTACCTAGTTTATTCTGTAAATAACACCAATGCTTATTTCAATATTGTCTATGGTTTGACTACTTAGAACTAAAAGCTGATAGGAACATCTCAGAGAATGCGCTATTAGGTACTAATCGTTTATGACGAATGAAGTGATATAGGTAGATACGTAGTAATATTTAATTAAGAGTTGATATGTAGGTATAAACTTATCCAAGGTTGCCAATTTTCCAAAGGTTTAAATAAATTTCTGTACAAAAATCAAGAGATGTGTTTTTTTAATTATCATCAACAGATAGGTTTGGCTAACTGCGTGTGGTCATCTCCTGAAACTAGAGAATAACGACGCTCTATTTATTATGATATGATTATATAATCAACATTGTTGACTTTAAGTTCGCTCGTTCGCTCTCTTTCTACGCTCTTCGCCATGGAGTAAATAAAGAAAATTCTTTTCAATTAAAATAAACATGTTTCAATGCAGATATTTTTTCCCTTTTAATTTCACACGGAACTCGAAACCTGCAACCTTTGCCTATCCGAGTGACTGCTTCTCCATTCGTTTATTTTATATTAATCAGATAATAGAACCCTAAATATTTCACACCACCATAATACAAATTTTGAGAAATAAAATAAAAACAAATATATTTCCCCTAAAATGACCAGCAGTTCTTAATGTTGCTACTAGATGGCAGTGCCTGCTGCGTTCCGGAAAATATGGCTGGCGCTACAAATTCAATAAAATAAAACAGTTTTTATGTAGGTATACCTTAGTATACTTTAGTTAGTCTTTAGACTGGCATAAATGTTTTACTATCGTCTAATATGTTAACCGAGAGAATGCAAAAATAAATAAATTATTTCACAAATTTATTCAATTACCGCGCCCGTTCATTACCTTAGTCATATTGTAAACATGGCTACTTAAAATAATAAAAGAAATTTTATTGTCACTACATGTAATTTTAATACCCGCAGAAACTATTTCATTTTAAGGAGTAGACCCGAAAGTAGGTATAAGCTCTACCTAACTAAATATCTAATTTCATAAGTTTATCTATACTTGGGAAAAATCGTTACCATTCACCAAAAGCAAAAAGATGTTTACAAGTATTCAGCTGAAAATCACTTTAAAAATAATATTACTGTTGTAATAATATCAACCCGGCCTATCGATGTGGATTATATGATTATATGGATGATTGAAGCTCATATTACATTGAATTAAGGTTGCAAATAAAATGCTGTATTTAGGTAAGTCATTTTACATTGGATCTAGCTAGGTTTTATTCATTTATATAATCATCTAGAGAAAAGGACGCTGGCTTCGTCAACTTGATTATTAGAATTTTTTTTGCATTTTTTTCTTCTATTACCTGTAAAGTTTTCGTTTTATTCTAAGTAAACACCGTTTTGTCTTGCTATTTTAACTATATAAATACTTTAACAAAAAGGTAAACAATTATAAATAGGTAAAATTCGGGACCTGTTTTCTGTAACTCTTAATGAGCTTTAGCATTTAGCAAAAAATTAGGATTTTTCCCTAATATTTTATTGATAATGCCAATGTTACAGAAACAGGTCTAGAATTTTACCTATTTATAATTTTTAACCTTTTTA